>OX336897.1:12013803-13213803 GCA_946959425.1 Argyrosomus regius | reverse complement strand
AACAGGGTCCAGCTGTGGCAAGGACTGACAGTAGAAATGGATGGGAGTAGGGAGTGTGTGTTAGGAGGAGTGGTCCTTTGTTTTCTCGTAGGGCCAGGGATGGAAAAGGGGCAAAAATAGAGAGGGGAAAGGGGGACATGGAAAAGAGGGGGGGGGGGGGGTCAAGGGGTTCACATCAGCCTTCATCACCAACATTTCTCTGGGTGTCTAAGTTATCATTTACAACCAACATGAATTCATGTGCCTGTGCTACTGTAGTAAATCTAAAACAGGAGCTGCTATAGTAGTATATTTTAGTAGTGCACCCCAGTGAACTGACCTACAACACTGTAGATCATACTCTAATGCACATACCACAAGCGTTGTTCCTTTAATAGATAAAGCCCCTGGCGAGAAGGGGCCTCTTTAATGGGTGTATGCACTCTGTAGTGTGCGGCCTTATCCCCTTACTGTGACTTGGCATGGTGCCCCCTGTAGTCTCTGGCCCGGCCTGCTATATTATGCAAGTGCACAGTGACCTGCGACTCCTCCATACACATACACACACAGCAAATTTCTACTCCCTCTTGTACCCTTCATTGCCCCTCAGTGTTGGCCTTCAGCTCTGAAGATAAGGGCTCTTGACGCTTGGCCTGCCGGGATTTAATTGCTGAAGCCCACTTCACCCCCCTAAAACCAGGTCTTATCCACCTCTCCACCCCGGTGCCCCTGCTGACAGAAATCTGCTTTTGTCTCTGCTGTTCCCCTACTTGTGTTTTCTTTTCCTCCTCATCTTGAAAGGAAAGAAAAAGCACGATAAGAAGTGAGCTGAGGGAAAGGGAAAAATGCTTTTCTTCCTTTTGCCTCTTGTTATTGCCTTTTTAATTTGTCTTTTCAAGGGGCTGCCATGTATTTCACTTAGTGTTAGCACAGAGACATTCCCATGCATTTTTCTTTGTATTTGCTCCTTACCGTTTCTGGCCCTCAGGGGGTTTCCACATATTCATCAACCAACACATTTTATTCTAATACAACCCACAAACCTATACTCAAGAGTAAAGAAAACACAGATGTAAGAACAATTGGTACATAACAAATCTGGTCAGAAAGATTTAGGAACTCCTATTTATGTAGGCAGCACCATCATTCATCCAATCCATTGTGGGTTTATAAACCCAGAAAGACTCCCTTTTAATCTCTAAATGCCAAGCCAATGAGACAGACAAGCTCACTTTTTCAAACTCAACTGCTGCCTGTCTCAGGAATGTCTCAACAAGCGCGCAGGGGAGCGAAAAGGAAATTACAACTCAAGAGAGGAGGAGGAAGGCAAGAGGGGAGGGGGCATTCCTCCTTGCTCAGAATGACAAGCCTGTCTTTCTACTATCTCTCTCTGGGCCTTCCACCTGCATTCGCTTCAAAACACTTAAAGCCACACAGCCAGGAGTCACTCAGCCCTTAGGTATACTGTGAATCCATACCTTAGTGACGCCACAAGTGTGCCTTATCTCACTGATAAGACCTGCACGAGCCACTCATATCCAGAAAGAAAGAAAACATGAGGATCTAACCTATAAAGCTTCCCTTTATGTGTGATCTGGCAGTGTTCACTGACTGAACCCCTCCCCATCCACCTCAGTTTCTCCTCCACTGGGTTATCAGATGTGCTTGGCCTGTTTGGAATGAGACACACTCAAATAAACATTCTGCCTGGGGGAGCTATGGTAGAATCGCCACATTGAGTTTCTAAGAAAAATATTCTCAGTTTTATCTGCATAACTCACTATCCTCTCATGGCTGCCTTGATATTGTTGTATATTCTGGCACCGGACCCTTATACCCATCTCTGGCCCTGATATAATGAAACAAAGTCAGGTTTCTCCATCTCCGGAAAGGAATGAGATTGGATTTTTGGACAACTTAAGACACATGTGATACTTCTCTCACACAAACGGTAAAGTGCATGTGGTGTTTGCTCTGAACAGGCGCCCTTTAACAAAGTATGTGTGTGTACAGCCTCTTTGGCGCACACACACACATGCCGTATCCTGCAGCACCCCCACACACAGTGACGATATGAAAACCTGAGATCATATGCATACGCTCCCAGCTGTTGCTCGATTCTTCCTATCCCCTTCATCTCCTGTTTATCTTCCCAAATCCTTTTGTTTTCCCTTGTTCTGTACACATATGCAGCACGGCAGCCACACTTTCTTTTTTCTCCCTCTTTTCTCTTTTTCTGCACCATCATCATTTGTGAGCTCTGTAATAAAACCAACCTTTTTCTCTGACTATTTTAAAAGGTTCTGGCAATCCTATGAACTTATGACTCCAGTTATTATTGATTACTACAATTAAAACTTTAACTTCCAACAGGAGCAAATAAAATGTTCTTATTTTGGACTTCTCCCCAGCCACTGAGTTATGGCCAAAAAAATCTTTACAACTCTGTACATGTAATTACTCACCTGTTGAAGTAAATTCCCCCAGGCACTGTGGGTAAATTATGGGATAACTGCAACCCTTCACCTCTGCTGCCCATTCAGCTGTAGCCAGCAACAAACTATCAGCATCAGATGTTATCTGTTACTTTCTGGACATGATTTTCCACAAACAGTTACAACGCTAAGTGGGTCCAACTTTTCTCACTGCTTCTAAATTTTAGGCAGTTTTACTCCTGTGATGTTAGCAGGTGCTGACTTTGCAAACTAGTTAGATGCTTTGTTCAATCAAGCCTTGAGGTTTTGAGAAGGGTCATTGTATTGGCATCTGGCTGCACAGAATAACATTTCTGCCATGCCTGAAAGAGTTATCGGGATAAAAAGAGTAACAAGTTGGCAGTGCGGTTCAAGCAAATGCCATGATTGCTTTTAGTTTATACACTGGAGAAGGACAAATAAGAAATCAGAGAATCTTTCCAAGGAGGTTGCAATTTCAAGGAGGAGCCAAAAGAAAAGTATGCTGAAAGAGAAGGAAAATAAATGCCATAGCTGTGGTCTGATACTGGACCTTCCTCCGCCTCTCTAATGTCAATGAGTAAAGATTTGAGAGAGCAATTGTGCTTCTACTGGCTGTTTCGATGTCTGTATACCTCATAGATGACATTGTGCATAGTTTACAAGAAAAATATTTTACCACCGTAACATCAGAGGAAAAGAAGACAAATCCAAGATAGAAAAGGAAATGAGAAAAATGTCGAAAGCAATTGTTTTTGACATTTTTGGTGTAATGTGCCACAACCCTAGGTAAGCAGTGTGAGAACACAATGTTCTGTGTGTGTGTGCTCCATCTGTGTTAAAACTGTAAGTCACACATACTTGGCTTCTCAGTCAGGTATTTGTGCAGTGCAGGCATCAACAACTGCACCATTTAAGGCCCTAAACTATAATAACCCTCCCTCGGGCATTCTAGTTGACCAACATCCTGTACTTTGTCATAAATCATAAAGCAAGGTTTAGAAGCTACCACTACACACTGTCCTTACCCCCAGTCAACAGACTTAAATCATAACATTAACAAAAGTCATTTCATGATGCCAGGGAATTTTGGGTGCATTTGTGTGAATCAAGCCAAGGTGCCTCTAGCTAAGGACAAAAAAAAATGTTTTCTATTGTCTCCCTGAAGAGTAAAAAGAGAGAATACACCCCAAGACCATCTCACTCAGTAGCAGAGGATAATAAACCACACACTGCTTTATCTTCCCTTATTCTTCTCTTTTTTATATCATCCCTTTCAAGTACTGTGTTGATGTTATACCAAGGTGATTTATAAGGCTTGGGCGCTGGTGAAATTAGCTTATCACAGTATGTTATCTTCCTGATGGTTTACTCTCTTCAATGTCTGTATGTTTCATCCTTTTTATGGTTTAAGAGACACTTGTCTGGCAAGCAGAACTGCCCTTCAGTCTGCGTAATGACAACAAAGAAAGCATGTATCTGTGTCTTTCTTGTCTATAGTCAGGAAAGCAGCTCTGTGCTATCAGTGAAGCTTCTCTCCAAGTTTAGAACGCCACATAGTAAATCATCCACAGATGTGTGGCCACGTGCAGTATGGCAGACATACAGCCACACAAAGCTGACACGGTATGGTTATATGAAAGTGGAGAGAACAGAGCGGTGTTTATGGTGAATCATTCAGAGGGTGTATGTGAACCTTCTCACTATTTCAGTGACTCTTGAAAGAGAGAAAAACATTCAAAGTCACTCACTGTGTTTTTACTTTGATACATCATCTCCAAAACAAAACAAGTTGGTATTGCTCATTGCCGCTGTGTGTCTGTGTGTTTCATAGGCTATGGAGTCTGTCATAAACATAGAAACAGTTAACTGTGACCCCACTGTAACCACAGAGTGTGTGCAGTACAGTAAATAGCAGTGGGTGGTGGCCTACAAATACAATCCCTTTTGTTTACAAAAACACACACACATATATTATTATTATATATACAGTATATGCACGTGTGGTTATGCTTGTGCACACACACATAACCATCTGTAGAATCATTAGAGAAGGACTCAATTGTTTTGTCATCCCACAGTACTATCTATTACACAGATCATAGCAGGGAGAATGTGGCACTCCTTGAGCCAGGAAAGTGTGGCAAGACGCCACTATGGCAACTTTTCCCCAACTTTAGCAGAAAACCTCTGAAGCCTGAGGTCATGGCTACAACCCTATTGTTTGAGAGACCTTGTGACAAAAGACTGCCTTTGATCACTCCCCATGCACAGTTAAACCTTTGATAGTAATCTCACTCTATGAAACATATTAAAGAACCACAGACTGAACCAATAGCTGACCCTGGCTGGTTGGAAAACAAGACTATACCAAGAGAAAATATGCTTTGTAAAAAAAAAAAAAAAATTAACACTGTGCTATATCAGTGTTTCTTCAGCAACAGCTGGCTGCTTCTAAACTAAACATGGCCCTCATATATGAGATAGTTTTTTCTGTATTTCTTTGTATGATTATGCAGGTCATTGACTGTTTATGTGTTTTCTTGTTTTAGGCTGAGCATGGGGAGAGAAAGAGTCTACACCATGAAGGTCTTTCTCACTCCACTGATGCCCTTTCTACTCTTCCTTATCCTTCCTGATGGCACCTTGTCCAGTGACTGCCCAAAGGACTGCACCTGTTCGCCACCAGACTCCATCTTATGTTTCCAGAGACGCTCATCTACCATTCCCAAAGGAGTGCCCCCATTCACAAAAAGCCTTTACCTCTTTTCCAATGGTATTGAGGGCTTGACAACTGAGGACTTTGTTGGTCTGGAGAACCTGGAAATGCTGGACCTCAGTCAAAATAAATTGACTGAACTTCCTGAGAGGGTTTTTGAACATTTGACCTCTTTGAGAAACCTGGACTTGTCATCCAACCAGATCACCCACATTTCAGAGGAATGCTTTCAGGGTATGGCACTGCTTGAGCGCCTTTATTTGTATAGTAATCGTATCAAAACCATCCATGCTGCAGCCTTTCATGGTTTGGAGCACCTGCTGGAACTCAAACTGCAGGGCAACCAGCTGACATCCCTGCCTGCTCTTTCAATGCCACAGCTGCTGCTGCTAGACCTTCGCTTTAATGTCTTACCCACCTTGGGTCCTTCAGACCTGCAGACCCCAAACCTGGAGTCACTCAAATTGGGTGGTGTGGGTCTCACCAGCTTGAATAAGGAGCTCATTGGTAATTTAAAGAACCTTCACGAACTGGACATTTCATGGAACCATCTCGAGTCCTTCCCCTCAGTGCTGAAGGAAACCCATGGGCTGATTCACCTCAGCCTGGCTGGGAACCCAATGGGTCCACTTAAGGTTCAGGACCTTCAGACCCTTGGAGAGCTGCAGGAGTTAGACATTAGCAGCCTCAGTCTGCAGGGCCTCCCTGAAGAATTCTCCCAGCTCTTACCACACATCAGAAAGCTCACAGTAGCAGAGAACCCCTTCAACTGCCTCTGCAACTTAGCATGGTTCCCAAGATGGCTGAGAGCCCAGAGCATCACTCTGGAGAGAACAGAAGAGACCCGCTGCCATTTCCCACCTATCAATGCTGGAAAGGTATTGGAAAGACTGGAGCACAGGGATTTTGGCTGTCCTACCACAACTACAGTCACCACTAGTACAGTCAAAACTACTACTACCCTGCCTGTTCCCGTCACTACCTTGCCAAGTACGACTAAACCTATTCCAGTCCCCAGGGCCAGTGACAACCCCACAAACAAAGGTGATGACTCTCTCCTGCCCCCTGTCCCTGCATCCCCCAGTAGCAGCAGCTTGGATTCAGATGAGGAGCAGCATTTCTGTCCCTCTCACACCTGTCTGAATGGCGGTACTTGTCGCCTTGACCAGCATGGTCAGGTAGAGTGCACCTGCCCACATGGCACCTCTGGCATGTATTGTGAAATCCAAAACAATCACCCGCCTTCACCACCAGAAGCTAAAATCCCTATGGCAACTGTCACTGTAGATGCACCAGACATCAGGTCACATAAAGCAACCACAACTTCAATAGAGCTGGACTTCCACCGCTACATTAAAATGCGGCCTTACATCCGTGGAATACGCCTAACCTACCAAAATCTCTCTGGTCCAGAACGCAGGCCGATTCAACTCAGTCTACCAGCATCCTTCCCAGAGTACACACTCAGAGGCCTTAAGCCTAACTCCACCTACACTGTGTGTGCCAGTCCACTCGGTGCCCCCAGTGGCATAGACCGTGTCTGCACTGAGGCCCAAACAGCCTCTGAAAGCGTCAGCGGCCATGATGCACGGTTTGATGACCAGAGACTGACCACTATGTTGGTGCCTGCAATTGCCATCTTGCTACTGCTGATACTGATAGCAATAGCAGTGGGCGTGGTATGCTATCTTCGGAGGAAGAGGGCCAAAGGCCACTTGGACCTAGACTGTGAGCCCTCTCAGCTAGAGTTGGATGGAGTTAAGGCTGGCTTGGACAATGGGGCACTGCCTCAAAAACAGCCCCAACTTATGATTCCTGAACCTGCTGTTCAGAATGGCAATCTGGAATATGAGGTGTTGCTACTACAGGATCACTGTACATCAAATAACAATATGTCTTCACACAAGCCTTCCTACTTTTGACATCTGGCTTGGATTACGCAGACTTAAAGGAGGACTTTAATTCTTCAGCTCTGTTTTCCTCACAGGTGTGAAATACAGAGAGCAGCAACGGCTGTTGTGAAAAAGGAGGACACGGTATCAGTCAGTTAACCAGCGAAGGAGAAACTGGACATGTTTTTAACTCAATGCCAACCAGCTGTCTAAACTGACATTAAACAAGTTCAAAAACATTTGTTTAGACTTTAAAAAGCATTGAAAGTGCCTCTATTCCATTTACATGCTGCATCCTGCTTTAGTAATATTTCCTCACTCACATTGCTGGACTGGCAACCTATCTCCCAAACTATGATGCTGAGACTGATGGTGAGTTGTCTAGGGTTAAGGGACATAGTGACCTCATGCCCTCCTTTATCTGCTCATAAAGGAGTGCACTGAAATGGGGTTGTGCTGCCTTTTCCCCATCATGACAGCCTAACTAAACACTACCAGCAAATGTTTTTGCTGCATGTTGTAACTCCTCAGTACTACCCCAAAGGGATCAGTACTTGCTGTGAATGACCTTTAAGACACCAAATGAAGTCGTGCTGAGAAAATAGCTGATGCTTGTATTGCTTTATTTGGCTCTTAAACTCTTGTGATTTTTTTGTATGTATGTTTTTTTATACCTGTGTCTTTATGTTATTTTTTTTTTTTATTGTGCAACATTGTGACTGTTAACAGCTCTCTATGCCCTCCACCCCCTCCCACCTCTTGTGACTAACAGACAAAACAGCAGATTAAAATCTTTGAAGATTAAAACTCGTTTGGTACCAGCAAAGTCAATCAAAGAGCTTTGCCCCCAGAATGTCAGACAGTCTAAGTAGATGTGAGTCTGGACAGACTCGAGACTAAATCCCCCTTCTTGATTTTGAAGCCGTCAGCCTGCTTTACCATCACAAAAGGAGAAGGTAAGCAGGATTACTTAAGTTACAGAGGGAAGCAGTTGACTGAACCCCTTCTGTTTCAGCGCTGCACTGAGTTTCAACCAGTTTAGAGGTTGCCTTAATTACAGTAAGCACTCACATGACTATACCACAGCAAGAGAGAACTTCAGATACTTTATTTATTATGTATATTTCCTGTTTTATCCCTCAACCACAATTCACATACAACATACTACTCGGCCTGGCCCAAAATAAGCAAATAGTGGTTGTGCATTGTGTTTCCCTTGACTAAAATTAGCCTGCTCAGTGTAATGCTGTACACAGTTTTTCCTTGGCAAGGAGTGTCTCAGTTTTGCTCACTTGCACCTAACCAGATGCACAGCGCAGCACACTTCATAGTGTAAATGGCTGTGTAGAGGACAATGAGATTTGCAAAGTGGGAGATCTACTGTAAGGGTATTATTGCAGACACAGAGTGCAGAGATCCAAATCTGTGAAAATAGGCCAAATAAGGACTCAAAGTAACCTTGTGGTGTGTGTGCGTGTGGTGTGTGTGTGTGTGTGTGTGTTGTTGTGTGTGTGTGTGTGTGTGTGTGTGTGTGTGTGTGTGTGCATATGGTGTGTGTGTATTGGCGTAGATTTGTCAACTTCCTTGATAATTCAAGAACTTGTTCTGTCTTGTGCAAAGACCTGCAGACATCAAGTTACTATCAGTTACCCCCTCTTTGTGCCCGCATGCCAAGGATTACATTAAGCCCCAAACAACTCTACCTATAGGCAAAGACACCAAAGACACATCTGTGAATGTCTGTAAAGTTACCCACAGTATTCCCAGCACACAATTACCAGTTCCATACTAACAACATGCCTTGAGAAGCCACAGAAAAAACAATCAAGCAATGCAACTGGAATATCTGTCTGTAAAATAGAATACATTGAAGATAACCAAAAGTATTTTCAATGTGATTGTTAATTTTTCCCTGTTTATTTTGGGAAGCTCCTTGTTGTCATTCTTTTTTTTTATTCTGTGAACTTATTTGTACAAATGGAAAAGTGATATTATCATTAAATGAATATCCGAAAATACAATGGGCCAAATTGTCTCCTTCTTTGTAGTTTCCACCTTTTGCTTGTAAGTGGAAGGATTAGATTGACAGGCAAAGGGGGGATTATGTTTGTCATTAACTTCCCTCTCTTTTAAGCCATCACTCAACAGAGCAAGGGGAAAGATCACAGGAGGGGGACTCCAGGAAAGAGAAAGAGAAGGGAACAAAGGTACAAGTGCAGGTGTGATTATGCTGGATATGATAATCACCGACACAGTAGTCCATGTGTGTTTTTGTGTACCACTGATTCTTGAGAGTCGGGACAAAACACTTTCTGAAAAACTTTTTTTGAAAATTTACACTATATTGATTAGAGTTATATATTCATGTAGATAAAGATCTGCGCTATTTAACCATGTAAAGGTGCAGGCTGGAGGTTAAAAAACATTTTTAACAAATTCACGTTTACCTTAAAAACTTGATTTGTGTCAACTCCGTCAGACACGCTAAAAGTATATAATTATATAATTATAATAGCCCAACAAGAATCTTAAGTTCTGATGTATGTTGTAATAGTGTTTAGTTACTCTAATATGCAATAAAATATAATAAATAAACTAAAGGCTTAATTTCACACTGTTATGAATACACAGATTTCTAAAAAATTGCATTTTCAAACTTTATCTTTTATTTTGCCACTAAAGAAAAAAATCCTTAAGTGAATAAGACACAAGAGGATGTAGATCTGATGATCCTTTATTACTTAAACAAAAAAAAATGACGAAAGAATTTGTTTTTTCCCCAAAAAATTACAAAAACATACATCTGACGGTGCTGATGAAGATCTGACGGTGTGGACTCTTAAAGGTGCAGTGTGTGTTCCTACAACCAGATGTTGAAAACATCTACACACTGACTTGTGCAGACAAAATCAATGTCCAGTGGAAGTAGTGGGAGATAAGACACAGCCATTACAATATTCCTAAGAGTATAACACAAAATGTTCAGGATTTCTTCCTGACAACTGATATAATTGTGATAACTGATAAGAAGTAGCAGAGAATGATACTGACAGACTCAATGATCAACTTCCACATTGATTTCCTCTAGGAACCCCACTGCAAAGCTGAGCTTCTCTTCATTCTGTGCTCTGAAGCCCTTCTAATATGTCATAGTATCTAGCATCTGATTGGAAGATGTGTCTGTTTTGGACAAATCTGCCACAGATAACACTGTACTGGAATGTATTACACTAATGACGGTGGAAAGGCAGGGTTTTGCACACTGTCCGAGTCAAAGAGACAGGATGCTGTGGCATTCTGGACACATAGCCTATGGATCCTGTCTTAAAATATATCAAGACAAAATTACCACAGGTGCACTTTTGGTCTGATGGTCCAAGTAAACCAGATTTGAAAAAGCAACATTGAACTTCGTCCCCGCTCTATAAGAAGCCAGTGTGTACAGAGTTGACGGAAACAGAGGACACAACTTTGATAGGCAGATTTCTATGGAAAATATTTTTAGATGTTCATGGCATGCATTGTTGTATACATTTATAACCCTTATCTTTGATTTGATATAAATGTTTTCACGATTGTAGAGGTTTTTAAAGTTTTTTGGGGCTGGTGAATATTGTGACCTCTTGCTGAGGACAAGAGAAATAACATGGGTCGTCTAACCACTGGTCATACATTTAAACAAATATCCCCCCAAAAAGTAATTATCTATGCTAAAACATAACCTCAGTATTCACAATTCCTTTAGATCTAACTTTGTGAGTATGTCAATTATTATTAATTTCTTTATTTTTGATATAAATAAGACTTGTCTATGTGGGACATGTTTTGTCCCGACTCTCAAGAATCAGCGGTACATGTGCTTGTGTATTTGCGCAAATTGATTTCAACAGTGAAAAATGTCTACACAGACATTAATGTGAGACTCTTGCTCCTGCTTTAATATCAGATAGAGTAATAACTAGACAAAGAGTCTTGTGCCATGCTATGGGAAGTTGTGCTTTCAGCTAAATGCCAACATCAGCATGCTCACATGCTCACAATGACAACGCTAACATGCTGATGTTAAGCAGGTATATGTTTTACAATGTTAACCAGCTTAATTTAGCATGGTAGCATGCTACCATTTGATAATTAGCACTATACAGTACAGATATGACAATGTTATTAGCTTTTCATTTATATACCAAAGTATTAGACGTATTGGAATTTTGACATGCTAGAAGAAAAGTCAGGGTATCGTCAAAGTCATTCGGATTCACATTTCCATTTCATGGCATTCCATTTAATGGTTCGTGAAATATTTCAGTCTGGATTAAAGTGGTAAACAGACAGACAGATGCTGCGAGCATGGCTAAAAAGTGTTACATCATCCAGGATCCTTAGATAATTTCCGAGATGACATGATGTCATGACGTTAACAAAATATGTAGATGCTCTATGAAAATATTTGATTCTCTTTGCTACTTTCAACAGTCCAGCACCACCCTTTTTTTTTTTTTTTTTTTTTACAAGAACATTTAATGTGTACTTTTAGTGGGTGAGAGGTCTTGGACTTCTTCCGTACCAGCAGTGAGCTCGAGGCAAAATGGAAATAAAGATTATGATTGAAAACACTCAAGTTAAGGTCGTAAGTAGATTTAACCATTGTGAATGACTCACTGGTGTAAGCCTAATGGGTGAGCATTGTTTGCAAACCCACACAATAAACAGGCTGACCACCCATGTTTTTTTATAGGTAGGATGCCGGTAGGGGATTGATGCAGCATGCACGCACACGCCCACACCTACAAACAAATGTACAAATATACTGGCCCATAGCTGGGAGCTGTTGTGCAAGGTCCCACGCTAACAGCATAAACACATAAAACAGCACCACTCCTGTCATGCAGGCCCTATTACATCAATTTGCTCATAGAGAGCAAACTTCCTTTTGAAATAACATGAGAAACAATGCAATGCCCCTGAAGCTCAATAGGCTTTAACTTCTTTGTCCTTTTTCCACTGTTTTAACCTCCAGTGTCCTGAATGTTCATTAAACTTCTATAATGCACGAGTCATAATGCACGAGCCATAAAGGAGTTTAGCCTGTTTTATCCTCTCATTTTAGCCAAATAAATATAAGTTGGAAAATACAATGGATGGGGCTTAATTGTGAGCATATGTGTAAAGGTAAAGGGACAGATAGGATATGTAGATGATGTCAGATAATAATAATACCTCCAGCTAAAAGAATGCATGCACGTTTCTGTCCTTTATGGCCAGGCATCTGCAAATGGTTCATGTATGTGGATAAGAAAAGGAGAACAGAGGGAGTGTGTGTGTGTGTGTGTGTGTGTTTCTGTTTCTCTCCTTTCCTTCCATAAAACAGTCCCTCTTTTCTTCTACTGACTTTAAGAGAAACCTGGTCCCTGGATGGGAGCCAACTTTGACGCTCACTCTCAGCCTGTGCTGCTCAATAGCCCCTATTGTAGTTTCAAGGGAGCTTTTCACAATTATCAACCAAAAAAAAAAAAAAATCCACATGGAATTACTTCTGAGTAAATATTTTTTCACTCCCCTCCTTTCTGTTCCTCTCTCACTCTCTATTTTTCGTTTGTAATTTGTTTCCAAACTCAGGGCTTGCGAGAAAGGCAGCCAAGGACAATGTGTTGAAGCATTGGGTCATGTGCATGCACGTAGGGTTTGTACTTCCTCTGCAGTTCTCAATCGTATATTCAAATGACTTTTTCTGTCCCCATCTCTCTTTCAGCCTCTCTGTTTTCCATCTTCCAAATAGCCCAACTGCCCACACAGCACAGCTGACCTCCCACTAACCTCAAACCATCTCTCCAACCTCAGCCAAGGGTACTTGCAGTCAGCAGTTGGGGGCATGAAATAAACTCCTTAAAAATCCTTAAAAGATGAAGCCTTGAACTCATCATAAATTATAAAAAAAGATGGCACACAAATAACTGAATGACATCTTCCGTGGTACAAAAAAAAACTATGCTGAGGCAAGCAGCAGAAAATGCTGACTGCTTTATTAAATCTATTTCTCCCGACACAGATCATCATTTTTATTCTTGCACTGTGTTCACTTTCTGTGATGTAGCCACATGCTAATCAACAAGCTCCTGGCATTTAAAAAAATAATTGTAGTAACAGAGAGTAAAAGAAGAGTAGAGAAAGAAAAGAAGAGCTGAGTAGAGAAAACACACCACCACTTTGTTTTTGGAACCTGGTTCTCTGGCTCCAGTTTTTGGCCCTCCGCTTGTTTCCCTACAGTACTCGCTCCAACTCTCCTGCTCCACATCCCACCTTCCCTCCCTCTAAATCTTTCTAAAGTACTAATAACAGATGAAGGGTGGTGTGCCACCGTTTCCTTTCATGCCATACAAGCTGCTGGTTGGTGCCAGCAGATGGCCCAGATGCCGTTTTGGCAAAAAGCGAGTGAGGGGAAAGATGAGAAGAGAGAGAGAGAAATAAAAACAGGCAAAGAAAGCAAAAAGGCAGAATTTGACTTTGGTTAGATCTTGGCAACATACATTTGCAGGCACACATGCAATTCATTTCACGTGCTGTTTGCTAGATTATTAGATCTAAAAACAAAATGGTGTAATTTCACCAGTGCAGATACTTTCTTCCATTCTAGGCTTTTTGTTTGTGTCTTTTTCAGTCATTATCTGTAATGTCTGTCTGAAATGGACAACACAGATTTATGTAAATATGGGCCCCCAGTGGCCTAAACAGTGGCCACATCCATTCCTAGTGGTCCCCTATGAGGCTCCTGGTCCTGATATCAATCTCATGTTAACACTATCCAGTTTAACATACAAACCTAGTCACAACTCAAATCTGAATCTATCCAGTAAGATGGAACCTGTAATCACATTCACCAGTGTTAGGGATGCTTGCCAAGGCAGCAACTAAGGATTATTCTAAGTATCAATTAATCCAATGAATTATTTAGTAGTCAGTGAAAAGTCCCAAACTCATAGATAGACTCAAAGATAAAAAATATATATATTCAGTTTATTGTTATATGACATAAAAAAAGCAGCAAATCCTGACATTTAAGAAGTTGGAACCATTGCATGTTTAGGATTTTTGCAAAGTAGTTGCTTTTTCTGTTGATTATGATTTTTTTTTTCTGATTTTATTGAAAAAATAAAAACTTTTTTTTTTTTGCCCTAATGTGAAACATTTGTTTTTGTAAAGTGATAATATTTGGGAGGTTAGAATTCCCCCAAACACACTGCAGTTGGGGGCAGGACATTTAAATCAGTAGATAACCTCACGTGGAAAATTTTGTTCATTGTGAACTGTTTTTTTTTAAAGACAAAACAGATGTAGAAGAGAACAGCCCAGTGTTAGATTCTCTAATATAAAATCTGTTTGTGTCTTCACACCTTCTGACCTCTCTATCCACTTTTTACTGAATCTGATGAATATGATATTCTGTATGTTCACCTCTGACTTTTTCCATTTAATATTGCATTGCTTACTTCATTGCAGCGCCTCATGTAGGTCCAAATCTTTGAAGTGTGACCCATATGACTTGTCTACCAAAGTTAATCAAGATGTTGAGGAAGAACTCTGAAACAAAATATGACTTAGTGCCACAAAAGGCTTCAGCTGGTCTTAGGTTTATAGCCGTAGAAAAAAAGTCACATTTCTATATAAGCACAAGGTGTTGAAAGACTCAAAGCAAAATATAAACATAAATGAGAAAACCAGAAATGGAGAGTGATGATCGAACCAATGCTGTAAGATAAGGAGGAGAAGATGGAAAGAATTAGATGAAATTAACCATGATGAAATGTGAGGGGGGAAAAGAGGTGGAGGGACGTTGTTACTGGCTGAGTCCAAGCAAGGGCCACATGCACTGAAAAGTTTATCCGTCTTTGGAAATGTACTGACGAGAGGTAGTGAGGGGGGCAGATGAGAAGGTGTTGAGTGTGTGTGTGTGTGTGTGTGTGTGTGTGTGTGTGTGTGTGTGTGTGTGTGTGTGTGCATCCAACGAACAGCAGTGGAATTAAAGTGCCCGTCATCCCTTGAAAGTAATCCAAGTGTGCTTCTCATTTCAAAGGAATGGAGGGACAGTGGGTGGAGGAATTTTATTATTTCAGAAAAACATAACCAAAAAAGAATGATGGCATTAATATAGTGGAGAGGAGGTGTTAGTAGACAAAGAGGAGGTCGCCGGTATTAAAATATAATGTTAATATAATGTTCTAAATTCAAGCATGCCTAGAGTAAGCACATCTAATAGTAGCTTATAGCTTATGGGTTTTTTCTCTAATTTTACTGGCAGGAGGACACAATTCCTCGGCTCATCTTGTTTTATGAATTAAAACTAGCTACATCCAAAGGGGAAACATTAAACTTCTAAATTTAATTCCCTTGAGGTAAGAGATTAAGGTGCTGAATTCAAAGCAAAAAGCTAAAGTGACCATCAGGTCTCTCCCTGAGATGAGCATGCAGAGGTCTGGATGTCAGCTAGCCCTGAGCAAGGTTGTTTACCTCACATGGCTTTTGGAGAAAAACAGCTGTGATGAGAGCTGATGAAGGTCTAAGCAGCTGTGCATGAAGCTATTAGTTAGAAACATCAGAGGTAAGTGACGGGCCTTAAGTTTAAAACTCACTCACTTGTCACTCGAGCATCTGGCAAGCCTCACCATTCATACGATTGCTTTTGTTGTTTGTCCGGGTCTCAAAACCTCAACGATTCAAACCAAAACCATCTCCAAACAAAGGAACAGGAAAACAAGACTAGTAACTGAGAGCTGTCATAATTTCTGGGTTGCTTTTATCACATACTCACATATCACTTTGTACTGCATGTAACAACATTTACTCCAGTACATACTTATATTAGGTAAACACAGATATCAAATTCTTATCAAGCACATAAACAAATGCGCATTGAAAGATAACATAAATAAGACAAGACCAAACTCAACATTAACCTCCTGTGGTTGGGCACAGCAACATATTACAATGACCATGGGGTTTATAATCTAATAAAGTCACTGTACTGAGTGTAATAGTAGGGGAGGATGATCTTAACACCGTGTACTCGGCAGAGTCCCCATCGCTGATTAAAACAATATTACACAATGCTTTATTTCATGTCATCAGATCAGCAGAGCTTCTCCTGACACAGCAGAAGTAACATACGGTACACACACACACACACACAAAGATGTGCACTTCAAATACGGTTAAAGAGAAGGAGCTATGGCTCTTTGTGATATGCTGTAAAAAGTAATGCAGCACTGATTTCAGGTTAGGTATGCGGTTGCTGAGTCTGACATGCTATGATTTGGGATTGTTTCCTGTATATTAATTTAACTGCAACCGCTCCCTGCTGTTAGAAAACTGTGCCTTTGGCTAAATATTGAAAAATGGCCATAAAAACTACAGCTGCAATTACATCTTTTAAATCCTCATGTAAATATCTAAATAAGAGCCATATGAGGCATCGGCTGCATGTATTTGAACTGATCCCGAATTGAGGCTGGGAGTTATTTGATGTAAATAAAACCAAAATTAAATCCCCCATCTCAACAACTAATTTAAGACAGAAAACAATCTCTCGAGTGGTTATATATTTCTTCTTTCAACAGGAGGTAAAAGTTCTGGTTTGACTTGGTAATCATTGTCGACTCTTTCCTCTCTGTCCCCCCACTCCCCCCTTCATTCTTCATTTTCTCATTTTGCTACAGCTACAGCAACATTTCAGAGTCAAATAGCAGAAGCGTTACATTCATAACTTAAGAGTAGAATGCTGACGGGGAGCAAGCCAGACAAGTCCTTGGGGTCAAGCATTCAGGCCTCTGGCACATCCCCCTTAAGACACCAGCAGACATTTATCCAATGCTGCTGTGTACACATCCTGTGCTAACTTTCAAACTTGACTTGCATCATGGTTGTGCTGTGTATACACATCTGCAGATTCCACTTTATTTGTGGCTGGAGCTCCTGTGTAGTCTCAAACTCATCTGAACTATGCTGTAATGTGGGTGGGCATATTATGGGTACGAGCAAGTGAGAAGAAAAGAAACATTCCACTCAAATTATTATCTCTGAACAACAGCAGAGCAAATAAGTTTACTTCACATTTTAGAGAAAATGGTGTGGAATACTGTATATTATTCAAATTAGTTCGACACGACTAGTGAGTGTTTATGTGTGTGTGTGTGTGTGTGTGTGTGTGTGTGTGTGTGTGTGTGTGTGTGTGTGTGTGTACAGTCAGTGGAGGGTGGCGACAGGCACGGATTATGTGGCTGTAATCCTTTTCATCACAGTAGGTGCTCAGTGTCTCTGTGGAAGGCAGAATGATTTATATACATCTCTTACAGGATTGGCCCCCCTCCCCACATGTTTGAGTGAATTATATGGTACAAGTACATTTTGTTAAAGACCATGTGAAGGCAATTCTGAGATTTCTTTCAAAATACATCAAATATGTTGGAAAATAGTTGCTGAAAACACGTGAAAAGACTTCGGTGAAAAACTGTTTTAACCTCCAACTCCACATTTCAGTAATATATCTTTCAGTTTTCAGTCCAGGATTTTTTGGATGGTCCTAAAGGGTGGCTCGATGACACACTGAGGCCACCCTGAGCATACCCCTAGCAGAGAGCTAGAGATTAATTCAGAGTGTTTCAAAGTTAGTCATGTCATCTTCTCTTTTACCCTATTTTATTTAAATTTTGACACCTAATTTCATAAACTTGTAGATATTTTTAATCATTCAAATTTGACTAGGTGGTTAATAATACTTTTCGTCTTTGGTCCCACAAACTCAGAACACATTTATTCTTACCTTACACAGAGTTTTCGTGTATTGTTTTCATGGACAAAAGTTGGAGTAATATCACTAAAAGTTTTGTAGGACTGATGTAAGAGGGTAGCTAGTTAATAGACATGTTAAACAATTGCCTTAAACTATGTGTGTGCACAAGTGTGAGCAGAATGTGCCGTCCTAATGCGTTCTGGCACAAAGGTTGACTTCAGTAATCCACATCAGTCACACTAATTCCTTTTCACCCAAACACACATCCACATCTAGCCAAAACACAAGCGTTCACTACCAAGAACATAATGGTCGTTTCAAACATCCTGCTGCCGCAGGGCTGAGGCCGACTGACCTCTGACCACTGCATGTGAACTCTAACTCGACAGAGATGGACCATCAACTTCCGGCCAACAAACACCTGTTTGTTTCTAACTGCTAATAACACTCAGAGGGAGGGGTGTGATTCAGAGTGAGTCATTACACACAAGCACACAAAATGTTGATCTGCTAATCCTGTCCGTAGGGAGGGTCTGGACATTCACAAGTGTCTGATTGCTGATTAGTAGTGAGCTGGTGAATGAGTAGCAGAACAGGATAAGGCTGATTTTTACAGGCTGTTGTCTGGTAATTAGGGTGCTGGTTTGCATATCCGGACCAGTCGGAGCTGAACAGGGACCAAAACACACAGGCGCCCCTTTCAAGATCTGAAATCAAAAGTGTTACAAGTCTTTTTATAACTAGATTGGTCTTTGAGGTAAATTTTGACAAGTCAGCTTTTGCAACTCCCAAACAAGTTTGAAATATACCTTATTTATTAACAAGGTTGATCCTGTTGATGATAACACAGTCTCTATTAGGTCAAAGTTTAAACTTGTCAAAATACAAATGCAAACCCTGGCCTAATATCACATTCAGTGTGATACAGTACATGGCTACAACAATAATCCCAGTCCAAACTTCTTAGAACAACAAAGTACCCGAAATCCCAAAACATGAGGGAAATAAATGAAAGAAACCTCAGGATGGCTAAGGGTGCAACAGGGCTGCTTACGTGTGTGTTGTGTGGTTGATTTGTCGAAGTTATCTGATTGTCATGTGAATGCAGTTGGAAGCAGGGACTACTTCCTTGCTGATGCATTCAAAGAAGCATTTGAAATTTTACTCTTAGTGTTTTTTGCAAAAACCTGGCAAAATTTAAACTTACCCAAACAATGGACCATAATCAAATTAAGTCTTGGACTTTCTTGTGTAATTCTTGATATTTTGTAGTTGTGTGTGTGATCTAATATCCTTCTCATTATATCAAATAAACCAAACTAATTATAAAAGTTTGTTTTTTGTTTATCTCTCCCTACAACTCAGCTCATGAGTCTAATGCTTTTCGGCAACCTACTCCAAAATCTCGGATGCTTTGACTCTGTTGAATGCACAATCAAGAAAGAGTTTCAGAATCGTATCCATTTGTAGCTGCACTGCCAAACAACAATAACATATCTTTTGCATAAAAGGTAAGTGGACTAAATGGTCACTGCAAAGGATTCGCAATATGAAGCAAGTTTCAAGTCCATGCAAGTTGATTTTCATACAGTACTGATCAAGTCAACCAAGAGATTTATAGTATGTTTTGGTTAATGATAGGTAGTAATTTAAAGTATACACAATTTGTATTTCATGAGCTAAAACACACAAAACCACCAGTATGGTCCTTTAAGTATGGCCAAAGATCTTCACTGTCTCAGTATGCGGATCCGCAGCCACAGCCGACCTCTGTCCGGTCCAGTTGCAGTGATGGATGCCAAAGGCCACTTACAGCCTACAACTGTCCAGCACTTGGACAGGGTCGGAGAGGGCATTTCTTCGACAGAGGGTGGTGTGCCAGGCTGGGTGGTGCTATGGTCACTACAGCACAGTGAGAAAGTAGCCACCACAGAAGACAAACATAAACACGGACACCCGCTGGGCAGACTGACGCCGCGTGCCTATGTGGGTGCCAGCCAGCCTAGGCTGTGGCCTGGGGGGGGGGTGTGGGCATGGCGACAGAGCACCCCGGTAGGCACCCCAAGTCGACGAGTTCACCCCAGTGGAAAGTCTGCATCAGCCAGCACAGAGCTGTGTATGGCTGAGAGAAGGTAGCGATTCACCAGACCACCACCACCACCACCACCACCACCACCACACACACCACCCCCCCCCACTAATTTAGCCATCACTTCCCAAGCGACCACAAGCTAAATGTATCCTCCGTGCACAGCAGAAAATAGCATAACTGTGGGGAGGGAGAGAGGGGAGGGGGGGAGGCTGATATAAAGACATTAAAGTAGAGGGTTGAGATGGAGGGAGAGGTGATGAATTGACAAAATAGTACTGGAGTTATTATGGTGCGACCAAAAGGGAAAACAACTTAATAAAACAGAGGAATGAATATTGAGAGCAAGATAAGGAAGAAGACATGAAGAGAAATACAAGAGGACCTTGAAGGGGGCCTAAAAGATGGATGGAGCACTCCTGAAAAAGAATAAATGACAGCAGACAGATGAAAAGAAGAGGAGGAGGGGGGGGTCCTCTCCAGTTCAACCACCACATATTTTCCCTCGTAAGGGATATAATTTACACGAACCCACTAAAAGGTCAGGAGCAGAGCATGCGGTGCCAACTCTATCTCAGCAGCCAATACATATTTTTCTTCCTCTTTCTCTTTCTGTCTGTCTCTTTCGTTTTGTCGCTGTCTTCGTTGGTCTGTCTCTCTTTCTGTCTCACTATGCATCCCTTCCTTTTCATCTATTTTTATGGGACTCACTCCAATCACTGTGGATTTTATGTTGGTAGATGCTTGTGTGTGTCCGTGTGCGTTATTCAAAGACCGTATGTCTTTTAACAATCTTGGTTTTCGTAGCGTGCGGTTGGCAGGCAGTGGTGTTCCACTCCAATTTCAACGTCTCACGTCCCCATCTTCATTATGGTCATAACAGAGAGAGGGGAAGGAAAGAAAAGACTACTATAACAGCAAAGGTGGAATGGGCATGACATTGGAGAAGATGTAGGCCAGGGGAAAGAAGGATTAAAGACATAAAGGCTTTGTATTAAAGAGAAAACAGAAGCATACTGGTGAAATACACAGCCTTAACAGAGCGAGACTGAATGAGAATTAAGTTGTCAGTATACAGTATTTCACAAACGGCGGTTGCTTAAATCCACCTCTAAGAGTAGTTAGAGAACACCTCCACCTTTCTAGTGTTAGAACTGTTAAATAATAAGAAACTTTTAAAGCCAAAAATTCATCAAACATATCAACTTCATGCAGCTATGAGCCACCTGCCATCCATCAGGATTTTAATATCTCTCTTAATCTACTTTTTTATTCTTCACACAATTACTTCATGTGAAATATCTTTAGAAGATATTGTCCAGAAGTGTTTGCACAAATCATCAAGTCACCAATGACCACAGACACGGTCAGACAACAGTAGTAGTTTGTTCAAAGCATACCCTGGCCGTAGACCTACCAGACACCTGTAGATGAGGGCATGTGAGTGGTGGTGCAGGGTGAAAGTGGAGCAAAGAGTAGCTTTAAAAAAGGCTAGTTCATCAGTGTTCTCAGTCATGGCAAAATTGTTCAGATACGGCTTGCAGAAAAGCATAAAATTTCCTATCAAGCAGCATTTCAAGAATAAAAACCTGGAGTTCAACACTATCTCAGAATGAAGACAGATACTCTGCAAGGAGAAACACAACAAAACACTATGGCAACATGATATCTTCCTCTAACTTACACTCAACAGAGCAGCAGAGTGTCATTTCCCAAGCCCAACACATTGGACAGATGTTCACCACTCGCTTCAAAGTCCAAAGACATCTGTTGACAAAAGACTGGTGTTGAACGTGCCGAAAAGTTAAGAGGAGATGAATGTGTTTATGCATGTGTGTGTTAGTTTGCACAGTAGTTAGCTGACTGTGGAGAGCACAGCCTGCCAGCTAATAGCTGAGAGTCCCCACAGTTTCACAGCAGCAGTGGACCGTGGACGGATCATGATGGCCAGGATGTGTGGAGAACAGTTAAGAATAATACGGGCCACCACACCAGTGCACGTGTGTATGAATTTCTATTGCCATTCGTCCATCAAGCTTGTTTTTTTTCAGTCCAGTGCTAATGAAAGGTTTGCTCTGCTAGAACACCGCCCAGGCAGGTCAGAGAGAAAGACCCAGCAGCTCCCCAGCTTTGTCCCTTTGGCCTCTAAGGAACAAGTGGTCCTTTAAATATCTTCCTGCAACTGGGCCTCCCTTTTTCTCCAGGCCAATCTTTTTGTCAAACGTGTTTGTCTAAGGTGCTTTGTGAAGGAGTTGCTCTTTCACCCTCACTCCAAGACCCAATCCACACAGCTGGCATATATAGAAACCCACTGTAAAAGAAAAACAGCAGGATACAGTAAACATGTAGGTACAAAACTAAGTGGGTACATCAGCTTTACAATGTCTGTTTTGGCAAAAACTAGGTCCTGGGAAAACAGAAACGAAAAGACAAGGGATAGAGAGATAAGGCTAATTTAGTTATTATGCTGGCCTGACCAACCAGTCATTACATTCAGGTTGTAGTGACTAATTTAACAACTTGAAGAACAACTGAACACAAAGTGGAAACAAAAAAAAGGTGGAATATATACTGTTTGTTTTAAAGTGTACTATCTTGTTAAAGTATCACCTATGCAGCGCCTGAACGCATGGCTAAAGAAAGACACGGGTGATTAAGTCTATGTCACTCCACCTGTCAAATCCTGCTGAGTGATGATGAATACTGTTTGGCAATGGTCTGCATGTGCTGAAAAAGGTAAAAAAAAAAAAAAAAAAGGTAGATCCGTTCAGGCATGTATGTGTGTATGACAGTGTGGCATGTAGAATCAAAATGCATGTGTGTGTGTGTGTGACTGGCCTATCCAGCTTGCCAGTAGGAATGTAGCCCCTCCAGCTAATGGTTGGGCAGCTGTGTGAGAGACACCTGCACCCCACATGCCCTCAACACACATACAAGCATGCAAAGTGTATTGGAAGAGTGCCCCTATTCTGGGGCTAATGGCACTCCGATGCCCCGTGTCGACACACATTCAATAGATAATGGACCAGGACAGGAAACACCTTCAGGAGACTTTCGCAATAGGAGATATGGATGAGAAAATCCATAGACTTTATGGGAGATGACATACTACAGCAAATCACCCTTTCACAATCATCCCTGTAGGTCCATTTTCCTGCACCAGTAATTGCAGCAACACTGGCAAGTCCATTTTCACCCCAACACCACACCACAATTTAACAGCTGCTAATTTAAATGGCAGATTAATATGCTAAATGAGTCTTGCAGTGTACTATGGATGCCTTAGACTTACAGAGAAACTGTTTCTGTGAGTCTATAATCATGATTTAGTCTGCTTTTCTCATCATCTTTTGTAGCCAGAGGAAAAACATACTACACAAAAGATGGCAAAGGCACAATAGAGGGCTTACACTCCCAACTCTTACAGGACTCTACCTCCCGCTTGTCCCCAGCTCTTCAGTCCCTGCACACCCCAGCCTCACACAAAGCTGTCATACAATAGCTGACTGACTAATTGACCTTGCTGAAATAATGCTAGTTGGCTCCAAACAGAGGACATTCAGTTGATGTTATAGCAAGAAAGTCCACAGAGGTTTCTTCAAGAGCACACAGACTAAAGACCAACTGGTGTTCCCCCTGAGGGTCCTCCACCTATTCTTCACTTCTCCCACTCTAACTTGATTTTCACAATGGGAAAATGATTTCCTGGCCACCATCGCCTCCTCAACTCTCCCACCAATTACATTTTGATGAAATGTTTTAATCTGCTTACGCCAAGAGCACTTGCATAGACGCACACACATCCTTGTGCAGAAAAACAGGGAGGCCATGCAGGTGCAGAGCAGCTTTTGTTGTCATAACATTTCCTTAGTGACAGGCAGTATTGCTGTTCGGTCCTTTCCCTGCTATTTTCCTCTCTGCTGTCCACACACTATTCAGTAATGTGCACATGAACATACATGAACACAAACACAGATCTAGTACTTATATACAGTATATATACAATGCACCAACCTGCATGTCTGAACCTCTGGTGCATCAACACAACTGAAACAGTGAGGCATTCAAGCATCCAGTCATATGGCCAGTTATCTAGTGAAAACACAGACGGAGAGCAGCGGCACGCCTCAGCACTTTTGCCATTAAACTAAGCGTGGCATATTACTCTTGCCTCACTGACACTGACATGTTTCCACAGTGTGGGCAGACAAATAAGGCCCACATGGGAAGTGACATCAGCCAGGAGCACATGTAGCCCACCTGCCACCGACCAATCAGGGAGCCTCTTTGATAAAGAATTTCCTTCTGTTTCCTTTTTAGACAGCAGGACAGCCAGTGACAGGCCAGATCACTGGTTTCTATCATGGAAACATGATCATAAAGGAGAATACAATGAGCAGACAATATACCTAGACTGCTCTGTCTTTTAAACGATAGGAAAAGTCTGCTCACTCACTTTAAAGAAGGAGGAAAGCTAGGCTGGATCTGCTATTGTGCCAGATGTGGATGAGTGCTGTGCTGATGTTACACAGACCATTTACACATGGGAAAGCCATTGGCTGAGATATTAGGCGATTAGCTTTGGCATCACTATTGGCAATCATGATTGGCTATAAGTTTTGTAATTTTTCTTTGGGCTGAGAAATTAAACAATGACAACAGTGTTCAATTGCCAAGTACTAACCATAATGGGGTTGTTGGCTGCTTTTACAGGTGCAGGTGTTTCACTTCAATAATAATAATAATCAATAGAATTAAGGTTAGAGTTGATTCTAGGTGTGGTTTTATGTCATAACATAAGGAACAAAGAAACCATCATAAGGCTGAAAAATCATAGTTAGAAGTGTCAAAATCAACTATTTGGTACATTTGTGAGACCGGCATAGTTGAAAATACCTAATACTCAAGCGAAAACTACATCAGCATGAGCTCAAGGATAAAAATGTCAGGTTACAGTTTGTGAAGCAAGTATATTAAGACATCTATCAAGTTCTGGAGCAAAGTGTTATAGACAGACGAGAGAAAAATCAACATGTATGGTACCAGAGTGATGGGAAGATTATAGTGTGGAGGAAAAATGGACTAAACAAATAAGATCTCATCTGACAAACATGGGGGAGGTGGCACTTTGCCGTGGTCTCTTCTGACAGCAGTAGCAAGATGAATGCAGACTTGTACAGAAACATCCATCCTACTCAGATGTAAGTGAATGCATCTAAACTCTTTGGACAACATGTCATGCAGCTTGACAATGATGCCAAAGCAAATCAAAAATTTGTTTGAATTATGTTTGGCCCACGGAAATTGAAGGAGTAAATATAAGAAGGACTACAGTATCCACACAGTTCATCTGATGTGGACATAAATTACTTTGAATTAAAGCTGCAAGTCAGTACAAAGCCCACACAACATAAAATGTGTCAATTATTTATGGACTACATCGGAGGCTTTGTTTGATAAAATGGCCTCGCATGTTGAAGAATCACTAGAGGTTAGACCCACCAAAAGTTTTATCTCACTTTTATCTTGGACTGTTTTATTTAAGAGGGTCAATCTATCTCCAGCCCTCCCATATGTCTGTACATATAAATTATGTGGGCATGAACAACTCCTGCTTGTCTGTGTGCATCAATATCGTAGTCTCTCTATCACTCCCTTTGTAGCATCATTATTTTTTCTAAGGCTATGAGGTGTGCAGTGACATGCTGCCAATCTGCAGCCGTCCCAGAGGCAGCAGTGGAGGCCAGACTGCAGGGCGGGGGTGGGTGGGGTGCAAGGGCAGAGGAAACCATCTACTAATGGGAAACACACTTCTCTCCATCGTTCAAATTGCTCTTTCTACCACAGCAGAGAGAGGTGGCAGGCATCCAGGAGGTGACTGGCGTCCAGAAGCGAGGCATGATTTAAAAACGGGAGCTGTGCCGCGCCATGGTTCCTGATTCTCGTGAAAGGGACAATCATGAGCCTTATAAAACAAATGCATGTGTTGAAAGAGAGTTGGGGAGGAAGAAGAGGGGCGTCTATACGAACATAAACTAGAAAGACAGCCAGACATGGTAGACAAATTGAATAAAAAATACACAGTAAAGGAAATTTAAATCAAATATGATGAAATGGAGATACCAGAAGGCTTGGAAAAAAGTAGAGATATTAAGGATAATTATATAACAAATGAGGCACAGAGGCAACCTTGTGGATTTTCACACAAGCTACTCCTAGTTTGGAAAATCTCCTTGAACCTGTCTTTGTCGCTCTGCCAGAAATACTATCCCATTGCACTGATACTTAATAGCAGTGTGTTTATTCTACTCCGAGCATTGCATTCACGTATTGTGAATAATGGCCTGTGCTGTTTCCACTTTAGCCCTGCCTCTTCTGCCAACTAAGCCTTCTTCACATCTCTATCAGACGCTCAGTTACTGAATATCTACCCCACAGAGCAGGGAGAAAAGTGCTGAAATGGACTTGGGATGGCCCAAAGTAGTGAGAAGGCTTTTGGTAGGGCAAAGATCCCAAATGTTATTGCCAGTGCATTTTTAATAAAAAGGGAGAAAAAAAAGACATTTTTCCAGATGTTGAAGGAAAGCAATAACTGCAGCTGCAAGTGCAACTGCGCTGCTGTTTTTGTTAAGGATGGAAAGTGAAGTCTGACACTGTCTCTAACTCCAAAAGCGGAGACAGATTAGAGTGAAGTTCCAGAAAAAGCCATCCAGTTTTGAGTCATTTGTGCAATTACCTTAACAGCATTAAGACGTTCACAACTGCCACGTAATGCAGAGCAGCTTCTTTAGAACAAGTCATCTCCAGTTTAGTCTTAGAAAATATAATCCAAACCATAAAAGAAAATAAAGGTGGCTGGAAGAAGAGAAGGGGGAGGTAGGAAGGAAGGAAGGAGGTAGCTGAAAGGTGGGAGGGAGAGATTTTTTCTATTTTTCCTTCTGTGGCGAGTTCACACAAAAGGGTCCTTCTGATCCCTGGAGTGCTGAGCACATACCTGCGGGATGAAATCAAAACCCTCTGTGAATTATATTAAATATCCCCTGCCAAACGCTCCACATACTTCCATGTGTTTTTACCAGTTCTGAAAGGCTCCATTAGGCTTTGCTCTCTAAAAAAAAACCACTTAATTAGAATCCCAGACACCAGCACCTTAAAAAACTCAGCTCCCTCCTTACATTTAATCTGTGCCGGATAAGAGAGAAAGAAGAGCGAGTATTGGAGGGACAAATGGTAACAGACAGAAAGTCTAATAGGTAGCCAGATAAGGATAAAGAAAGGATTCACTGAAGGATAACAGCTGTATTTTTGACAGGTTAGTAGCACCCAGGAATAATAGGACATTTACTTGTTAGTCAAATCACAGGGATTGAAAGAGAAACAGAGGACTTCTTCAATGAGGTGTTATGGAGAAAAAAAAAGTTGAGATTGCCACATGAGCCTCCACAAAAAGCCCATAAAATCTCATAAAGAGACGATATAAGAGGTGGATTTCGGAGCTCCCTTTTCCCTTTTCATCCTATTTGCCCGATCAAACTCCCCCTCCAGTGAATCACAAACTGAAACCCCAAATGACTAACAGATTCCAGACACCATGTTTCAACTGTCAGAACGCAGTGTTCAGGTTCTTTGACGGAGCGTGTGCGGTCACATCTTTACCCTATACCCCTCCCCCAAGGCCATCCTGGAGAGTGTGTGCAGCAGCGGACTTGCCGACTTGACCCTGAGTATCACCTGAATATTGTCTGGCCTTTCCCTCTACCTTGAACACTACAATTTCTGAACTGGACTCAAACAACAGAGCTCCTAGAAAGTGAAGTCTGAGAAAAGAGCAAGGTCAAACTATCGTTCAAACATTCTGTGGCAATTTTTTTTGGTCTGGTTTGGTTAGCAGTGCTGCAGCTGCACCTAATCCCCACAGGAAAGCCTTCATCTGGGACTGATTTTAGAGAGCCCGGGCCGGGGTGGGAGAAAGGGGGGACTGTTCTGTAAAAGGCTGGTTCCCTTCTGGGGCACAGGCCTCTTCTCAATCCATCTGATTAAAGGGAGTTTGGCTCAATTACACCCAATGACTGGGCCTTGCTGCCAGGCACGACCCTGGTAAGAAAACACACATAAATAGATTGTGGATAGTAGTAGAGGGTGTGAGTACATATATCACACCTGGGGAACTCCCATGCATCTACCGCAAAACTTCTCCGTCAGCTAACAGCACAGTCTGTCAGCAGTGCTTCCCTCAGAGGGCGAGTTCTCTGTGTAACCCGTGACTTGGTTGGGAAAACAGTGGGGTCGGCTCTCCAGGGACACGCTTATGTCCTCTCCAATTGGCCAGATGGATAGTGGTGGGCACTGGGTCACGGCGATCTGTTTTAATCAGCCTCATGCCAGAAAAAAAAGACAGCAGCAGAGGTGCACCATGATGTGGAGTAATAGAAGATGCATGTGTGCATAGACCTAAATGTGTCTGCTTTTATGTATTCATGTGCTTGAGGAGAGGGGCAGAACATCAGTAGTGACTGAGGACAACTACAGGGGTTAAGGCCAGAGCTTTCTCTGAGGTTATAGTTTCGTCATGCTGAATCCTAACCAACTGGACTCTTGGAGGACTCGACGTCAGCTTTATGACACGATTACAAGCTACTATACAGGCATGCATCAGCAAGACTTTGCTGTGTTAACTCTGAGTGCGGTGAATCAGTGTGTGGAGCTGCTTAAGTGGGGGACTATGGATAATTATTATGACGTCCAAAGCATTTACACGGCAAGCTGGTTGCAATCGTGCCCGGTTGTAAAGTTCACTGATTGCAGCTGGCTTAAAAGACCAATTAAACTCATTATTATAATTCAGGTTTATAGAGGGAAGAGTATGAGGGAGTGAGCGGTACACAAAGACACTGCTCTCCAATGTCCAGATCTGCAGCCTGTATGGAAAACGGGCATGCAGTAATAGCTACCTCTGCACAGTTAAAAACACCCCTTTCAGACTCATCACCCTCCATCCCTCAATTTTTCAGTCTCTATTTCAACCCCAACCAAAAAATAAACATTTCCCCTCCATTATTCTCCATCCAAATTACATTCCGCCCACAACCCCATTTTACTGGCTCATGCTTCTGGGCCTCTTTATGTTGTGACACTCCAAA
Source organism: Argyrosomus regius (assembly GCA_946959425.1). NCBI lineage: Eukaryota > Metazoa > Chordata > Actinopteri > Sciaenidae > Argyrosomus > Argyrosomus regius. Next base: position 13,184,751 of record OX336897.1, on the reverse strand, counting down.
GAAAACAGTCCTACTGAATGTTGTGGACGAGCACAACTAACCTGATACAAGCCAGCTCGCTGCTCCGATTACACACCATGTTTACCACGGCCCTCTTAATTAAAAGCAGACAAGAAAAAAAGTACAAATCCATCTTTATATGTACCTTAGGCCTAAACTGACAGGGAGGAAATGCCCCGCTATCGATGTTTGACTTTGAGGTTCCTCAGCTGCTAATGTACACTGGCACAGTTCAATCTATCATGTGCAGAGAAAAATGGAGACAAGGTCTCCTTTTGATTATTGCATTTTGTCTTTTTCATAGCCACTTCGTCATATGCAAGAGATATTCACTGGAGCAATGCTGAACTAAAACAAAATTATCCACAGAAAACCCACCATGATAATAAACCAGAAACAAAGAATTAAAACCATGAAGGACAAAGGGAACTTAAGGACAGTCTGATGCTAAAGGAACCAAACTAAAAAAGTGAGGTGCCTTTGCCTAAGAAACTACACTGCACAGTAAGATACTGAATAAATAGCGGCTGGCATGAGTAGAAGGAGGCCCAGACCCGAGCCTCTACCCTCCACTTGCATTACAAAACACTGATTAAAAAAAAAGATACAGCATGACTGGGTAAACAAATATTTTGACCTTGGCGATTACCTAGAGCCAGGCCAGCCATTTCTGTTATCAGCGTTTGCAGATTGCTACGTATAGGAGCTATTTAACTTTCTAAAGTGTTTGGCCAGCACTTAGATGGTTATGCAGCAAACACAAACGTCCCCCAACAGATCTTTTTAATACAAGCCAAAATTCAGAAATGTTCATGTTTTGCACAGATTTAAAAACTGAATGTCACTAAATGTCCAGAATTGGTCAGTCCTCACCTCAATCAGCCATGACTGTGCTCAGTGTGGCGATCGGTTTCATAGATCTGATTCTGTGATTCAGTTAACATGCATGCTGTGCCACACGAAGGTCCACATCATGTGCACAGTGGCACATTAACCGCACAGTAACCGACCACAGCCACACATGCACACAAACACACACACTATATCAACCAGCCTCCTCCACACACAGCTCCCCTGTGTTTTTTTGAGAGGTTTTTTAAAACATCTTTTGGAAAGTCAACAAAGCAGACACAGGGAGACAAAGAGGGGAAAAAAACAGAAGGCGGTGGTGGTGGTGGTGGTGGTGGTGTAAGTCGGTGTGCAGAGGTGTAGGTGTGTGCCTGTGTGTGGGGAAAAGAAGTGAACAGAAATGCAAGGTGTGCAGATGAAAGTAGTTTGTGAGCAAACTAAAATAAGGTGGAGCTGATACTGTTATACATTTTCAGTTGTATTTTATTTCTACAGAAAAGCTCTGTGCAGGAGTAAAGTGAGAGAAGGACCTATAACCTTGTTTAGTTTTGTAGAAAATGCAAATGTTATTTAATGGTAAGTGTTTTATTATGAACATACAATTGAAATATTTTTTCGAAATTAAGGAAATCTGAATCACCGTGTCAGACTTTTTTTTTTTATTAATCAGTGCATCTCTAGTGAAGGCCAAGTAGTTGTGAGAAATGAGAAATAAGGGAAAAGCCAAAATGGCAGTAAAGGGCAAGGTCTCGTCTGTCATTGATCTGTTTTATATCAGCGCTGGTCTTCAGGCATCTGGAGGGGCTGTGGCCTTGGGAGTGATTACTCTCTGACACACCATCCCGGCATATGATAGCATGATTGAAGTGATTTAATGCAGACAGGTCAGCACACACACCCAAGCAATTATGTTCAATGAAAAATTACAGTATTTAGGACTCTGGCTTAGATTAATCTCAAAATTTTAGAAATGGATTTAAAACAAGTAGCACCTACATTCAATAAAAATGGGAAAGGGAAACTAACAGTTGGATTAGAGAGGAAATCTGGGCAAAATATTGTGAATTTCAATGCAAGATATCATGCTCAACCTCTTGGAGAGAGTTTAGCTGGAAGTGTCTTAGCAGATATTTTATTACACACGTTCAGCAGTCTCATCACTCCTCCAGCTGCTGGAGTAAACGTGGCTCCCAGGAAGCAAACCATTATCACCTGTTCTGGGCCAGTCCAAATGTAAATGTTTGCTGGCATAAGATCTACACTGAGTTAGAGACGATATTTGGGATGAAAATTGCTTTCAATTGGGATGAACTACTCTTTGGATTTCTACATTTAACATTAAAACAAAACACCTCTTTGGTATACTGAGTGTAGCTGCTAGAAAGGAAGAAAATCACAGTGTATCAAATTCAAAATTAATCTTATTTAAAAAATTCTATATGGTGTGGAAACCCAGACAGTGGCTGAAGAGGACATCAGGAAGACTTAACAGCTTGTCACCAGATGAGCAGGACAATTCAATAGAAATCCTGACATTGCTGGTGCATTCTCTTCAAGTTGCATCACCATCACACCCACCACAAAACAGCGGCTACAGACTCTGAGTAACTGAGTAAACGTTGACATTCCTCTGTCTACGAGCAGAGACACCATGGAGACAAACCTACCAATAAAATTAACTAATTAACACTGTCTTCTGTGGTTTTAGCAGACACTCAGTTCCTTATGTGCTGCATATGAAAGTGTTTTGCGCTGATTTCTCCAGACATCGGTATGAATATCACAAAAAAATTAGCCTTTGTAATAGGAGGTCAAAAAAAAAAAAAAAAATGGCATCAGTGGCATCAGATATCCTCCATTTCCATGAAAAGTATGCTGGCACCAAACAATGCGATGGATTCCAAAGAGGCCCTCAGACAGGCAACTATCTGTCTTACTCAAATGAAGGAGGAAGTGGAGGAAATGGAGATGAGTGGCGAGCACGAGGGCAGAGGGAGGAGGGAAGAGTGGAGGTTGTTATTTAGGACCCCGCTGTGTCAACTCCTTAACGTCTCACACACAGAGATTCCAAAGGGAAGGAAACAAACAGTGACATCCCTCAGACACCGCTTCCCTACAGTATTCTTGAACTAATAAAAGCTGTTACTATTCACATAAATTTACATTGTATATCCTCACACGTTCTGGTCCTTGCTGCAACCAAACACGGGCACATACAGACTCTCAAATCCCTGTGCCAAAGAACAAATGTGCAATCTGTAGCCCTTTTACAAAAGGGCAACGCAAAAGAATCACTCTGTGCTCTGTGCTGCTACCTCTCTGCCTTTTTAAAGTAATAATGATGATAATAAATTAATTTATTCCATCACGACATGCTAAATCCCCTGGCAAAGTCCGGTCTGCTCCAGTTTGGAATGACTTGGCTCACCAACCTGTTTATAATAGTACTAAAATGCATGAGCTGGATCTGACAAAGGAACCCTCACTCCCACCCCCTACAGTATGTTCCCTTTCGTCCTCCATCCTTCCATTCCATGTCCTCTCTGGAGCTTGGCCACACTCCCGCCCTCCTCCGGTCCTCCGTCAGCCGTGATTGGAAAAATAAACGGAGCGACCGAAGAAGGTCAGCAGTAGAAAGCGACAAGCGGTGGAGCTGAAGGGAGAAGTGTTGATGTGTCTACTGCTGGTGCCTGACCCTTAGCACTGGCTATGGACAGAGGGACACAGAGCACACACACACACATACACACACTCTTTCCTCCACTGAGAGAGAGGATAGGAGTCTCTGTATGTGGCTCTGACCCAGGAAATAGCAGGAATGTGGAGGGACAGTGTCAGAGCTATGGGAGGTCTGCATGCCTGCCCAGCCATACAACTGCAAAGAAGCCTCACAATGTGCAGAGGCGCCCCATACATCATTCCATATATGTAATGCCACACACCAACATCCACATACCACACACATAAACTGTATGCTAAGTCTGTCAAATCACACACAGTCACACTTTGTACTGCAACGCAACAACAGACATTAAAGTGCAACAGGGTCAATGTCAGTGACTATGTCAGTTATGGGGCGGGGGGAGTGGTTGCACACTGATGCAGTACTCACCCACTGGAAGTGCTGAGTGTCACCGAGCTGACCGAAGAGCTCAGCTTCCTGCTGTCCCAAAGCCTCACCTCCCGACTACGCATCTACACACACACAAACATGAGAAGTTAAGTGCTGTAAACACAAGAATTCAAACCAACCAATAACGTAAAAATGAGAGACAGTTAATTAAGTAATTAAGTATGTATTGTTCTTTCAGTATGTCTCATATTTGTGTGTCTATTTTAGCTCACCAGTTTTGAAATGGTTTCTCAAGAAGGTACATTTATGAATCATCATGATTTTGAGCCATCGCTGACAGATGCATTAATGCATAACAGTGATTTTCACTTATTTTCATCTCAATTAATCGCAATTTCACACTATAGATACACACATGCACTTGTTTCATTACATGAAATAACACACATTAGAATCCTGGTCAATATAAGATGTACATGTGCGTCTAACAAGCTGCGCCTAAGAGTTTCTCACCATATCGAAGCCGGTGGTGAGTAAAAAGTCGTCTTTGGCCCACAGGATCCTTGAATCCTTGTTGCTCTGAAGGCTCTTGGCACTCTACGGGACAAAAAAATACACAATTTTTTAATCAGATGACAACATAAGACAAATTAAAAACATCTTACTTAATTACTTCTACTACTTATTCAAGTCAATGTCTCTATGATGACCCATAACTTTAAACATAAGCTTGAGGTATAGTTCAAGATAACGACGGGGGTGATGAGTGAATGATTTGCAGGGAAGGGAAAAAGACAGAAAGGAAGGAAGGAAGATAGACAGGACTATTCCCAGGTGCCTCTGACAGATCCCTGTGGCTTAACAGAACAGGACTTGTCCAATGAAAGGAGCGCTTGTTATTGTTGATGTAGCAGACAAGGTGACTTCTGCCCCAAGTGCAGCTTAGATTACCAAACTGTGACACTGCATCTGAACTGAGACTTTGTTTTGTACGTAGTTTCCATGGGGAATATGTGTCAAAACAGAGCTGCCATGCTGGGTTTGATGGGTAGCGTACAGGTACAAATGACACATGTTGTCAGACGTAATCGCTGAAAACAACGGAGTGTTGAAATAAGAGAATGTGCATTTTTGTAAAAACAACATGTAAAAGCTGAGCAAGAGGCAAGTGAAAGGGGACCATGAAAGAAAGTTAATGTGCTGGGTTTTCTACACATTGTACTCAACACTGTGTTGTTCTTGAATTGTACTGTAATTATAAAGATGAAGACAAAAGAAGAGACAAGATGCACAAGTCTGACCATCATTGAACTACTTGAAAGTACGGTTCCTAAGTAAGCAGGGCTTTAAAAAGCCTCAAAATCCTGCTATTTAGAGCTTATCTGTCATGTCTTAAGTACTTGCAATGTCTCAAAGCCAGTCAGTTAGTGACTCCCTTGGTATCTGTGTACAAATACTAGAGTTACACTGAGCTTTCCCATGAGGCATGGAGGTCAACAATAAAGTTTCCATGGAACAGGAGCCTATAGCCCCTCAGCCCACTGTGTCTCCCCAAATTACTGTTGTCATTTTTATAGCTGCACTAACCATGAGGAGCGTGGCTGGACAGCAAGAGGACAGAAGCTTATTTTCTAAGGCTTAACACTCACAACCTCTCTACAGGAGTGTGCCGCCTCATTCTCATGTCACTGTTAAATGGCCACAGATGACAAATTGCAAAAACAAATGGGGGGAACTTGAGCTGCCATGTTGCACCCCTGAACACGAGGTAGGTTACAGGGTAACAGGACTCTGCATTGTACAACCTCCGTTAATGTACAGTAGGACTATGTTTGGTTGGACAAATGGGGATGAGCACAGAAATATTGAATCCACGTGACACACATGTGTGCCCTATCAATTCTAACTCAAACCCCACTTCCTTTTCTCTCCTTTCTGACGTCATTCTCACCACATGCCCAGCTTGGTGGTTTCGAGAATCGACTGCTGAAAGGGAAAAATGGAGGGTCTGGTAATTTAAATTTCTTTAAACTGTCTAAATAAATCAAACATTTCATCGCTGCTTGCTCTTCCTAAATCCTTTCCAGGTTGCTCTCCGGTGCATGTGGACAATAAATGACACACACATGTTAGTTTGCTCTTGGTGAAGCAGGAGTTCTTGGGGACAGAAGAACATGGAGGGATACGGGTGGTCATTTTTAGTCTGTGGAATTGCTGGTTGTTTTATTGATTTCAATGAAAAGGAATTTTAAAAGTTCACTCCCTTCCCTGGGGGAGTAGTGTAATTGCATCTTATCTGGTTTAGTAGATAAAGATATGTAGAAATGTGGCACTAATTTTAAGATGAATCATTTCTTGGTCAGCATCCACGCGGGGCAGTGACTAAGCACATGCAGCATCTAAACAATCATGTTGTTCAGTTTTGCACGGTTAAAACATACCCAAGTAACTTTTGGACTATAGGTGACTAAATACAAATTAGTAATGTAACTAGTAAGTATGTAAAAATTTATTTTGACAAAGTTGGGCTGTTTCACCTGCTACTAGTCTTTAAAGTCTTCATTCATACATATATGAAATTTAAAACATTAATATAGCAGCAAACAACGATTTCCTACATGGAATCCTTAGTAAGGACTGACGTCACACTCCCTCTGCCTGTGTTGTTATCCAAGCCTTGATGTGCTTTGTTTACAAAGCCGGGCTGGCCGCGCAGGCAAGTAATTGCATGCGAGTCCCTCTGTGTGCAACTATGTAGAGCAATTGAAACAGCTGTTTTTCTCATCTGCCGGTGTTGGAACAGCAGAAAGTCTAACAAAGAAGGTTTTTGTGAGTAACATTTTGTTTCTGTCCCCTTTGAATGAAGTTACAATGTTACGATGACCTGCAAAGAAATTACTGCTTTTCTCTGTGGAGTCTGGTGGCAAGGGATATTGATAGTGATAGCTGATTCTGCTTAAACAAAAGGTCTATTCCTATAGGGATCCTCTTCATAATATTGTCACTGTCAGACATTTAGAATAACAATCTGAGACTGTCAAATAAGCAGACCAGAAAATAAGCATGTGGATGGACAGACACGCGCATTTGCATTTAGCTACGTTGCCGTCATTGCAGCCCATGTTTTTCGCATCTAATTCTGTGAATCAAGGGTTTATTCTGGCCAAACCAGCATTGATGGTTGTTGGAAAGAAAGTTGGCAACCTCACTGTGACAACAAGACTACAGGAAGTTACTGCACCCAGCTGATGTTTGCTTGATGTTTTTACATTCCTGCTTCAGTACAAATAAAATAAAAATAGCTTAGAACGTGTAAATCAGTGAGCTTTAGAAGTGTTAGTAGGTGGATTTTTTTAACCCTAGAATGAGCTAGGCTAGTTGTTTCCCTCTCCTTCCAGTCTTCATGCTAAGCAAAGCTAATCACCTTCTGCCTCTAGCTCCTTAACTAAAGGCACAGATATGATAGTCTAAAACAGCAAACAAGCTTATTCTCTAAGCCAGGCTACATACCACACATCTCTTTCCTGGATACATAAACATGAAAGGAAAAAAAATGTCCAAATTTTAAGCTGAAAGATTTTCAAGATTGTTCCTAAAATGTTTGACTTTGACCGCTGAATGTAAAACTTATGCCAAGACTCCTGTGCTGGAACCATCCTTGTGTCGGTGAAGCAGAACAAACTATAAATCGTAAGCAGTCAGTTGAATGTGTGCTCATAGGCCAAACTGGTGGTTGAAACCAAATTTATTGTTCTCAGCTCTAAGGGGACTTGACATTGTTATACATGCTGAGAGCACACGCCGACATCAAATAAGGGTTTTAAAAAGGGAAATTCTCAGATGTACAATTCTGCACCTCTCAGGGATGATATGTCTCTGTTCATACCAGCGTTTTATCTGACACCATCTGTGTGCAATACAGATGTTTTGTGGCTCCTGGTGGGCTCCAAAATAGCTTTATCCACTAAGAGGGATTAGAAAACACTCTACTGACCTGGCTCTCAAACACGTTTTAGAAGTTACACTACCAAAGAGCTGACAGAGTTGATAATAAGTCCTGGACTGAATAAACACTTAAGTTGTGACTCAAGATCATTTCTCAGCCCGCCGTCAGACAGTATGCCTCGTGCAGGTAACTGAACTCATATTTGCCTTGATAAGTCCTTGCAAGTGAGTCAGTTGAAAAATATCCCAGATGTATGAGAGAGGTCCAGAGTAAACTAAGACTTCCAAAAAAGCAATAGATCAGAAAAGAGCGAGGGAAGGAGAAAGGCTAAAACCAGTACGGTATAAACAGACACAGAGAGAATTCATTGCCACTGGTTGATTTCCTTCCAGGGGCAAGACAATGCAGGGGTGGCACTCTGACCAAACTAGGAGCAAATTGAGCTCTGACTATTTTAAACTACTGAGGGTCTATTTAACATGTGGTGTCTGATTCATATTAATGGCTACTAGCAGGCAATTCCAGTTGTGTTCATATTACATGCAAGAGTAAGCAACACAAATTCTGAATCATTACTTTTTTTTGCCATATTCAGTCGTGCTGATCAATTGCGGAGCACCAGATGAGTGTGTGAGTCACATCTGTATTTCCCAATGCCTCATTGTAATTACTCTTTAATAAGCTGAAAAGTAGCCTCACAGCTGAAAAAAAGGCTGCGTTCGGCTCTCTCAAATGGAAACAGTGTAGTTAAGAAGCGAAAGAATGCAGCATTGTGAGATAAAAAAAGAAGGTGAACCAGGTTAAACTTTGGCTACAATTCAGTGAGGCATCATGTGCACATAAACTCTGTATTTCGACCATTCACTTCACAATTGTCGGGACAAAAGATTAAATAATTGGTGCTGCGATAACTTTCCAGGGTTGTAAAATCCTGTCCTTGGGGGCTCAGCCTTAGAGATAGGGTAAGAAGCTAGTTCTGCAGTACTGTAGTACTGGACAAATCAAAATTGATGGTGACAGGCTTGATGAAAAGCCAGAAGATGACCAAGGTTATCAGAATTAATTCTCAGTGTAATATGAATGTGTGTACCACATTTTATTAATATATTCAATTATTCCAATATTTGTTTAGATATTTCACTAAAAACCACAAAGAGAAAAAGTCCACCACACCAAAGTCATTAGGATTAATCCTCTGAGCATCCCGGATATCTGCACCTAATTTCATGGAAGTCCATTCAACAGGTGTCAAGACATTTTACTAATAACCAAAATTGTCAACCTGGTGGGATTCTGGGGACCATAAATTTCCATAAAAGAACTTCCATCCAATAGTTTATGAGTCTATACTGAAGGCCATTAGAGCTATGCCACTCAAAAACACAATTAGGACTCTACAGAGACTTCAAAACATTTAGATCTGTGTCTATCGAGTGGGGAAGACAAAATTTCTCCTTCAAGAGATCAATAAAAAAAATAAAAAAAACCTCAGAAAATATCACCTTTCTATGAACCGTCTCTGTAGCAGACAGGCTTAGTTTTGCCATTACAGCATCCCTCAGGCCTTCTCTCCACTGCCTGAGCCAAGTAGCTCGAGGGCTGAAGGCAAATAAACCGCCTTGACGTCTCCCCACGGCAAACAGCTATGATGTCATCCTTCACTCGGATATGAAGGCGCGTGCAGCTTTGAGCCTTTTGATTAAGATGTCATCAGGGCTTTTGGCGGCAGGAGCAATACAAGTGCAATTGAGGATTAGGGGGTTGTGCTGGGCCTCCGCTCACCTTTTCCCAATAAACAGTGTTTCAGCTTAAGGAAGCGTAACGCAGCCGTCAGAGAGCTACATTACAACTAACACCCCGGGGCAGCCAGAGGACACAACATCTGGACCTTGTGTGTGTGTATATAAATGTTGCCAAACAGTATTGCTCCTCTGCAGTCATAAATTTAACTCAAATCCCATTCACCTAAAGCCCCCCTCCTCATGGCTCAACTTCACCGACATGCTACAAATCGATCATGACACACTTTGAAAACTGGGAAAAAGAGAGAGGGGGTGAGAAAAGGAAAAAAAAAAATAGAAAAATAAGACAAATGTTTTTTTTAGCAGCCGAACAAAGGATCCAAGCTGATGGAATTCGCACAGAAGGACAGAGAGAGAAAAGAGAAATGGTTCATGACTTGACCAAATACGGAGGAGGTGTAAAGAATCAGTTAAACCTGTTTGACTGACTGGCTCACACACACACACAATAAAGGAAGTGGAGGAAATGACATCACATCTGGAAAAAGAATATTATCAACACAGGTGTCTGCGACAGTATGTGGATATGAACTCCAATAACTATAAAGAGGGAATGCGCAAGAAGAAGAAAAACAAAAACGAAGAACGCGTTGCTGGCAGTGATAATGAAAATCAAATTCAAATCACCAGGCAGGGTTTACACAATGGTTAAACACTTCAGACAGATGTAGACGCGGGAAAGTGCCAGTCAGCAGTTTGGCCAATTATGGTTTTATAGGTCTATTAAATATCCTCTCCCAATATAAATAAATGAGGATCGCTCCATCTCCTTCTGTCCTTCTCCCCCAGATATTTAACTTTTGAACTTCAACAGACGGCGCGCACATCTGTGTCACTCACGGAGAATGTTGATTCACCCACCGGGCCGAATATCAGGTGTCTGTATGCACATATGGGAACTATCACAATCTCTGCATCTCCCCCTGTCTCTCCCACTGACTCTTTTTCTGTCTGTCTTTGCACCACTTTCTACATCAGCTACATGCGAGTGTAGGTAACAATGAGTGGCAGAGATGCAGAAATTCATTTGGTGTCCTGGAAGATGGAGTGCTTATTTTCCCAAATTTATCCAGTATAAAGTTCCAGTCTTATAATAACTGTTTAGATTAGATGATTGTCAGTTGTGTACTCCTACTCATTTAACATCTCACATCAAAAAATCAGCCACTGAGTGTGAGAGAGACTGTTTTTCTTTTGTGGCTGGTGCAGTTTGGCTTTTTTAAAGAAATAGTTCAACATTTTGGGAAATGCCCTCATTTGCTTTCTTGCTTTCTGCTTGATATCACTCATATCTCTCTGTTATATATGATGCTACAGTCAGCAGCTTGTTAGTGAAGTTGTGGTTGTTTAGAGGCATGCTCGCTATATCCCTCTGAAAACCCCTCTTTATGCTAAGCTAAGCTAACTGGCTGCTGGTTATAGCTTCATATTTATCATACAGATATGGGAGTGGTAGTGATCTTCTCATCTAACACAAAACTGAAAATTAGCACCCCAAAACTATTTCTTTAAGAAAAGAAAGAAGACTTGTGACTAGTACTTGTGACTTTAAAAAGTCTTATCCTTGGTTTGCTGTGTGAGTGTAACAGACAACACTGCACCATATATAGACCCAGCTGCAGCCACTCATCTCTTCAACCTGCTCCTCATTTTCTCCTCTCTCTGTCTTTCCACTCTTCTCACAGCATCATCATTCTTTTCCTTTAATTTCACCTCCTCTAATCAATAACCGTGACCTTGTAGCTTTCATCACCCCTGACAGACTCCCTCTCGGTCTTTTTATCCTCGGCTAATTAGTCTTTTCAGCAATTACTGGGTTTGCTCCATCCTGTTCCGTCTTCATGGCTCATTTAAGTTGCATTTCTGAGTCAGGATTTACTATCTTGAATATAACTCTGACTTTACAGAAGCAGACAGGCTTCTAGAAATAGGACAGAAGGGGGGAAAAGAAGAGAAGAACTCGGGGGGGGTAGAAGATGGAAATCAAACCAGCCATTTTATTCTTTCATTTCCTACGCCGACTACCGCCACTTTTTCTCCGTTAATTGGAACCATCTTATGTTTCGCTCATTTCTCCAAAAAGTCCAGAAGCCACAAGCCGTTCCCTTATTTTTCCATAGTTCTCCTTCCTCTGCTCTCTCCCTTCCTGAAGATGAAAATTAATGTGCAAGGTCAGAAGCTGGGCAGGGAGAGTAATCTAAGGAAAATGACAACACGGAGTAAATCCTTAGCTGCAGCTGTAATAGCATAAATCTGGGAAGTTACCCTTCTGACAGGAGAGGGTCATACATCTTCAACTCATGATGAACAACACTGTCAGCCTATACAGTACATACAATCTCCAAACATTCCTTTAGTAGCAACATTAAAATACACAGTAACCAATTTGTAGCTTTAAATCTCAGCTAAATCCGACTTGACTACTGATTCACCTCTCAGACTGTTACTGCCATCAACCTTTTTTTCATATTTGTCTTGCCTGCAGTCATTCTTTCCCCCCCGTCTCATTTCCTTTCCTTTTGTCAGCAAGTAAAAAGCACCGTGCAGTAAAATCTAGCTGAGATGTGGGCCAACGGGACAATGAGCACAGCTACAGGACCAGGTCTACTCTACAGACACACCAGGCAAGACCTGCAGCCCCTCAGGACGGTCTAGTGATACAAATTGGACTGATCCCCAGTTAAATATAGTATCCAGCTAGAATGGGAACTCCAGAAGTCTTTTCCCTCAGCCAGTTGTTTGGATTTTTTTCTTTCCTATCCCTGCAGTCTTCCGCTTAGCCTTAATGGGAACAAGCATGGAGGGATAAAGATAGGACACAGAGACGGATAGAGAGATGAACAGTGAGAGAAAGGGGCTTTATATACAAGGCACATCAATCTTTTGGGGGATCAGGAGGTATTTCCTCAATTTCATCCTACACACTCCCAAATACTACATGTCCTATGTATCATATATCCTATATTTCCTATATTGTAAGGTGACAGGTGCAATGCTGACATGAATGTTGTTACAGTTTCACTTTTGGCTTCAGGAATAAATAAATCATGACAGATCCGAAAGCCACATTTTACATACATCTACTGCAAATAGGTCTATCACATATGACTAAGAAAATCAGCAAATACTTACATTTGAGAAGCTGGAACCAAAATAGTTGCCTATTAATTTTCTGTCATTCAACTACTCAATCAATTAATTATTTTAGCTCTACACCTTAAGCTCTCTAACAATACTTGGATCAATAATTACACACAGAGCTGGCTCAGTGTCTGTGCACCATGGAGAATTTCTTAGAGACTGATCACCACTGACTGCCTGCCTCAAAGACGTCACCCTGTGTTTTAAGAGGGCAGGAAAAAATACTGGCCTTAGAAATCATTCTTCCCATTGGAAAAATAAATCAAATGGGGAAAAGAGGTAGATGGAAAGAAAAGGGGGGGGTTTAACAAGAGATCGGCTCCCTTTTGGATCATGAATGACAGAAGTAAAAAGAAAGAGATGAGAAAGTGTGAAGAAGAAAAAGAGAGCGAAGCAGTGAATGAGAGATAAATAGAGCTACTGCATAGGTAAGAAAGATGACTTGGGGCTGCATTGAGTATAAAATGTCTGGTTTGTCCATGAATGGCTAAAAATACAGACAGGAAAAATGGTCGTATGTATAAGCACTCTTGTAGCCGCAGTGTAAGAGGCCTCACTTTCTCACCAGTGTAGGCTTTCAAGAGCTGGCCCTATGCTACCACTGCTGCTGCAGGCATGTGTTTACTTCAGTTTTTGTTCAGTCAACAACATTTTAATTCATTCATTCACTTTTCAGATCGTCTAAATGAAAAGGGCTCCAATTATTTAAAATGGGGGATTTCATATATTTTTTACATGTGTCAGGTGATAATGAACCATGAAAGTGGCTGGACACACACAACAAATATCAAACATTGCAAGTAATGTATGTCCGGTCCTTTGAGATTCGGTGGTGAAGAAGTAATCTTATCCAGCATGTGAATTTGTTGAGGAATCTGAGGCGGCAGGTGTAAAAACCATTATCCAGTCTGAGCTTGTGCAGGTTGTTTTCTATCCATTCACAAGCATTCGCTCAACAGATGTAGCCAAGAATCACTTGTTTTTTATTTTACTTATTTTGGATGACTACAGACAAGAAGAGGTCATCTGCCCAAGCATAAGAGATCGATGGTAGATTTATTTTCAGACTCTCGAAGCATTTAGAAAAAGGGCCAGCTAAACCAGTGCTGTAAAATGTTGAATTATAGGAAGTAAATAATCCCTTAATCCCATGGTGTTCTCTAATATTATTACCAGAGTCATGAATCATACATCAGGATGTCATGAAATGTTTTCCAAACTCAACTTTGAGTTCTCCTTAATGTTTTTCAAAACTAGGTTTTGTGTGCAGTTCGGCAAACTTGTGATTTTTGGGACACGCGGGGTTGAACAAATCAGTTTAACTGCCCTACTCAGTGAAATGAAACACTGAAGTGGTAGAAAGGCTGTGATTATTGAGCCACGGTGCTAATTGGGCCATGTGGCCACAGTCGGGGTCCCAGCCAGCCAATCGTGCCAGTTTGAGCTGTGGTCACCCCTCTCTGGGGCCAGGGGTACAACAGATTGGGCTCAATCTTACCACACTGTGGGGGGACTGGCACCAATTGTAGTGTGCCTACTGGCAGAGGCCTCCCTGTGGGGAAACTACCCAAGGTCACAGAGGCTGGTCTTGGATCAGAGCACCATACAGAGCTAATCGGTTCCTGGAACTAACATGATTGACGGGACCACTGAATTGCCCGAATCTGTGTTTCCGTCCAAAAGAAGCACTAGAGAGCCAGAGGAGATTTCAAGTGCATGTTTGGTGATCTCCAGGGTTTTTGATGGTTATTGTGGTTGAGGTTCAAGCAATGAATATTCTAGAGATGCACTTAGTGGCTAGGTCCTTTAAATCCAAACAGAGATCTATGGGGCAGGACAGGGCCCTAATGACAGAGGGAGGAATGATGCTGCTGACGACAGCAAGAACTTCGACACCCGGGGCTGATGAGAATCTGCACGCCAGACCTGCTTCGTAAAAACAAAGAGATGATTCTTTGCGAGGGTTCTTATGAAAAGAGGGTGTATTAGACGGAGCGGGAGCACACAATACACAACCAATCATGCCCACACTGTTGGAGACGCCACGAAGCCCCTCAATCCCTGTCCAGTGCCTGTTGTCATTTACAGCTCTCTCACAGCTGCCATGGATACAGTTGGCTGGCTGTACTCCCTCCCTGAAACCACATCAGAGAGGCTTCACATCTTCAAAGTACCCCCACACACTTGTATAGAAGTATGAATTGTGCAGAGTGGGATCCGCGGGAGGCACATGTGTACAAGGCATGTCATGTTCATGTCATTTATGCGAAATCATGGAATCCTTTATTTAACGTGTGAAGAGTAAGCACGTTCTCAATCTATTGTTTGTTTGCTTTAATCAAAGTGTGATATTGGAACTTTCCTTGAGACACGGGACTTCAGAAATAATTCATGTCACAGCAAAAGTCTTCAGTGAATGGGAGAAAAACAAGGTTAATGTGATTATGATTACAGCAGCAAGTGTTAGCCTAAAGGGACATACATGTGCAGTGAGATCAAATGTGTAACATGCTACCCAGTGCGTATGCTTACATCTTTTGAACGCTGGGTATCATTACAGCCCAAGTGTTGACCCCTGGCATAGTGTATGTGCAGCAGGAGAGCACGGGGCAGCTGACTGACAACTTGATTAAGTACCTCATCTCCACTATGCCAACAAACAGCTCAATCTCCTGCCGCTGCTTACACAGCTCCAAGCCTTCCCAAAGCTTACTTTACCCCGACACTCAACAGCATCACTCATCGAGAACTTCCATTTAGCTCTTGCATGAAACCACAAATTGTAGCAGAACCTGTTGTCTTAAGAAGCTCAATTAGTAAAAGATGACCTAAGTTGGCTTTTGTTGGAAAAGGATGTGGCATTTATAAGACATGTGTGAACCAGATTTCACAGAAACAGTGGGCATATGTTTCCCCTGAGCTCATTATGAGTACCACTCATTTTCTTTGGCCTCTGAGAAGAAAAACATTGAGTGCAATACAGGTATGCACACCTGTGTCCCCTTTTCATAACCTGTGGTAAACAGCAGCTGCACCAGGGTACGGTGCATTCTTCTCAAACAACCCCTTGGAAAGACTACAGGGTAAATTATTTCATGGAGTTGTCTAAATTGGACCCTTCGATCAATGTATTCTGCAGCAACACACAGTCCCAAATATTCCTCTTTGCTTTAAAAGCATGCATCACATTTATTTCAAGGTTCAAAAGTCACAAGTATGTATCTTAGCACCGATCATGACTGACTGTTTAGTCAGTTTACTTAATTTTGATCAGTTATTTGGGATTATGTAACATGGAGGTGATAAAAAAAAGCAATGTTTACACTAAATTCTCTCACTCACTGATGATTTATGGCTTTGATTTGTTAGATTTTAGTACAATGCCACTTTGCTATTATTCAACGTGATTTGTTCTGTTATTTTGCCAATTATCTCTAATTGCATAATCACCATTTTATTCTTTTCACATTATAATGAGTTTGACATAAGACTTAACATTCAGCAAGTATATGGTAGAAAATTGGATTAAAGTTTTGAAAGCTGTAAAGTTCTGTGATTATTCATAATGATTACAGAAGACTGCTGAAATAATGGAAACTCTTACTAATAAAATTATTTTACAAGTACCAGGTGATGTACAGCCAATAAATGATTTAAAGTAATCACTGTCAGGCAAAATGTTTCATATTAAAGACTCTATCAGCAGGCAACAAGTTGGATGCACATGCCTTTTTTTGGGGAGCATCTCCTGATCCCCAGGGAAGTCACCAAGCTGTCCTAAAACTCTCACCTCTCGTAAGCAACACCACTGTCTGACCTCTTAGCTAACCACCAGTATGAGTAAAATAGCATATGGCAAAAGCTCTGGCTGACCGGGATACAGTAATTGAAACAGCACCAGCGTTTGGTCAAACTAAGGTCAGCTAGTCTAGCCACTGATGGAGCCCACGCTGCACTTTATTTCCCTCTGAGCTCAACTATGTCCCAGGTCTTGTTCTCGCTCTGTTTTTTGGGGGCTTGTGTCTATAATTATCTTATGCATACATATTTCTGATTGTGTATGTTGCTTTATGCACACAGCATGTATTTAACTCACCACGATGACCAACAAAGGTCTGATGCACACAATACCAACCCGTATTCTTAGTACAAACATCAATTCACACACAAACAACGCCTGCTGCTTTCTGCTACTTGCATGCTCCAAAAACCACACACACACTTAACAAATAAACCACAGTCATTGATCATTTGCTAAACAACACAGGGCCGAGAAGATAGACGACAAGCTATCTCACACCTCATTTGGGGTGTTGTGGCTGTTGAAAGGCATGAAAAAGAATGAATTCTCTCCAATCCTGTAATTGTACCTCCAGGAGCAGCAGACTTCGGCCAAGTTTAAAGCAAAGACAGATAAACAATTTGCTGTTTTAAATAAGATGGATAATATAAGCAAAGTGGTGCAGTGGGTGATTAAAGCCACATTGTAGTTCCTGAAATGTGAAGCAGAGATAAAGAAAGCAAACTGAGGTGAAGTCACATGGGAGCTGTGAAAGGGTGAAACTGTGCTGATCTCAATGTTATGATTCATTTCTTACATTAAATCAATCAGGAAGTTTTCCTCCCATTCAAAAATGATGACAGAAACTTCCCGAAACAAGTAATTCCCCTGTGAACTGATCTCATTAATGAGTAACAATGACTGTTTCATTATTATATATTTAATCTCAATCTTTCAGCTTCTCGTCCCTAAAATCTGAGAAAGATTCAGACAAAGCATGACCGACAGCTGTAGAAAGACACTAATTCCCATGACAATGAATCTTCAATCTCAAGATGCAGCAAGAGAAGGAGCTAATCATCATCCATTTTTGGCTCCAGGTGTCATCCACATGTGCACATAGGGCCCTAAATAGTTGGAAACTAAAAGTCCCAGAGCAGCCAACAAACTAATGAGGCCTCCGCTCACAAACAACACACACATGTGAGCAAAGAGCTCTGTTGCTGCCAGCTGGCACCCACTCTTACTCCTTTGCTCCAAAAAAATACTTCACAGCACACACCCACAAACACTTGCACACACACACACACTCAAAGACAAACCCTGTTAATTTGCTAAAGCAGCTAAAACCCCCTTCAAACATTAAATCTCTTTTGACCTTGTACTTTTTGACCCCCTCAGCTCCTTTTCCAGCAACCAACATTCATTAACTCATCCTTCTGTTTATACCCAGACACACAAGACGTAATTTAAACATGACAGCAAACCAAAACCAAGGTAAGATTATCTCTTAATTTACGATGAAAATAAGTACATAGAGGAGTTAAGCCATAAAAACTAAGCACTGATGCATCAATTGTAACTGAGACTCCCTCCAGCGTAGCGATGGAATATCCAGATTTTATGCCACTGTTTTGCTGAGCTGTCCAGGACATCAGAAATCCTGTTCCCTCATTAGGAAAGATTCCTTTCAGCTCAGCCAGAATCCCTCAAACTATAACCAACACTGGCAGTGGGGTGGCCAGAATCACAGGCAGCTGAGAGATGGAGAGAGAGAGAGAAGAAGAAAGACAGAAGCAAAAGAGGGAGGGGACCCACGACATCTGGGCTGAATTAACCACTGGCTATTACCAGGTCCTGAACCCAGCAGGGTCCAGTGGAGAAAGGCATCGGCACGAGGCATCATGCATGAGGGCAATTTGGAAAGAAGGTGAGTATATAGTGAGAGACAAACCACAAGAGTGAGACAATGAAGGGAGTGACAGAAAAAGACATGTGCACTTATGCTTAAGAAGAAACAGAGCTGCAGAAATGAACTCATCTGAGCTATTTTAACACTTGACTAAATGCATTGTCATGCAGCGTGGCAAAGCTTGAAATGTCAAGACAAGCTTTGACTAACAAGATGTGACACACGGGTACACTATTATCAGCCGGGAGGAGGTCAAAGGTCAAAGGGATTACATTGGTTAGATCTGGATGGACCTACTAATTGGCAGCTTGACCTTTGCACAATCAAAGACATACTTCTTGCCAGGTGAGAGATCTCAGATTCCTACAATCAAAGAATGATATCAGTGTATCATGATGTTGCTATGATGAAAATAACAAAAATGTGCCTCCCGGTCATCACTGTTAATATTTGTGAAATTTGTTTATATGCTATCTTGCACTGTGGCGTTAAATTGTGTGCCACATTCACTAGGGAGGTGGAAATATTATGAGGAAAATGCTGCTGTGTGTACAGAGGAATATTTCTGCTATGTCATGTTTACACATGGAAAGAGAAATTGATGTTAAACACAGATTTTTACTGTTAAATACGTGTTTGACAGCCATGCTACACATGCTGGAACAGTATACGTTATGTTGTCATGAATGGTTGTGTTCCAGCCAACCGGGTATATTGGTTATATAGACGAATAGTTTTTAAAACACAGAAGCATTTTTGGCTTGGTTTGAGGTCAAATTATGCAGCTTGTGTAGCTGGAATTTGGAGCTCAGTGTTGAGTAAGGCTGTGACATATTCTTGGAATGAGCCCCTGTTCTTTATAGACATTATGTTTCACATTTCTCAATGTTGACTCCGTATTCCTGTGGTGTTAGTATTAGACATTCTCCAAACTCTAAACAAGCTCCATTTTGCGGAAAGTATCAAAATCCCATTCTCTGGCAAGCGCTGACATTCTGTGAGAAGAAATAATTTGTTGGTACAACAGAATACTAAGCATTTTTGGGATTGAGAAAGGAATTTCCACATGTGTATCGACATCTGATCAGGATTTTCTATTCCTTTGAAAACTGAAGTATAAATGTGTCTTTGTGCCTGCCCTCCCCAACCCATGTGATTCAAACTCAATGTGCTTCAGGTGCTTTGTCATTTCAAAATTCCCCCCAAAAATATCCATCACTATTTCCCCAGAAGCACAAAGATATTCGGTTTACAAAACAACAGAAAAAAAAAGCAGCAAATCCTCACAGGAACAAGCAACTGTTTGATAACAAACAATTATCAATCGACTAGTGAATTTAACACTACATGTGTATTCATGGAAAACTAATTTATACGGTTTAGAGTCCAGCCATATTGGTGTTTTGAGGCAGAGAACAATATAAATATTCAAAAATAATAAAAGAGGTTCAAGTGGGCCTGAACACTCCGGAAAGGCATTAAATAAGCAGGAGAAAAGGAGTTAAAAAATAAAAAAATAATAAAAAATTTGAAGTTTTAATGTTTAATGTTAAGTTTTAACTGGTTGGTGGTGAAGGAAAATATTATTTTTACGTATCCATTTTAAACATTTAACTTGACTTGTCAAATAACATTTTTTTTACACTATGTCAGTTTTTGGTCTCTTAAACCTTAACATGCATTAAGAAATTTTAAATTTTAAATTCAAAATAAATTTAACAGCCCAAAAGCATGGCTGCATGTTAATGATCCTTTTTGCAAATGTCATCCAAATATCAGCTCATAAAATCAACCCTTTCAATATATCAATATAACACCGATATCACAGTTGAAATCTATGGGACGGTGACACCTGTCCAAGTAGAAGAACAGCAGTTCAACAAGCAGTTCAGTTCAGCTCACCCACACCACACCACACCAAGATTATATAAGCACAAACACTAAAATTAAGTTCTTCCATTTCACTTCATCTTTCTGAATGTTTCTCCTTCATGGCTCTCTCTCTCTCTCTGCATCAACATCTGTGATACAAACTGAAGTCTTCTGCAAGAGTGAAAGAGTTTCATTGTGCTGTCTGCCAGAGTCTACATACGCACATGCACACGCACACACACAAAGCTCCCTATGCCTGCCGGTAGTTTATTCTGCCTGTAATGAGAAATCTGAGCATGTACACTCGCCCCCCCACTACCCAAACACACACACACTTTTCTAATTATAAGAAGTCAAAGACACATAGACAACACAGACGTATAAATGTAGTTTATTATGCCTGAAATGAGAAAGTATGGAGAAACACGCACACCTACCAGGGAGTTCAGTCTGTCTAATTTATGGCAGGATATAAAAGATGGTATGAGTGGCTGCGCGCAGCCACCTATAGTAGTGAAACCACTGTGCTTTTCCTTGGCCCTGCCTAGCACTCCCTCCTCAAGTCTAAACCATTCCAGCTCGTGGTCCTCTCTAATTTCACCCAAAGCAGCAGAAGCTTGAGTTGAAAAAGAGGAATCTGGCCCCCAAGTCCAGCAAACTATTCCCTTTTCCTGTCTCCCTCCTCTACCAGCGACCACAGATCGACAGCTCTACGGCCAGCACTGGCCCAAAACTATGAGGGGTATTTTCAGCACTGTAATTTGAAGAACACATGGTATACGCACAAACACACACTCACATACAGAATAACGCACTCAGCAAATACACAGACATTGGGGATAAATCAAAAGATGCATTGAGACAGGAGAGGAGACGCAATTGCCCGCTGAGGCACGTGTCCTTACATCCATGAAACACCTCACTCCACCAGGATCAGGTCAGCCAGTGTGCCTGTTCTCACTGAGGTCGAGCAGTCGTGTAGCCCAGTACAGGAAAGCAGGGCGGAGGCCTAACTGCATAGAGATGTAAAAGAAACAGATCTGAAAACAAGAGGCCAGTATAGGGATGTTATGGTAGGGAGGGAGGCCAGAACCCAGAATAGCCAAGAGAATAAAAATAAAAAAACAGCTTTAATGCTACATGTGCTGTTTATCTTTGGTGCTTGATGATTCCCCGCTTTGCTACCCTCACACTTTAAATCGATCTGGATCTTTAATTTATTTAAAAAGCTTTGTCAGACTAATAAGACAACTTAATAGCACTGTAAACCACAGTTTCAATCACTTAACAGATGTGTTTTTAATCCACACCTTTTCTCTTTTTTTCTTCTTAAGCTTTAAGTCAAGAGATATGTTGGAACATGTATAAATTATATCAGCTCAAATTTTTGTTGAAGTGCCCTGGACAAGTGAGGAAGTCAAGCAAAACAGAAAAACAAAACAACAAAACTGTAATCTAAAATCTGTTCTTCAGTAGTGGGACAGGGAGAGAAAGGATGCCACATGAGTGGACACGCACGCTCCCCGAGTGTGCCAACTACCTAAATACAACCGTCTGTATGCTCGTGCACATACATACACACTCGCACTGATTACAGATGCAGTATATACTGCTCCTCCTGTCCAAGACCTTAATTACCCTGCGCAGTCTTATTTCCCATAAATACAGCGAGGGCAGGGTTGTAATTAGAGCCTATATTTACCCCACCTGGCTAGAGGAGAACCCAGTTCAGTGCTGCCCACAGGGATGAGCCAGCCCCACTAGACTGTGCTGCCATGGGTGGAACGAGGACAACAGTGGACACACATGTGCTGTGCCATAAATTAGACAGACTCCCAGCACAGGGGGGGCTGGATGCTCGGAAGGATTGCAGGCAGGGGCATCGTGTAGGTACACATCCTGTACAGATACAACAGAGTAGCCTCACAGAGATAAAAAGAAAATGAAATGGTGCATTCAAGCATGCCACCTCAGCTTATAAAGTGTAACACTTCCAAGTTTATCAGCTGTTCTAACAGTGTAAATACCAGTGGTGGAGTGGAATACATTTCATGAGAGCTGAATTTACATTGTAAAATTTGATCCTTTGCTTCTACAAATGGCAGAACTGACAAACAGTGTACCAGATTTCATATATCTGGTATTGATTATCTTTTATTTGTTCTAGTTCAAGTATGAAAACAATTGTCAACCACTTAAATACAAGTACATAGTAATCAGGATATGGTTACATGATATTTCCAGACTTTATTGATTGACAAGCATTGCCAGAACGATCAATGGAACAACTTATTGGGATAGCCTGGATTTTGGAAAACAATGGAAGAGGACTGCAAATGATACACTGGTTGTGTCTTTCATATTTGGACAAAAAAAGGCTACCAACTTCAGAGGATCCAGTCTCTGAACTCACTAATAGTAAGACTTTAACTTGACAAATGATTAATAGAGGTGAGGTGCGTAGCCTCAAACCAGTGGCTGTATAGGAAAAGTATAAATACAAACAACATTTGATAAATAAATAGTTTGTGTATTACAGGGCAATACACACACCTCAAAAACTTAATTCCAATGCTCTGCAGCTTCTTGTGAGATATCCTTCCCTAGAAATCTTTTCAGAGAAGAGTTGTGGCTTCTCTTGGTGAGGGACAACTGACTGGCGCTCATGTAAGAATCCAAA
Organism: Argyrosomus regius; assembly: GCA_946959425.1. NCBI lineage: Eukaryota > Metazoa > Chordata > Actinopteri > Sciaenidae > Argyrosomus > Argyrosomus regius. Next base: position 13,161,695 of record OX336897.1, on the reverse strand, counting down.
CAGACCTCCCATTGAGGTTTTTCCAAATTTCAAATAGCTTGGACACTTCGCTGCCCCTCTCTGTTTACATTGTGGCTAAAACCGCCTTTTCCCGCCATCACATCACATTCACAACAACAAACTGATCAAAATGCAATCAGGAGAAAGTGGCATTGCTTCACTGTGACCTTGCATCACGCACAAATAAACAATTTTGCAGAATCTCCCTTGTAACAACTGATGAAATGTGAAATGTTGTGTTATGTTATCTTTTATGGTGTCGAACATCGCTTTGCGGGTCCCTGAGCGTCACACTCTTCTATGCATCCAAATCACCGGCCTCATCATGTTTCAGTGTGTTTAGGATTCACTGCCCGCACCCTTTTAACCCTCCTTCAGCAGATGGGGTGTTAATAGGAGCGGCAATGGCTCTCCCATTCTCTAGAGAGAGAGAGTCACACATCTGAAAGCTGTCAGGGTAAGGTTCTGCCCACTCAGCTCTTTCCAAAGCCTCTCAAAGCAGGACCTCAGAGGAGATAGGCAGAGAGAGCAAGAAAGCAAGAGAACGTAAAACCAAAAAGGGAAGTGCAGCCCTCTAATAACTTTGATCTGAGTCCTAAGTCTTCTTTGGTTTGAGGTGGTGAAGTCATGTGCAGAGGAGGACAGCATGCTGACTCAAGCTTCTTCACTCCTTGATACTCCTCTCCATGGCAGTGAGAACAGGAGGATTAATGAGAGAGTAGGAAAGAAACAGAAAGAGAGAACACTGCTAGTCTTGATTCGATGGGCTCTCTGTGTCCTGGTGGCCCAACACCACAGATCATTTTTACATTTAGAATTTTGTTGCGGACATGCTGGGGGGTCTCCCCCACCCTTCGTCTTCTTGTGGGCTGAATTTGAAAATGACAGAGAAGGAGAAGGAGAAAGAAAAGAGGTACAGCTGTACAGTAAGAGCATAAAAACAACACAACTTTATTTGGCCTGTCTTTCATTGTGGTTACTTACTAAATTAAAAACAATACACATGGATCTCTCAGCAACACAGACGCAGTAGCCACACAAATTTCATGTACTGCTGAATGCTGAAAGGTGGTGACGACAGACTGGTTACTTCTTGTAATAATAGCCTACTTTGATTAAAAGCCAGTAAATTGTTGTTGGGGGAGTGATGAGGATAATGCAGCACAGACTAGAATTAGATATGTATATTGTCAAATCATAATATTTGATTATAGCTGGTAGCAAATGTTCCATAGCATGGTACCACTTCACAGCCAGTAAGAAGTATATTTTACTTAAATAAAAGTAAAATGTATGTAAAAGTACTCTGTCGCAAGTATATATCTTACAGCATAATGCAGGAGCAGATGTTATATTATCAAATATTATATTCTTGTATATTTATTACTGATTGGGACACTGTGTAAGCTGAATTATATTTTTGTAGCTGGTAGAGGTAAAGCTAATATTAGTACTAAATACTTTTGGGTAGTTTAACCTCTAACAACGCATCACAATTTATACAAAAACTGCACAATATTAGCCTCTGAAACATAGTGATGTGGAAGTATAAGGAAAGGCAGAACTGAAATACTTTCTCTCAATATTGTAGTTAATTAAGTACATGACAGTTTATCTAAAGCCCATAGAAAAGGGCTGAAGCTTAAATCATATTCCTGGATTTAAATCTGCCTTAAGATGTTTGTCACATGTTTTTCCTCTCTCGCTCTTCCCCCCCTATATGGTCTATTGCTCACCACTGTCAGCTATCTAATGAAGTCAAAAATGCCATAGACTTGGCTGGAATGTCCCAGCAGCACATCACCGCCACCAGTAACCACTGGGCTCTTACTGGAGACGCTGTTTCAGACAGACTGACTCTACCAATGCTGATTTAATCTAAACTAATGAGACCTCTTAGCTGCATAAAGTGATTTAAACGCATCATCAATGCAATTTCATTCGAATTACTGCTAGTCATTTGTCAAACAGAGTGTGCGGAGTGGACCGAGGACCTGGAATAGCACTTATTTGGGTGATCTGGAGTGCTGCTGAAAAGCTTGATGTCTGCATTGCGTGTCTGCTGAGAAGGGCAGAGCTCTTGCAATGGAGAAAATTCAAACGGGCTGCTGAAAAACAGTGTGTTAAAAGGGACTTCATCACTGACACACCTGATGTAAACATCCAGGTTCAAACACTGGAGAGGAGCCAGTCGACTCGGCTCACGTTACTTAAGCAAACACAGACACGCATGTACTGTACTCGCACTCTGTATTGTGAAGGCATACAGTTCTAAGCGTGCCACAAAGAAAATAATCCAAACGTACCCCCACCCACCTCTTCCTCCCCCTGTTGTCACTCAATGACATCACATACCTCTGAAACAGTACGCCTTTTCACAAAAGGTATCAGAGTTTCAAAACACGTACTGATCATGAGCATACAAATATGCAGTCGTCCTCCTTCTGACTTCCATACAGGGTGATGTGCCTTCCAGGTATGTCTGTGGCCTAATATTTAATCTGCTGTGGCATGTAGTGTTTTTGCAAGATTCCTCATATTTACAAATGAGAGACTCTGAGGCCCAAGGCAGTCCAAGCATCTCAGTGATTAAAACACCCTGGGAGGTCCACCAATGAAAAAGTGTGAGAATATTTGCTTTACACTGACCGCCCTCTCACAACACTCACCCCTACACCTCCTCTCTGTCACTACATCTTCACGTTCCCTCAACACACAAATGCTCTACTTCCTCATTGCTGCTGGTTGTGACAGAGTCCTCTTGGTTCAGGCCTGGCTGTCACTGGTGAGAGATTTCCACGGTGGGAGCGGAGAGGTTCATGGTCGTACTACTTTAGTGTGTGCTAGGTACCCGTGGGAAGATGAGAGCAGGGACTGCAGCTTGTGTAGCACATCCATAAATCAAAAGTAGATGAATCACTGAGAGTGGCCAATGGGGAGCTAACTGGGTGCCCATCAACATGTTTATCACTGAATGTAGTGACGAACATTTACAGTAAATGGCAGAGGAATGACAGAGGTCAGAGCTAGGGCTACATAAAGTTCAGCGTCTTCTAAAATAACAGGGTTTTTAAGGTGCTTTTGATTTTCTTTTCTTTTCTTTCCTAGAGCAGTTGCCAGGCGTGTTGGCCGCATGGTACGGGTGTTATTTGGGGACTTACCTGAACAGGTGTCAGCTGGGCTCTGGGGTCAAACACTCGTAGCATCTTGTCCTAGACAGGACGGAGAAAAAAAGGACAAACTTTACTTTAGAATTAAAGAAAACAGCAAATGATTCATATTATAATTGATACGTGATATAGTGTTATAAATTTGCTCAATGCTGTCCAAACTCTTAAAGCTTTTGTCTGTGTGGTGATTAGTTACTACAGTACATGGACAGCATCTGACATTCACTGACAAAAACTTGTGTTGGGGCTGTGAAGCAAGTCTGTGTTTAATTGTGTTTTTGCCTTCATGAGGACTGTAAGTATGATGTGCAGGGGAGGTAAGAGATTATCTGCAAGGTCAAAATTTAAAGTTCAAAGAAAGGAGGGAAGGAATTAAAAGGCTTCTCAGCCAGCTGTTTCATGGAAACTAAAATGGACAACTGAAATATGAAAGCTACATATTAAAAAGTCCCTCCAGCTCAGCATGATTCAGATAAAGGACACAAACTCTCTGGAGCTTCCTTTAATCTATCAGTGTGATCTGACTGATTCATCTTTGGCAAAAGCAATCCGATGACCTCTCTGTGGCCTCATGTGCCTCGACACCGGCCAGCCAAAGCACACATTCGACATCAATCACAGCAGCCAATCAGAGAGGCTCCTGCGTGATTGAGAGGAAATGGGGCCTAATGGAATCAGGCTGTGACCGGGACATGCGTGTCTGCAGCCGTGTCACTCAATACTGCTGTGTGACTGTGATCATAGCAGACATACAGGGCTGATAGCAGGTAATAAGTAAAAGGGTTTAGACTAAACCAGGCACACACTTACACATATCAAAGGGAATCAGGAGGCTGACAGTAACAGAGCCAAGCACACACAGAGGGACACTATGCAAGATTCGGCCATACACAACATAAATACAGCATCCAGCATTTATCCTATCAGGCCTCTCTCTCTCTGCGTGTGTGTTTCTGTCGCCCACCCATGAATATGATACCCCAAGGGTACGTCTTCAGGCCTCTGTGACCTGAACCTAAGCCAAAGGCTCAACAAGCAGTGCCAGAACAACACACATGCACACGCACACACACACACACACACACACACACACTTTAAACCACATGACCTACATATAACCCCGCCCCCCCCGCAACCGTTTTGCAAAAATGCCAAAATCTATGAAGATTTTTATCAACAAACACACATCTAAACAACTCAGACTTCTTTTATTTAAATAGCAGCTTTCATGCAAACACGTAGCCCAAAGTGCTTCACAGAGCAGAAAGTGAAAACAGAAAAAGACAATAATGAATAAAATTTTGCAAAAATAAATAAATAAAAAGACAATTTGGCTGATAAAATATTCCGATAACCAAGTCGTCAAAACTTAAAAAGTGCTGCACACACTGTATATAGCATATATTTCACCCACTGGCACATCAGCCTAAGTGTTGTTGTGCAAACAACATGAGGGAGGAAACTATCTGGCAGTGCAAACACACACAAGAGGCTACTTAGTACAGATGTGTCCACCATGCAACCACACACACACACACAAGCAAAGACACTCTCTAAAGCTTATGACAATCACACACACACACACACACACACACACACACTATCACCTCTCTGATCTCGTAAACTTACAGATGGAGGGCCAGGAGAGCCGTGTGTGCATTTGTGTTTGTGTTTGTTTGCTGAGACAGCAGCTGTTTAATCAAAGTGATGGAGTCTCATTCTCAAGCTGCCGTTAATGAGTTTTCTCTGCGAGTCGGGCCGCACATGTATTTTCTTTCACTTGTATGCAAACAGACACAACCGCTGGGAATCTTTAACCAGGGGTGCTCTCTCCCTCTCTCTTCACTCATCAACAAACACACTGTGCTGCCAACCTCCCATTCCCAGTCTCCCACGGTAACCAGTGTCACAGCCTGTCGTGGCGTCGTGGTTTTAGACTGCGCAATCTCCTCATCTATCTCACCTCGGGAAATATGGCATTGAGTTCAGTTATAATGTTAAAATTCAAGGTACACCGTGGACTATAAATCCAGTGACACCTCATTTCTAAACAGCATACCACCCTGTCCCGCCCATCATGTGGATAAACACAGGGTTTCCCCTCTGCTCCTACTACCTGTGTATTTACCTTCCCTTAAAAAAATGTAAAAAAAAAAAATCAATGGCGCCTTTCTCCCTCCAAGTGTGTCATAAATATACATCTCTCTAGGTCCAAACGAGGCCTGTCATGATTCCTGCTCTTTGGGGTGGTGGTCTCCCCTTCATCTTCTTTCCCAGCCCTGTGCCCCAATGTTTACCCTATGGGAGGGCCTGGGGGATTGGACCCACATGTTGGCGGCCCCTATTTGCTTTAATAAGTTGGATTGGAGAGATTGAAAGGGGCCTTTCGGGTTAAATGACACCAGAGCCTAAAAGGGCAAAAACCTCAGAGGCCCCCTGACTCTGATCTTGGCTCACATTTCCCCTCTGTTGCTCCATTTCTTTTCAGGTGCCTTGTTCTTTCAGCCTGCATTTGTGGTGTGGTAGCTCTGTTCAGGATGATTATGTTGTCAAGGTGAATGCCATGATTGGGATGAAGCCTGTGATGGCTCCAGTAATTTGTTACTTGTCAAAGCGAAGGCAAACAACGGGGATTGGACTGACAATTATACCTGCTAAGTACGCACATGTGGTCAATTTCTGTGTCAGAGTTTATTCCATCTCAAACGCAAGTAAGCTCATCATGCATTGTCTAAAGTATACACCAGGGGCCTCTGCCTCATTTCCAAATCAATCAATCTTTGTTTGGTCACAAACAGGATGCAAATACATGGAGGAATTCACTTTGGTGAGTATGAAAAGAATTACATTAACCTCCACTGATGAAAACACCTCTAGCTCCTCCTTTAAATAAAATATATTTATGAAACAATTCCACCTCAACTCATAAATCCCTTCTTTCTCTGCCTCCTACTCATAAACCCATACCACCTCCCTCCTTCCTCCTCCTACACAAAATATAAACAACCTAATGGAAAGCTCTTCAAGCTGTGTGATTATTTCCTGATGACAGCGATGAGAACAGGGCCGTATGGACACATAAAATCAGGGAGACTTTCCCTCTTCTTAGCTTTTTATGTTTCATAACTACTGTGCATGTCAAAGGAGTAATGGTTCTGATTAGGACTTAAACTTGCACCAGAACACAGGAGAGTCTAAAACAGCATAGATGGGTGTGTACTGGGGATACAAAGGTTCAGGGATCAGGTGAGGTCGAGATAAAACAAAAGCCCTTGACACACAGGCTTGTGTCCTTGTTATTGCCCTAATTAACAAGTTAATACAGTTTCCAGTCTTACAAGGAAATTCTCCTCAGGCTCTTTATCATCATGGCCAAGATTTCTTTCTTTATCATCACTATTACTGTGTTAAAACAAACTGGCTATTAGCTTTTACGTCATAGGGCTTTCCAAGTTTATTCTTTTTCCCTCTCGAGAACTGTTCACTAATTCCTAATCCAATGTGTGATATGATCCCCGCCCTTTTTATGAGCATTACCCCTGTTGACGTTTTGATTAAATAAACTCCATTAATCCATTTAATAAGGTGTAGCGGAGTCCAAATGTGAGGCCTGCTGCAGTGATTGTGAGCCACTGGCTGCATCTAGTGGTCACACAATGCAACTACAGCAATCTCAGTCCATGAGGTAATCAAGATGTTAAGGGATTCACACATACATTTTGGGATGTCCAAACGTTTTTGGGTTTGTCCAAAATTGAAGTTACACTGAGAGGACATTCATACAGCAATACTTGTCATTTTGAATATTGATTTATCACTAGATGCATTGTATTATATTATAAGAGGAGTAGTGAAATGGAGGAAGAGTTTCTTGCTGCATATCCTTATTGTTAGCATAAAGAAATGATAACTTTATATTGGCTCATTCTGCTGCCACCCACCTTTCATCAAAGGCAAGACAGGTTTATGAGTGTGTATTTAAGGGAAAAGATTACAGCAAAATTGTAAAAACAGCCATATTGTTAACCCGTTGGGCTCTTGTAATTGCCTATTTTGGATTGCCAGTGTGATATGGTTCTGTGCTGACTTAGTGGTGAGTATGGCCAAAACTAACCCATTTCTTTAAGGGTATTTTTATTTATTTTTGAAGACTTTGAAGGCGTTTGTCTGCTGTTTTTTTTCTTTTCTTTTTAATACTTAAGACAAAGCAGTTATGTGTAAGTCAAATGTGCTTAAGCATGAATACACATTTGGTTTAAAGAAAAATTAAAAGGTGAAGCCACACAGGTCAGTGCAATATATATCTGGTGTAGTGAAAGTTGTCAGTACCTTGCAGGAGGTAGCCAAAAGAGAACCGTCCCGTTTCCAGCTCAGACTCTGCAGCTGGTCGCTGTGCTGCTCCAGAACTGCAGACACACACATCGTCATTTAGAGGACATGAGAAAGGGAAAGGGCTAGAGACACAATGTTCATGTTATACAGGGACAAGTTGAAAAGGTTTAGAAAAGAGGAAACATGATGCCACACAGTATGAACACAGAATGACGGCATGTATACGGACAAGACAAAGAACACGACAGAAAAACATCTGCGGTGTCACTGCAGGGAAAATGAAGGAGCGAGAGACACAAAGCCATAAATCAAGCACATGAAAACACACAATAATACAAAGTATGGATGATTTACACCATCATATGTCCTCATGGTTTAGGCATATGAGAGAAATTATGAGCATGACACATATTAGGCTGCAGTGCCACAAGTGAGCACAGCACAGCTTGTGTGAATTGTTCAGTTTTACGAGGACACCACACAGATGAAAAAAAGATGATAGATGTTAAGACATTTACACACAAAGTGATGTGACAAGTCAAAACCCAAATACACACGCATCCAAATCAGACATTGTTCCTCAACCACATATGAATGAGGAATGAGGGTGATGAAAGCCAGTGTGTGGGGGTACAGCGCATGAAGTTGTATCAGCAGTGAGCAGCAGCCAGGTCAGCTATCATGGGATTTGGTGGAGGGGGGGGGGCAGTGTTTGTGGGGTGGGGGTGAGGCCAGAGGATAGTGACTACATCCTGAGGCCAGTCCGGGGAGACTGGGACCAGGACCGCAAACCAAAACATTACCTCTGCTGCTCCGGCACATAGACAGAGCCACAGGGCTGTAAAACGTAGGCAGTGTCAGTCAGACAGTCCCCAATGACAAAAAGGCCACTTCCCTCCACTTCAATTATATATATTCATGTTGCACATTGAAAGAACACAGACCACAACAAAAACTGAAGACTAACTGACAGAGACTGAAATGTTAAATGTAATAGACAGTGCATGATGTACGACAAAGACAAAATTAATTTGGGCTGTGGTGTGTGTGTTTTAATATAAACTGTGCACACAAACAAATGTGTGTTTACAAGTGCCACTCATGCCGCCAGCTGTAGCTACCTGCTAGTGGTGCATCCTGGCGGTTGGTGTCCCAAATTAGGGGGGACTTGTTGGAGCCAACAGCCAGCAAACCAGAGGAGGTGGGGTGGAAAAGCACCAACTCCAGCCTTCCCTGACCTGGATGGAGGGTTAGCTCCGGGCTGCCGGGCTGCTGCAGCTCTGGATCACACAAATGCCACAGCTTCACCTGTACACATGAACACACACAGGAGAGAGAGGATGAAACATCAAAACTGTAGGTGGCAGGGTTAGTTGCTTAAAACCAGCAGAAACGTTCTACTCTTTTGAAGATGTTCTAGATTAATGGTGATACTGTTCTGCATCATTTGGGGTCTGGGCACAAATGAAATCAAACTATATTGTAATGGATTCATTTCAAGTCGGTAAAAAATGCAGCATTTACTCAGTTTCACTCTAATGTACTTGCTCAGCACAGCCCAGCTGGTGAAATGTCCTGTTGGCAAAAGATGAGACGAGTGAAAGTACGCTGAAAATCCTGGGCACTGCAGACCACTCCGTGTGTGTGCTGTAGGTCTGTGTGCGGCAAAACTAGTGTGTGTGTGTGTGTGTTTACACAGGTCCCTGAGGTAAACCGAGCTGCTGAGGCTGAAGATGCAGACCAACGCTCAGCAGATTCCAGTAAGCAAGGGCACCTTCGGTCGAGGATAATGTGCTGAGAGGAGGAGGTCTTCAAAAGGTTTATATAATCAAAACTGAGCAGGTTCATATCAAATTCAAAGCCCCACCAGGAACAACAAAGCATGAGAGGATGGAGAGCGGACTTCTGTGTAAGAATACACCAACAAAATCAACAGAAAAGAAAGAAGGAAGGAAAGAAGGAACAAATGAAGGACAAGAAACAGGGCATCAAAGAGCTCACCGTTTCATCCGCAGAGCATGTTGCCAAGAGACTTTCATCAAAAGGAGAAAAGTCCATATCAGTCACCAGATCTGACAGAGAGGGGGGAAACAAATGGAAAGTAAAAAAAAATCAATCAGGGTCACAACTTAACTTCATTTCAGTGTTTAAAGAGGCCACAGCGTCCTTGTGGGTTGGAGTGGTGGCATTTTACAGAGGGAGCATCATGAGGGAAAGAAGAGGACTGACATGTGCTGACAAATGGATAGAAGGAAGAAAAACTACCAGAATGGCAGGAAAACTGGGTGACTGTCCATTGTCCATCTGAACCAGGTTTGACTGAGGACAGGCCAAGCATACCTCCACCTGCAGACACATACACAGAAAATGCCATTAATCATAGTTTTAAAAAGTTTTATAGTGCCTCAAAATTAGATTAGAGGCTGATTGATTTTAATTAGGTTAGTTAGGATATCTGTATTAGAGGATGAGTTTTAAGTATGAAAACTTTTTTTTGCTTGGGGTAATTTAGATCTATTAAATATGTTAAAATTGTTAAACTCTTAAATATCCAGCCTCATGACATAACATTGTTACAAGTGTTTGATAGCCACATTTGTGGGATCATTGCAGAAAAATGTGTGTTTTTTTAATCGCTTAAGGAATATCAGCTGCTATATCGATCAGAATTTTTGAACTCCTGAAGGTCGCACTCAGGCAGGATCAGGCGCTCTCAATGGCAAATCGGCATATGGGGCCCCAAAAACCCAGCATAGGTTTTAGGCTTTACACAAAATCCCAAATTTACACCATGCTCACAATCAATTTTGGGGGTCACAATCGGGCACTGTAAATGAATGTATCTCCTAATGAATAAAGTTTCAGTAAGCAAAAAGCAAAAACTGTATCCGTGAGACACTTGGTGAAAAACAAGCATAAATAGGGCTGAAGCTGAGCACAGCAGATCCGTCTGTCTACATGAAGCAAACGTTACTGTTGGCCACACTTTTATAGCCTCACCAGCCTGCTCAGCGTTGAAGGCCACCAGCTTGGAGCTGGCTTTGATGTGGTTTCCCTGGCAGGAGAAGGAACCAGCTCGAACATTGTTGATCCAGTCCTGGATTTAAAGACACAGAGAGCATGAGTAATGGATGAAAAGGGATGAAACAAGAGAGCGATAATGCACAGAGATAACTGTGTCAGACAGCAGAGAAGAAAATATATGTCATTCAAGTCGGAGTGTTTTAGACCTCAGCACAGTGGAACTCAACAAATGTCTACAATCCTAAGTGTTCACTTGACGTGTCCATACAAGAACAAAACAGACAGCACGCTACACGGAAAAATCCGGACAGAATAACATAGTTTATGATAGTTTCATAATATCAAGGCGCACACATGACCAAGTTGCTGTCACAGCTACAATAAAGTTAAGTGAACACTGAAATAAACAGGAAGGATCTAGCTGAGAGCACGCACGCACACACACATATTAAGTGTCTCTGAATGAGCAATATGTTAAGGAAGTGGAAGGGCTCCCTGCGTTGCACAGCAGAAAACTCTTAAAACCTCTTTCATAACATTAACGAGGCAAAAGAGTGTCTGCTGTGCTGCTCTTTAGAAAACTGTTAGAGACAAACCATGGCAGACCTTTGGCCCAAAGAGGACACTGAACAGCAGGAAACAGCTCTACCAAAGAAAAAATGCAATGCTGCTCTGTTCATGCACTCGTGAATTTCAAAGCATCCTTCAAAAGCATGCATCCATCTTAACAGGATCACATATTCTGCAAGTATACAACAAAAAGGTTGACTTTACTTTTCTCTAGATTATTAGTCATTATGTCTACCTGCATGGGAGAGAGGTTATCCACTTAGTACTCATTTCTCCTGGGCTAAGACTTCAAATAGATGAACTATTCCACTCTGTCAAAATCCTTTTCAGCATCCAGAGATAGAATTGCTGTATCTGGAGCATCCTTTCCTGCACAGATAAGATTAAGGACCCGTCTTACTGTAAAAAGACTCATCTTTCCTCAGTACCTTTATTTGGATCAACCTGTATAAGATCTGGTATGTGTGAACACCTCCTGCTGTGAGTCCACCCACAGACTCATGATTAGAAAGAGCCTTGGCATCAAAAAGTGTGGTCAGGGAACTATATGACACCTCATCGCCAGCAATATGAGCAAATTAAAATTAATTCCCAGACTACTCTCTCTCGTACTGCGTGGAAAACTCCCACTCATCTTTGCTTTCTTGTCTCTTTCCATCCCTATGAGCCTGCCCCATCCTCTCACTTTCTGTTACTTGCCCCATTTTCCTGCTTGCACAATGTTTGACATGACAGCTCTAATCACATGACTTCACTGGAACGGTCCACAATCACACATATTCATTCATTGTGTGTCTGTTGTGTAGAGATGCTACTTTAACATTCACAGCAGCGAAGCACCACCTGCTGCCTCAGATCCTGTGCAGAGATACAAAGACAATCCAGTGTCTCTCTGCACATGCCGGGCATTTTCTTGCTTCAGTAAAAGCAAGGTACAGGATTACATAATCCAGCTCAGTATGGAGCTGCAGGCGGTGCAACTTGAAACAAATGTGTCCAGAGGACGAGGAAAAAGGGGCAGATTTATATGCAAGACACTCCAGTCCCGTCTAGACATGTCGTCTCTTTACAGCCTACAGGACTACTATCACTGACAGAGAGGCATCATGATAACACGCATCGCATTTGACAGTCAAATTGTCATCTTCCCCTTTGGCTGACATATCAAATCTGTGCAGATCCAACCCAACTCCAAGATAGAAACTGTGTAATAATATTTGATTATCGCAAAGCAATGAGAAAAGTCAGTTCGCCATAATATAATAGCATGATGATGGGCGTCAATACAACGTCCGATATAGGCTAGCAGCTCAATGCAACCACATGGGACGTAGTTTTCACCAGCAGCCTATAAGTAGCGTGAATACTGGTGTGTGGACTCAGATTTTCGCGTAGCTCTTTCAATACTATGCAGCCATCCAGATGCAGGAAGTTCAACATCCCTTGCAGGCAGGCAGGCAGGCGTTCCCCAAAACACCACCACTGAAGTAGCACAAGCTAATAACCAATGCTAACGTTAGCTAAAGAAAACTGTGTCTACACATGCGCTCGCGGGCTACTCACATCTTTCTTGACAATTTTCGGAGTGGTGTTTTTGAATTTGGAGGTCTTAAAACGATTCATGCTGCCCTCTCAAATTGACTTTCGTGCCTTCCGGGTGTCTCTGTCGAGCTGGTTGATACTCGGCAGAGAGGACTCCTGCTTACAGCTGACAGTTCAGTTTGGCCGCGCGGTGTCCGCTCGCTTTGCTCCACGGAGCGCACCGTTTGGGCGGGAGTGTTACTTTTCAAGCACTTAGAAGATAACCTGCTCTGCCACGTGGTACCCCGGGTACTAAAACATGCGCATCCTTTTTTTTTTTTGACTTGACACGCGATATTCGTTTGCTCAAAGAAACGTAAATGTTTGAATACTTTCAGTCAGTCATGATTATTATCTGTTGTAGCCACCTGTGGCGAGTTTATAAAGAGAAACAGTAAGATAAAAGATAAACTTTTGCAGCAGAGAGTATCATCTTGACTTAAACTGAATATCTTTGCACTCTCGGTGACGCCCACTCCGCTCCCCTGAACATGCGCAGTGTGTCCATAGCGGCGGCTACTAGTGGAGGAATGATGGCGTCTTCGGCTGCTCGCTGCTCCTCACGCTGGATTACAGTCATCGTGTCCTCTGGACACCGCAGGGCCGCCGGTGCTGTTGTCTGCGCTGGTCATGGAGGGGTCCGCAGTGTCTCGACACTGGGAGCGGAGAAGCTTTGGCGGGGAGGGAGCGCGATGTGTGGCGGAGCAGGGAGAGCGTTGACATTGAGAGGGCTGTCAGGTGAGTGCCGTATTAGCCATATGGCCTAGGCTAGGCTAAGCTAGGCTAAAGTTGTTGTAATTTCTGGTTTGCTCAAGAGACGCAGGGTAGGACAACTAAATGAAGTTGATATGTGCTGGAGGGAGCTTTAAAGATAAGACGAGCTTGTGTTACAAACGTGGTTGCTCTCATGCACGCAGATATAATCAATAATGTGATGTAATCAGTGAAGCTAACTTTGGTTTGGAGTCATCAAGTTGAATTTGCAAGGGGTTGATGCCAGTGTTACACCATGTTCTGTGTGATATAGTGTCGCTTTGCTTAACCTGAACCCAACCATAACCCTACAATCAACCAACCAACAAACTCTATGACTGCTTCTAGAACCTTCTTCCAGGTTAACATAACCAGAAGGGCAAAATGACACAATTTAGCTGTTAGACAGTGGCAAAGCCTCACAACTAATATGCAGCTTCACTGTTTTTACTGGTATTTACCAACCCATTCACCCTTTTTTGTCACTTTACAGGTATTAAATCACCCCATGTTGTCTACACACTGTCCTTTCACACAAGTGCCCCTGCTAGCAGCAAGCAGGACTTCTACCAGATCCTTGGCGTACCACGCACGGCAACCCAGAAAGAGATCAAGAAAGCCTACTACCAGGTCTGCTACTGCCTGACATACATTCACAGTTTCTCTCAGATCAGACCAGTCGTCACAGTGGTTGACTTTGTGTTTGTTGTCCCTTCAGATGGCCAAAAAGTATCACCCTGACACCAACAAAGATGACCCACAAGCCAAGGAGAAATTTGCTCAGCTGGCTGAGGCTTACGAGGTTTAGTCTCAGTCTTTATTCAATCATGTGTTCATTATCTCTTCCAGTTTAAATTACAAACCTCCTAAATCTCGCTCCATGCTTTTCTCAGGTCCTGAGTGATGAAGGTAAGAGGAAGCAGTACGATACGTATGGCTCGACTGGTTTTGATGCTGGTCAGGCCGGTGGAGGGCAGCAATACTGGACCGGACAAACCAGCAATGTGGACCCAGAGGAGCTCTTCCGCAAGATCTTTGGGGAATTCTCAGGAGGCCGTGGCTTTGGAGATTTCAATGCCATATTTGATCAGCCGCAGGAGGTTAGTGGGAAAGTAAAGCCAAGGATTTCCTTTGATTTCACTCATCTGGTAGTTTTTATTGGTGCATGTCCAGAGTGATGAATTTGCGGAATTTCTTTTTTAATCGTACACAGTACATCATGGAGCTGACGTTCACTCAAGCAGCAAAGGGAGTGAACAAAGAGATATCCGTCAACATAGAAGCGGCCTGCCAGCGCTGTGATGGTAAAGGCCACGAACCAGGCACCAAGGTCCAGCATTGCCACTACTGCAACGGCTCTGGCATGGTAAGAACTCCGATATGCCGCCTTTCTTCAAAGTGAATTTGTGTCATGTTACTTGACACATGTATTGTCTCCCGTCCTGTAGGAGACCGTGAACACGGGCCCATTTGTGATGCGCTCCACATGTCGTCAGTGTGGCGGCAAAGGCACCGTCATCTCCAATCCCTGTCACACTTGCCGTGGGAGGGGACAGACCAAGCAGAAGAAGGCTGTGATGGTTCCTGTGCCAGCAGGTCAGTCTCACTTTACTGTCTGCTCTTACTATTTACTTACTGCAAATACATGAAGGATATTTTTTCTTGAAAAGTCAAGAGCAACTACTGAAGATTTTTCTGACTTCCTACGTGTTGCAGGCTTTTATTGTCTGCAAATTCGAGAGCGAAAAGCTCGACCATGCCCGTCCACATTTGAAGTTTAAAGGGAGTGAGTTTCATCCTGAAAATATTGATTTTCACATTTAACTCTAATGTAGATCATGTTTGTTTTTGCTTTAAGGAGTGGAGGATGGTCAAACAGTCAGAATGCCAGTTGGTAAGAAGGAGATCTTCATCACATTTAGGGTGAGTATCTGCATCAACTCCTCATCATCGGCACTGATCTGAAGTTCACCTAAGAGCTGCTGTAATAGG
This sequence comes from Argyrosomus regius, assembly GCA_946959425.1. Lineage (NCBI taxonomy): Eukaryota > Metazoa > Chordata > Actinopteri > Sciaenidae > Argyrosomus > Argyrosomus regius. The sequence continues at coordinate 13,146,273 of OX336897.1, read as the reverse complement.
ATTGTGTTGCATAATGTAGGTGTGTGAACTAGTAAGAGGCATTGAGCTGTCTGAGCTCTTTGACTTCTAATTAGTGTTCAGACAATCTGTAGTTTACTTCTTTTTGATGTTTTAACACCATGTGTGATTGTGATGTGTGACGTCCAGGTCCAAAAAAGTCCCGTGTTCAGGAGGGACGGTGCGGACATCCACTCTGACCTTTTGGTCTCTGTGGCACAAGCTATCCTGGGCGGTACGGCTAAGACGCAGGGCCTTTATGAAACATTAAATTTATCTGTAAGTAGACACACACGTTCTCCAGTTTCTCCTCTAATGAGGAAACATTTAGAACACCTATAACTTAATAAATGACTGCGTTTCTTCTCATTTATAGATCCCCGCAGGCATCCAGACGGACCAGAGGCTCCGTCTGGGAGGGAAGGGTATCGCTCGTATTAGTGGCTATGGCTTCGGAGACCATTATGTCCATGTAAAAATAAAAGTACCAAAGTAAGATACACACCTTGTTCATCTTTTTCCTTGTAAAAATTCTTGTGATTGAATACAAGGGCTTATTGTAATCCAGAAGTAATAGGACATTTTACAATCACAAAGATAATAAGACATTTGTTTTCCTGTGTAGGACACTGACCGACAGACAAAGAGCTCTGCTAATGAGCTATGCTGAGGATGAGACGGAAGTGGAGGGGACGGTGAACGGTGTCACTGCCACCACCACAGGTAAGAGGACAATATTCCTTCCTTAGGACCTGTTGTCCTGTTGCTTTTGTTTTATACACATCTCTGTTCTACTGAAATTGGCTTTTAGGAAAGTAAGCTGTAGTAGTCGCAAGCCTGGCTGATGCAGTGTTGATCCCTGTCCAGGTGGGGGCAGCAGTGCTAGGCCCTCTGAGGCAGGGCAAAGCGGGCATGACGAGAAGGAAGGAGAGTTGAAACAAGAGGGGGGTTTCTTCTCCAAATTAAAGAAAGTGTTTAGTTCTTCCTGACAGCCACAAAGGAGTATTATTTCCCCCAACTCCACCCTTTTCTGTTCTGCTCTTCACAAAACAGGTGTGATGCTTCATGCAACCCGTTTATAGATAGCTTTTGAAATATCTAGTTTGTGGCTGTCACATAAAAACGTTCGATCTTTAGTTAAAATTTGTTTTCCTAAATGTCTGGTCTGCATTCAAATTTACAATGGCACATTTTACAACCTTTTTTCTTTTTCCTTCTTAAAGGTAAAAGGTCATCCTGGAACTGAGAAGCTACATCAGTAGATCAGAGGGCAGAAAAAAGGACAACATAAAACAATAGCCACATTATAAAAGGACAGGTGGTTGAGGAGTATTGGGTGTTGGATGAGGCCCACGAAGGTTCTGGATGGATCAGTACGGACCTACCTACCCAGCCCTGCAATGAGTAAAGCGGAGGATTACCTGCTCTGTCCCTCTGCCAAAGTGAATCCACACAACAAGAGGATGTTCCAGTGCATCAGTCACCTCTCAAATGTCTGTTGAGGCCATTCGAGCAGCGTTTATCATAGCAGTCATCGGTGCATGTTGGTTTTCTGTTGATCGCCATGAGAAGAACATGATGGGGATAATCCATGTGCACAGAGATAAAATAATGTTGACAAAGACTACAGATACAGTGAAACGTTTTATTTGGGATTAAGTGAACCTCCTTTTGTCTTGTTCTGTAGGCTTCAGTTGTGTTTTCATGAGTGCTTGAATTTTTCCTACAATTCTCAGTCCGAACAGGTTGATCACCAGACAACGTTTACCTTTTGTGTTGGACAGATGTATGTGTAGATGTGAGTCTGCAGATAGTCAGTCTCCTGTCTGAGAATGAAACTGTGGAAAGTTAAAAGTTTGGCTCAGGCTTTCCTGAACTGTGAACACTGATGACCGGACTCTGTCCCTCTTTTAGCCGTTTGCATTACAAATTCATTCAGAGATATGCACCTTCATTGCATTTGTACATAGACAATTGTGGATCATACAGTTGAATAAATGTGTCACATAGAAAAGATATACTGTACATCTATAATAAAGTGTGTGGGAAGCCTCTGTTTTATATAAATCACTAAAGAAAGACCACTCAGACTGCTTTGACTCTACATATTTTGTTCATGCTAATTTAGATACAATATAATGTAATCCAAAAACATCACTTAACTGCCTCCAACGTGACACAATAAAGGTAGATGAGATTACATTGAATTGTTGAGTTGTACCTAATAAACAAGCTTTCATTTTAAATTTAAATATGTCTATTGGCATCATTATCAAAGTGATGTTCTGCTGACAATCTTTCAGCCCCGTGGGACTAACAGAACTCCTTTGAGCTAAATACTAACTTTGGCATGTTGCAACTGTGCTAATGTTTAACAAGTAGGTATAATGTTGTGTATAGAAAGTGTAAGTAAGCATAAAAATTACCAATTCAAAATGATAGTTCCAGATAGCACACAAATAATGAAAATATAAAGAATAAACCTAATGCACACACAAGAAGTGTACCTGTGTATAAAATTAGTTAGCAGAAATTAAGAGATTTGGTTGTTTTTTTTGTTACATTTTAAAATTAGTTAGTGTTTGAAGATATCTGATTGAATGTAATTTCATTTTATGAATTTGAATGTTAATAACAAATCATGTTCTTCAAGTAAAAATATGTTTTAAAATCCAACTGAAAATCAACCCAAACCATTGCCACATATACTCACGGAAGTAACAAATGTTCTACTGTTTCCATCACATAATTACAGAAAGAGCATTTGTCTTCTGTATTGAGAATATATTTACAAATCATGGAATTTGTTGGGTGATATCTATCATCATCAATGGTTACAGTTACGGTACAGTTAAGGATGATGATGATCTTATGATGGCACAATATGAAAAGTCAGGTGATTACCAAAGTTATAACAATGTATACAAGAGGAACATGAATGTTTTTACCAAAATTTAAGGCAACCCTTCCAATATTTGTTGACATATCACTGACAATACAAAATGTCAACTTCATGTGCTAGAAGAAGAATCAGAGAATCACCGTAGTCATCAGGATTCATCCTCTGGGGACCATGAACATCTGTACAAAGTTTCATGCTATTAGATTTCAGTCTGGACCAAAGTGGTAGACTAACCAACATTGCTTGTATGAATAGTAAAATGTCAAACCATATTATGTTACTATGGTTTATAATATTGCTGGGTTAAGAGGGTTAAGAGTGGAATGGCGGATGAATCTTCAAGACTCTCAATAACAGTGGGTTTAAAACTAATAATAAAGTGTGCATTAAAGACAAGATATTAGATATTATTATTAGATATTTGTTGTGATTAAAAACACCAGTCCAAATGAATCAGCTTTATTTCAGCATGAGCAGGAAAACAATTTATTTCATTGTAGACAGCACAACATACTCCTGGATTTTCACTCTCATACAATGAGTATTCTAGCCAGTTGCTAATAAAGCTTTGTCCTGTTAGATACACAAAGAGCAGAGTTAATGAGAATTCAGAATCAACATGAGTTAGTCGTGCATCCCACTCACTTTAATCTATGGTTTAATTGATGATCAGAACTACCTGAACTCCTGAGATTCAAGTAAAAATCCCTTCAGTATGTCCAAAATTACGTTAGCATTTTGACACATCACAGTAGCATAAAAATGAAACAACATGTGGACATTGAACTGCAGGCGTATATCTGGGCAGTTTCTGTATTCACCCATCTGACTGTAACATGAACCTGAGGCTCTCAAATACAAAAAAACATCATCCTTGGGTTGTCATGTCTGTGGTCAAACAGCTGCACTACAGCCGAATGGGTCTTGCTAATGAAGGAATACTGTACATCCATTTATGTGTTGTGCAAATATAAGCAGCACAGGAAGCTGGCTGAAATGTTGAAAACCTGCCATTAACAGAGCAGGTTTCCTTTGGTACACTGTGTCCAACAAATCCAAGCAAAGGAAAGAAAATTATTGTAATTATCATAATTATTGTCAGGATAAATATGAATCTTCAAAGTGCAATTGCACTGCATACAGTACACACAGAACAAAATATTCATCCTTTGCTATGTTGAAAAACATTTTTCCCAACATACAGTATTAACAGCATAAGAATAATGATTACAGTATTAGTGATGCTGGTATATCCATAATAAATGGATACACAAACAAGAGCTGAGCTGCTGATGGACCAACCTTTAAACACCTAACCTGAAGTAGCTCACAATAAAACTTATTTAGCCGTCATGTAGACAAACCGTTAATATTATAGCATCTCTGTTAATACCTTTGTTATAGTATAGGCTCCTGTGGCACTGAATCAATGAGTCATCATTCGGTCAGTTTAGTGATGCATTTAAATCGACAACAGGCAGTTTTTTCAGTAATACGAGATGCCCTATCGCATCATTCAGAAACAGAGAAGTACATTTGAACATGCATCAGTAGAGATTCAGATATCTGGTATATGCACCATATTCACTAGTATCTGAAAGCTATTCATTAATCGTACACTTGTCAAAGTGTTGGTGTGCTATATTTTGAAAAAAAAAAAAATACTATCACCTGTCTCACAGTACTCGTGTACAAAGTTTTTGGAAACATTTGAGGAGATGTTTGAATCATGAAATGTGATATGCATGACAGCAGTGCACTGCACTGTGTTTTCACATTATGAGTGGAACTGCATCAATGCATGGAGTTAAAATGGAAAAAAATATATATATACGGAGACATTTTCCAAGTTTACAGTTTGCAAATAAACTGCTCTTTGCATTGTTATCTTGTGCATTACTTCATGCCTGTGGTCAAATTATCTTTTAAAGCCAAAAACACAAAGGCCTCATTAAAAATCAACACAGCAGTCTGCCCATAAAAAAAACTACTGTGCTATTATTCTCATGCATAACATATGCAGTGTGCATGGCAATTCATTTTCAATTAGTCATCATCAATAGCAACTAATTATCAACTATTTTAGAAGGTTGCCCACAAAAAACTCGATGATTCCAGTCATCAGTCAAGGGGGCCCGGAGTGGACATGCATTTTTTCAGCATTTTTTTTTGTCTTTGCACACACAGCAATGCAGGTGTGACAGCAATGCAGGCTGTAAAATTTACGTACTTAAAATGACCAGAAAACTATGAGCCCACTTTTACACACTCTGTCTATCTGGCAGTTTCATCACGTGTGCTTCTATGACTAAAATCAGAAAACAGCTACAGAAAACATGAACATGAACACAGCATGGAGGGATGGTGTAAAGGAGGTAGTGAAATTAAAGGTAGTAGTAACTGTAAAAGTATAACTTGATAAATGGATGGAGTTGAATCTTAATGGTCCTATAGATAATTGTATCTGAACTGAATTGATAAGAAACAGATTCAAGCTTTATTTCCTGTCAGCTAACCTTATTAGCAAACATGTAACAATAAGCAAACTTGGAGTCGTTGATAATGTTTGTATGAAACTATGACATGGTCCACAGTTTGAGGGAATTTTCATGTCTCCTTACTGTCCTTCTTCTATGTTTGTCCCCATTTTCTCTCTCACAGCAGCAGAGTGTCAGGGTGACGGCTGGATCACATCAGATACCAAGCAGCCAATCCGGCCAGAGCAGCAAACCAAGTAGCAAACAGGACCTGTCCGGTTGGGTGTCTCAGTACAGCCATGGCAAGCTGACAGGCGTATGCCGTTCCACCTGACGCTGCTGTGACACAGAGGGAGCACAAAAAGAAACCATCCTCACCATAGATTTATAAAAGCTTTATCGTGGGTTTAGTGTCATTTATACATTATGCTTACAAAGAGAAGTATAAAAGCATACCCATTTTAGCAGCATAGTAGGGACACTTGTTGATGTCTCCACCCATTGCTCCATGGACGGGCATGCCAGCATCTAAAACATCCTCCTGGATGGTTTTACCGATCTCTTCCAACTCCTCGAACACCTGCCAGCACAAACATGCAGTTTGTACGGTTATCAAGCTTGCTGCATACTCCTATTGTCATTTCGCACAACCGTACATTAAGTCATAACCAGGTTTCTGCCATACTTCCATAATAGAGTTAGCTCAGTCTAACAATTTTGCTTTATCTTAAAGGAATTTTAGTATTAAGTATAACATCAGAGGATGAAAGTGTATTCAGTAATAAACATGTTCCCTTCGATCCGTCCTTAAATTCAGGGCACAAGAAGCACCTCTCACCTCTACTGGAAGAACAACAGTTCACCATCACCACCAGGGAACAGATCACACATTAGTGTTTCCAAACATGGCTTGCATTTCTTCTCTCTCTCTCTCTCCCTCTCCAACCTCCATTCTTTCTCCCAGGCCTCTTACCTCCATATTGAACTGGAAGGCCTTCACAGCCTCGCCAACCAGCCTCTTCTTTACCTCCACGTCCAGTTCCAGCTCGTTCATGCGACTACGGTACAGCTGCTTGAATGCTTTGGCACTGTGGATGGCATCAAACTGATAGAATTCCAGGCCTTCCCCTGTGGGCGGCAGCTTCATGGCTCTCTGCGCCACCTTCTTCAGCACCTGGCCCCCAGACAGGTCCCCCATGTAGCGGGTGTAGGCATGGGCCACCAGCAGGACGGGGTCCTCCTGCCCTACTTGATGAATACGGTCCACATAGCGTTGGGTGGCCTGGGAGCAGCTGATCTGGCTCTGCCAATCGGGGCCGTAAAAGTACTGAAGGTCAGAGGCTAGGGCCTCGTGGCGGTGCAGCTCTGCTGGGAAATATAAAGGGGCAAAGTGGGGGTGGTCTTTGTTTCTTTCAATCTCTTCCTCCATGGCTGTGTACGTATAGTAGAGTGCCACAGCACCAAGCTGAGGAAGAAAGAAAAGTGATTTCACTTCCAGTTTGCTTTGCTTCTTTTTTTTCTCCACATCGATTACTTTTTTTTACTCATCTTGTTTGTTTAGTTAAGCATTCAATGACGTTAAATTTTAAACGTTTCTTCCATTTTCTTCAGACTAACCTTAAAGAGCTCTTTGCGGATGCGTCCTCTGAGGAAATCTTTCACAAACTGGGTGTTTTCAGCCTTTTCATGGACCTCCTTCGTCCCTGCTGCCAGCATCTCAGACAGATCCTCAGGGCTGGGTGGTAGAAAAGAGAAAAACCAGGTGGTTTAATGTGTGTTTTAAGCGATTACTTCACCATTTTAGAGATAATGATGTCATACAATACTGGCAGATCTACCTGAGGGCTGCTTCTTTTTCCTCATATGCAGGCTTGGCTCCATTGGACACGTTTGCTGATGTCTCCATCTTCTCTTCTGACATAAGTGATGTGTTCCTCTCTGCCAGTTAGTTCACCCTAAAATCAGTGAAAGTAGCATTATATTTACATTCAAATTATATATGGCATCATATATTAGCTGTATCACACTGCACATATGCTAGCGAATCTCTGTTTACAGTTTGTTTGTTTTTTTTGGTGTCACCTGAGCTAAGATTGTATAACTGCTTTTTTAGTGTCAACAACAGAGAACAACAATGTCAGGCTGACATGTTCCCTGTTTTTCTGGAGGTCTTGTACAGGTTTTGTGTTGTACACCAAAACAATAACACACAGGAGCAACATATATACTATTCGCTCTATTATAAATTAAATCTTATCCACAGTCGGGGAGAAAAGACACCAAACATGATCACAGTAAATTTCGCATTGCAGCCATCACGTCTATACTCAGCAAATTTACTTTCTGCTGTATAATTATCCTTTAAAATTCCCTTTGGATGTTAGGAAAAGATATAAATACAATACACAAAAAATATTCAATTAGAGTATCTATTAATCCTTACCCAAGAGGTAGCAGAAGAGAAAGGGGACAGCTGATTTCGCCAAACTTTTATTGTCAGTAGCTGTTATCCCTGAGATGATGGTCAAAGGAAAGATGTCTCCTGCCAGATAATTGACCTTCTTTCTCTGAGGAGAAGATAAGGCCATGTGAGAGTGAAAGCTGATACAGACAGACAGTCAGGTGCTGGCTTTATTTACATAGGCTGCTGTAAAACAACATGCAGGCTTGAGCTACATGAACACAGTCAAACAAAAAGCAGGTCATACACAACACAGCACAGCACAGGCCTTCTGGCGTTTACCAGTTTACCAGTTAAGTCTCAAAGAACAATTAGTACATAAGGCCAGCTACTGTTGTATGAGGCGAGTTATTGAAGTGATTTAATTCAATTTAGCTCCTCCGTGTGAACTAAATCAACCTTTATAAGAGATATAAATGAACGTATTGCTTCTTACACCTGACAAGGACGCGATTTAACTTGCTCGGAGCATCGTTTTGACAACAACAGCTAACTTTACAGGAGGACGCTAGCTTCTCGCAGCTAATGCTAGCCAGTATTTAGCAACAAGCTAACAAACTTGACAATTTGACAAGCAGCGTTACATCACACAGCAAGGTCAACGCGTTTATACACATATTAGATTAATATTACTAGGTCAGAAGGCTCTGGTATCACACTGTTGTTTACAAACCTTCACCAGAACAGCGGTCCAGGTTGATATAACTGTGTCAGGCTGGAGATTCAGGACGGAACTACCCGTCCAACTCCGCCCCCAGCCGGCCCGGCAGCTCACAGCAGCCAGGCGCTTCTCCACAGGAAGTGCTGAGACTGCAGATACATACATTTGCAGTATGTTGTAGCTACAACTACCAGCACTACTATTATCAATACTACTAATACTGGATAATACTACTACTAAATAATTGCTATCGTTGCCATATAGTCGTGTATTTGCTCATTTACTGTAGTTAAGTACAAATCGGGGTACTTATATTTTCTTTATTAGTTGTTATTTCCATTTTATGCAATTTTATATTTCTACTCCACTAAACACAGGGGCCAAATATTGTACTTTTTATTCCCACTACATTTGTCTGACAGCTTTAGGTACTAGTTACTTTTCAGATTACAATTTTTCATCCCCGTCATACGTTTTTTCACACCTGTCCAATAATAATAATCCTGTTCACTCACTGCCTGTCTACATGATATCAATCTGTGGATGGCAAACAACTACAAGAGGACGGCACACCCTCCTTCAATGCCGATATTAACCATGTGTCTTACAGTAAACCTTAAGAGTTCCACCAACACGCAACCAAGAAAGCTTTAATTTAATCACACTACAAGTCAACTTTCTCATTTACATTGGTTAAAAACGGTGCCAAGGCATGATTATGGCATGATCATATAAGGACAGTGGCACAGTGAAAAGTATTGTGTACAGTATGGCTACTGTCAGGGACAACAACAATAAAGAACTAGTGTCTCTTAAGGTAATGGGCCATTATATACGCTCTTTGATAAATACTTATTAAAAAGTGAGTGCTTCATCTTGTTGAAAGTCACATATTGATTTTTTTTTTACAAGACAACAGCTGTCAGCAAAATCTTTTTGTGCATATTATTTTCTCTAAAGTGCAAAATCCACATGGTAATGACTATCAAGTATGCTGGTGATGAATATATTATTGTGCTCTTATTTGCATCATATGTCACACATCACAAAGAACACATTAGCAGGTTTGAATAGAATAACCACAAGATGGCATACGGACCAAGGGAAATCTATGATCTGGTAGGTTAGATTCACAGTTTGAATATACACGTCAGTGCACCATCAAATCATATTTTTCTTGCTCATCTTACTTGATTGTGTTTGCTTTATTATGCTTCAAATTTCTGTTTATTGCCAGTGAAACCGATACATCATTCTTGAAAGTAGATGCAAATTCTATTGCATTTTTAATAACACCACGATTTACAAAACTCATTTGAAGATTGGAAATTGAATATCTCTAATTTCTCCCCTATGATATGTGTCTTAATCTTTGTTAACAAACAAATTACCCACTGGTAACATCCTCTGTTGCTCCCCGAGGCCGCACTAAAATGATTACAAAGTTCTAGTTTTTACATGACCACATCAGTTTCATCATAGAGTTATCTCTCTTATGACAGTGTTTATTGCAGCTCATCAGTTCTTATTTAATTGGGTTTTATCATAAAGTGACCCTCTCTTTCCTCCTTTCCGCAGGGCAACCTGAGCACAACATCAACAAATCTGAAGCTCTAAAAGATTGACTGTCTTCTTTATGAACACTTCAATAGACATGTCTGTCAACACAAGGCTTATATCTGAATTTTTCTGAATAAAAGTTTTGCAGAAATTCTAGGAGGCACCACTTTTCGACAGACGCAGTCAAAAGTATGTTTGTCCTTTATATTAGGTTTGATCCAACAGCTCATATTTTCTACATTTTTCCATTGCTTTTAAAATTTAAATGGATAATTTGACAGAACCAAAGACCAGGAAAAGGATAAGGTAAAGCTTGAAGAGTTCTTAATTTAAGTAAACGAAGACGTTTGTAAAAATGAATTAAGTGTGAGATTTGGACAGGTGAATGGTAGTGGAACGAGGCCAGGGGACATAATTGTAATGGATAGTCCACTATCTTCACTGAGAGTACTGTGAACACAGTGCACAGAGTGTTCTGTGTAATTACAATGAGTGCTTCTAGATTAACAGGTGTTTGTTCTGAGCCAGCCCCAAACACGGAGTCAACCAGAATCTTTCCACAGCTGAACCGAAACATGTTAGTCTGTCCTTCTGGGACAAACAACTTCATGTTATCTTGTTTACAATGAGCTGTTGGGGTAATCTGCCAATTACACATCATAATTCAAAAATGTTTTTGCAGGTGTTTTTTGTGCACATATGATTCATGCATGCTGTTCATGTATTATGTACATGGTGATTGTTTGTGTCCCTCAGCACATTTGTCCATCAGTGGATGATTGTATGCAGCCTGTATGGATGCTGTGTGCATAGGGGGGGGGGGGGGGTGTATGCGTGTGTGACTGTCAGAGCCTGGTATTAGTCTGGCAGCAGGCTGCAGTGTCAAATGCGTGGTTGGTGGGGCAGCTGAGTACCCCCCACCCCACCACCACCCCCCCGCTCTGCTACCGAGCCACAGGAGGCTGGTGGGGGAGAAAGATGAGCTAAGAAGATGATTCACTTCACTCCAATGGTGCCAGCAAGCTGTTGCCATTACATTAATTGCTTTAGGAAGTGCTTCTGTGCCACTCATACAGTTCAATGAGGGAGGTGCAGACTTTGGTCTTAAAAGTCAAATGGGGGAAGGGTTGGCAGACTTCATCACAAAACAAAATATATGTTCAATACTGAATGATTATTTGACTGCAATATTGTTTTCCTCGTCAATCTGGTCCACTGAGGACCCCGTATGTGATTGTGCTTGGACGGCTTTCAAATGCTGTATGAAAACCCACATATGAAAATCACATAAACGTACCTCATAGAAGATGCGGCAGAAGGTTCATTTCATCTAATGCTTTACATAACATTGTGGCAAATAAAGAAATGTGAGCATGATGATGGAAACATCAAAATAACACAAACACCTAGAGATCCAGAAAAAGACAAGAATTCAGAAGGAAAACTAGAATCCAAATATGAATGAACTGAATGAATTGAAATGAACTGTATTGCTACACATAATGACCACAGGATTGCATCATAATTTCTTTGCTATGATGTCAGATTGTCTGCTGTGAAAAAAGGTCTATGAATCGGATCCATTTGCAATCAAAAAAGAATTATAATTTTTTTTTTTTCTAGACTTATTTAATTCATATCTGATAGTGTGGTGCCGGGTCAGAACAGACGACAAACAAACTATACAGTAGAAAATGCACAGGTGAAACTAATGACATTGATTATTGCTTTGTTCCATTACCAATAAGCCAGCAGACATTCTGACTTGTCAAAGCAAGACAAGCACACGTGTAAACAATAACATCAGTGATGCCTCCATTTTATTAAGTGTAACTGTATTTTTCCTGCTGTACTGTATAAATGTCTGCTGTGACACGAAAGCGTCTATATCAGTGCATCTAAATGATTAAATACTGTAATAGGTGTACTTTAATCTACTACTTACTTTTATCTATCTATCCATCTATCTATCTATCTATCTATCTATCTATCTATCTATCTATCTATCTATCTATCTATCTATCTATCTATCTATTGCAGATGGCCTGGACCTTCTGTGTATTAATCATTTTGCCCTATTGTTGAAGCAGTGGTTGAATGATTAGCAATGTTACATAAAGCAGCAAATCAACAGCACTATTACTTTTCCCCAAGAGTTAGTCATATCCTGTCTTTGTTTACGCTCCCTCACAAACATTTTAATATGTCACGTAGACAGCAATTGTACAAAACTGTGAATGCAAATGGGCTACTTGGGAGCATAGCAGAATTTTATTGACTATTGTTATCACATTGATAAACAGTGCTCTTTAGAGTTATCATTTGCAAATGATAATTCACATTTAATGAGCCAAGTGTACGAGCAGGACCTGATTGACAAAAGGTGCAAGCAGAGGCATCCAATTCATTCCTCCTCCATCTTATTGGATATCTCTCTCTCTCTCTCTCTCACTCACACACACACACACACACACACACACACACACACACACACACACACACACATTGAAATGACAAATGAGCTTTTCTTTTTAGCTGTGTTGTAGCAACATGGAGCAGCGTCCCTAGTTGCCATGGCTCTTCTCGCGAGAAGTGGATACCTCGTTGTGGAGAAGTAGTAGCTCGTTACAAAGTCTTTCATCGTATTTATCTTGTGTTTAACTTATAAAAACTAAGTTATCTATTTACTGTCAGATGTTAGATGAGTGTCATGGCAATGATACCCCCTTGAACATCTGCACATTGCTTTATAGTGACTTTTTTGCCCAGCCGTGACTTCCGCATCCGATGAGTTCAGTTTCGCGGGTCAGCCCGAAAAAGCTAGCGATATTATGAAACCAACGAGATATTTCGCACGTTTGTGACGGACCGGCTTTCCCTCCAAACTTATAGGCTCATGTTAGTCGTTTTAAATCAACAGTTTAATAGTTGGTTAATCGTTTTTTTTGAAGTCACCACAGTGCAACGTCCAGATACGAACATGTCACTGCTGTCTGTGGTCGAGCAAGCGATCAAGTCGTGCAAAGCTGAACAAGCCAGGATTAAAGACAGTATTCAACTCTACAGGGAAATATTACAGACTGTGTAAGTACTGTACATCTGAGTAATTAACAATACCAGTGATTATCAGTCATAACGATTTATCTTGTGATAAAATACAATAAATTTAAGTTTAAAACAAACTTACAGAACAATCATATCGAATAAAAATGATTTATAAGCTCCTAGCATGTAAGTTAACGTGTATATGCATGCAAAATACATATTGGATGCAGATTTATGTTCCTTCAACCGCACCATGTATCGGGATACGTGCGCATAAGTTTAATATTGGAGAGAAGTGGCACCCATCCGGCGCTGTGGCTTAGTTGGTTAAAGCGCCTGTCTAGTAAACAGGAGATCCTGGGTTCGAATCCCAGCAGTGCCTTTTCTAGTACTATGAGGCTTCACCTCCACTGAAGAGCATACGGAGTAATGAGTGTGCGAGATGCACTGCATAGACATCAACTTCGATTGTAGCTGACAGCTGAGTATTAAATTAGATTTATCCACCAGAGAGCCCTAAGAAGAACGATTAAAGAACTATATACAGTGTAAAGCTCTGTAAATATCTTCAATCATCTATCAAATTTACAGGGTCTTTATCGAAAATGATTGTTTTAGATTTTAAGTGTATGTTCGTAGGATCGTTACGTAACAGTTTTAAACTCTCACAAGTTGATATTTGCTGTAGAAATCTATTATCATTTGAAATATGTGGTAAAAGTTGGTGAAATTTTAATTCTATTAAGAGAGAATTCTGGTTAAACTGAAAGTTTTGTATTTAATATTATTGAAACCTGGGATCTTGAAAGGTTGTGCAAGTATTATTTATTATTCTTATTTATTATTTTTGCTTAATTGTCTCCCTCTTAGTTAACATGAAATATTTTCCCACAGAACACCACAACCAAACATTGACTTTGAGGAGACAGACTCTGCTGATGATGCTGCTGCTGCTGCAGGTAATAGTATAATAATAACAATAATAACATTAATCATCAATACAACTACCCCTACTCCTACTTCTAACAACAACAACAATAATAATAATAACAACGTTAATTGATCAGCGCAAAAAAAAAAGTACATATAAGCACCGCAGTTTTTCATTTATATTAATTTTTTTACATTCATATTATATCAAAAAGTTTTAATAATTAGTAAAACAGTAAAGAGTAAAACATCACATGTAACATATGATTTAAAAAGCAGTCATGTGGATGTTCCTCTTTTAAATAGTCACACTTCTCTCTTTCATGCCTCTTTTATTGTACTATTTGTGAATGTTGTAAATTAATTTGGAGTGCTCTGAAATGCTTACCTGTTAACTATTCCGCTGACATTCAGGTCTGGCCTCACTTGTAAAGGAGATTGTGTATCTAAAGAGACTCTCAGGTTAAATAAAGGTTAAATAGTAAAATAATTCAACTGTAACCACATGTTTATATGCTGCTATCTTCAGACACAGATGTCTCACCAGGGGAGAAAGAAGATATAGAATTGCTTGAGCAAGCCCTGGAGAAAGCCCTTTGGGTTCGGACTGGGACAGGACCTTCTAAAAAAGACTCAAACAAACAATGTGCACCTCGAAAGGAAACCAAAGAGGGAATGCGGGCATTTGCAGTTTCTAAAGGAAATCAGACAAACACCAGATCGGCCTCTAAATCTGCCGGTCTTGCCAGAAAAGAGCACAAAAGGCCTGGTACGTCAGTATCCTCCACACAGGGCTCAAAAGCTTCAGCTAGCCACAATCCTGGACAGCACAAAACTTCGATTAATAGAAACATAATCCAGAACTGTCTTGTCTCTTCAGCTGGGATTGTGCATCACCAGCCAGCAAGGAAATCCCAGCAGGCTGTCTCAGCGTCTGGCTCTGTTGATCCGGGTCAGTTACACACCTCAGCCTTCCACTCTAAAAACAAGACTAATAGAGGCAATGTGTTGAGTGGCAATGACCTTGGCAGAGCTGCAGCTATCTCCATGCCTTCTTCAAATAACACAGCGCCTGTTTCACATACAGCGGAGTCTGGAGCTCTGAGTTTACCTCAACAGAACGGGCATGTTTTTACACAACTGGACCATGAAGATCACATTTTATGGGGTGAATATTTGTTTTCTGTGCTATTATAATCTTTGTGTTTGCTTTTTCTTCATGGCAGGACTGCTTCTGATCAAACAGCACAGTGGAGATCTCTGAGGAAGAAGCAAAACAGGTGGCCAACATCAGGTCAAATAAAACTTAACAACTGATTCCACAATTGCTTTTTAGGCACTAAGGTTCCTTCTCTGTGTTATCTTTAGGTTGTGGGACAAAGTCGCTGCTTTACAAAGGAATCCTGTGCCTGGGAGGAGTCACTTTATGGAGAGAATTAGAGCTACGGTATCCTTCCTCTTCTCTAGTGAAGCTTGTCAAATTATGTTGGGAAGCCTCAGACAAGTTTTCCATGTTGTCCATTGCTGAGTTTGGAAATTCGCTCTAATTTAGTTTCCATTTAAATTATGTTTTTAAAGAAATTAGATTAATACACATTAATTCCTCTCAGTAGCCTGATACCCAGCACGTTGTGCTTGACCCTGACTCTGTGACCCCTCTAGTTCCCCAAGGATTGGCCGTGTGGTAGCCCAGACCAGACCAGGGCTCTGGTCGACAGACTGACTCACCAAGGGCATGACCTCGTCCAGCACTGCCAGACAAAGGCGCTTGTGGCCAAACAGACCCCGGAAACCGCCACAGAGCTGGGTAAAACAGACAGAATTTCACATGCCAAGACACAAAATAAGGAATGGTGGGAGATTGATGACACTAGTGTGTGGGTGAAAAAAATATTATTTGGGAAGGAACTGCCCAGGGAGCTGGCAGGAAGTGACTTTCTGAGCAGTAGGGTTAAGCATTTCCTCTGCCAAACGTGCTCTGGAGTTATAGTGATAATAAATATAAAAATTATTAAGACACTGTAATCAAACTAAACAACTATACTATCTCCTGTAGTAATGTTGTCAGTGAAATTCATTTTTTGTCATGTATTTCTATACAGGTAGTAAGACACTTGAAAGGTTGCAGATGACGGCAGCAGAGCTCCAGAACTTTGCAGGCCAAGTGAAACAAGGTAGGAAATAATTCAGTTTCCTCATAAAATAACCTACCTTTTCATGCCATGCATTCCCTCATCGAAGAATCACATGTCAGTCTAACTTTAGTTATATCATCAGAAAAAAAAACACAGTATTAAGCTGATTTATTCCACAGCACAGACTTGCATAATAAAAAAGGACACTGGGAGAGAACTCATGACCCTGTGTTTGGCTCTGATTACCGAAATGTTTTTGAATTATCATGTCTAGGTCTCAGGGTAGCATTCAGTACCTACAGTATGTAACATGGTATAATTTCCATTACCTCCAACGATACAATTCAGCACAAGTATGTTGCTAAAGCCACTGTGAGAGAGTTTCCAGTCATTTCTAACTCCCTGCTTAGCACACACACGTGCATCTGGTGTTGCAACCACATGCATCCAATCTAGCATCTAATATCCACAGCTAGTGTTTTATTTCAGAGGGTTTTATTTCCAATCGGGGTCTATCGTTTATTGCATTTTAACAGCATTTGAAAAATGATTGTGATGAATGTAGCGTGCTAACGAGCTAATGCAGCCTCCCCAACTTGGCGCATGGAAAATGAAAACAGAGCTGCAGTGAAACCTCAGTGCCAGATCAGTACTTTCCTTGGCCTCAACAGATCCCCCCCCTCCCTGTGACAGTGGGGTTTTAAAGCTGTCTATCCTGACGTGGCTAGGCAAGGACCTAGCTATTTAAAGCTGAGGCAGCAGAGTAGAAAAACGTTTTAGGGTACGGTTGCTCACGCTCACTCTCTAAAAATAACCATATTTTCCGTCAGAGTGGGAAGCATGGGATCGATGGAGGCCAGAGGGAGGTTGTCTTTGCCCCACTGGGGCAAATAGTGTATGGGCAAATGGGATGATTGAACCCCTACCCCCGACTATAACCTACACGACAGAGACAGAGCTCAGAGAGCTGGAGAAGCTGAGAATGAGGGTGGCACTGCTGCAGCAGGAGATGCACCTAGAGCAGGTAAGGGTTGTGCGCAGTTCATCAGATATCAGTTATGGAGTTGGAGTCAATAATGTGCTGAACGTTTCTTCTTCTGTGTGGCAGGCTCTGTTGGACACTCTGTCCCCTCAGCTTTCATCTATAGTACCTGGACCTGGATGTCCCAACGTCAGCGTGCTGAGAGACGTGTACTCCCTGCTGGGTGAAGGAGGGCAGCGTTTTCCTGCCATAGTCCTGGACTCTGAGCCTGACTGACTACAGAGTATATTACACTGATCTACCAGTTTAAAAACTACTCTGTGCACCTCCACCGCTATCGATAAAACTAGAACATTATAAAGGTCACAAAAAATGATTAATTGCAGGACAGAACATTTATATTGGATTGCTTTAGACTGAGCAGGTGTATCTAATAAATGTTAACTTTATTTTAAGTGTATCCTTGAATCAAGGTGATTATTGTGAAGAATGTACATTTTTTTGTTTGTTTTTTGCTGCTGTGACTATTTATTCAGTATCTGATGCCTTGGCTGAAAAAAAAAAAGCCAGGATTGTGAATGTTTATATCATTTTTCTTGAATGTTGTTTTTGACTGTGATATGCTGTAGTCACAGTTGCTGACCTCATGAAGATTATGTATCTCCTGGGACATCTTTTTATGAGCTAAGAAACCCCCTGTTTCAAAATTTCGCAGATAATCCAGTGGGTTTTTTAAATGATTTATTTAGCTTAGAAGCAGAAAAATGTTTTCAACCTTTCTGTTTAGCTAAAATATTCAAAATCACCATATTTAGAGACACATGGTTTCACTGCCCAGCAATGATTTATAAAACGTTGCTGTTTTTGATATGTTTTTAATAAAATGTATCCATGTATACTTATAATTTTGTACTAGTATAATGTGTAATGGAAAAACAGTCAGTAATGTCTTGCAACATTGACTGCACCAGCAGGTGGCACTCATCTCACAGACGCCACCATGGAACACAAAGCAGGTGACTAACTGCTTGTTTAGTTATTACTGTTGCATCAAAAGCTACCAGTCAATTGTCAGTTGGGTTCAAACCGTGATCTTGAATTACATGGGCCAAATAAGACCATTTTTGATAAAGTATGAACAAGTAATGGTTACTAATCAGTGTGCTGCATGACTGTCGGCTTGCTGGTCTGTGGATTTAAGTGATGTAAAGGAACAATGGAGGTGTTCCATCCTTTTTTAATCCTGTCTTTCACTGAAAGCAGCAGGGACGCCATGACTTCAGGCTCATCCTCCATGTGTTTCAGTTTCTTCCTACTGGCTGGCAAATCAGAGTTCATGAGAAGCTCACAGTGTGAATGATTGTGCTGTGAGAGACCTGCAACAAGTGATGAAACAAGGGAAACCTCCATACTGTTTGGAGGGTTTTAATGTGTGAATTCCATGCTGGGCTTTTAGAATCTGGCATATATTGAACGATGCATAACACGTACGGTAACCTGACTGTGCCAGATGGTTTTCATGGTCTCATGAGTCCAGCTGCCTCACAAGGTTACACCTATGGGGCTAATACTATGTTTCTGTGATCTGAGAAAGCTGGTAATCGTGGTTTTTGCCCGCCACAAATGTGATGTGAGGGCGTATGTGAGATGCAGGAGGGCTTGGAGAGGCCTAAAAGGCTCCTGCCCGCAGATGACGCGTAGATGGCACGGGCTGTGCCAGACCGGGCGACAGGTGGCGCTGGGTTCACACAGCAGGACGTGGGTGTTTGAGACCTGCTGCACCAACCCTCATGTACACACAAACACAGGGCCAAGCACACCCAAAGCCGGCTGAGTCACAAAGATGATGTGCTTGGGGGGTCTGGCTCTCTGCATGCTTCAAGCTGGAAATGGCATGTTTCCCTAAGGAGAGGAAAAACAAAGATAAAAGGGAGAGGAATATTTCAGTTTACTTTGTCTGTTCCATGTGTCTAAATAACTGCTCCTGACATAAATCAGAAAAGCATTCACAAGTCTTCGCAAGATCGCCTCTGTTCCAGCACCAGAAGTGTCTCACCACGTATGGATTGCAGCCAAATCTTCTGTACGCCCATACAGTCTTGGATCAGTGTGTGTGAAGGGAGTAAAGGAGGAGGCAGGGTAGCATCCTTGAGATCACGTCAACACTACACACAGGTCCCAGAGGGAGTGGCGCCTACGTAACTCAGCCTTCCTGTGACCTGCATACATCAGCTGCTGCCTGGCTCTGGCTGTCACCAGCAGAGCTCTTCCATGGCCTGGCCCTGCCCAGGTTACCCATGTCTCACGCCTTTGTCCCATTTTTCTCACGCCTCTTTTTGTCGCATAATGGAAGATTCAATGTAATTTTACTTTCCACGGAAGAAGCTTCATTTTCTTTCCCATGTAACACATTCTCTCACACAGAGAGGGACAGAGTTGAATAGTCTTTTCTTTGTCATACACATTCCTTCCTACTTGTTCACTTTTTTTTTCACCCTTTTCATTTTCACTTTTTTTTTAGCCTTAGTCCACTGCAGTACTGGAGTCCAAGTACAAATCCACAGAAACCGAACAGTGCTCACAAGAATCCACTTCTCTCCCTCAAATGCCCAATGCTATTCAACATGTCTTTTCTCTTGCACCCCGCCCCTCACAAACATTCCTTGCTTCCCCTCTTTTACTCCTCTATTGCCCATCTTACAGCTCTGTTGCCGATTGAGCTACAGCAGAGATCGTTAAGTCAGGGTGGTCATCAATTAGGTTTCATTAGGGCTTATTATTTGATTTCCCCCACCATGCAGCCCTCTCCAAGCCAGCTTCCCCCGTCAAGCTGTTTTTTTCTGCCAAGCCAAAGAATATAGTGTCTAAACTAAAAAGCAGTTGTCCTGTCGAGACTGAGGCATGTTTGGCTTTTATATGAGAATATTAGGTATCTCTTAATCTAATAATTTGTGCCTTGTGGGCATTAAACAGCAGAAATCCCTTGATCTAATAATGAGGAGAAACCCTGTTAAGCTGAAGTCAGACTGTGTTTTTTTTTTTTTTTTAAATGCAAAGAGATGTTTTTAAAACCCATAATTGAATCTTGCTCACCCACATTTCTACTGTTTAGATACTTAAGATGTCGTGGACTATGTTTTTATGCCTGCAAATTCTCAGGAGATAATTTTTTAGACCTAAAGTGAGGTAAAGGTTTTTTGGGATACAGCTTAAAGCATATCAAAGAAGCCTGTTGGCTTTTCACACATGCACATATTTAAGTACACTGTTTGTTTCCCCTATAAATGTCGGAATGGTACACTTAAATTTCAAAGCCATTCGGCAAAAAAAGACCATAATCTATACACTTATAATACTAAGTTCATAGTTCATTTTTAAAGATCTTAGAAATACAAAAATAAGACGATAAAATGTTGGCGTAGTGAATCCAGTAATGCCTGAAGATAAAAACGTGTACACACATTTATCCTTCCCTAACATAGCTTTTCAGATGTGGAGGAGTAAGATTATCTAGTTTAGTAGGAGAAAGCTGTCTGGATTGATTTCCTTTATATAGCAGCCGAGTGTACTGGGGGGATTAACTACTACTAGGTTGCCTTCCATTCAGAAAGGACTGGCACCAGCAGTGTGTGTGGGTGGGAAAGGCGTGGGCGCTGCGTGTGTTTTTTATGAGTGTGTTTTCTGTCACGTGTGGGCATGTTCATTAGTGTATTTACACTTTCATTATAGAAGCATTGTATATTTATGTCCTCCTACAAATCAGAGTCATCAGGTGCCTGCATACACATGCACAAGGAGCAGTGTGTGGGTGGTTGTAGGATTTCTGTTTGCTGTTGATGTCCACACAATAACTGGTGGAGTGCAATGGGAACACTATTATTGTATAATTGCCATATCAAGGTGACACATCTGTGCTGTTGCAGTGCAGGGTGAGATGCCCCTTCTCCATCAAGTATATGGAAAAAGTAGCTTTCCAGGCAGAGATGAGGAGGGATTTCCCTTTCACTTTCTGATTTCCAGTTAGCACTATGTTTATTTACTCCCCAGGGGAGGCTTTTGTACTGCAGGCAAACAAAACAAAAAAAAAAAGACTGCAATTGAGAGGCAGTGATGGGGAGATGAAGAAAAGAGGGAGCAGTTAACTCTTCTCCCCTCCCCCTTCCTGTGTGCTTCGTCAACCCCTATTCTCTCTGCTTCAGTGTTTGACGTCATACAAGGGGAGACAAATCAGAGAAGTTGGACATCCCTGTTTTTCTTCCTAAGCTCCTCCCCTCCCACGGTCCCTTATATATCCCCCACCACTACATTCAGCAGAGTGTACAATGTGCTGCCAGAGAGCCAGTAGGCAGTGTACAGAGAAACAGCCAGAGACGGAGGGAGAGAAGGGGAAAGTGTGAGTGGATTTCAGCGCTGACTTAGAAGCCTTCATCTGACACGCTCCAGCCATTCCTGCTCCAGTCATTTCTCCTGTATCATATAGACCTTCTCCTTCCTCGCTTTTTCTGCCTTTCTCTATTTCTTTCTGTTTCTCCAGGCTACAGCTGACTACTAACGGGATCCAAGAGGCCAACACTGCAGCCTGGTTTCAGGATCCACCAGCCCTCACCATCAGGATGGGCTGTACAACGGGACATCTGGCTTGCCAAACCCAGCCCCAGACCAGCTTGGGGCAAGAGGGTCAGTCCCTGGAGGCTGGTGGTGCCAAAGTGCCTGAGGTGCTCTCCTCTCTGGAGCGTCTGTCACAGGCCACCGGGGGTATGGAAAAGTCCTGGTACCGCTGCATCTTTCCCTTTGGAATCATCTCTTTGGTGATAGGTGTAGCGGGAACAGGTGTGACCTACACCTATAATGACCTGCCTCAGACTAAAGTGGTGTCAGTGGTGCTACTTGTCATGGGTCTTTTGCTGTTGTTGATGGCCACCGCCTGTTGGACTGTGCACAAGAAGAAGAGAAGGAAAAAGAAAGAGGGAGGCTCGTTCACCTCTGAGCAGTGTCCCCTGTGAAGCACATGGGGAAAACTGTGATAGGACCTCGAAAGCAGAGACATAGCTTGGCCTGGGAGCACAGGGCTTGGCTAAAGAAACGCCACTTCACCTCCTCCCAGTGCCAAATTCCCTCTATTCTTTATCACAGCGTTTGGCTCAGCTCATACTGAAGAGAACTTAGGCTGAGTGTGGAAGGACAGATAGGCAGGACACTGAGCATCTGTTTAGTCTGTAAGGTTTGGACCATTTTGGATTGGCAAGGAGGGATCACCAATGCCACACATGTTATTTTATCATCAGACAGCAGGTGTCCAGTGTCAAAACAACCTCCAAGGAGACACACAAATATGCATTGCGTACTGTGTGCATATTTACACGAACGGATACATGGCCCTTGCAGTCCTCACTCACATATGCACTGGGAGTCACAGTAGGAGCTCGCACAGACACCTAACACGCTATGCAGAGCTGCTGCCAGAGTCATTGCTGGCGTCACTGGACGCGTCAGTCACAGCATTCCTCCTGCCAGGACAGGTGACTCTCCAAGAGGCCAGAAGTGGGCCAAAGACGGCAACCTGATACCCGGCTGAAAGAGCAGCGCGCCCGTGTCAGCGGCCAGCGTCATTCACTCGTCCTGTGACACCGCAGCAATGTGTTGGGGGCTTTTTTTACGCAATGGGAGAGTGGAACTTGAGTCCAGCAGGATCTTACTGGCATCTGTGTGAACGATGAACTGGAGAGGGCAGAGGAGCTGCTGGGGAAGTGGAAGGTGTTTGTGTGTGCTCAAATAAAGATTCTGGTGAACTGAGAGACTGTTGGACCTTGGACCTCACTCACTAAGGAACAAAAGATTTGCACATATGGCTATGCCCATGCCATGAAAGAGAAACTTTTAGTAAAGCAACATACTCTGAAAGTCCTTTTGTAGCTTCAGCTTCACATTACAAAGGAGTGGGGCTCTGGCTTTCTGACTGACTGATTGCCCTCCTGTCAAAATGTGAACATTTATACCAAGCTTAGTGTCTTTGTGGGGCACCTCAACTCGACACAGGGCAGGCCAGGATTATTGAAGGACACAAGGGGACATGCCACTGCAGGGACACTTTGACTGATCCTGCTCCTCTACGGCCCCTCCCGCCTGGTGCCTTGAGCAAGCACTCATGGAAAAAGGCTCTGTCGCATTCCCCTGTTTCCATTTGAACCCCTGAGAATTTCCCCCCTTGTTCTCTCTCTCCCTTTACCCCAACAGGACTGTCTTCATCCATCCCATATGCCTTCCTCCATCCTAAATCCCCAGTTTCTGGCTTGATCCCACTCATTGTGATATAGCCCAGGAAGGAGTGTCTGCAGCCTTTTGACACACATGTTAAGACACACGCATACACATACACATACACATAAACATAAGCCCCACCGTCCACAGATATTTGACTTATCTCTCTGTGCCAAAGAAATTGGATCATTTTCTCTCTCATAATGGAGAGAATATTGACTAAGAGTCCCTTTGTCAGTCTGAAAATAGGGTACAAGGCTGTTCTCTGGTGAATACTGATTATTGTTTGTTCTCCAAGTGACTCTGGGGTTTCCCTTTCCTTCACATTTTCTTTCAGAGAGAATGAGTGAATGTAGCTGCACTCAGTTCCACATCTGTGAATAGGTGCTTTCTGTTGGTGTGTGGTCTCACAGGATGAGGCACACAATGGCATTTTATTCTTGTCTTAAATCTTCTTGTTTATGTCACTGAATGTAATGAAACTGAATGCAAATCACAGACGGAAAAAGTGTACAGAATGCATAGAAAATTGAGTGTAGACTATGTGTCTCCATGTGAAGACCTGTGTAGTGGCACTCCTTTACCCTTGAGAACCATCATTGATCATTGTTGCATTGATTCTGGCTACCAGATTAGTGACGCTTGTTGCAGAGTAAAATGTGTCTATGCATCCAGAGGTAGCAGTTAACACACAATGCCAAAGACTGTCCTAAAGGCCAGCTTGCCAATTACAAGGCTGCATCTGCCTGCACTGACATGCAATGGATTAGTCTTTTCTTACACATTATTTGCAGCTCAGTCTGCATTTAGATGTTCTGTTACGTACAGAATGACAGCCAAACTCTGTTAGTTTAAACAAAGGGAAGGAAGACAAGAAGGGGGAAATAAGGACAAAATGGTAGAAGATAAAAGCAGAATCTGGAAAGTCATTCCTTTCACTTTTATGTGGGAGTGGGGAGCTATCTCTGTGGTTTGATTGGTATCAGCCATCCTGAACGGAGCAGTATTATTCTTGTGGGATAGGATGCATTACTGGCAGTAGCAGTGAAAATGCCAAGTTGATCGAAGTATAGTACGTTTTTCATCTGCTGACAAAACAAAACAAAACAAAACAGGACTTACATGGATGCTGTATGTCCACATCAGCCCTTAATTTCTTTCAAGCTAAATGTCAAAGTAAATTCTCGTGAAGAGGATTTATGAGTATGTTTTTAGCTCATTGCAGTGGTATCGTCTGAACTGTGAGACAAGAGAGAAGCCCCAGTATTACAATACATTTCATGACAATAACAATGTACACACACTTTACTCTGCCTTGAATTTTGGCTATTGTATCAATGCAATTTCCACATGTATAATACACATTTACCATGCAGTACATTGTGGTTGCATATATTTGTACTTGCTAATTTCCAAGCTGTATTGTGCCAGTTTGTTGACACTAAAAAATGATAGCAGGTGACCAGAATATGTTTGTTAGAGATGTGAAGTGATTTCCCTTCTGCCTTCTGAAAAACTCAAGGGAAAATCTACCTCTCTCTGCTGTGGGGGAAATATATCCCTCACCCAGAAGACAGCCATGCTGTCTGCTTATGCTGTTTGCCACTCCAGTGAGTGACACAAAGTATGTTTATTTGTGCGCCCTCTAATATTTGGTGCTGTATATATGACTATTTTATATTTCTACTGTATATTTCTACATATATGTACATATTAATTGTTGTAAATAAATGTTATGTGAACTCTTTCCTCTGTCATGTTGTAGTTTTCTGATACGTAGATAGTCTATTCTGATCTGATCCTCTGGACAGATGGATAGTGGGGTGACAATAAACAAACACTGTTTTGACTCTATTTTGAACATTAAATTATAGTTGTCACTGTGCTTGATTTACTTTTATCGTTTTCATAGATCATGAAAAACATGTTTGGTTGACCACATCACCTGAACTTCCGCTGTGCTTGAAATTTCGATGCTGTATATAGACTCATTGCCTTGTGCTGCCCTGCCAGCTTGGATGACTTGGTCAGATACCCAAAGACATGTGGGATCCTTTGGTTGTTATGAAAACAGACTGGCCAGTATTGACCAGAATAAATGACACCCCCTACTGGCAAAATAATAAAGTACTCAGAGTGACAATACATATTCACCACTTTATTAACATATAGATACCGGTATATGCAATGAGACTGTGAAAACTGCTCAGTCTTAGTTAGTATGAACACATTTTTTTAATCATTTATCATTCAGTGGTTTACTGTGCTGGGAAACTGCTGTGGGTGTGGAGGGAACAGTGTTTAGGTCTGGATAAAGGGTGGGGAGGCCAGCGGGGGCAAAGTGCAGATGGGGTGGAAGTGGTCAGTTGGATTGCTACAGTCAGCACAGATTACAGGAAACCAGATGGGAACGACTCATCCGCCTCTCAATCTCCAGGATTTGGCTTCAAACCCAAGCATTCAGCACTATTTGCCTTTTATCATACTTTGAATTATACAAAACTGACATCAGTTTAAAATGCAGAAGGATGCACCAGGCAGCACAACATGACATTATAAAGTCTGGATTTGAGCCATACTGGGGCCTCATGACTTTATTTATGTTTTATTAAAATTCCTGATCAACAGCCTCTGTGCCAGGTTGGTGCGAAAGACTGTTGTGTCTGTGTATTTAATCAGTCACTGCCTGCTGTTGATTCCAAATGATACCTTTGTGGTGGGATGGAGTTACATCTGCTTCAGACATTATTTGTTTTGGAGACAGGTGTAGAAATCACACATGCCTGGCCAGACAGCCAAATTAAATCACAAGCAAAATAAAATTAAAACACACTGTAGGTATTGTAATAGAAACAAATGTGATGAAAAGCTATTGGATTTGATCCCTCACAGACTTGAGAGCACTGGGATAACATAATACCGGCGCACTCACTGAACACTGGTTGTATTTGATCATTTCTGGATGATCACGAACAGGAAACGTTGCCAACAACCAACAAGAAAAAAGAAATTGCTTGTTTTTTTCTATCCCCCATGAATCACTTTCACTACTTACACCAATCTTCTCTTAATTTTTCATTTCCTGTCTCTCTGTCTCTTTCTATTTCAAATGTCAGTCAACAAGTGTCAGCATTTTAGTCTTCAGGAGCTTTTTTTCTGTTCTGTGTTTCATTAATTAATACCTTGTTGCATCTGGGAAGCTCTTATGAAACTGCTCAGGTATGAAGCTGTCACTCTCAGATCAAATTCAGTTACTTTCCGTGGGAGGCAGCGTCTTTATAAAGACACATCTTTTAAGTGAAATTATACTATGAATGGATAAATACTTAAATTATATACTCAGGCCTCACAGTTTTTCAGGCACTTACGCTTTTATTGCTTTAATAATAGTTTTCAATTTAGGTTAAATGCACCAATTCCCTAGCCATTACTGGTCACTTTGGGTTTTACTGAGAAAATGGTTGAGATTGGTTGGAGTTTCTATGGAAACAGTGACTGCATCCAGTTGAAGATGTCACAGCCCTTGCCCCGTCCAGAGTCACCCAGCTTCAAGATAATTAGGTCATACAATACCTCCAGCATAAAATCCAGCAAAAATTACATGCCTCAATAAACCCAGAGAAAAGTAGAGTTGATAGAGAGTATAGAATACTAACACATGCAGAAAATACAGAGAATTTCTCAAATGACTTGCCTAATACCAAGTCAAATATATTTGGATGTATATAAATTAAATAGAATATTGCACATTTTACAAAAGCATTTTCTCTGTTCATAACCTCTACCACTCAATAGAAGGCATCTATTGAGTGGTAGAGGTTATATTGAACACTAGCTCTTAGATGATGATGAGACAGGGTGAGGGGGTGATGTGTAGATCAATAGTGAGTCTGAAAGGAACAAATGATTACTACTGGTAGTGTACTCTGCTCCTTTATGAGGCTCTTCAAAAGACCAGCAATCAAGAGGACCCTATTCAGCCACGAGAGGAGTCAATTTATTCACAATGGGGATCCAACACAATGGTCTTAATTATTATGTTGTTTTGTCAAAGGCAGCTGCGGCAAAGGCCGAACCACTCTGTTGCTTTATTCGTTTACATCTTTGCTTAGTCACACAAACATGAATGAATTAATAAGTGTGAAGTGTGTGCGCCTGTGTGTGTGATGTGCAAAAGGACAAGGGAACTGACATGATGTTTTCTTAGTGTGCTTCATGATAAGGAACACATCAATATTCTTGTTTTTCATTTTTTGTGCTCACACATACTTACTTTGGACTTCTCTTGATTAACTTATAACCCCACCAGCATAATTGAATATGCATTTCCCTGCTTCTGTGTCCTGTGACTCAGTCTGCAAATGTTAATGCCCATTTAACATGATATTATTATATTAGATTTGTTTTACAGATAGGTATTTTGATATTTCTCTACTTCTCTAAAGGCTGATGTGTTACAGTTGTAATATGTGTATTTTAAAATTTAGCCTGTGCTTGTTGTTCAGACTCTGCAGATCAAATGTGGGCCAGTTTGTATTGGAGGTTTCTTTGCCAAGATTTTTCACAACTGATTTACTAAAGTATAGTTGATTGTTGATCACACATCTAATGAAATAAGATTAAAGCTAATTAAGCCTAATCATTTATTTTCAATTGAGCTACAGAAGACAAAACAGAATTATTCTTCATTAATTGTCTCAAAAGTGTATCATGTCTAGTTCTGTCTGACAAGACAAGTTTGATAGGAGTAATTCATTTAAACCTTCCAGTGCAAACGCTACAACTGAGCACACAGAGTTGTAAAAGTTTAATAATTTGGGGTGTTTAATTACAAGAGGCATTTCTATTATTACATACAAACTACACCATTTGATTTTTCTATGGATCATTAAGTTATTTTAATAGGTCTAAATATTTTAAAATGTACATTAAACAATATTAATCAGAAGGGGTTAATATTCTACATAGGTAGTAGGTTTTTTAATAACATTTAAATAATAATGTAGTCAGATACAATTCAGAGAAATTCTAATTGAACAGTTATAATAATAAATATGTTCAATTATTTTATTAAAAATGACAAAAATCCAGTAATACATGCTATGTCTCAAACACAAAACGTTTTAACTAGTGTGACAGTGAAGTAATTGAGTATCACCATAATACAACATCTACTCTGGAGCTGACTATCCGCCTGTCCCTTTAAACGCGGTACCTTTAAACTGCATTGTCTGCTGAACTACATTTCCCACAATCTACAGGAAATAGGTGGGTCTCTGGAACTTCTTCATAATCAGGTCAACCAATCATGTACACTCACTGGCGAGCGCGTACTTCGAAATGGCGTTACGTTGTCCAATGATCTTCTCATATTTTACAGTTTATAAAATTTGGCCAATCGGTGCCAGCGCTCTTCACATTGGCCAATCAAAGGGCTATTATGTAGTAGATGGGCGTCACTACTCCCGACCAATCAGATTGAATGTGGAGTTTAAACGGTGAGCGCGGGCGGTCCTAGAGTAGCTTTGGGGAGGGTCCAACAAGTGAAGACGCGTGCTTGAATTTGAATTCAGGCAAGAGAGCTAACAACTTGTTAAGATATTAGTCAACTACTACAGCACAACAGAGGCTGGGAGCAGTATCGTAACACTGTATATCTTATTTCCTGGCGAAATATTCTGTATTTGTGTATTACTGTATTAGCTAACATCGCCGTAACGTTTAAATTGCTGCTCAGTGTTGAAGCTACATCGCTGTTCGAGGAGAGATCACTGCACTTGCAATGAAAGCGGGCGGTAAGTAACTTAAGTCAACTTAAATGAGCTCTTACGACCATAAATATGTTTATTCCTCAATGTAAGGTGAATGCTTATGAAGGTGCTTTAAATGCTTGTAATTTGACAGAGTTAGCTCGCGCTGGTACCGTAACTAGCTGTTAGCCAACACAAACGTTAACTGGTGTAGCCTCCTGTAATTTACTGTACTTTCAAATAGGCGATATTTGTTTAAAAACACGTCTCCTCCTGGTGTTACACACGTTTGTGCTAATAAAGGCGATAATATAATGTTAAACTCGTTGAAGCCTAACGTTAGTCGTAAGTTAAGTTGACGTTAGTTGTATTTGAATCTCAGGAGGGAAATTTGGGCGCTCACTGGGTTTGACTTCTCTCAGTCAGATGCTTTAGTTAAATATCTTAACGCGTACAACGCTTGGTTATATGATGTTATATGCTTATTTTAACACTTTTTCGGTAGTCGTGTTTCTGTGAATTTAAACATTTTAGTATTCAAACGGATGGTTTGACTAGACCACCCATAGATGCCTTACGTTAGGCGTTTTGAATGTGGAGCCATAACCTTCACCTTGCTGTGCCTGACTACCGGCTAACATATCAACTCACAACTGGTCTGTTTTAAATGAAGTGCTAATATTTGTTTGACATTAGTGTGAGAATTAGTTTGTGAACCCTGCACTAAGACGTGAAATGCTTTTAGCTTTGTGTGTGTGTGTGTGTGTGTGTGCACTCCATGTGTGTCCCTATGTTGAAAATAAGAACCGTGCAACAAAATGGGGGAAACCTCTTGTTAAAATTTGTCTAACTTTTAATCAATCTTTATTTCAGTGGTCCATTGCCATTGTTCAAAATGCTACTCTGTTCCTGCGCGGAAGCGGGTCCGTAAAAGAACTCCAGCCCTTACCTTGCTCTCTCTACCTGAGGAGGTCCTCCTCTGTGTGCTCCAATGCCTCTCTGCTGAGGACCTGCTGTCTGTCAGAGCAGTGAGTAAACATAACTGTACACACTGTAACACTGCTGTGCAACCTCTGGCATGTATGTGCCATCTCATCCCAGATTTGTCCTGACTCGGGCATCTTGTGACCACCTGATGTGATTGGTCAGATGACTCTTTTGTTGAGGGACTAACTGTCTTTACCACTGTCGCAGGTTCACTCCCAGCTGCGGGACATTGTTGACAACCACTCCAGTGTATGGGCCAGGGTCAGTTTCAGGGACACGTGGCCATCTCCCAACACCTTATGGCTATTTGAAAGGTACTGTCCAAAAAAAACTTCAATAACTCAC
Organism: Argyrosomus regius; assembly: GCA_946959425.1. Classification (NCBI taxonomy): domain Eukaryota; kingdom Metazoa; phylum Chordata; class Actinopteri; family Sciaenidae; genus Argyrosomus; species Argyrosomus regius. The sequence continues at coordinate 13,115,783 of OX336897.1, read as the reverse complement.
TAATCTATTACTTTCTTTTGTATTGGTATTTACTTGAAACATACTTTTTTCAGAGCTGCTGAGAAAGGGAATTTTGAAGCTGCTGTGAAGCTAGGAATTGCCTATTTGTACAATGAAGGACGTAAGTTAAACTCTCTAATTCAACCATTCAATGAGAATACATTTGCCATTTATGTTTTTCCACCTTTACTGATGTTGGCACATATATAGGATATAAATCCAGCTTGATAATTGCTGCAAGCGATTACAGCTCTGTCTGTGTGCCTTGTTTCTTTCCATTAGCGTTGTTGAGTGATGAGGGGCGAGCGGACGTATGCGGTCGCAAGGCCTCCCACTTTTTCAGCATGGCGGAGAGCCTGCGTTCTCCCTTGGCGGATCCCTTCATCTGGGTGTTCATCCGTCCACCGTGGTCGCCCACCGGCAGCTGCTGCAAGGCTGTGGTGTTCGACCGCCTCAAAGCAGAGTGTGACAACAACGTGGTAGGTTTTTTTCCTACTGCCATTCAAAAGGGCATGCAAATGTGGTTCCCTTTTTATAACCGAGCACAGTTGAAAACTTAAGCTGAATTAATTTTTAGCCTGTCAACAACAATCTTAATGAAAATCTGAGGGAAATAGAACTAAATGGCAGATTCTTACTATCCTCTTACCATTTAAATGGATGCCGTGCAACAGCAGTTTTCATTCTTTTTGCTTAGTGGCCGGAAAGCCTGTTTTCAGCTTCAATGCTTTTGTCGTCAAAGCACCAAATAAAGCTCTGCATAAGCCAGATCTTCTTTTTATTGCTCAGTTTACAGACATGAAAACTGCCATGGTTTAATTCACAGAAACATTTACACTGCATTTACTGAAGTGAAATGTTTAGAGCACAATGCAGTGTTATAAGAAAAATAATATTAAATAAACATGTTCATTAATTTCATGTTTCTCTTTTGTCTACAGCAGAAGAGAGGACCCCTGCTGCACTGTTTGGCCAGAGTTTTGCAGCTCTTTGAAGTGAGTGTGAGACTGAATCTATCTCTGTCTGGGTGTGGTTAGCCCAGTTTCTATTAGCCTCTAATCAAAGTATTTAGCTGTGTGCTGCTGTCACGGGGGCTTGTCTGACTGGTCATCAACAGCACAGATGGGATAATTGTTGGTTTCTCCTCTTCACAGAACACAGCTGTTGGCTTATAGTCCCTGCTGAGTTTTCTTACTACAACCCTGGTGTGCTTTGTTATGTAATGGTGTGATAAATGATTTCATGTTGCTTACGCAGAACTCTGGCCTGTTTTTCAGGATCATGACAAACAAGTATTTATGTGCCGACAAGACAACGTTCGGCCGCTTTGTTAGTGTCTAAGAACAGAACGATTTGAAAGATCTATCATTCAAATGTGGAACTGTGTTTTCTTTTCCAGGAGGATGAAAGACGTTCCGATGCTATATCTATGCTGGAGCAGTCGTCACAGGCTGGTTGTCTACAGAGCTCCTACCTGTTGTGGGAGCACAATCGGAAAGCAGCTGTGAGTCTGAATCAATCTCTAATCAGTTAGTCTTGGATACATAGACCTTATTGATTTAAGGTTTTACAGTCTGTATGTCAAATTCAAACACTGGCACATTTGTTCACAGTATTGTACATACATGCACTCATTGGTGTTTAAATGTTTGAATGATATATTAATTCAAATCAAATTGATTTTGAATTGCAGATGGCAGATCCCGGCAGGTACCTCCAGTGTGTCCGAACCCTCAGGGACTATGCTGGCAAAGGATGCTGGGAGGCACAGGTGTGTGATTAAAGGGAGAAAATTGCCACTATATCGAGACAGCAGTTGATTTAATGTGTGTTCTTCTGCATTTTCAGTTTTGTGATGGCCAATGATTGTCAGGCAGCTGATTTATTCCCCCTCGGTCATTCACTGTAATAAGACAGAAGAAATGAAGTTTTGACAGCTTTTTGTTTGTTTAATTTCTCCTGTTGATTTCCCACACCTCCCTTTGTCCAGATTTTGAACGTACTGAAGCACTTTCAGATAGTGTTAGGAGGCCTTGACAGTTGTTGACTGACTTTTTGTTCGTCGGCTTTTTTAAAGCTTTGCTCAAGTGGCACCACTGAATCACATCAATCATCAAAACTATGACTCATCTGAATCACAAGCTCTGTAATTACAGTAGCAAACTATTGCAACACTCAACCTTATTGTTGTCTTTTCAGTTTAATCCAGTTCAACAAATTTTCAAGCCATTTTAGGCCTATATGAAACATTTATTTAATTTAATTAATCTCTTTTTTTCTCCAGCTCTCCTTGGCCAAAGTGTGCAGCAGTGGGAATCCGCTAGGTTTGGAGTCAAAAGCCTGTTCTGACTTAGTGGCTCAGCTCTTCAGTTTGTCTAACTCGGCATCTCGACACTGCACCCAGGGCATCCTCAGACGGGGCATCAAAGACACCATGAGGTATCTCTCTTGACAGCTGAATGTTCTTGTTTGTCATTGTGATGACTCACTGCGTTTTCATCACTGTAGCATTCTTTAATGACATTACTGAAGAGTAGATGAAACATCAGCAGCACTAGTGTGCCAGTCAAAGGTGTCCCTATGAACACAGCACATTGCCTTCGGGCAGATTTCAAGTTGAAATTTGGCCATTGTGACTGAATTACTCATTTGTTATAGTGTAATGCCCTACCTTAACATTAATAATAATTCATTTCTGTTTTGTTTTTTTGCCTCTCTAGGTACATCTTGGTGGACTGGCTCGTGGAGGTGACCACTATGAAAGATTTCTCCAGCCTGACGCTGCATGTGACTGTGGGTTGTGTAGACCGCTACCTGGCTCTGCGCTCTGTCCCCAAGGCTCGCCTCCAGCTACTGGGAATTGCCTGCATGGTTGTTTGTACACGGTGAGAATGCACACACACACATTCTCAAATGTTTCTATGTTTCCCTTTTTTAATTTAAAATAATAAGAGTAAGGGAACCAGCTTTGGTTCTTTTCAGAAGTTGGTAATTATATATTTAGTAATATGATATTTATATTTGGTTTTTAAGGGTCAACTAATGATCCATTGTTTTTGATTGAATTTAAAATTAAAGGACAATGTTTGGTTCTTTTCTTTTCAGCTATATCAGTAAAGAAATCTTGACCATACGTGAAGCTGTCTGGCTCACAGACAACACCTACAAATATGAAGACCTGGTTCGAATGATGGGAGAGGTTGTCTCTGTGCTGGAGGGCAAGATCAGGGTGAGCGCAACAAATGGCCCTCATGTATAATGTGAAATATTTAAGTGTTAATAAAGAGTTAAGTACTAAATTTGTTGATTTTCCCCTCAGAGCCCCACGCTGCTGGACTATGGGGAGGTGCTGCTGTCTCTGCTCCCTCTGGAGAGACGGACCACTCATCTATTCAGCTACATCTGTGAGCTGTCGCTGCTCTACACTGCTCTCGCCACACCACCACCTGCCAAACTGGCCTGCGCTGCACTACTGCTTACACGAGCACTACATCACTATGGTAATAACACTCTCTGACGCACACGTACAAGGCGGCCTGTTTGGCAAGATGCACCATCTCACCCATTTTAAAACTGACACCTAAAGCAAATAATCTTTTCAAACAAAGAGAATTTACAACTTTAGTTGTGTGTTAAGTTTATGTTCACCTTGACTTATGTGTGTGGTCTCCCTCTGTGCAGCTCCCCTCTGGCCCAGCCAGTTATTCGACTACACAGGTTTCTCCAAGCAAGACCTCGTCTCCCTTGCTGTACTGCTCTACGTCAAGTGGTAAGTGTTTGACTGGATTGTTAGTCAAGCAATTAAAGTTATAATATTTATATGAATATGACTAGATCTATGTTATATCTATTTTGAATCGTGTATTTATATTATCCCAAATGGTTCCAACAATGTTCAAATTTGGGAAATCGGTGAATGTGACTAAACACAATGTAAATAAAACTTGAATAGACGCCTCATCCACAAACATGATTTCAGTCACTTCAGATAGATTTTCATTGGCAATAGTGCAACAATAACTCCCACAATTGCACTGTACTTCATAACATCATCAAACTAGGTTTTTTTGTTTTAATGTGAGTGACCCTGGCAGCGGAAATTACATACGGTGTGCTTAATTTCTCACCACCTCTTCCATTATCAGCCAGTCAGGACCTATTCAGACATGTGCATCTACACAACAGACACTCAGACCTTTTCTTTTCCATTATATCAGTTCAAGTGAAGCCATGGGCCATGATGAGATGAGTTCTTATTAGAATTATGTTGATGTTATCATGACCTTGGAAGAGATTGTATTTATTCTCAAAAGGCACATTTCAAAGAGAATTCTTCTGTTGTCTTCTGCAGGGTACATCCCTTCTAGTGACGAATAGAAGTGCTTCAAAAAATTGTTTTTTGAAGTGTTTGTATCTCTAAAGGGAAAAGGACATTCAACCTTTTCCATAGGTGCAGTTTGTTTGGCATCTGCCCTTATGTAGCTATACTTTTAATCAGCCAGGTTAGCAAGTGAAATGGGCTCTGCTTGATGTACCATGTGCTTATTTGTACATAAGGCTTGGATATTTGTTAATTTTCTTTGCTGACTAGTCTGCAGTACAGACACATTACGTAGTTACTACAAAGTAGGATTAGTTCAAACACACCTGCCAGCACTGTTTGATATCTTAAGTTAGCCACTCTGGAAGCACTGTTTTAAATAAAAACAAATACCCAGAGACTTGTTTAAAAAATGTTGATAATTAGTTTAATTTATTCAACCATTAATTGAATGCACTGTGTGCTGCTTTTCATTGCCTGTATTCTAGGAGAGGAAAGGTAAATAAAAATAGGTCCCTCTCCATTTTCTGATTTGTCAAAGTACCTTGGCTCACATAAGGATCTACTGCTTCACTCTGCTCCACGAAAAGATAACAACAATTGATTGCTGATGTGTCTGTTTTCAGCATGCTCAAATAGCCACATTGATTAGATATAAGTTGTTTATAATGTCTGGAGACCAAGAAACCGCCATTCGGGTTTTAACGCAAACATGAAGCCCAGAGAGAGCTGCAGAGTCAAAAAAGACTATATGAGGCATTTGGGCTGTAGGGGATGGGTGGGTGATGGGGAGACTGTGTAACCATCAGTGAATCACCAACTGAGTCACAGAAACGTGCCTCAGGGTGAGTCATTTTGATAGGTGAGCATCGCATCGAGAAACTGTAATTCTCAAATGGACAAGTAACGAGATTTGTCCCCAAGAGTTGATTATATAGAGATGCAGCAAGCAAAGTGGATCAAACTCAGTCATTTTTCTTGTCTCCGTTTTCCCCCATTGCCCTCTGTCTCCCTTCAGTTTCAGTCAAGATGTTCCCAAAGATTACAGGCACGTGTCTCTTACTGGCGTTAAGCAACGGTTTGAAGATGAGGCCTACCAGCACATCAGCAAAGAAAAGGTACTTGTTTTTTATTGTTTTTGCAGGTTTGGGGAAAAAAAAATCAAAAACAAAACAATTTTTAAATGTTAGCGTAGCATGTCTTTAATTGTTTCTCTGCATGTTGAGTATCTGAAACTGGTCATTGATATTATTTCGTGCCCTCCACAAGGTTATGGACTTTAAAGAGCTGTGTCAGATCTTGGAGATTCCTGAGGTGGAGCCTCAGATGGAGCCTCCCAGTCCCACTGGTCAAGCAGCAGACATCCATACCTTCCTCGCATCTCCATCCAGCACTAACAAGAGGTAAGTCACTAAATTCCCTGTGACAACACATTAGGGCTGAGTGACATTTAAAAAACATAACATGACCTGCTGGCCCCTAGAACATTTTACAGGGCCACAGTTACTTTTAAACCCACTGTTTTGTGGTGTTATCCGATATTACAGCTTTATGTAGCCACTATATGAGGTGATGCAATATTAGCATTTATTTATTGTGAAACAGATGAAAACTGTTTCATATCACTATATTTTTACTTTATTTACATACTGTAGCTCCCAACTTTTCAACACGTCATGCATAAAATCAATAGGGCCATCGTATTTAGGGCACATGAGTGACAGGACTTGAAATCCATGCAAAGAATTCAGTTATTAGAAACAGCTGACAGCACAAAATAAAATTAAAAAAACGTGCCCCAGCCTCTCTCCTTAGCAGTTCTTATCGGGCCCCTGTGCTGTTTTGTCCAGATGTTTGTACCATCTGGGAAATGCTCTAGTGACTCATTGTAACAAAGCTGCCTGTCCACTTTCTCCCCAGGAGACGTGATGACGCCATGCAGGCCCACAGAGTGGGCTTTGTGGCCACGCCCACAGCCGAGCTGTCCAATCAGGAGGAGACGCTCCTGGGCGACATCCTGGACTGGAGCCTGGACACTTCCTGTTCCGGTTATGAGGGCGACCAGGAGGAGGAGAGCGAGGGAGAGAAAGATGGCGATTGTAAGTGCTGAGAAAGTGAAAGGCCACTTTTATTATAGTGTGATTACTAGCAGTCTCAAAGGTGTTTTAAAGCATTAAAAAAAATGAGCTAATCCATAGGCAGAGGACTGTAATGCATGAATCAATGTTCCATTAAGACAAATTATGAGTAGAGGTGACTCAGCAGTTGCAATGTCCAGCCTTAGGCCTTCATATTATGCTGGCTTACTGTCATGGGCAAATGAGGATGGATGATGGTAGCTGTGCAGAGTGTGTTGGGGCCTGTAGTTTGTGTAAACTTTGCCCAAAATGATTCACGGTTATAAACTGACAACTCTGTCTCTCATTTCAATAGCTTCGATGATATCCATTAAACTGCACTCGCTGATTGATGAAGACAAAAGGCTAGAGCACTGCAGAGCCCTGTCCAGCGATGAAGACAGCTTCTGTGAAGCGGAAAGGGAGGTGAGCAAGGATCGCCAACGCCAGGAACCTCTTTCCTTCTCTTCAGGATACTCCTCCGTCCAGAGCGTTAGTCCCTCATCCACATGCTCCTCCTCCTTCCCCCTCATGCCTTGCACATTCAAGACCTTTACCACTTCCCTGGGCGCAGCCTCCGCCAATGCCCAGCCAGGCTTCCGCCTTTTGGTGCCCATGCAGAGGCCCCGGGGCACCTCCAGTAAACAAGTGAAGAGGAAGAACTCTGCGGCTCATAGTGGGGGTGAGGTGGAAAGAGAGGATGAGGAGGGGGAGGGAGATGAGTATACTGCCAATGCAGGCTTTCTGAGCTTATAGACTGGTTGTTGGACTGGCCTCAGGCTAGTCACAGCCCACCTGCTCAGTTATTATCCTCCAGCACTTTGTTCTCGATGCTGTTCCTCACTCCTGTCAGTCTGCACTGGTCCAACAATTGCCAAAAGATCAAGAGACTCTAAGCTTCAGGACAAGTAAGGGAAAATAAATATGAAAATATAAATATGTATTACCTAGAAACTTGCCTTTCTATTGCGTTCCATTTCAGTTACATGTTTACAGGCATGGCGCAATAAAATACCTCCCATAAACCGACTCGTAGTCAGCTCTGAAACCACTGGAACATGACTTGACTTTCCTCAGGACCCTGGTACAGTTTCTTTTGTTTTACAGCCTTCTACAACAACCTATCTCAGATAGTTGTAAAAGAATTTAAACCTCATGGATTTGTTTTGGAAGAAAAAAAAAAATCATTATGGTCATATTGTGGAAAAACCTTAAACATAGCTGTCATGTTATTGTGATTGTTTTGGTTGTTATAGTTTCTGATATGCACTGTCTGTACAAGAATCTATCTTGTATTTAGTGAATGTCATCGATGGGTGACTACTGTCATCTAGTTGATGGAAATGTCTGCATCTGAAGCCTAAAAAATATGATTGTATGAGTTCCTCTTGTTCAGTTTTGTCCTTTGTTCTGTGTGTTTGCCAAAGGTACTGTGGTGGTGTCATTTGTGTTTTCAGGGGCATCTACGTAAAGAGAAACAGAGCTGTGAAATGAGTATTTTAGTAGTCTGCATCCTCTAGAGTCTTGTACATATACACCAGTTGTGCTGTTTAATATTTTTAAAAGACCTATAGCACACTAATCCCATAAGGAACAGCAGCTAGATGTTAACTGTTGACATAGTGACACACTATGTTCAATAAGGTGTGCTGATAATCGAGCTAAACAAATATCACCAGCTGGATGAGTACTGTTCAAACCTCAGCTCATCATCCAGATGTTTAGTGCTGCACAGTCAGTAACTATTAAGCTCAAATGTAATGAGGCACCTGATGCAACTTGAAACTCTAACATGCTGATAAGTTTTACTTTTTCCTCCCATCTCAATTAGGTCTAGCACTTTTTTTTTTTATCATCGCAGGAGCGCAATTCAATGAAATGTAACAATTTCCATGCTTGAACAATCAATGCTAAAGTATTTTTAAATGGATTTGCCTTCTTTGAGCAAAAGGGAAGTTCAGACACTAAAGGAAAATTATTACTTGATGGGGTTTTGATCGTACTGTATGTCTCATTCAGCACACAGTGTCTAAATGTTTGTGACTGACTGTAAATACATATTTTTTAAAACTGTTACACCAGACTGGTTATCCCCTGTGTTTTATAAATGTACATAGTACTATATGTATAAATGGAGAAAGACAAAGAACATGCCACTACTTGAAATTGTTTTTGCTTCATTCCAAAAAGGCAGTTTTCTTCATGAAACCTGTTCTTCTCCAGTACAGTGTTTTCTCAATAGACTTGTGATGTGAATATGTAATTTTGTATTGAGTTCAAATAAAACAAGCCATCATGCAAGTTTCCTTTTAATTTCTCTGTGCCTTACGCCACCACACAGACATTTTAGTTTGTAATGGATTCACTCAAATGTATTGTTACCTGTTTATAATTAGCATCTATGTATTCTTCTTTTCCCAAACGAGCTGTTTTTCTTGGACTTAATGAGAATCATAAGCAACTTGAAAAGGAATATGTTTCCTAGGGAAAACATAAATGGGCTAGCTGAAAGATATTTTTAGATGGAGATTTTAAAAAATCAAGTTGTGTTGATGAGCTCACCAAACCAGAATGCACTACAAAACAGTGCCATCCACAAAGCTCCAACAAACTCCACATAAGAGTCTCTACATTTTTTGAATGTTTCAGGGTTAGGTGTTTAATTATACTCTTAATGTTTTTGTTTTTTTTAATAGAACTGTCCTGCAGATTCAACAGCTGCTTATAAACTCAAGCATGCTCACTAAACTCTTGACTAAAATCATAACCTTGTCTCTTGTTTTCCCTGTAAGTAGAACCAGAATACACTTCTGCTGTGGAAAATAAAGCATTACAGTTTTATTTCCCAACATGACGGTCTAAAAAATGCTGATGTGAAGCCCTCTGCACTCTGCCAGAAGTTGAATTCTGGCAGAGGAATACTGGAATCAAAACAATGTGTAAGCATTGTGTAAAACCCTCAGATTTCCAGGGATAAAATAGGCCCACAGTGTCCTCAATGGTAAGTATGGATACAGTATTAAAGGTTCACTGTGTAAGATTCTATTTACAGAATATGGCAGAAATAAAATTTAATATGCACAACTATATTTTATTTGTGTATAATCACCTGAAAATAAGAATGGTTATCTTAGAATGAGCATTTTATATCTACAGATGCTGCTGGTCATCTTCCACAGTGTCCGCCATGTTTGACCGTCATGTTTCTACACTAAGGCAGAACAGCTAAACTAAACACTGGCTCTAGACATTTGTGTTTTTTGCACATCTCGCAGGCATCATAGTTTCTCCACACACGGACGGAGTGGGTGAGGCGACTGGGTTACAATCAGCAACTGCACCACTAGATGCCACTAAAGCCTACACATCTAAATGTTTCCCAGTGCATCTCTGTGGGAAAAAATGGACGCCTGTAGCAAACTGATATTTGTATGGCTGAACTGCAAAAGCAACTACTGAGAACCAGCAGACGAGAGGAGTAAGCTAGTACTGCAAATACAAAGTTACAGCACCTCATTGATCAATGCAATATTGTTGTGACATCAGATGTGTTTATGTCAGCGAACTTGGGCTAGACGGCTCTTGCAACTGAATACCCCTCCTCTCTGTAGATATAAAAGTCTCATTCTAAGGTAACAAAAACACCATGATTCTTATTTTCATGGGGTTTATACACTAATGAAAACATATTTATGAATAATATACCATTGCTGCCAATGGATCATCCTATATCTTACACATAGATAGATAGATAGATAGATAGATAGATATAAAAAACTATATACAATTAAATTAAGCTGTAGACACTGAATGAAAATGTTGAAAAAATACATGATTACATAACATACATTAGTGTATAATCACCTGAAAATAAGAATCTTTTTGTTTTTGTAATTATAAAATGAGCTGTTTATATCTACAGTGGGAGCGGGTCCTCTTCCATGGAGTCCGCCATTTTGAAACACTATGTTTCTACAGTAGCCCAGAACGGACAAACTTAATAATGGCTTTTCAGAGGGCCTTTCATGTGTTTTGCCACTGTCATTTGTCCTTCAGACTAGGAAGCCAAGGGTGAGGCGTGGAAACAATGCCACAATTACACCACCAGATGCAACTAAATCCTACACACTGGTCCTAAATGTAATTTGTCAACAGTGTGTCTCAGTTTTTTTTTTTTTTTTTTTACATTCAGTCAGTCTACCGCCATTACATGTGCATTACAACTTAGAGACAAAATGTCATGTGTATTTTGGAACAGAATAATATGGTACTTTTTTTTACATTTAGTACAACTATTATTAAAATTGGAATCTGCAATTTCACACAAAGTCCATTGGGCCAGATTGGACCCTTTGGTGGGCCAGTTCTTGCCCTCGGGCTGTATGTTTCACACCCCTGCACTAGTGAGTCTACCTTATCATTTCATTATTATATTATAAGAAGCTAAATATTTAGTTTAAGGAATTTGGATGAATTATTTCCTGTGAATATTGCATCAGTGATGAGTTTTCCTGATATTTCAAGTACTTTTATACTTATCCTATTCCACTGACTACAACACAGAGGCAAGTACAAGTGTTGCACATAAATAATGCTGCATTTATTGCTCATTTCTTAGGAATCTGTGTCTATAAATCCCAGCTGTTGAGATCACGTGACTCTGCTCCACTGAGATCACGTGAGGTGTTTTGTTGACGGTTGTGTCGCTGCGTTTCGCACACCATGAATTCACGGGCTTATCGAGCCGCTGGTGCAATGTCATCGCCTCGTTAGAAGGCAGCAAAACTGGAGGGGGGGGTAACAACCTGGACCGGGCTGCTGCACACCACCGTCCATAGCTACACTTAAATGCTAGCCGGGCCTCGGCAGTGTCGGTGAAGGAAGAAGCCCCGCAGTGATGGTATTGTTATCGGTTTAATACAACAACAACAAAAAAAGCAGGAATTGTTTTCACCTCCACCAGGAAGAGAGACCACAGCTCGTGGAGTTCATATGCCGAAACCTGCTTTTATTTGAGGTAATTACACATTTATGTCATAAACCACTACTGAGTTATGTGTGTAGGTTGACGGTGTGTGATATGAAATAATGTCGGTGAGTCAGCATATTGTAATTTGGAAATACCTAGCTTTGTTCCTCAGCTCCATCATTAGCATTCAACAGAATCCTTAGGAATTGACGAGCAGGTCGATTGTCCAATCAGGAGGGCCAGAGGGCTGCGTTGGACCAATCAGAGAAGAGGAAGGCATATTTCGGTTTATAATGAAAAAGGCTCACGTCTCTGTGATGGCTTGTGTGCGTTTATTGTTTTCTAGACTAATGGAGACATGGTCGCTCTAAGTATGTAACTCATGGTCTTCTGAATTCAATTAGACGTCCAATGACCTGATGGATCATGAAAGGGATGTAGTTACTGAGAGATGAATGGCTCTAGTGTGAAATTCAGACTGTCCCAACATGACCAGATGTATTATATTTATGAACTCGTGTGCTGTGAAATTAGACTCCACACTTGGCAGCTTTAGTTGTAGTTATATGACTATATCTACGGACATAACTGTCAGTATTGTCTGATGGCACGGGAGTTTATTAGATGTCTCATCAGCCTTACAGTCCTGTTTCGACTGGTTCAGAGTGTGGATGTCAACAATCTTTTATCATTTGCTCATTTGCCTGTGGTTTTCTGTTTCCCAACTGACTTCATTTCCAGGCTGATATAAACCCCTTTTTTTGTTTTGTAGTGACAGTTGGCCCTATCTTGTGATCATTTCTCCACTTTGTATACAATTGGAACAAATAACCCATGATGATGATGGCAGAATTTCACTTCTCTTTTTGTTATTGTTGAACAGAAACTGAGATCAGAAACCATTTACAGCCATCACTGCTGGTCAGAGCTGTTTTTGGGCAAACACTACACCTTCATATTTTCCACAAAAAGACACAGATAGATAGATAGATAGATAGATAGATAGATAGATAGATAGATAGATACTTTATTGATCCCGAAGGAAATTCAAGCAAAAGAGTAGATAGTACAAACTAAAAATGTGTCTCTTTTTCTGTTTCCAGCCACTGTAGAAGGCTGTCTGGACTGTGTCCTGTGTACTGTTCAAAATGGCTATCATACGACAATTTGGACTACTGGTGTGGAAAAACTATCTTCAGCAGGTGAGTTGGAGGGTGGTGAACCTACACCTAGTGTGCATGTTTCCTTATTTGGTACTGACATTGTTTGCGAGTCCTGTGACTTGTCAGAAGTAACTGTATTTACAGAGCAGAGGTCTGCGTGACAACATTTGTTAAGTTATAGGCTTAAGTGGCATCATAAATACACTAAACTGACTAACAATTTCTTTTGTACAAACTTATGATGTAACCCAGCTACTTGGAAACTGGTTGACTCCAGTAATATACAGTGTGCACGCACTGTTGTTGTGTCACTTTCTAGGTCAACATGCTGGTAGCTGTCACATGCTTTTCCTCACCGTATTTGGCTGTATTTAGTTATTTTGTTTCATTGTTATTTTCTGTTATTGTTGTGACATAGATCATGAGACAGGGGTCATCTCGGTCAGATTTTCTATTGTGTAACTATGGAATCACACATCTATACACACATCTGCCTTTTTATGTGTTAATTATATCTTATTGAGTTTTTTTATTTACGATTTTTATCAGTCACAAGAACATAAAAGACAGACAATATACAGTACGTGTTAAATTTATGTATGTACTGTACATACAGTACAAATATAGCTTTCCAAATACTGTGCGTACACTTACATAATGTACATACATACTTGACGTAAGAATATTTAAAAATCAGTAAAACAAAGAGGAAAGGAATACATCACACTAAAGAAGCAAGACAAAAGGGTTCACATGCACACATATAAATAGATTTTCTGTTGTATTGCAATTATGTTGCAATTTTTATATGTGATGTGTTACTTTTTCAACTGTTGGTAAACACGTTTGACTGGTTACACACAACTTATCACTCCAAGAAATCTCCAAGGAAGACGAGGCCTCCTAAAGCAGCAGTTCACTCGAGGCTCACGCTGTTGTCAAGTTCTCTGAAAATCATATCCTCATATTCAGGGTTCTGTTTTCAGTTTACAGAAGATAATAAAGAGTTTGTACAGCGCCAGTGCATTGCTCTGAATGGCAGCTTGCATAGTTTTCATATCAGTTGATAGTTACACAATTCTGCACTACTCAGAAATGGAATTGGCTATCTGCTGTACAGCATGCGTGGTGTGAGGTTATTGCTTCAACACTCTTTTTCTGTTTACTGCTGAGCCAGTTGTGGTTGTCTGGAGACGACAGAGACTCCATTAGGACAAGGCAGGAAGAAATACTGAGCATTTTGGTGTTGCTTGTCCATCTTGGCTGCAGATAACAGACACAGGCTCCATGTTAATCACTTAAACTGTAATAGATTACAATGTTTTACCTTCTGAGGCAAATTGTGGATGTTGTAATTCAGGCCTGTAAACTTGGCAAAGACCTTGTATTTCTGGACCATCCTGTTTTTGGTTCCCATAGACAACTGGCCACATTTAGAAAACTTAAGGTCATGTTGACATAGTTCCAGCTCAGCTACAGCAGATTTTGATAGCTGATGAGATCTCACTTCTTTGTTAATTGTTGACTATATTTATGAATGTTACACCTACCCTACATAAAAGCCTCTTTAAAGGAATTCATCTCTTATCTTTAAAATATCTTTAGAGATCTATTGAGCTAATCTATTTCCTCAATAAATGCAGTCATACACTAGTAACTGACGTGGTTAATGATTTCTCTGCGATAGCTTATGTTTTTACTGAAGTAGGTACTGTCTGGTATTGCTTGAGACAATTACCCCAGTGTTATTTTGTGCCTCATTCAAGTGTTGTATTGAATTGCCAGTGCACAACTCTTGTCCCACTGCCCTGACTCTCCTGGATACTGAGACTGTAACACACACCACATTTGAGAGTTTTTTTTTTTTTTTTAAGGTTAACAGTGACTGTTTGTGTTGATTGTTGAATAAAAACAGAGGATATGATCTGTGCTCAACAATCTTGGCATTGCCATATTCAGAATTTGATCAACATGTAATGACTTTAGAGACTTGTATTAGATAATGCAGGTTTAGGAGTTCCGTGTTTCAATATCAGAACAATACTTTGTATAAATACATAAAATAAAGCATAAATCTAACAACAGATATTTCAGTTAGGTAATTTCTGATCAAAGTACACACTGACTTAGTGGGACAGACACAATTTGGTATTAACAGTATTACAGTTCAATATGCAGCTTTAAAGCCAACTGTGTAATTCATAAGACCAAATGTATTTATCCATTAAGAAAGACTTTATAATGATGGACAAACAGGGAAGATGTCTGTACTTTTATTATATTTATTCCTCTAAAATCTGATATTGACACCACCCTGAGATTGACTGTAGCAGAAACTGTCCAAGTCATTTTGTACTCCAATCACTCAACGGGAGGAGGCGGTCACATAAATTATGCTGTTTTTTCTAGCTGCCTATGAAATCCTCTAGTTTCATTATGAATCATGTGCAAAGAATAAATTGATGCCCAGACCTCATCTTGACTAAAAATTATTTGTGGCTGGCGTTTTCAAAGCATATTAAAACCTTGAAATTAGGTTGCATCTGATGAGCTGAATTCATTGTACATTGCTCACCTGTGGCTGAAATATGGAGGCTTTTATTCATTTTCATGGAGGTTTTGAGTTTCTTAGTCATCAATATCAATGTCAGACATAGCATAGGTAATCTTTCTCCTTTTCTGTTTGTGCTTTTCGCTTATATTCCCTTAAACTCTAAATTCCTCTCTTCCTATTCCACATCCCTTTTGTATATGCCACCAATGACTCGATTATCTTCCTGCCCTTCAGAAACGTCAAATCCTGGTGACTCTGGTGGAGATACTCCTGCCTCTGCTCTTCTCCGGCATCCTCATCGTGCTACGTCAGAAGGTGCCTTTTAAGGACTACCCAAATGCCACGGTCTATGAGAGCTATGCTGTCGATACGCTACCCAACATATTCTTTACCAGCTTACAGCTGGCCTATGTACCGGGTAACTCCAGTGTGGTGCGTCAGGTAGCAGAAGATGTGCGAAGCAGCCTGTTCCTCTCCTCAGGTAGGTAATAGATGGACAGGAAATGAGTGATGCAACAATGTTGACTTCTTTAAAAAGCAACTCCAGCAAATCCAAATCTGTGAAGGCTAATACTAATTGACCCCGACGGTTAGTCAGTGGGAGTTTTTCAATAACATATTGTAATTTACACAAATCGCTTTCTGCCTGAGAAGATATACACATATAAGACATACAAGGCTAGCAGCCCGTTAGCCTGTTAGCTTAGCTCAGCATAAAGCCTCAGTGTTCAGATAATAAATAATAACGTAATACATGGCAGTAGTAAAGAGGTTATTGTGAATTGAAATAGAAAAACATGCCAGATATTACTGAAAGGAACTGTCACATCACACACTGCTAACATTTGAAAATCAAATATCGATTTGTTATTTTAGAAATGTGGATTCTATTGCATCCCAAAACCTAATGTTTACATCCACAATTTGAGCTGTTAGTACTACGACTATGACAAGTAAAACAAATGCCACAGCCTTGACACCAATTGTAATTCAGGACAGAGCTGGGAATACTGGTTACTCTAGAAACAGCCCCCAAGAGAGCAAACAGGCCGCACCCTACTCTTGTGTCAGATTGTATCAGATGGGTGTTTAAACTACACTCTCTCTTTTTAATTCACACACTCACACACATACTTGTGTTTGACCTGCTAAACATGCAGACAGTCTGACTGACAGGCTGTTTACATATTTGCTTTCAGGTTGACAGGCAGTCTGCAAACAGCAGCAGTGTGAGGCTGGAGACAGAGGTGTAGCAGGTAGACAGATCTGTGTAACTGCAGTTTGGCGCTGTATGCTGGCATGTGAGATCCCAGCTCAGCTATTAATGAATAATTTAGCTGGTCTCAGCGTTCAGAGGGATGAGGTGGAGGGTAATGATCAAGGCTGCAGACAAACAGAAGACCACCAAAATGTGACCTCAATGTTTAGCCTAAAATAGTAGATTCTGTTGTCGGCATTTAAAAGCCTGGTGATATTTCAAATGTCATAGTTTTACATATTAAAATAATGATGAAAAAGGCAACACGTGATGTTTTTGTTGTAAAGACATTTGGTGTTGAAATGGCTTGTATCTGTTTTAAATAATGTATTGTGAAATAGTGATTGCGAAAGATCATATTGTCATGTCTAATATATATTTTATTGTGTAATGCTGTCAAAAAGTTGGCTTGACCATACATGTAGATCATCGGTGACAGATGATGTTTTTGTGCTATTACCATTTGACAAAAAACCTGCAAGAAACTTTTTTTTTTTTTAAATTAAATACATAATGACACCATCATCACAGGTCACTAGAGCTCAATGGGAAAGTCTGAAAATGACAACATTATGACCACACATCTTCTTCCATAGAGGTTTTTTCTTCTATAATTTAATAAATAATCAAGCTAATTAATTAACATACCAGTTAAAACAGTGCTTCCCACCAGAGGTTAGCTTTATTTAAAATGTTTAACCATTACTTTAAATATTTACATCTTTTATCTATCGCTTTAAATGTTTAATATTTTAATATAATAACTTTTTAACGCCTATCCATTTGGATGTTTTTTTGTTTTTTTTTCTATATATTTTTTTTATGTATAACGTTAAGCAAATTATTTCATTCATCAATTCACTTAAACTTTTTTCTAATTAGTTTAGGTACTCCACAATCTTTTCATGTACAACTGGACAAGTAACGCCTAGAACTCCTGTTTGGGAAATGTAACATTAAACTATTAAGCCATTTTTGCATTATTCAAGAAAAGCAGCTGAAGTAAAGAGAAATATTTTTAGTGCATACGAATGGGTGTGTTTGGCACCTGGCTGCCCTTGACCTAATTCCCTGTATGCACTCTGTGTGTCTTCATGTAAATGTTTATTTTATGAGACTGACCCAGATTTAACCCTGGGACTGTGTAATACTGACATCCATTGCCAGACTTGGAATACCTTCATGTATGCTTGATTAGTGGGACACAAAATGTAATTGAGACATCCAGTCCTGGGGGAAAAAAAGAAATTTAATCAGAAATTATTAATCAGCAAAGAAAACTGAATCTGTTTTTATCTATTATCGTCCTGCTTTCTGTTTTCAGTCAGCTTCTTTTAGACTGCTTGGGTTTTTGTTATGTCTCTTCCCTTTTCGTGATCTAACATCTGTGTCATAGAAAGCATATATGTTGGTGTATTTGATCTATTGTATTGATAATAGTGGTCATAAAATTCAGTATGATGACGGTATCTCCACCAACTTCTTGGCTGTTAGTGAGAGAGACAAGCATCAAGGTCGGCCGTGAGACAGACCTGAAAACAGACATATGTGAGATGAATGCCATACCATAACTAATATAATGTTCTTTGTGTCTGTGTGTGTACATTTCTCTTCCAGTGCGTGGCTTTGAGACTGAGGAACACTTTGAGGACTATGTGAGAAATGACCCTCTGTCAGGAAAGCTGCTGGCTGCTGTGGTGTTTGACCACCCCTTCACCCATGATGATGAACCTCTACCCATAAAGGTAAAAGGTAGCATACACACACTGTCACACACAGTAGCAGGTAGATTGTTCTTGTACCTGAGCAGTAAGTGCAAATTAAGTGCATTGTTTCGTTAGAATGAGGCTTTTATATCTACAGATGCCACAGGTCCTTTTCCACAGAGTCCACTATGTCAGCCATGTTGGTTAGCTCAGGACAGACAAACAAACACCGTCTTTACATTGGCTTTTCATGTTTGTTTTTTTGCACATTTTGCAGCCACGGTAGTTTCTCCTTCACATTAGGGACGGGAGGGTGAGAGGAGGGGGTTGCAATCCACAATTACACTGCTAGATGCCACTAAACTTCTTTTTTAAGATATAACTAAATATTTTACTTACTGATCTCAGTGTAAGGAGGGATGGCTGTTTATTTTCAGTATGTGTTACCAGTAATACTGGTTCAGGCACTTGTTCTGCACCCTAAAACCTTGTTTGCTTACTTGTGAATTATGCTGTGTGTTTTGTTTTGTTTTTCTTTCTTGGCCTGAGAGGAAAGAATCTTAAAATAATAAGCAAGCTCATGTTTTGAGATTTGAGTTTTAATAGTGTGCAGTAATTGAATTATCTGACATGATTATAACTACAAGATTGTTGTCTGCTCTGATTTAAATGCGAAGTAGAAGAAGTGTAGAGATAAAACAAAATCTCAGGTTCATACAGTATGATCCCACTGGGTAGAAAAGTCTGACACACTTAATAGGCTTGAAGGTTTCAGACAGCTCGAAGCTCACTGGGAAAGAGAGACGTACTTTTTGTGTGTGCCTGTCTCCCGCGGCCTCTCTCAGATCATTTCATTTCAACTGTATTTTCCTTGTGCAAAGTTCTCTTTGCTGCCAGATGGTATAAAACCATAAAAATAAATGCATGAAAGGTTATAAAACAAAGCTTTGTTCCCGTCATTTGCTCTGCTCCCTGTAGATCTGTTCAACGTCTATCATCTATCGTTTTTCTCACATGACAACAAAGGAGTGTTACTATATCAATTATTCCATTATTTGTAGTAATACAAAATGGATAATAACAGCTAAAGTCTAATAAATTGGCTACAAATAATAAGCACATTTGGATTTGTACACAAACAAAATACAAACAAATTATGCATACTGTTCTATTTAATTGTTCGTTTTAATTTTATTTGTTTATTTTGGTATCAAGGATTCGTAAAGACAATTCAGGCGGGAGTGTCACTGAGAGCAATGTTCTGTTTTTCCTGATTACATTCATACTGTTACACATTCACACCTTTCCTCATCCGGATATATCCTGTCAGTCTGTGGGACATACTTGCATGTTTGAAAATATAACCTGTATAATCAATCTTTTCAGTGTTTCTTTTAGCATATCAACAGGGTGATTCACAAATTAAAATACTCAAGGTTTTCAAGGTTTAAGTTAACTGGAAAACAAATTGTTTAACAGAAACAATAAGAGGGCCAAAATATTTCACATAAATAGTGTAAAACAGATATACATGTAAATATAAATGAATATATTTAATTTGCCAAACATTCAGTGCATAGTATAGGTTTATTTGAGAGTTGATAAATATGCTCTATGTTAAATTTACACCATTCCACGCTTGGCTTTGTCCGAGTCCACTAATTGCTTTTTCTCGTACAGGTGAGCTACCACCTGCGTTTCACCTTCACCCCACGCAGCGCCCCGATCACGGAGAAGTCTGAGCTGAGCCCGAACAGTGACCTGGACTGGCATACGCTGAGCCTCTTTCCCCTCTTTCAACTGCCAGGGCCGAGGGAGCAGTACGATAAAGAGGGCGGCACGCCTGGTGAGAAGCCTGTTTGCCTTCTATCACTTTTACTGTCTTGAAAGCCAAAACATTCTGTCTGCTCTCATCCAAATATAAAAGTTAAATATTCTCAAACTGTAAGAGCACATTTCTTGGTGGAGTTATTCAGATTAGTATTAGTTCTTTTAAAAAAAAAAAAAGGCCACAGACAGATTATGATTTATAAAAGCACTTTTTTCCACAATCTCCTGAGCCAGAGCCCTCTCTTCGGGCTGTGTTTCCATGGCAACCACGGCCCTACACATCTTTGGCGTGATCAGCGTAATCTTATTTTGGCACTGCGAGGGTGCACAGGATACACATTTGTCACCTCTGGTTGCTTGATTTGTCAAATAATGTGATGATGACGAATTGGGGATTAAATAAGACGCTGTTCTGCCGTCTCACAGCTGGCCCAGCTATAATGAGGTTCCAAAGTTGAGTGCAACTAATGGGATGAAGAGGCACACTCCAAAAAAATGAAGTCATCCTCACAGCACAATAGAACTGACAAGCTTTTAGAGTCACATGAATATGGATTTCCATCCTCCACATGAATAATAACTCATGACTGCAGCTACACTTTGGTTCCTCAAGGCCTTTTACCCATTCTAATGCCAACTTTGGGAGTTAAGACGGGTCACTGTAAGTGCACCCAGGTTAATTTTGATATAATAGTGGTATTATATGGTATGCAGTAGTATACATATTTCCTTCACTGTAAATGTCTCCCTTCTCTTTTAAGGCTATTACCGTGAGGGGTTCCTGGCGGTACAGCATGCAGTGGACCGAGCCATCATGCGCTCTTACAACAGAACAGCTGCTTCCTCTCTGCTGCAAAAGATTAGAGTGGTCCTGTCACGGTTTCCTTATCCTGCTTTTATATATGACGTCTTTATCTTGGCCATTCAAAACCAGCTACCCTTACTACTGGTGCTCAGCTTTACCTACACCTCCCTCAACATAGTACGAGCTGTGGTGCAGGAGAAGGAAAGGAAGCTCAAGGTGTGTTTGTGTGTCTCTACAAAAAAACCCACAACAAACAAATAAAAAAGACAACTACCTGATCTATAATCTCCTCCTTTTTCTTTTGTATTTCAGGAGTACATGAGGATGATGGGTCTCAGCAACTGGCTCCACTGGAGTGCCTGGTTTCTCATGTTCTTCCTCTTCCTCTCCGTTTCAGTATTTTTTGTCACTCTGCTCCTCTGTATCCAGGTGAGTTTGTGTAACTTAAGACGCATTCCTGCACGTAATGCCTTCACCACATATTTAAGCAGTTTCTTAGATAAGAAAAAGGTAATACAATATCAATACCTGCAGTGGTGGAATGTAACTAACATTTACTGAAGTACTGTACTTCAGTACAAATTTGAGGTACCTGTATTTTACTCAAGTCCTTTCTCTTAATGCCATAATGCCAAATATTGTACTTTTTACTTCACTACATTTATCTGCTACTACTTTAGCTATGACTACTTGAATGCAAAACATATTAAAAGCTTATAAAATGTAATCTTTTGTGATCAATTCAACTACCCAGCAGTCTATACAAGTGCACAGGTTGCAAAATCTGTGCACTGGCCGAATAGGTAGTGAATGTTGAAACTTCGAGTGAGTACTGCTAAAATGAGTACTCTATTTTAATAATTGTTTATCTTTTTAAAAAAAAATAAACAAAACATTTCATGGTTCCTTAAATGCAGTGTAGTTACTGAGTCATACTTGCCTCATTTAAGTGCAGGAGTTCAACTTTGGCCTAGAGACTATGAATGTGTCTCAGTACACCATAACTGAGCACTGGAACTGTGTTTTTTAGGTCAGCCCTAACGGAGCAGTGCTGACCTACAGTGACCCCACGCTGGTCTTCGTCTTCCTGCTCGTCTTCACCGTGGCCACCATCAACTTCAGCTTTATGATCAGTACCTTCTTCTCACGAGGTGTGTGTTTCTGTGTCTCTCTCTGTGATAATTATGATGCCCTTTACGCGACTGTATTTGTTGGCTGTATTGTCTGTATTTGTTATTGTGTATTCGCTCACATGTAGGTCAAACTGTGTGCTGTTTGTTTTTGCTCGCATCTGGTCCAAAGTATAAAAGCAGCAATAAAAGGCACATCAGCTATAAAAACATGTTTAAACAAGACACAGATCTGCACAGAGAAGAGTTTTGCTGTTATGTTGATCAGACAGATCAGTGCAACTATTGACTAGTTGTACTGATCAACTGTAAGTGTTAATCTAGTAAATTTATCTTAGTTGCTGTAGTTTGTACTCTGTAGTTTGGAGCTCTTTCTGTCTTCAGCCACATGAAATTGAAGCACCCTGTCCAGCATAGATGGGGTTTGAGTGGTTTTCTTTATCGTCTCTCATCTCCCATTTCTCATGTTCCTCTTCTCTTTCCCTCTTTGCTGTCTTACTCATTCAGAGCTTTTCATTCAGACCAACATCCGTCTCCTTTCAGCTTTCCTCAACAAAGTAGCTCAGGTTGCAAGTGCTCATCAGGCTCGGTTTTATGCAGCCTTTTGCAAAGCTCATACAAACTTATTCAGTTATTTCCCAGCCATGCCATAGTTCATGTTTGCTTATTTCAACTAAAGTCATGAGAAATTTTATCTTGCTAAAGTCTAAGCCTTTTGTCTACAGGGGCTGAGTTGAAGAAAATACTTAAAAGCCTCTTTTTCATGTTGAATTTCTCCATCCATTAATCTTATCTGTGTAATGTATTCTGTCACCTGCCCAGGCAGTTTGCCTATTTTGCTTTGACACAATGAAGCAATATACTATAGGTGTCGTTCTTCATGCTCTTCCTTTTCTCTTCCTGCTTTCAAATCTTCCCTCAGGCTGGCTTGTCTTTGGTGCATGAATCATTGTCCAAACTTTAATGTTTGACAGTCTGACTAAAGTCATTAAAATTTCATCAATTGCTGCATCACCATGTTGTTTTCCCTGAGACGCTGTGCATACATTTAAACTTGCTAAAACACAAAAATCATAATCTGATGAACCACAAAAAGACAGGAGAGGAAAGAGGCAGAGATGAGGGGCTTTTACAGAAAATCCAAAAGAGGATCCTTCAGTGCCCTGCTCGGCCATTTTTCTATCTTGGCTGTCTTTGTGTGAGCAGCTGTCTGAATACTTCTCCCCGCCCACTGATGTACTTTTTAGGAATAGATAATGGCTCTTAATGTTGTGCATGTTCCACACAAATGTCACATTGTCTGCCACAAGTGCTCTTTTGAGAGGTCTCGTCAGTCTGCTCAGAAATAGAGGCAAAAACAGTCCTGAAAGTCTTTCATTCACTTCATCTGCTGTATTCATCTGTCTTGTCCTGCTTAATGCTTCATCTGAACACTACTCAGACCTTCTCTATCAGTCATGTAAATGGTTTTCACATAAAAAATAGTTTGCTTTACATAGTAATTTTCCTGTAGTTTGCATAGGTCTACAAATACATGCGTGTTTGCTCATCTAATAGTGCAACAGTGTTCTTTTGTAAACATGACAACAAACAGAGTGACGAGAACTGTGATGATACTGTTAAATTCACAGTTTTTCTTTTGTTGAACCTGCTTGAGTTTTGCTATTGTTCAGCCTCCCCTCAACCTCTCATTCTTTATTTTCTGCCTAACAGCAAATGTGGCAGCAGCAGCGGGTGGCTTCATCTATTTCCTGAGCTACTTGCCGTATTTGTTTCTGTGGCCACGCTACGACTTACTGAGCCATGCCCAGAAGGTGTCAGCCTGCCTCATCTCCAATGTGGCCATGGCCATGGGATCTCAGCTCATAGGAATGTTTGAAGGCAAAGGTGAGAGTTGAGGTTATGACCAAAGTCAATGTTTGTCCTAAAATGTTGGACTTTCTGACTTTATTAGGAAGTCAGGGTCAGCATATGTGTAATATGTGTTAAATGTTTATTTGGTAGGTACGGGAATCCAGTGGTCAAACTTGTTTGACTCTGTGACAGTGGATGATGACTTCTCCATGGCCCAGGTGTTGGGCTTGCTGCTTTTTGACTCTGTGCTCTATGGGCTGGTGGCCTGGTACATGGAGGCAGTTTTTCCTGGAGAATACGGAGTGCCTCTACCATCTTACTTCTTTGTACTGGTAAGCCTCGAAGCTACGTTCACACACACATTCACTGGGAATGTAACCAAATTATAAGTATAAGTATGAACATTCAAAAACACAACAAATGTTTTGGATAATTGTGGTTATTTGATCATTTTGTCCCTCCTCACAGCCTTTAGTCTCCACAGCAGTGTCAGTTAGTAATGTGAAATCATAAGAAGTCAACCAAATGACAAAATGTAGCCTAATCATCAGGGTGGTTTATTTTAAAAAGTTTATTTTATTTCCAACCATATTTGTTGATTATTTAATATTCTTTTAATATACAGTACCTGTTTAACTTGTGAGGTTGGATATTCTGTATAAACAAGGAATATACTCACATAAATATCTTCAAACATCTTCTAAACATCTTAAATATCATCGTCAGAGATTGGTCTAGAAACTTGATGACAACAGTTCTCACTGATATGTCTATTTATTTTAAAAATGTTGTAATCAAATGGTGAATTTGGTGTTTATTATTCCAATCTAAAAAAAAAACTCTGAGAAAATCATTCACTGAGCGTTTTGTACAAATATTTGTGCAACTATTCATAGTCTGGTAGAATTTTTAATTGTTAATAGATCTGAATAGGGAGGAAGAAAAGATATGGGGGGGCTGCCACATAGTCAGGCGCCCTCAGTGGTATGGGCTTTGGTGCCTTGCTAAAGGGCACTTCTGCAGTGTCTAATACTAGTACTACTACTGATCCATACTCTGTAAGCCAAGTTCCCACAGACTTAGCTACTGCCGCCCCCATAAGGATACAGATACAGACACATTAACACATACTCGCTCATTAATCTAAATAAGGGATATGATGCTCAATACTGCTAGTGCAGTAAAAAGGACATGACCCCTCACCAGCTTCCCACCTGGGAACACTGCTAATTGTGTTCCCAGGTGGGAAGCCTGAACTATCACTAACAAGAAGTGAACCCGAGTCTGACGTGGCTTTTACATTGTGCTTCACATTATCCTGTGAACTAATGTTGTAAGATGTTGTTGTTCAGCTCTTATAACACAATCAGGAAGTTACAAGGTCGAGGTCTTCTGCAAGAGAAAAATTGCCCTAAATTAAAGAAACTAGTTTGATAGAGGGGATTGAAAACGTGAGGTCACAACATGTCAGCCAGAGGAAGTCTTTGGGTTCAGCTAGCCAGAATAACAGGAAGCGTCTGAGTCTGTGCAGCCAACACAAATAAGGTTTATCTTTCTAACAACTATGGACCATCACGAAATGGCGTGCCTTTACACACACACAAAAATAAACTCATGCTAACCCATTTCCCAGTAGTCAGGAATTCAAGACACTGCCAGCAGGGTGTGGATTAGATGTTGACGCACTTCATGTCCATTGTGTGTGTGTGAGATGCTGTTTCCACATTGTAAAAAGTCAACGTTTGACTCTGGTCCATAGGAAGTTCACCAGAGGGAGGCTTGGTCAGGAAACAATCCCCTCTAATGTTGAGTGTACATGAACAATGTTAATGTCAGCCCACTCTCTCTTTCTTATGTTTTTATGAATGGTCCTGGTTCTCTGCCTCCCTTGTTGCATCCTGTAATTACCTTGCTTCAATGAAAAAAGGATAAACAGTGGGCGCAATATACAATCTCACTTTTAACTTTTATCTTGTGGAAATATGTTGTAAATGAATCATTGAATTGTAAAGTACTATTTCATACAGTTTCACCCCACTCCAATTCTTACTTTCTCTCACTCTGCAGCCTTCATATTGGTGCAGCAGTCCTCGCATGGCCTTGGTGAATGAGAAAGAGGAAGAGGAAGATGCAGAAAAGGCTCTGAAAGGTGAATTTATAGAGGAGGAACCAGCTGGACTAGTCTCCGGGATCAAGATTAAACACCTGGCTAAGGTGAGCAGTAGAACAGACGCTATGACACAGAGAGCAAACATGTCCATGTGCTGTAAAGGGCTGTAAAGTTTGAAGTGTAGAAAGTCATTAATGTAGGAGTGAGATGGTAAATAAGCAGCAAAGTTACTCTGCCCCCATACCCTTTTCACTCTGGTAATGCATCTAAATATTTTCGATTTATCCATTCGACAGGAATTCAGACTGGGCAACAAGACACGTCAGGCTGTGCGGGATCTTACGCTGAACATGTTTGAGGGACAGATCACTGTCCTTCTAGGTCACAATGGTGCTGGGAAGACTACGACACTGTCCATGCTGACAGGTGACTGGCTCGAACACGCGCAAGCAACCAATGTACACAGTCAAAACATGGCAGCAACCTAAATAATGTTCATTCATTGTGCTTGCAGGGCTGTTTCCTCCCAGCAGTGGCAGGGCTTATATTAACGGTTACGACATCTGCCAGGACATGGCTCTGATCCGCCGCAGTCTGGGACTCTGTCCCCAGCATGACGTTCTGTTTGATAACCTTACTGTCAGAGAGCACCTGCTTTTCTACGCACAGGTACTGTAAATCATGCTATTATGTACAGAAACACATACTCTGTGTACATCTTTCTCTGCTTACCTTCTGTCAGGCTTGCTTGCAGTAGCTCTGTTCATGTCATTGTGACATGCTGGAGATTTGAATGAAAGTATGGTTTATTTGGTGTGTTTTTATCTGCTCCATATTCAGCTGAAAGGCTACTCCAAAGACAAGATTCCAGATGAGGTAGATCGGATCATTCGTATCCTGAACCTTGAGAACAAGCGACAGGCTCGCTCCAAGACACTCTCTGGTGGCATGAAGAGAAAACTCTCTATTGGCATTGCCCTCATCGGAGACTCCAAGGTAAAGAATTTCACAATTTTGTGCCATCCATCGATTATATTATCTCTTCCCTAACTTTTATCTCTCTTCAGGTGGTGATGTTAGACGAGCCCACGTCAGGTATGGACCCATCAGCTCGACGCGCCACCTGGGATCTTCTGCAAGGGGAGAAGCGCGGTCGCACCATCCTGCTCACCACACACTTCATGGATGAGGCCGACCTGCTCGGCGACCGCATCGCCATCATGGCAGGAGGAGAGCTGCAGTGCTGCGGGTCACCACTCTTCCTTAAGAACAAATATGGTATGTGAAGAGTGGAGTGAATATTACTGCAGCAGGCTCAAAAAGGTAGCAAGATATCGATTATGTAGTATGTATAAGCCTGTTCCTTTCCTCTGACCATCAGGTGCTGGCTACCACATGGTGATAGTAAAGGATGCTCTTTGTAATGTGTCCGAGATCACCCGCCTTGTCCACATGTATGTTCCTAATGCCACAATGGAGAGCAGCGCTGGGGCCGAGCTTTCTTACATCTTGCCCAAAGAAAGCACCAGCAGGTGAGGCATTCAAGTCTTTGTTCACAACAGCCATTGAGCAGAAATGACACCTGCTGAGCCACAGTGTCTAAATGGTAACCGGTGTGTAAGGGGGCAACATACTAGAGAAGCGCAGTAGTCTGGTCTAGTATGGCTCTTTCTCTCTGTGCATAAACTTCTTTTAATTAATAAACAAAAAATGTATAGTCACCTCTCCTGTTACCTTGTTTTATGCTCTTTTTATATTGAAAAAATCAATATTTTACCCCCCACAAATTGGACTTTGACTCCACAGTGGCACCTTACTACTGTTCTGTGTTTACATTTAAGGCAGAACTAAACCTACAACAGATTCCTTTTGTGATACAGAGTAAAATTTGGCAGCTTAAAGAGCTCACATTGTAATACTGAGGGTTAGCACTTGTTCTACTGTGACACTGTGTATAATCTGTTTCCCTGATCTGTCAGGTTTGAGCTGCTGTTTGCTGAGCTGGAGATGAACAGAGAGGAGTTGGGGATCGCCAGCTACGGAGCTTCAGTAACCACTATGGAAGAGGTTTTCCTCAGGTAGGTGAAATGTGACAGGCGTGGATGTGATTTCTAATTTTATAATAGCAGTTTTTTTTCCTAATAGGAGGAAGATCGAGTTTCGTGCCAGTGTCCTGATAAAAAGGGATTGCAATGTACAACAAATTTCCTTTGGGTTCCATATATTATTTGAATTGAAAAAATGCCTGTCACAGTAGTAGCTCTGCACTCATTGTGGAGCTTAAACACTGAACCACACCTCAGCGTAAAAGAAACAACTTTCATTTTTGTTTAAATGCAAATTAGCGCTATGGCTAATTTGTTCGACTTCTCTCCTTTGCTCACACATCTCAGTCACAGCTGCCTGCTGCTCACTGAGCCGTTATTTCTGCTTCCCTGTGGATTTGATACGTGTGTCTGTGGCCACGAGCACAGGAGCGCTCCAACTGCAGACCGCTAACACTGCATGCTACTTCTACTAGCATGAGCGTATGACTTTCTAATTGGCGCTGCCAAATAATTTTTGTCTCACAGGCCTCATTATTTACAAGTCAGACTGAAGGTTCATCAGTGGGTTCTGGCCATAAACACTATACACCAAACATCAAACACGACACCAAGAAAAGCTGCTGTTTGAACATTTGGTCATGTAGCTCCCTTCTGGCGTTCAGTATTTTGCAGCCAAGTGAAACGAGTTGTCAGCTAGATAGTAACACTGCTACCATTATTAAATTCTTAATTCTACTGTAATCATTAATATCCTATTAAATCATGTATAATGGTCTTTTCCAGAGATCTAAGTCATCATTTTAAACTAGATGATGTATTTGTCACAGTGTAGCAAGTTTATTGTCATTGATCTCAGATATACAAATACTGATCTTATACAAATCTTATTTTCTCAGTTTGTTTTTCAATTACAAGATGTCCATTAAGCTGTTCTCATTAAGTTGGTCGATAACCACAGATTAATTTGTGTGTTCAGAGTTGGAAAGTTGGTGGATTCTAGTTTGGACATCCAGGCAATCCAGCTGCCAGCCCTGCAGTACCAACACGAGAGACGCTCCCATGACTGGACCACAGATGATGCCAGCAGCATCAGCGGCATGACTGATATCACCGATTTCACAGACAGTGGCACCCTCATCTCAGAGGACTGCTCCAACATCAAGCTTAACACCGGGGTGAGATGAGAGGAAGTAAACTGAGGCTTGTCATGTTTTTTGCATATCATTCATACTGCTCTAATTTCACTTCCCCTTTCCTCTTCTATCAGGTCAGACTACACCTCCAGCAGTTCTATGCTATGTTCCTAAAGAGGGCGCTGTATAGTTGGAGAAACTGGAAGGTGATGGTGGCTCAGTTCTTGGTCCCTTTGGTATTCACAGTTGTGGCCTTAGTTGTGGCACGCACCTTTCCTAACCACCAAGACGCTCCTCAGTTGAAGCTGGCACTCAGCCGTTATGGTTCCACCAGGGTCCCTGTAGCTCTGCAGTCTTTCCCAGGTCCCTTGGCCTCTGCCTGGGCAAATACATACAGCTCACAGCTCTCTGCCCAGCTTGGCCAGCTCATCAACATCACGGGTAAGCCAAGTGGAAGAGACGGGGACTTTGCTTGACTCCTTGTTTAAGTATTCGCTGACCAAATGTCTCTTTTCTCCTGCTTCCCATCAGATTTCACCAATTACATCCTGACCAAGGCAGAGGAAGAGGGCGGCAGCTTTAATGAGCGCTGTGTGGTGGGTGCTGCTTTCCGTGGCAGCAGCAGCCACTATGCAGAAGCAACAGCCTACTTCAACAATGAGGGCTACCATACACCTGCCACAGCCCTCATGATGGTAGACAATGCTCTCTTCAAACTTCTAGCAGGCCCCAATGCTTCCATCCAGACGGGTAATTACCCCATGCCACGCAACCTGTCTGAGATCGCCAGGAGCCAGCTGACAGAGTGAGTGGAGGGAAGGTTGTAAAGTATTTGGTTGATATCAAGAGCTTATCACTTGGTAAAGTAAGAAAAATATATTAAGTTTTCCAAGGGAGTACTGTTCAAGCTCATCTATCTCGTATCTCGAGATAGATGTTATTTGTTCGCCTTTGCTTTACACCATTTCTCTTTCTCCAGTCATCAAGCCCTCCTCTTTTTTTCTCTCCCAACTGTCTTGATTTGTAGGGGAAAGACAGGGTTTGCCATCGCCATCAACCTGATGTACGGTATGGCCTCCCTGTCCAGCACCTTTGCCCTGCTGCTCGTAACAGAGTCCTCAATCAAGTCTAAGCATGTGCAGCAGGTCAGCGGTGTCTACCTGTCAAACTTCTGGTTTTCTGCCCTTCTGTGGGACCTGGTCAACTTCCTGCTGCCCTGTCTCCTCATGCTGGTCAGTATGGGATGAAGATACTGAGTAGTCATCCAGTTTGTTCATGCAGAGAATACAGTATGCAGAAAATTGATGTGTACATTTCATTCAAGCTGTTTTATGCTCTTAGGTGGTATTTCAGGCATTCGGAGTCAAGGCCTTCGTAGACGACAACCACCTGGTAGATGTGTTGTTGTTATTGCTGCTGTATGGCTGGGCTGTTGTGCCTCTTATGTATCTGCTCAGCTTCCTGTTCTCCTCTGCTGCTACCGCCTACACGCGCCTCACCATCTTCAACATGATCTCTGGCACGGCCACCTTTCTGGCTGTCACCATCATGACCATCCCAGGTGAGAAGAGACACTGGCTTCCAGCTGACGGCAGATGTTTTAAGTGTCTCGAAATAACCGTATTGGCCAGAATATAAGATTTTTAAGACCGCTCCAACTTTTCAGACAGCTATTTTTGAAGATAAGGAACACTTTTCAGACTAGACTTTTTACTTCATAAGTTAGTAAGCCATGATACTTGAAGCTCTTTCTAAAATAAAGTAAAATATGAAACATTTTTACCCCACTTATGAAATTTGTCCTGTGGGCTAGCTCTAAAAGACACACTGTAAATGGACTTGAAGTAACAAGCTGGCCTAGTGACAATGGCAACAAACAACCTCTGGGCGTTGGTGCTCTAATGTTGAAATACATAAATTACTTCATTATAATAAGCCCCCCACCCCTCTTTTTAAAAAAATCATCATCTTGTACTTGGGTCAATATGCTGTGAGTTAATTTCAAGGGCTAAAAGTGCTTGTGTTTGGCTGAACCCATGATTGCAGTGTGAGGATGGCACAAAAGGAAAAAGCACTTGCTTGCTTTCTAGTCCTGTTGGTTTGTTTGGATCCTGACCACAAAATCTGGAGAACAATGGGGGAAAATGTTTGTAAAGAAATCTTTCCTTATCATTCCTGTTAATGGCCTTCTTACTAATTCCTTCTCCAGATTTGAAACTGCAGTCTCTGTCGCACTTACTGGATAAGGTGTTCCTGATCTTCCCAAACTACTGCCTTGGCATGTCCTTCAGTCAGTTCTACCAGAACTATGAATTCAACTCATTTTGCCCGTCCAGTCTAATCAGCCAAGCAATATGCCAACGCTTAAGTAAGTACTGCCTCAATGTATCCTCAGAGAAAAGGTCATTGCTTTTTCTATAGACATGCTACAGTGTATGCTTTTAGTTATAAGACCCACAAGATTGATAGTGATGGATATGTGATTAAATGATGAGTATGGTGCTGTAGGTGCTGATCTATAAATATAGTGGCAATGATTAAATGAATAATGATTTAGCCTAAAAAAAAGGATCATTGCTTTCACCAGAGTTGATTTAAAACTTTATTTCCACTTGATTTTTATGTCCCCAAAATAAACACTAATGAAATAATCAGCTTTCTTGTATAAAACCTTCATATATATGCCCTTATTTTACATGACATAACTCATGTTTTTCTGCTTCTAGACATCACTTACCAGACAAACTACTTCTCCATGTCGGAGCCTGGTGTGGGACGCTTCCTTGTGGCCTTCTCAGTGCAGGGTTTAGTCTTTATTATTCTTCTGTTTGTCATCGAGCTGCAGTGTGTCCGCACTCTCCGCCGATTCCTCACCTCCCTGGGTAGAAGACGCAAACAGGTAGGTGAATTTCTGGAGCGGTGTTTTTTTTGTGTTTCTTTTTCTCATCAGTAATGTCCCAGGAACCATAGCTTGCACTGTGAATGAGGTCGCTCTTGAAAACTATTTTAAGTGTGGTTAAATATATCCAAACTGAAAGCCTAAGAAACGAGAAGTCTCTAAAGACAGCTTGAGTAATGGTTGTAGCTCCACAAAGTGAATGGCCTCTGACCATCGGAGATGTGGTTAAATCTACAGGGAACAGGCAAAATGGTGTCAACACTTCATAAAAAGCAAGCTTTAAGCTACTAGGTTGGTTCATATAAGGTTGAACGCCAGTTGGCACCATTTGTCACTCATTAAAAGAGGTCTGGCAATTAGCACTTTGATTTGTGAATTTTCAAAGCAGCATGAGACTAATAAAAGAACAGCAAAGAAGCCAAATCATCTGCTCCCCTGCGTGCAGGTGCATCTGTTGTCTGATTTATTATATCAAGGGGAGCAGTCTTTAATTGAATGAATTTAATATTGATAAATCAAGTTCATCAGTTTTTCCAAAATGGATACAGAGCATTTCATATATCTCTTCTTACATAACGAAACTAGAGTCCCAGGCGCACTTCATCGGGCAAAAAGAGGCAACAAGGCTCTTCACACCTCTAAGATCTATTACCAACTCTGCCATCATCAGCATGTAGACTTTACTAAAGGGATTTAAGCCTTACATACGTCATCTGAAAGACTGCAAATCCTCCACTTTACTTTTTGGGTTGAAAAGCATGCAGAGCTGAAATGATTAATTGATCAATGGATTAGTTGATTGACAGCAACGATTTTAATAATCAGATAATGTTTAATGTCATTGTTCAAGCAAAAATGGCCAACATTTTCTTGTTTCAGCCTTTCAGTTGTGAGGATTTGCTGATCTTCTTTGTCTTGTGTCATAGTAAACTGAATACCTGAATATTGATGGATACAGCAGTAAACTGAATATCTGAATATTGATGGATACAGCAGTAAACTGAATACCTGAATATTGATGGATACAGCAGTAAACTGAATATCTTTTGAGTTTTACACATTTAAACAAAACAAGCTATTTGAAGATGTCACATTGGCTTGTTACAGGTATTTTTCATTATTCTGATTGATGATGATGATCAAGACAATTAATAAGCATATAATGTAAATCCTTGTAAGCTGATGATGTGTTACACAGAACCATCTGGGAAATTCAAACGAATGTCAAGAAAAGCTTTGACATGGGGATTGACCCACTGTCAAAGCTTTTCTTGACAGTCTTACTTTTTGTGGTTGATGATTGATATGTGTGTGTGTTTGTGTGTGTTAGTTGCCTCTAATAGAGGATGCAGCCCTGCAGCCAGAGGACAGGGATGTGGCTGAAGAGAGGAAGAGGGTCCTGGAGTGCCAGCCAATAGTAGAGTCTATGGTTGGTAGCCCCCTCATACTGCAGGAGCTCAGCAAGGTATGAAGCACAAGAGTCTTTTTTTCCTTGTACGCATGGATCTGAATGATTTTTGTTCAGACTCATTGTTATCTCTCCCTTTCAGGTGTACAGCAGCGGGCAGAATCTTTTGGCTGTGGACAGGCTGTCTCTAGCAGTAGGGAAAGGAGAGTGTTTTGGCCTCCTGGGCTTCAATGGAGCAGGCAAGACCACAACCTTTAAGATGCTGACAGGTGATGAGAGTGTTACATCCGGGGATGCCTATATTGATGGATACAGCATCTTGAGGGACATTAAAAAGGTGAGAGCAGAGGGACATGGAAGGAAAGGACATTGAATGATGTAGTTGCACTGCTTTCAAAAGACCAAGATTTCATAGAGGACATTTATCTCTTGATTGCAGGTGCAGCAGCGCATTGGTTACTGCCCTCAGTTTGATGCCATATTGGACCACATGACAGGAAGAGAAACTCTGAGTATGTATGCCAGGCTCAGAGGAATACCAGAGAAGTATGTGTCTGGCTGCGTGGAGAATGTCCTGAGGTCGCTGCTGCTGGAGCCTCATGCTGATAAACTGATCCGCAGCTACAGGTAGGTTGGTGTAGAGAAAGAAATCTGATCAGGTCGCTCAGTTTAGCCCGAATGATTGTTGAGCATGTGTGTAAATAATATGTCACCATCAACATATGCAGCGGTGGTAACAAGCGGAAGCTGAGTGCAGGCATGGCTCTGATTGGTGGGCCTCCGGTTATCTTCTTGGACGAGCCTTCGACCGGGATGGACCCCGTGGCCAGGAGGTTGCTGTGGGATGCTGTAACACGCACACGAGAGTCTGGAAAGGCCATAATCATCACCTCTCATAGGTGAGATTTATAGTCAGTAAATCATCAGTAAATAGTAATCCAGTAAGAAAAGTAAGACTTCTTCTTGTAAGGTAGTTTTTCTCACTGATATGTTCCTTCCACAGTATGGAGGAGTGTGAGGCCCTGTGTACCAGGCTGGCAGTGATGGTTAACGGTCAGTTCAAGTGCCTCGGGAGTCCCCAACATCTGAAGAGCAAGTTTGGCAGTGGCTACACCCTGCTGGCTAAAGTTCACATTGAGGCTGAG
This sequence comes from Argyrosomus regius, assembly GCA_946959425.1. Lineage (NCBI taxonomy): Eukaryota > Metazoa > Chordata > Actinopteri > Sciaenidae > Argyrosomus > Argyrosomus regius. Next base: position 13,081,333 of record OX336897.1, on the reverse strand, counting down.
CTGGAAGACAGCGACCTGCAGCTATTTAAAGACTTCATCGAAAGTACCTTCCCAGGTCAGAGGCATACAGTGTAACAGTTACGATGCTAACTATAAAGATTATTAAAGTTATAAAAGATTGAATTCACCTCAAGTAAATAAAAAGTGTCTTTACCAATAAAGTAACTATCGAATCAGGACCATAACTGTAAATGTGTGTTAGGTCGCAGAATTAAAACCAAAAAAAACAAAATGTGTTATTGTAGCTGCACTTAGACAAATTTTTTTCTCTTAGTTTCATGGTTCTTTGTACTCTCCATTAAAACAGTTGATGCTGTTTTGCTGTTGACGTCATCTGAAACAATTCAAATCTAACCAAATGTAACCGTTCTCCCACCGCAGGAAGTCAGCTAAAGGATGAGCACCAGGGAATGGTCCACTATCATTTGACTGACAAAACACTTACCTGGGCTCAGGTAACTGATTTTATACAGAAATGCAACACATCACTACTTTTGTGCTGTGTTAGAGCCTCCTCTAGTGGATAAAAATGGCACACAGTAACGCTCACATAACTGAGCTTCAATTTTATAGCTTATAGCAAAATGTTTGTAAAGATTTAGTTAGAAAGTGCTTTCTAGTCAAGTTTCCACCTAAACATCTCGATGAGGTGTTTTCCTTGAAATGGCAGGTGTAATCAGGATTTATAAAGCAATCATAGATATTTGTACAGTTTAACTGACTTTGTTTGCATGTGATAAAGAGCAGAACTAAATGATAATTCCTATTTTCAGTCTTCAAAAGATGCAGATTGTAGCGTTAACCTGTGACCTTGGAGATACATTCATGTCACACTTACTTTGTTTTCTCTATCCCTGTTCTCCACTCCCATCTAGGTGTTTGGCACTTTGGAGGCAGCCAAAGAGAAATACCGCATTGAAGACTACTGTGTGAGCCAGATATCACTGGAGCAGGTGTTCCTCAGCTTTGCTCAGTTCCAGCACTGCACAGAGAGTGGGAGGAAGTAGGTGGAGCGAGGAGTCCGTCCATCCATTGTCCATTTTTACAGCGTGTGCATGTATGTGTGTGTGTGTGTGTGTGTGTGTGTGTGTGTGTGTGATAGACCTGCGTACATGGACTTGCCTCGGTTACACAGGTGTGTACACAGGCTGGAGAAGAACGTGGTTTATCTCCAGCTCCATTTTTACCTTAAACACCAACACAAGCACACACAGACACACACACAAACACACAGACACTGGGCCAGTCACCAAACATCCAACTTCAGCATTTCTACTACTGTATCATGTTGGTGTGTCTTTGTTGGGTCATTCATGCCGCTGTTATTGTTGTTGTTGTGTGACGAGAAAGTAGGAGAGTTGGAATTATGACATGGGAATGTTGATTATACCAAGTAATGAGTACTGCACCTTGTTTAAGTGAGGTCAAAGACAATGATACCACTCATTAGATACTACCACTACTCTGAATTATGTGTGACAGGATTTATTTATGTGCGTGCACTTATGTGTGTACAGGTTGTCTTTTTGTTATTTATAATTTTATTTTATTACTTGATTATGTTTCCAAGAATTTGTGCTTTTTTTTTTTTGTGATCAGCGAGTGAACCACTCCATTTGAATTTATGAAATCATTGCACACCTTTTGCGCCTTATCTTACTAATGAGGGTTCTTGTTTCTTTATATTGTTCTATACAAAAATGCCTGGTTATCCTTAAGAGCCTCTTAACGTCGTTGCCAGATGTAAATAATGTGACATGTTCATGGTACTAAAAACCACTTACTCATTCAGGGCAGAGCAGAAATTAACTTTATATTTACTATTTCAAGACTGACATTAATGAATGCATGCATAGAATACAATTCACAGAGTGCATGATACTGAGAGAGGCAAGAGTTGCTAACAATTACAATAAGACTGTCCTTATTGAGGATTGATCCTCAGAGAACATTTAGTATGCCTCCATTGTTCGGGTCTTGTGGACCAATGGTTCTGTTTTTGCTGCCAAACAAGTTACAGCAACAGTGTGTTACCATGTGGATATCCAGCCATTATAGTTTAAATGGAAGCTAGATAGAAATCATGATTTCATTGTGTGACGCAGTAAAATGGGAGGTCTTCAAGTTGTTTCAGACTGCATGTGATTAATTTGGTCCTAGAACAGCAAGACTGCAATGAGCTCTGAGGTGTTTTTGTACATTTTCTTTCCCTTTTGTCTTGAAAATCTGCATTTCACACGGTACACCTTTATGTGTGAATGTGTATAAATATGTGTGAGAGGGTGCTCACTATCCTAAAACGGTGATATATAGTCCTTAAATATTAAACCCAAGAGATTTTTATTGTGCAGTGGACAAACATTACTGCTGTGTCATCTATAATGTAGAGCTGCTCCTTCAGGAAACACCAGAAAATGCAATAAAAAGGCCCAGGAATGGTATGCATAGTGAAACGTAACTTAAGTCCTCCACCAATAGAAGCCTTGTTCTGAGGAAGAAAGATCAGAACAATGTTTGTTCCTCTTTGTTTGGGATGTGCTACTATGAACCTGATTTTAGATCATTCCCAATTAATCATATTCTCAAAGCCTTGCTGGTACTTCAAAGAAGTTATATAAAAGATTTCTTATTCCGTAGATATATTTCAACCTAACATTCAAGTTTCCAAAAAATAAAATTCCCACACATATTGATGAGAAATATGTTTCCTGCTTATACACGTTAAAGATCAATATTATAACCTGGGATGAATTGGTGTGTATAATGACATTCCTACTCTCGAAAAATCACTCTGACTAACAGAAGTGAGATGAATGTATTAACTGTCTCATACTAAAGCAAAAAAAAAAAAACTCAATCACTCAATCACTAATCAACTTTATTACGAGCTTCATACGCTTTTTTATGTCAGCAGATGTGTTTGAGAAATAAATAGTAGAGATTGACATTCCAGAGACATGGATATGTGGCTTATTGATCTTTGAAGGATTTAAATTCTTTATTTTGACTTTTGTTACATTTGTTTGTGTATTTGCACAATGTATGTCTCATTACATGTAAGACTTGAATCAATTGCAATGTTAGATGCGTAGTTTGAGGAACAATGGAAAGGTTGGCACTGCTGGTATGGAAGGTTCGAGTTATGCTGAAATACAGTGTATCATATTTAAAAAGGGGAATTTACATCATTGTAATTGTGTACTGTACCATGAAACTGACCTTGTCAACTGTATATGTATCGCTATTCTTTTTAAATTAAATAATGCTCTATGCAAATGGAAGCAAATACCAGAGCCTGGCCTAATTTTCTCAAGTGACACTTCACACCTTTCTTGAATTTACAGTTTTTGAATTTGAAGATACAGAAGAAACCAAAACCATCAGAAAATGATGATGTGTGGAGAGCCTAGGTGATCTGGTAAGTGATCAAGAAGAAGGCAACACCAGGATAGTGCTCCATGACATCTACCTCACCAGTGTCATAATCAAGTGTGATGACACTGACATCATCCACCAGCTTGTACTCAGAGCCATGTAACAAACTTCTGTTTAGTGCCACAGTTAAAACAGTGCTTTGGAGCCCTGTTCCCCTCTCAGTTAAATCAAACTGAAAATAGTGTTGTGCTCATGTTACATCATCGTATAGCTGGTGTTTCATCTATCCAACCTTCTTGCTGTGGAGTGACAGTACTAACTACTACAATGCCATGTTGCCCTCAGCATTGTTGTTATTCAAACATATTATTAAGATATATGGAATGTATGAAGAAATGTCTATTGAACCTGTTTGCATCAAATGTATATAGTGTAAATCTAAATATAAATGTATATATTTTGTCTTCATCTATGGTTTGTGTCCTCTGATTTACATAACCCTTTGCACTTTGATTTCCCATTGTATTTCTCTGTTTGAGCAAGTCAAGCAAGTTCATTACAAATTTAGTTTGCAGCTTAAAGTATCCTTCCTTCTCTCCCAGTCTCGCTTGGTGAGCAAAATTATCCCACAAGGGATAATGGTATTCATATAGTCAAAAATCCCAAACTACGAACCATGAGTTCCTTCAACTGATTTAATAGCAGTTGTACTTTAACCAGAGAAAAGGTCTAGGTCCAAAATATAGTGTTTCTCCTCCCTCCTTCAGTGTTTTGATTTAATTCCTTCACCTGGAGTGAAAGAAGATCTGATCAGCGGTGAGCTTTACCCCAATTACAAACACAAAAAAGAATGTATCCATTACACTGTTAAACTTGTAACTATATTATATTTTGATTTACTCTGTGTATTTTTCTTTGTGACCACCTTGTGTGAGTGAGGACCTCTGACCTCTCAGCTGAAATACTTGTTACTAACTAACTACTAACTTTGTATATACGTAGTGGTTGGAAGGTTGGAAACTGCCCTGGATCCTGAAGACACCTAAAAGACTGTTTACTAACCTGCAGCAGAACTTTGAACTGACATGAGTCAGGAATTTCCAACACACAATACAGGTACATTTGAACCTACAATTTCTTATTTCTTGTACCTAGAATCAAAGATGCCATAATCTAAACCCCCTGTTGTTCTAATGAAATGTAGAGTTTAGGTTTTCCTGATAAAATGTAGGATTAAATCTTGTCCAAACAAATCCATTTTAACCACTGGCTAAACAAGTCCTTCTGGTTTAACCTTTAGGTTTCCTCACCTTTGTGTCTTGTTTCTCACAACAGAGCCGAGAGGGGCGGGCAGATAATTAGTGATCCTGCACTAAGGACATTCCAGGTCATGTTTTTTTGGGTGTAAACAGCACTGTGTCTTCGCAGCAAGGCTCAGTCAGAGAAATAGCATTACCAGAAGAACAAATGTCTTTTTTGGAGGATTTTGATTTCTTCTCCAGTCCCACCACTCTGTTGGGGGCTGTTGCTCTCCTGCTTATTCTCTTTCTTGTTTCCAGTGGCTCCACTTCTCAGAAAAGGCAGAACGAGCCTCCAGGGCCGAGGCCTCTTCCCCTGCTTGGCAACCTATTGCAGCTTGACCTCCAGAGACCTTACAAAACACTATCTGAGGTGAGTTTAGCACTCTTATTCCTAAACAAATCTTAAAATCACCTGTGTGTATTGTGGTTTGGGTGTAGGCAGGCGTTTCATGTTGTTTGACGGTGACGTTGGGAGAAGGGTATAAATATGGGCTTATCAAACCTACAGTCAAACACATGTGTTGCAGCCGGAAACACAGGCGGCCGCTGGGATGTAGTTCACTTGAAAATAATTTATTTTAACACAGTGAAAATATTTAATTTATACTGCCTATCTACAGTTTTCTATCGCTCGTCCAAAGTCCGTCCTGTCGCTCGCTTCCGTTGCCATAGCAACCCACCAACATCCCAGAACTAGAGCAGTTGGTCTCCTCCAGACGCAGCCTAGTGGCGAAACCGTGCAGTGCATCCTATCATGTTACTACTGTCTAAATTAGGGCTGACCTCTAATAGTCGACTATTCGACGATTCGACTACGAGGTTCATAGTCGAATCGTCGGAAAATGTTGTTATGTAACCAAGACCGTACCATTCTGACTATATGGGGGTGCCCACGGCTGCTGAGCATAAATTGTTACATAGAATGTCTTTTTTTCGTTATATAAAAGCCTATTTTGGTACAAAATCTGCCTACTTTCTGTTAATAAAGAGTTCAAAATGATGTGTGCGTTTAAACGGTAGTCTTAGGTTCTTACTACGTATTAATAAATCACCCACTGCAGTTGCACAATCCAATGAGTGGAGGTGAGCAGCACACTACAGGACCGTTAGCATTTACGGATTTATTGGCTCCCAATGGCTACTAAAAAATCTTCCAAAGTGTGGGAGTATGAGGTAAGATCGAGCTGCTATCTAAAAAAAAAAAAAAAAAAAAAAAAAAAAAGGTTTGACGATCAGTCGACTATGGCAAAATCTGACGAATCAGATTCGACTATGAAAATCCTTTCACATAACATTAACACGAAATAATTCTCAGCTGAATAAACTGAACCACAACACCAAAAATAACTAACAAAATAAAATAAAAATAAATAAAATAAATAACCCTAATAACATTTCATAACATAAACAATCTGTAAAACCATTAATCATCTGGATACTGGTGGACTTCTCACACATGCATGTCTTCAGCCAGTTGGTGATTCTCCACAGTGTGGCGGGTTAGTGTTAGGTCTGCTGTAGCTGATGTTTCTGAGGTGAATCTTCTCCACACTGACGCCAGGTTGTTGGCTGACGTGCTGTTTTTCTCTTTGCTGCTTTGATCTCCATCATCAGCATATTTCTGGCCTGGTCCTGTACCCACATCTCTTGGGTTCCTCCTTGGCTTGACAAAGTCTTGCTCTAAACCAGGTTGGGGTCGGCACACGTGTTGTAAGCTGATGTAAGATGTCAGAGTGTCAGTGAGTTCATCCAAGTCTGTGGCTGCACCCTCAAAGACACACCAATCAGTGCAGTTACAGCAGGCTTGTAAATTCAGCTTTACTTTGTTGGTCAATCTCCTCACAGTCTTGACCACAGACTTAGCAGATTTTAGTTTCTGCCTGTACGTTGGGATGGATTGGATTGAGTCCCAGATTTGCACAGGGGACAAAGCAAGGACGGGGAAAGCTCCTATGGTGGATAAAGGGATTTAAAGTCTATGAAAATAGTCGCTTTCCTTAAAACTGTGACATCTGCACACCAACCTTTGTTTATGTAAAAGAGGATTCTGCCTCCCCTTGTTTTCCCTTACACAGAGTTGGAATCCTGGCAGATGTAGTGTAGTGTCTGGGAAGTGCTCACCAATTTGTTGTGTTGTGATTTGTTTGTTTTGTTTTGTTGTGGAGCATATGATGAGAGAAGGTGCAGAAAAACAAAAACACAAAAAGTACCAGAGAGCACAGTACTGAGGCAGCCATCTGCAACGCCATCTTGTATCACATTAAATTTATAAAATGTCCTCACACTATCTCCTACATATCTGACTACATTTTATTGCATTTTTTTTTTTCCAGCTTTCAAAGAAGTATGGGTCAGTATTTACAGTATACTTGGGAACCAGTAAAGTGGTGGTCCTGACTGGATATAAGACAGTCAAAGAGGCTCTGGTCAGCAATGCAGAAGAATTTGGAGACCGAGACATCTTGCCGATATTTAATGATATTAATGAAGGTCATGGTATGTCCTCATTTACAGTATTTTTAACGTAATCCAAATACAATAAATGATAAATAGTTATAGCTATAAAAATTGTCATTTATTTGATATAAAACTTTTAATTATCTGTTTGTTCAATGTTCAATCTTTTAATTTGCAGGAGAATCACTGATCTGTAGCTAAAAGTCTAAAAGACTACAGCACGCTTTGAAAAACAGTCAGCAGTGATGTGTAGTTGATGTGATTTATAGCAAAGGAGTTCAAACTATGTCCCTTAACAGCAACAGAACTTGTTTTTGAAAGCCAACACCTTAGGCAGTGCAAAAGATCTGCTACTCTCTCTAATTTTAACTTGTGTATCATGTTTAATAGGGATTTTGTTTGCAAATGGAGAATCATGGAAAGAGATGAGGCGTTTTGCCCTCACCACCCTGAGAGATTTTGGGATGGGCAAAAGAGTAGCTGAGGATAAAATCGTGGAGGAATGTCACCACCTGATCCAATTGTTTGAAGAACATAAAGGTATGGCGTTAATATATGGTGATAATGCATGACAAGATGTTCTGAAATAATATGTTGTCTTAAAAATGTCATTTATTCTACAGGGAAACCATTTGATACAACATGTCCAGTGAATTACGCAGCATCCAATATCATCTCCTCCATTGTGTATGGAAGCAGGTTTGAATACAATGACCTCCGATTCAAAAACTTGGTGAGAAGAGCCAACGAGAACATACGCATCACTGGCTCTGCATCAATCCAGGTAAGCAGGGTTGTACACCATGCTAGTTAAGTAAGCAAAGGTAACTGACAAATTTGAAGTATGTACACAGGATTTAGGCCTGGAAATTTTGACCTGGAAACACTTATGCATACTTTAATTTCAAGCAGGGTTGACAACTGCTATGGTCTTGAGACAGGACTTCCCAAAAAGACTATCAAAATACTTTGAAATGCTGCTTACAGAGAGATGGAATAAAACACATGAATGATCAAATAAACAAAGACATAAATAACAGGATATAATTGGATTAACAAAAGCATAGAATATCTTGTCACAAGTCTTCATGATGATAATTAAGAAGCTAAAGACAAGAGATAAGACATGGTTGGTTTTTAAAGATATTAATGGAGAGGTGTGATCACATTGTTAGTGGCAAATTGAGAGTAGTAATTGGTCACCAGATCTGAGGGATCGGGGGGGTGGCATAAGAGATCAGTAGGTCCAAGATGTGACCTGGTACATGCAGCGCTTAAAAAAAAAAAATTCTGTACTTCACTGATAACTTTAAAGGAATAAATTCTCCATGTAGGCTAATATGAGCTTTTACAGTTATGTGGCAACATTTTAAATCTCTCAATTTGCTATATAATATCTTTAATAATTGTTGTTTTTGCTGTTTTGTCACAGCTTTACAACATGTTTCCTAGGCTTGTCGGTTGGTTGAAAAACCGACAGAAGATAATAAAAAATGCTGAGATGACTATCAGGGATGTTAAAGATTTAATCAAGCATCTGAAAGAGACTCTGAACCCTCACACATGTAGGGGGTTTGTAGACTGTTTCCTGATTCGGAAGCAGAAAGAAGAGGTAAAACGTTTGATCTTTTCTGTTTTTAATCTAACAAAAATAACAACAATGTTGCACATGTCCATTTTTTAATGACAAGTGGGTGTTATTTTTCTTAGGACTCTTGCGTTATTGACACTCTCTACAATGAGAAAAACCTGATATTTTCAGTGACCAACCTTTTTGCTGCTGGTACTGATACCACAGGAACTACACTGAGATGGGGTTTGCTGTTTATGGCCAAATATCCACATATACAAGGTAAGGGGAGAGATGATGCTTCTGAATTTGAAATTTTCAGCTATGGGTGCCCCAGTTGGAATGCTGTGTAAAACAGTAATATAAGCAAAATGCAATGATTTACAAATACTTTGGTCAGTTGAATAATTACAGTTAATAGGTAACAGACAACCTCTGTGGCTGTGAAATGCTGCAGTTCCTCAAATGGCCACATGAGGCTGCCTACAAAAGCAAGTCAATCTCCATAAGGCCCTATATTAAAATGCCCAAATTTACAGCAAAAGTTAACATGTTTACAGCCTGGTACATCTATAGATAATTTCCCCATTCATGACAACTGTACTGAGTGTGAATCTTTATACAACTCATCTGTTCAAATTATAATAAGGCTTAAAATGATGTATAATTAAGAGTGTTGCCACAGGTGGCTGGTTTTAGCAAGCAGGCTTTATTCAGTCTGCCTCATCTCCACGCACACACCACATCTTTGCCCATTTTTGGACAAAGATGACATCTATCAGTCTATGGTAACAGGTAATAGTGTCATGATTGGGAATGAAAGGCTCACTCGTATACAAGCAAGGATATCCTTGACGCACACAAGATAAGCCCTAATGACTTGATCCTCTAATTTCCTTTTTCCTCTAGCACCACCATGAGGTTTATATTTGTGGTTTGATACTTTGAAATATAATTGTTATGAAACTCACACACATTTATGTCCCCCTCAGAATGAAATGATCCCTAAAATTGTGTCCAATACTTTGAACAAATTGCAGCAAAAGCAAATAACATTCCCATCAGTCTCAGCTGCACTTTGTGTTTACTGCTAATTAGCAAAATGTTAGAAAGCTAAACTAAGATGGGGCCCATGGCAAACGTTACACTACTTAACACTACCATGTTAACATTTATCTCAAAGCACAACTATGACAAAGAACAGCTTCAGAGAGCTGCTAGCATATATGTGGACCCTTAGTCTTATTTAAATAAATGCAGACAAACAATATTAACTTGCCTTATTATTTTGTGTTTTCAGACCAGGTACAGGAGGAGCTGAGCAAGGTGGTAGGAAGCCATCAGGTCCGGGTAGATGACAGAAAAAACCTGCCATACACTGATGCTGTCATCCATGAGACACAGAGACTGGCCAACATTGTCCCCATGGCTCTGCCTCACAAAACCAGCCGAGATGTCACCTTTCGGGGCTACTTTATCGAAAAGGTTGAATACTCACATTTGTTTCAGTATTTACCCTAACTAACCCTTTAACCCTAACCCTAACCCTAGACTTAACATAAAAAATGTGACTAAGAATTCATATGATAAACCTGCTCTCCTTTACCAACAGGGGACCACTGTGTTTCCTCTGCTTACTTCTGTCCTGTATGATGAAAGTGAATGGCAAAGCCCACACACTTTCAACCCTTCCCACTTTCTGGATAAGGAGGGTAAATTTATCAGGAGAGATGCCTTCATGCCCTTTTCTGCAGGTACAGCAGCTTTGAGTTTTTGTTGTTTTGGAATTACAGAGATTTTATACAGCATGATCCAGTTTAACGCTTTAACTCTTCATTTCTTCAGGTCGCAGGGTGTGTCTGGGAGAGAGTCTGGCTAAGATGGAGCTTTTTCTCTTTTTCACCTCCCTTCTCCAGCGCTTTCGTTTCACTCCTCCACCTGGAGTTACAGAGGATGAACTGGATCTGTCACCAGCTGTGGGTCTCACCCTCAACCCCTCACCTCATGAGCTGTGTGCTGTCAGACGTCAATGAGGAAGAGAGCTGGATGATATCATAAATGTCTTTGCCAATTGCATGAATATTCTTTTACTGATGACATACTGAGCAGCCAGCAGAGGTCCCCATCGTCAAGAGCAAGATTAGTGATTTAATTAAGGGAGTGAATGGTGTCTAAATGTTTTCAGTCATTTGTACACATTAGATCAGGGGTCTTCAACCAGGGGTCCGTGACCCCTAGGGGGTCCGCAGAGGTACTGCAGGGGGTCCGCCAATTTTTGTCATAATAATTGACAAAAATGATAATGAGTAAACTGCAAGCATTAATATGCAATAGAAAGCTACTTTTGACAAAAACTATTACTATGTATATATTATTTATAAATGATTCCATTATGCCTGAATGTTTTATCAATCATAAACACATATAGGCTAATAACCCAGCATATAAATAGGTTAATAAGGTGAAATAAAAGGTGTATAAAGCAAATATAAAAGTTATTATAAGCCAGGCTTAAAATGTGACACATGTGGGGGTCTCTGTTCTGTTTGTCTCTCATCCAAGGGGTCCTTGGGCTGAAAAAGGTTGAAGATCCCTGCATTAGATTAAACAATTTAGAGGGATCTGGTTGTGCATGTTTCTATGAGACCACTACATTTGCCTAAATATTTCTGTCTCTGAACCTCCGTACTTGTTTTTTTAGATTGTAATTTGTAAGGGGTTTCATTTCTTATATAATGGCAGAAATCATGTAATTTAAATAAATTTAGACTTGCCTCTTTATATAGCAGATACCTCAATAACATCTAAAATGACAATAAAATACATTTTATATACCAACTTTTACTTTGTTCCCTGGGCTTTTTGTTATTTCTAATAACAGATCAGTTGACTTAACCTTAATGCGTCTTCAGTCAAATTAAACCCATTTCTGATCAGGTTCGGCAGAAGACATATACTGTAGCAGAGCTGCAAAATAGTACATTCAGGACATTACTGGGGAAAATAAAGATATAACAAAATTCTAAATTTAGCTGGCTAACTATCAGTGGGTAATGCTAACTTGCTAGCTTGTATTTAGCACATGTTTTTTTTTTGTTTTTTTTAACAGGCTGCACTTTCAACTTTCATACTTACAGTCTTCAAGTTAGTGTTCAGTTATTGCAGCCCAGATGATTTATGTCATTGTCACCTGCTGACACCTGCACACATGTACGTATGTGTACGTGGAGTGTATTTGTGTGTTTGTTTGATGTGCACTTTGTGTGTATATGTGTGTGTGTGTTGAAGGTACCCCACACCACCTCCAAGCACCATTTATTGTTTATATTCTATAATCATAGAAGTTGTGTAGCATACTTTAGTGCAGGGGTCTTCAACCAGGGGTCCGTGACCCCTAGGGGGTCCGCAGAGGTACTGCAGGGGGTCCGCCAATTTTTGTCATAATAATTGACAAAAATGATAATGAGTAAACTGCAAGCATTAATATGCAATAGAAAGCTACTTTTGACAAAAACTATTACTATGTATATATTATTTATAAATGATTCCATTATGCCTGAATGTTTTATCAATCATAAACACATATAGGCTAATAACCCAGCATATAAATAGGTTAATAAGGTGAAATAAAAGGTGTATAAAGCAAATATAAAAGTTATTATAAGCCAGGCTTAAAATGTGACACATGTGGGGGTCTCTGTTCTGTTTGTCTCTCATCCAAGGGGTCCTTGGGCTGAAAAAGGTTGAAGATCCCTGCTTTAGTGTGTAGTTTTTTTGTGTGTATTTCTCAATATTTGTTTGTGTGTGTGTGTCTCTTTCTGATTGTGTTTTTGTAGGGGTTAGTTATAAAACGAATGATTATCTATTATATTATAGTTGTTGCTATCATGATATAGTGTCGCCACAGGCTATCAACATTCTGAAAGCCCCTACAGCACCAGATGTGTGAATGTCAAACTCATGAATGAATTATAAAAACATGCTTTTACACAGGACATAAAACTTTTGTCACATACATCTTAACACAAATGCATAAAACCTGCAACCTGTCAGAGTGCAGTTTGAGCTAAAATACCGTGAAAGCACTACAGTCCTCAAATATATTTCAAAAAAGCTAAGAGAAACTTCCAGTGAAGAAGCCAACCCTCCAGGTATAACATTGTTTACATGGCAAAATATATTTGCAATGGGGTAGAGGGGAGTATATACCTTATAAGTTTCATCCTTCCCGCGTTTCCCTCTCATGACCATCACAAATGATTTGACTTCTTAATTCCATAATACATTCTCATTTTTGGATTTCCTTCTGTATGTATGGCAGGCCATCCATATTCATATGGCAGGCCATTCAGCCCATGTTTCCTGGTGTGTTCCAAATTAACCCTTGCTGATTCAGATTTTTCTTCTGATGATTCTTCTTCCAGCACTTTTGCCTCCACCATGGCAAAATCTGCTTCTCTTTGTTGCAACTCTGTGTCTATTCTTAGTTTCTCCAACTGATTTCGAGCATCTCTTGTTTTTCTTTTCCATCTTTAGTTTAGCCTCATGGCTAGTATATGCCGATGATGCAAAAGTCTTGCTGCTCTTAACTCTGAAGACTCTTGAAATGTTGCTTGTTGCCATCTTGACCACTTCAAAACATCAAAAAATTCTGCCTTTTCACATAATTGTGTGCAGCCTCCTCTCTGCACACACTATCACAGGAGTGATGACAGTTGTTCAGTCCCTGCCTCCCAGCGATTCAGAACTGTAGTACATGACTACAACTTCAACGATTCTAGCTTAGTCTCGCCTTCACCAAAAGGACATCACAATGTCCACGTCTTGAAGAGCTTGAGTTCATAGCTAAAGATATTGAATGTATTGATCCAGAAAACATCAGAAACACCTGCATGAAGGACAAAATTGTAAAGTCTGCCACCATCAGACTTAACACTACATTGAGTAGTCCATGTTGTCATCCAATCAAATGAGTGAACCAACAAACACTGTTGGACATGAAGTTCATTTTGATGGAAGTGAAGTGAAAATTGTCGGTACCACACTATCTGCATCTCACTATAACAGATCCACAACACAAACCTTCACATTCTTGATAACCTGATGAGTATCTGGTGAATACTGGTTATTTAGACATAGTAATACTATTGGCATGTTTATCTGTATTGTGTTGAAGAAGATAGATAGTGTCAACAATTGTCCAGTTTGTTACAAACGTGTATGAACTGACAAATGAACTCTTTCAACTATGGACTCTACATGGACACTCATGCTCTGAGTATCACACCTCAAGTGCAATCCTAAGACCAAAGGGCGGGATGATGGGACCATGGGGAATCCAGATATGAATTTCATTCATTGTGTGAATTGAACTGGTCTTGAACTAGACTTGTGTAGATCAGAGACACACACACATTCTTTCTAGCACAAACCCCAAACATGCACGCTCTCACAAGAGTGAATGCTACCAACCTGTTCTATGCTCAGCTCCAAAACCTACTAGCTGTTGATGTGGTAATTTTGGTGGTAATTATTAATCAGAATTCAAAGTCAACAGTTTAGTGTATTTTATGAGACTGAAATTAATAAATTATTTGGCTATCATTTCCTTTCTTTAGGAGTGGGATGCGAAGGTACTTTAATCATTTAATTGAATTAATCATTTGTTATTATTTTTTGATTATATGATAGCCAAAGCTAATTGATTGCACCTTCATATTTTGGTGCCCCTTTAAACCATTTGGAATCCCCAACACTGATCAAGAGGGCCAGCTCTGTCCTAAACTTCTTATCATACCAGTAGAAATGGTTTGTGTTGTTCCTCCCTGCAGCATGTGTATACTGAACAAGAAAGAAGTGTAAATAAGATGCTATGTGGTGAAGACCCCTAAAAGAAGGCGGGACTGTATAGTCTATGAAACCATATAAGTTGCTGTGAAGAAGCAGTTTTGACAACCTGCTGTTATCCCTTCATTTCACTGAGGAACATAAACTGGCTGTGAAGACAGTGTTCAGTGAAAACGTTTATATTCCTGAAACTAGTCAGCTTCAAGGTGACTGTAGGATCATGTTGGAACATCTCTTTCAGTCCTTCACTTCAGCCTCCTTGCTGGCAGCCATTGTGGGCCTGCTGGTCCTAAATTTTCTTCGCTCCAGCTTCAGCTCCCAAAATAGGGAGCCTCCAGGACCTACACCTCTCCCCCTGCTTGGTAACTTCTTTCAGGTGGATTTCGACAATCTTCACATCTCGCTTTCTGATGTGAGTTGATGTTGTTTGACAGTTCTTTTGAATTGTTGATTCTTTCCATTTCTTTGATAGAAGACAGTTTCACTTTTATGTTAGTAATTCTATCACCTGTATATGCAAATATGTTTTTAGTGTAAGTCACCAAACTATGTTTCTTATTGAGGACTGTGATTTTCACTTTACCTTCCCTCTGCTCATCCTTTTAGCTGTCCAAAACATATGGATCAATTTTCACCGTCCACTTGGGACTTAAGAAGGTTGTAGTGCTGACAGGATACAAAGCAGTCAAAGAGGCTCTGGTCGGCTATGCTGATGAGTTTGCAGAAAGAGACATTATTCCCATATACAATGATTTCTCCCCAGGACATGGTAAGAAAATGTCTTTATATTTAGGAAATTGCTTTTGGAATGAACCTGTGCTTAAGAGGTTAACCTCTTATGGCGCTAACCCAACCCCCTAACCCTAACCTTAACCCTAAAAAATTGGCTGAGGCTTAAGAGGATAAACAAGCCAACCACTTTTGTTTCCAGGCATAGTATTTGCCAATGGCGACTCGTGGAAAGAAATGAGGCGTTTCACTATTTCTACGCTGAAAGATTTTGGGACGAGCAAAAGGATTAGTGAAACAAGAATCATTGAAGAGTGTAACTACCTGATTGAAGAATTTGAGCAATATGAAGGTAACATTACAACCACTACCACTAAAGCACTGTCCCTCATATACACTTGATAGACTATATCTATCTCTTGTTCTAACTTGGTCCAACTGTCTTTTCTGTCAGGTAAACCCTTCGACAATTCCAGGGTAGTTTCTTATGCGGTTGCAAATATTATATCGTCCATCATGTATCACACGAGGTTTGACTACAACGACCCTATCTACCAAGATATAGTGGAGAGAGACCAGAAGACCATCATTCTGCTAGGATCAGCTTCCATTCAGGTACTGCAGTGTGACTTAATGATTATAAGAAGATTTTACATTGTCGTGCTTAAGAACTTGTCAAGAAGAGGAGATTAGTTATATTGCTGTTGTAGTAAATATTTGGTAAAATTTAATTAGTATTCTTATTCAGTATTTATATTTGACATTTTTGCATGTTCAGCTGTGCGCTGACTAAAATCTCTCTAGGTCACATTAGCAATCACTAACTAACTGAACAGTTTCTTCATTTTATTACATATAAGTATACCTAAACCATAATTAGTACCAATTTGCATGATTGTTTCTGGAGAAATGTTGGAATCCACAAACTTGTAAAATAAAGCATCTTTAAATGTTTTTTTCTTTTGAATTTGAAAATTTGAATGAATCCAGCTGATGCTCAATATCTCATTGCTCTTGATAATTATGTTAAATTCTAAAATAATTAGAATGTTTGTATTGTGGTCTATTACAGCTATACAACACGTTTCCTTGGTTACGCCCTGTTCTTAAGAACTGGAAGCTTTTGATGAAGGTTATAAGGGAAAACGAGGCTGAGACAATGAAAATCATAGCAAATCTGGAGGAGAGTCTGAACCCAGAGATGTGCAGATGCTTTGTTGATGCATTCCTGACTCATAAGCAAAAACTAGAGGTGAGGTGCCCCCACTCCTAGGCTGATAATACAGATCAGTGAATTATTAAATATAACTCTTCTTCTCTGAATGTTATACCAGGAGTCTGGAATCAAGGATTCACACTATCATTATGAGAATCTGCTTCAGACAGTGACAAATATATTTGCAGCTGGAACTGACACCGCAGCACATACACTTCAGTGGGCTTTGCTTTTCATGGCAAAGTATCCTCATATTCAAGGTACAAAAAACATCACACTCATTTCAGCTAGCACTCTGAATTTTGGGTTAAAGAAGCACTGCATATTCATCAGATTGAGTTTATATTTCACATACATCCAGACAAGGTCCATGAGGAACTGAGGAGGGTGGTTGGAAGCCGTCAGGTTCGAGTAGAGGACAGGAAGAACCTCCCATACATTAATGCTGTCATCCATGAGTCACAAAGACTGGGTAACGTTGGCCCCCACTATGTTCCTCATCAAGCCAGCCGAGACGTCACTCTGAATGGGCACTTCATCAAAAAGGTCTGTTGCCCACATCAATCCAAATCACCACATTTTTGCTTTTGTTAGATCAGTTCCTCTCTGACATTTATTGAAAGCATGACTTTGGTTTAAAGATTTTATATTATACAACCCACTCACTTTGCCAACAGGGGACTCCTGTGTTGCCTATGTTTTATTCTGTCCTATTAGACGAGAATGAATGGGAGACCCCACACACTTTCAACCCTTCTCACTTCCTGGATAAGGATGGCAAATTTGTCAAAAGAGATGCCTTCATGCCCTTTTCTGCAGGTAAAGCAACTTTTTTCTCTACAGATAAATATAATTAACTTATTGTAAAGATATAATCCAGTTTAACTTGGTGCAACTCTTCCTTCTTGCAGGTCGCAGGGTGTGTGTGGGAGAGGGTCTGGCTAGGATGGAGCTCTTTCTCTTTTTCACCTCTCTTTTCCAGCGCTTTCGCTTTTCTCCTCCACCTGGAGTTACAGAGGATGAACTGGATCTCACTCCAGTTGTGGGCCTCACCCACGCTCCTACACCTCATAAGCTGTGTGCCATCAGCCTTCAATGAGGAAGGGAGTTGGAGCATATGATAAATGTCTTTCCCAATGAAATGGTTTTATCATATATTGTATGTTATTATTATTAACAATATTGGACTGTAATTTAATGTACTATTAAATGCAACCTTTGAAATCATGTATCAACTATCAATCAATTTACTTGAATTTGCTTAATTACTGAAAATGCTTATAGAATTGGGCAGATTTTCAAAATATAATCCAATCTGGTCTGTCTGTGAAATATGTCATAATAAACTACTATTCTATTCCAAACGTATTACCACTTTCTTATTATATTATTTCCTTTTACTGTTCTCTGTTAATAACCTAATCACGTGTTTAAATGCAAGCCAGTTTTTGATAAAATGAGAAATGATATGTGAATGATAATTGTGTAAACAGCAGCAGAGATATTGCAGCTGTTGGGCAGCTGGTAGACGTTGAAAAGTAAAACAAATAGAGGAATAGAAGAAGCAAATATGTTTTAACATAACAGCCAACCCTCCAGGTATAGCATTGTTTTCACAGTAAATTATATTTGCAAGAGGAAGATACAACTGTGCAAACACATTTGAATACCCTCCGGTATAGCATTGTTTACATGCAATAATATAACAGCACATTTGTATTTTCTTAGTTTGGAGGAACTACATTGAGATGGAGTTTGCTGCTTATGGCCAAATATCCACATATACAAGGTAAGTAGAGCGATGATGCTTGTGAATTTTACATTTTCACCTGTGCTTGCCCCTGTAGCGCCACATTATGTAATAACGCCCCATTATGTAAAATGTAATACATTTTCACTTCATTATGTAATAACGCCGCACTTTGTAATAATCTGCCACATTTTGTAATAAAATTCTTGAACGCAATATGTAATAAACTTTGCCGCATTTTGTAATAAGTTGTTACATATTGCATCAGTAATTACAAAATGCGAGTGTTGCACTGTTTTTTATCAAGAAAATGTAATAATTTGGTGCATTATGTAATAAACCACCAAAATGGATGTCTTAATTAGAAAAAAAACATTATACCATCAGAACGACATTGACTTGAAGCTTACCAGCATGTGTGTTTGTTGAAGGTACCCCACCCCCAAGCACCGCCCAAGCAGAGGATTGTTTGGACACTAACACTTGTAGATTTGTTTTGTTTTGTTGCATAAGAATTGACCATATTGTTATTAAGGGAGAATGAGCATTCAGCACCCAGAGTAGAGCTGCTACACCTTTGCAGTTGAGGACGGGTTGATACAACCGTGTAAATATATTTGAACAAAACAGCCAACCCTCCAGGTATAGCATTGTTTACATGGCAAAATATATTTGCAATGGGGGAGGTGGGGATAGGCAGATGAGGGGAGGCATAGCCTCAGGACACAACTGTTATGGAATTTTCTATCCTTAGGTTACACGAGGTCACGTGTGGGCCTTGAGGTCCTCGACAGTATTAATTGTTTGGCTTTGACTGGGAACAGTAGGTGCCAGTCTATCTCAACACTGTGGTGGCCAGGGTCAGAGAGACCTATTGCTGCCTTCCTAGACATAATAGATAGCTTGCCGTTGACGTTCCAATCTGCTTAAAAAGACATCTGTGTCTCCAGACTAGAATGTGCTGACGGTAACACCTCCATGGGTAAAAAACATTCTCTTTGGCTAATTCTGGGCGTATAGTATTTGTGGTGTTATCTTTGGGTTTAAAGTCTATCCACCAGCATGAGTTGGGCAGAATGTGAGACAGACTCAGCCACTTCTGATGTACTTTGAGAGTGTCTCTATTTCTCCTTGGCCAAGTGTCAATAAATATTACAGCATAAGACATCAGAGGCTCCTGAACACTTTCTTCCCTCCTGACCTCACCATTGACCTTTGACTTCAGCAATTTCTTCAATTCCGTAATACATTTCTGGCTTTCCTCCTGTATGTGCATTTATTAACTCCATATAATTAATTAATTTATTCAATATGGGTGTGACATCAGGAGGAGTTTATTTTGCATGGTAATGAATGAAGCTTTACATTTATGACAGTTGTATGAAATAGGAATGGGTTATAAATGTGTGGAAAGCTACAGCTTAAAATGGCAGGCATTTTGCCTGCCTTATATGAGCTGAACTGAATCATGGATGAATTTTTGGCGTGTTGTATAGTGTGATTGTATTCAACTAAAATAAATAACTAAGATAAAAATATATTCAGTAATAGTCAAATTACATTTCTTTTCTAGGACTATGAGTCCTACTTACATGTACATGCACATTCAATGATTTCAATAAAACCTGTGCTAAGAAAATGTCTCTTTTTAGCTAACCACTTCTGTTTCTAGGCATACTGTTTGCCAATGGTGACATTAGACCAGTGGAAATCTGGACCGTTGTCTGATGAGTCAAATCTGAGATTTTTGGTTCCAACTGCCATGTCTTTGTGAGGTGAACGGATATATCTGCATGTGTGGTTCCCACCATGAAGCATGGGGGAGGAGGTGCTTTGCTGGTGACACTGTTGGTGATTTATTCAAAATTCAAGGCACAGTTAACCAACATAGTAACCATAGCTTTCTGCACCAAGCATCTGGTTTGCACTTAGTACATCCATCAGCTCCAGACTATGTAAGGGATATTTCACCAAGAAGGATCACCTTCTTCAGGAACGCCATGCATCACCTGACCTCCACAATCACTCCACTTAAACCAAGTTGAGATGTTTTGCAATGAGCCAGACTGCAGAATGAAGGCAAAGCAGCCAACAAGTGCTCATCATAGGTACCACTTCAAGACTATTGGAAAAGCTTTTCAGAGGACTACCACTTGAAGCTGATTGAGAGAATGCCAAGAGTGTACAAAGCCGTCATCAAAGCAAAAGATGGCTACCCTGATGAATCTAAAATTAATCTAAAATATAAAAGAAATTTAGTTTTGTTTACACTTTTTTTGTTTACCACATAATATATGTGTTAATGTCTTCAGTGCTAATCTAGAATGTAGAAAATAATAAAAAATGAAGAAAAAACATTGAATGAGAAGGTTTATCCAAACTTATGACTGGTACTGCATATGTGCATGATACAAATGACCAAACATGCATGTCCATATACTTGAAAAGGTGTGTAGTGTACATACATTTTAATTTGATTTAATTTGTTATTTTATTTTGTTATTTCAAGTATATCTGAAATTGTTTGGATTTATTTCTTATTCATGCGTATTTTCTTATTCGTCTTGTGTATGTGGGTGGTGTAACAAGGGAATTCCTGATTTGCGTTGTTCCTGCCCGCAGCATGTGTATTCTGTCAAAACAAAGAAATGTAAATATGATATTACAATGATGCCTTCTTTTCAGGACCATTACCAAACTAAATGCACTTTAGTGTGGTAATGATCCAGAAAAGATGTCATATTTACATTTCTTTGTTTTGACAGAATACACATGCTGCGGGCAGGAACAACTGCCCGCAATGGTCCTGAAAAGAAGGCAGGACTGTAGTCAGTAATGCCACAGAGGATGGTATAAAGAAGTTTTGACCACCTGCAAGTTATGAGGAGCATGAACTAACTGTGAAGACGTTCAGTGAAAACGTCCTGAAACGAGTCAGCTTCCAGGTGACTGCAGGATCATGTTGGAACATCTCTTTCAGTCCTTCACTTCAGCCTCCTTGCTGGCAGCCATTGTGGGCCTGCTGGTCCTAAATTTTCTTCGCTCCAACTTCAGCTCCCAAAATAGGGAGCCTCCAGGACCTACACCTCTCCCCCTGCTTGGTAACTTCTTTCAGGTGGATTTCGACAATCTTCACATCTCGCTTTCTGATGTGAGTTGATGTTGTTTGACAGTTCTTTTGAATTGTTGATTCTTTCCATTTCTTTGATAGAAGACAGTTTCACTTTTATGTTAGTAATTCTATCACCTGTATATGCAAATATGTTTTTAGTGTAAGTCACCAAACTATGTTTCTTATTGAGGACTGTGATTTTCACTTTACCTTCCCTCTGCTCATCTTTTTAGCTGTCCAAAACATATGGATCAATTTTCACTGTCTACTTTGGACTTAAGAAGGTTGTAGTGCTGACAGGATACAAAGCAGTCAAAGAGGCTCTGGTCGGCTATGCTGATGAGTTTGCAGAAAGAGAGATTATTCCTATTTTCAATGATTTCTCCCCAGGACATGGTAAGAAAATGTCTTTATATTTAGGAAATTGCTTTTGTTCTTGTTTAACATTAACCTTTTAAGCACAAGGATCCCCCAATTGGGGGACTAACTCCCTAACCCTAACCCGACCTTAACCCTAAAAAATTGGCTGGGGCTTAGGAGGATAAACAAGCCAACCACTTTTGTTTCCAGGCATAGTATTTGCCAATGGCTTCTCATGGAAAGAAATGAGGCGTTTCACTATTTCTACGCTGAAAGATTTTGGGACAAGCAAAAGGATTAGTGAAACAAGAATCATTGAAGAGTGTAACTACCTGATTGAAGAATTTGAGCAATATGAAGGTAACATTACAACCACTACCACTAAAGCACTGTCCCTCATATACACTTGATAGACTATATCTATCTCTTGTTCTAACTTGGTCCAACTGTCTTTTCTGTCAGGTAAACCCTTCAACAACTCCAGGGTAGTTTCTTATGCGGTTGCAAATATTATATCGTCCATCATGTATAACATGAGGTTTGACTACAACGACCCTATCTACCAAGATATAGTGGAGAGAGACCAGAAGACCATCATTCTGCTAGGATCAGCTTCTATTCAGGTACTGCAGTGTGACTTAATGATTATAAGAAGATTTTACATTGTCGTGCTTGTCAAGAAGAGGAGATTAGTTATATTGCTGTTGTAGTAAATATTTGGTAAAATTTAATTATTATTCTTACTCAGTATTTAAATTTGACATTTTTGCATGTTCAGCTGTGCACTGACTAAAATCTCTCTAGGTCACATTAGCAATCACTAACTAACTGAACAGTTTCTTCATTTGATTAAATATAAATATACCTAAACCATAATTAGTACCAATTTGCATTATTGTTTCTGGAGAAATGTTGGAATCAACAAACTTGTAAAATAAAGCATCTTTAAATGTTTTTTTATTTTGAATTTGAAAATTTGAATGAAACCATCTGATGCTCAATATCTCATTGCTCTTGATAATTATGTTAAATTCTAAAATAATTAGAATGTTTGTATTGTGGTCTATTACAGCTATACAACACGTTTCCTTGGTTGCGCCCTGTTCTTAAGAACTGGAAGCTTTTGATGAAGACTGTAAGGGAAAACGAGGCTGAGACAATGAAAATCATAGCAAATCTGGAGGAGACTCTGAACCCAGAGATGTGCAGATGCTTTGTTGATGCATTCCTGACTCATAAGCAAAAACTAGAGGTGAGGTGCTCCCACTCCTAGGCTGATAATACAGATCAGTGAATTATTAAATATAACTCTTCTTCTCTGAATGTTATACCAGGAGTCTGGAATCAAGGATTCACACTATCATTATGGGAATCTGCTTCAGACAGTGACAAATCTGTTGGCAGCTGGAACTGACACCACATCACATACACTTCAGTGGGCTTTGCTTTTCATGGCAAAGTATCCTCATATTCAAGGTACAAAAAACATCACGCTCATTTCAGCTAGCACTCTGAATTTTGGGTTAAAGAAGCACTGCATATTCATCAGATTGAATTTATATTTCACATACATCCAGACAAGGTCCATGAGGAACTGAGGAGGGTGGTTGGAAGCCGTCAGGTTCGAGTAGAGGACAGGAAGAACCTCCCATACATTAATGCTGTCATCCATGAGTCACAAAGACTGGGTAATGTTGGCCCCCACTATGTTCCTCATCAAGCCAGCCGAGACATCACTCTGAATGGGTACTTCATCAAAAAGGTCTGTTGCCCACATCAATCCAAATCACCACATTTTTGCTTTTGTTAGATCAGTTCCTCTCTGAAATTTATTGAAAGCATGACTTTGGTTTAAAGATTTTATATTATACAACCCACTCACTTTGCCAACAGGGGACTCCTGTGTTGCCTATTTTTTATTCTGTCCTATTAGATGAGAATGAATGGGAGGCCCCACACACTTTCAACCCTTCTCGCTTCCTGGATAAGGATGGTAAATTTGTCAAAAGAGATGCCTTCATGCCCTTTTCTGCAGGTAAAGCAACTTTTTTCTCTACAGATAAATATAATTAACTTATTGTAAAGATATAATCCAGTTTAACTTGGTGCAACTCTTCCTTCTTGCAGGTCGCAGGGTGTGTGTGGGAGAGGGTCTGGCTAGGATGGAGCTCTTTCTCTTTTTCACCTCTCTTTTCCAGCGCTTTCGCTTTTCTCCTCCACCTGGAGTTACAGAGGATGAACTGGATCTCACTCCAGTTGTGGGCCTCACCCACGCTCCTACACCTCATAAGCTGTGTGCCATCAGCCTTCAATGAGGAAGAGAGCTGGAGCATATGATAAATGTCTTTCCCAATGAAATAGTTTTATCATATATTGTATGTTATTATTATTAACAATATTTGACTGTAATGTAATGTACTATTAAATGCAACCTTTGAAATCATGTATCAACTATCAATCGATTTCCTTGAATTTGCTTAATTACTGAAAATGCTTATAGAATCGGGCAGATTTTAAAAATATAATCCAATCTGGTCTGTCTGACAAAGCAGCATGTAAGGGAGTGAAATATGTCATACAAATACACAAATATGTTTTAACATAACAGCCAACCCTCCAGGTATAGCATTGTTTTCACAGTAAATTATATTTGCAATGGGAGAGAGGGGATACAACTGTGCAAATACATTTGAATACCCTCCGGTATAGCATTGTTTACATGCAATAATATAACAACACATTTGTATTTTCTTAGTTTGGAGGGCAGCTGTAGCCTAAACGCAAATGACCGATGGCTAAGTAAACTGTCATAAGAGCCATCCAGAGGCCTCAGGGGAGGGGAGGCATGTTCTTTGATGAGGATGCTGATGTTTCATCCTCCCTTCGTTTCCCTGTCAGGACACAACCATCACAAATGGTTTGCCTTTTAAAATTCCATAACATATTCTCATTTCTGGCTTTCCTCCCATATGTATAGCATGCATTTATTAACTCCATATAATTAATTGATTTATTCTATAGTGTGTGACATCAGGAGGAGTATTGTTTTGCAGGATGAAGAATGAGGCTTTACATTTTTGACAGTTGTTTGACTGTTTTTTGATTCGGAGGCAGAAAGAAGAAGTAACTTTTGATTTTTTTTGCGTTCTTCACCTAACAAAAATGACAGCAATGTTGTGTGGCACCTGGAATAATATTACATTTTATATTTATATACCCATTTATCATATTTTAACATTTTATCTCATAATATACTGCTACAATTTGTTCTGAAATGTAATATTGCACTCGCCAATAGGTGGCAGTGTAAGCTGTCTGTGACACTGAGTAGCAAGCCTAATAGAAGAAGAGTGTGTTGTGACGAAGGATGCTCTCGGTCAGCGTGTGTGTGCGCCAGGTGCTGAGGTACCTACAGGTTACCTGTAACTTTTACCTGTCCCACCGGTGAAGTAATAAACTCGACGTTTTTCTAAACCACTGATGTCGTCAATGTGTGTGAATGGTGTAACAGTTGCACATGTCTATTTTATAATGTCATGTGGGTATTATTTCTCTTAAGACTCTTGCGTTATGGACACTCACTACAAACCTGATATTTCCTTACTCATCTTGTGTATGTGGGCTGCTGTAACAAGGGAATTTCTCCGATGTTGGACCACACTGTGGAAATTCCCGATTTGCATTGTTCCTGCCTGCAGCATGTGTATACTGTCAACACAAAGAAATTTAAATATGATATTACAATGATGTGCATTTAGTGTGGTAAAGATCCTGAAAAGAAGGCAGGACTGTAGTCTATAATACCACAGAGGTTAGTATAAAGAAGCAGTTTTGACAACCTGCAAGTTATGAGGAGCATGAACTAGCTGTGAAGACAGTGTTCAGTGAAAACGTCCTGAAAAGAGTCAGC
Source organism: Argyrosomus regius (assembly GCA_946959425.1). NCBI lineage: Eukaryota > Metazoa > Chordata > Actinopteri > Sciaenidae > Argyrosomus > Argyrosomus regius. The sequence goes on along the minus strand of OX336897.1, from coordinate 13,055,706 downwards.
TTCCAGGTGACTGCAGGATCATGTTGGAACATCTCTTTCAGTCCTTCACTTCAGCCTCCTTGCTGGCAGCCATTGTGGGCCTGCTGGTCCTAAATTTTCTTCGCTCCAGCTTCAGCTCCCAAAATAGGGAGCCTCCAGGACCTACACCTCTCCCCCTGCTTGGTAACTCCTTTCAGGTGGATTTCGACAATCTTCACATCTCACTTTCTGATGTGAGTTGATGTTGTTTGACAGTTCTTTTGAATTGTTGATTCTTTCCATTTCTTTGATAGAAGACAGTTTCACTTTTATGTTAGTAATTCTATCACCTGTATATGCAAATATGTTTTTAGTGTAAGTCACCAAACTATGTTTCTTATTGAGGACTGTGATTTTCACTTTAGCTTCCCTCTGCTCATCCTTTTAGCTGTCCAAAACATATGGATCAATTTTCACCGTCTACTTTGGACTTAAGAAGGTTGTAGTGCTGACAGGATACAAAGCAGTCAAAGAGGCTCTGGTCGGCTATGCTGATGAGTTTGCAGAAAGAGAGATTATTCCCATTTTCAATGATTTCTCCCCAGGACATGGTAAGAAAATGTCTTTATATTTAGGAAATTGCTTTTGTTCTTATTTAACATTAACCTTTTAAGCACAAGGACCCCCCAATTGGGGTTGGCAGGGGCTTTAGAGGATAAACAAGCCAACCACTTTTGTTTCCAGGCATAGTATTTGCCAATGGCGACTCGTGGAAAGAAATGAGGCGTTTCACTATTTCTACGCTGAAAGATTTTGGGACGAGCAAAAGGATAAGTGAAACAAGAATCATTGAAGAGTGTAACTACCTGATTGAAGAATTTGAGCAATATGAAGGTAACATTACAACCACTACCACTAAAGCACTGTCCCTCATATACACTTGATAGACTATATCTATCTCTTGTTCTAACTTGGTCCAACTGTCTTTTCTGTCAGGTAAACCCTTCAACAACTCCAGGGTAGTTTCTTATGCGGTTGCAAATATTATATCATCCATCATGTATCACACAAGGTTTGACTACAACGACCCTATCTACCAAGATATAGTGGAGAGAGACCAGAAGACCATCGTTCTGCTAGGATCAGCTTCTATTCAGGTACTGCAGTGTGACTTAATGATTATAAGAAGATTTTACATTGTCGTGCTTAAGAACTTGTCAAGAAGAGGAGATTAGTTATATTGCTGTTGTAGTAAATATTTGGTAAAATTTAATTAGTATTCTTATTCAGTATTTATATTTGACATTTTTGCATGTTCAGCTGTGCGCTGACTAAAATCTCTCTAGGTCACATTAGCAATCACTAACTAACTGAACAGTTTCTTCATTTTATTACATATAAGTATACCTAAACCATAATTAGTACCAATTTGCATTATTGTTTCTGGAGAAATGTTGGAATCCACAAACTTGTAAAATAAAGCATCTTTAAATGTTTTTTTATTTTGAATTTGAAAATTTGAATGAAACCATCTGATGCTCAATATCTCATTGCTCTTGATAATTATGTTAAATTCTAAAATAATTAGAACGTTTGTATTGTGGTCTATTACAGCTATACAACACGTTTCCTTGGTTGCGCCCTGTTCTTAAGAACTGGAAGCTTTTGATGAAGATTATAAGGGAAAACGAGGCTGAGACAATGAAAATCATAGCAAATCTGGAGGAGACTCTGAACCCAGAGATGTGCAGATGCTTTGTTGATGCATTCCTGACCCAAAAGAAAAAACTAGAGGTGAGGTGCTCCCACTCCTACGCTGATGATACAGATCAGTGAATTATTAAATATAACTCTTCTTCTCTGAATGTTATACCAGGAGTCTGGAATCAAGGATTCACACTATCATTATGAGAATCTGCTTCAGACAGTGACAAATATATTTGCAGCTGGAACTGACACCGCATCACATACACTTCAGTGGGCTTTGCTTTTCATGGCAAAGTATCCTCATATTCAAGGTACAAAAAACATCACACTCATTTCAGCTAGCACTCTGAATTTTGGGTTAAAGAAGCTCTGCATATTCATCAGATTGAATTTATATTTCACATACATCCAGACAAGGTCCATGAGGAACTGAGGAGGGTGGTTGGAAGCCGTCAGGTTCGAGTAGAGGACAGGAAGAACCTCCCATACATTAATGCTGTCATCCATGAGTCACAAAGACTGGGTAATGTTGGCCCCCACTATGTTCCTCATCAAGCCAGCCGAGACATCACTCTGAATGGGTACTTCATCAAAAAGGTCTGTTGCCCACATCAATCCAAATCACCACATTTTTTTTTGTTAGATCAGTTCCTCTCTGAAATTTATTGAAAGCATGACTTTGGTTTAAAGATTTTATATTATATAACCCACTCACTTTGCCAACAGGGGACTCCTGTGTTGCCTATTTTTTATTCTGTTCTATTAGACGAGAATGAATGGGAGACCCCACACACTTTCAACCCTTCTCACTTCCTGGATAAGGATGGTAAATTTGTCAAAAGAGGTGCCTTCATGCCCTTTTCTGCAGGTAAAGCAACTTTTTTCTCTACAGATAAATATAATTAACTTATTGTAAAGATATAATCCAGTTTAACTTGGTGCAACTCTTCCTTCTTGCAGGTCGCAGGGTGTGTGTGGGAGAGGGTCTGGCTAGGATGGAGCTCTTTCTCTTTTTCACCTCTCTTTTCCAGCGCTTTCGCTTTTCTCCTCCACCTGGAGTTACAGAGGATGAACTGGATCTCACTCCAGTTGTGGGCCTCACCCACGCTCCTACACCTCATAAGCTGTGTGCCATCAGCCTTCAATGAGGAAGAGAGCTGGAGCATGATAAATGTCTTTGCCAATGAACTGGTTTTTATCATATATTGTATGTTATCATTATTGACAATATTGTATTGTACTATTAACTGCGACTTCAGTTAATCCCTTGAAATCATGTATCAACTATCAATCAATTTATTTGTGCAATCAAAATGCTTATACACAGCAAATTCAGAAGAGCTTAGTTTTTGGTGTTTGAGCAAAAGTAGAGTTCCAAGACTCTAGTTCACTCTCATTGAGTCAAATCCATTATATTTGACTCTAATTTGTACAGTAGTTGGTGTCAAAACCGAGTGTAAAAACAAAGTGTCATGAAATCAGACCCGTAAGTGTAATTGCATTATTATTAACTCTGAAACTCGCTGTTACACTTGAAGTGTTCATGTCAGCAGAAGGGTCTGTGCTTTTGACCTGCATCATCTAAACTTTACCACTGTTTGATACGTAAGTTAAGTTATATTTTTTTACGTTATATTTTATATTGATATTTCTCTTCTGGCGCCTGGTTGTTTTGCAATAGTGAGCCACAATAACTTTAATTTATGTTGCTACACTGTTACCAGCCACCTAACAACTGTTTAACTAGCTAGCAGTTCGCATGCATGCCTGATCTCACTGTGACAGAACAATTGACAGCAGTAAATGGTCAAAATGTCTCACATTTTGTCAAATACTGTGATGCACATAGCTGTAATTGTTAGAAGTTGTTAGCTAGCGTGCTACAGACGAGCTACAATTTGATTGCTGCAAGTCAAAAAAGTCCCCTAGGCCTGTTAGAGAATGTTTTGTTAGTATTTGTTGACTAAAAAGTTACACTAATAGATTACACACTATGTCTCTTTTGGGTTTTTCATGTTTAATTGCTTGAGTTATTGGTGTGTGCAGCTCTCTAAAAGCCACTGCAAAGTTTTTGTCTTGAGAATGTCAAAACAAATGTTGAAGTAACACTAAACATGACCGCCTTTATTTTAGCAGACCTTTTTTTATGTTATGCGGCTAACACTTATGTAGTTTTTTTGGAGTTGTCCAAAAATAGTAATTCTGGGAAAGAATGAATGCAGTATTGAATGAGGTATTAGGGTATGTAGTCCCCAAGAAATGTTAAGTTCTATAGGTGGGCAATAAACAGTGCTGCTCAAAAGTCTGTAAACCCTACAGTGATTGTCAGATTTTTTGTAAAAAAAATACTAAAATAACCTTATTTAATGTTAAGATATATACATTCCAAATAATGGACTCAAACAAAAGAAATGGTTATATTGTCATTCTTTATTTTAAAAAGGGGGTTGATTTAAGAAACAATCAGATTTCATGGGTGCAAAAGTATGTGAACCCCTTCAGTTAATAGGATATTGCAACTCCTAACCTCAACCAAACGGTTTCTATAGTGACTCATCAGTCTCTCACATCTACTTTGGAGGATATTTGCCATTACCAATGTTCTTGTGTCTCTTGTTAATATTTTAGAAGGTCGTCCACTTCTAGGCGGAGTTGTAGTCTTTTTTAGTGCTCTCCATTTGTAGATGATCTGCCTCACGTTGGAACAATGAAGCTCAAATTTTTTTGAGATGACTTCATAGCTACCGCCAGACAAACGTGCTGTCACTACCCTCTTCCTGAGGTCCTCTGAGATCTTGCTTCCTCTTTGCATGGGTAAGACTAAAGTGACCTGGTTTTTATCTCTGTCTCAATCAGTGATGCACAATTTTGTCCCAAAACATCTCTGATGTTATTGGTCCATTTCAGTGGTTAATTTAGCCACCAATTTGTCCTACCAGATTCTACTTAACTGCTTGTTTTAACCAATGCAGCTCAGGGTTCACAAACTTTTGCACCTCCATAAGCTGACCAAAAACTTTAATCATTTAATTAATCATTTTAATCTTGAATTTAGTCTTGGCTACACAATTGATTTTTATCGTATATAGTATATTGAATTGATAAACCTGCACCTGTTACTTCATATAAAAAATAATGGTTTTGATTAAATAAGGAAATCAGGGTGAAACAATAGAACTCCAAAATGCTCAAGAGGTTCACAAACCTTTGAGCAGCACTGTGGTGCTAAAGGAAGAGAACTACTTAGTTCTACTCACAGCTAGTAGAAAGGCCATCACAAGAAAATGGCTTGATATGGGTCCACCCAGACATAGTCAGTGGTTAGATATAGTATAGGAAATATTCATGATGCAACATAACACTTCCGGGTCATTTCACTTAGTTATCATGTTATCATGTCCAACATATTTTAGGGGGCTTAAATACTTGTCCTGCTAACATCTGCTTTTCAGGATGAGGATGAATGGGGAAAGACTTTTGAAGTTGATTAAACTACACCTCTTACATTACAGTGCTGCTCAAACTGTCTGCACCTTTAGAAAGCATCGGCTGGACACACACAGCCTTAAGGAGATGATTCTTTAGATTATAACCACGTCTTTATTTTTTTTTAATCAGTTAGCATAGAGGTATGTAAACTAACAGTTTGTAATGCCACTCCTGGTGATACAAAAATCATAGATACAAAATAAACAAGAAGTGTCTTTTATTATACCAAAGTGCCTGCACGTAAGATATCATTTTGTCTAATTTTGTAATCATTGCTGATAGTAAAGACAAATAATTTTACTAAAGCACTGTAATCCCTCTATTCTATTGCTGTTTGTATTCTTTTAAAATGTACGCTGGAAGTAAAATAAATTGATCTAAAAATGCTACAGTGTTCATTGTAAAAAAACACGTGTGTCTTAAATAATCATTCCAAAGCCACTCCAAAATCACATTCAAGCCCTTATTTTCCCAAAACACACTGTGTTTGCGTCTGAAGCCCTCTATGGTCCTTCCACTTTAATAATATTAATCTGTTGATCCAGTGGCTGGGTGGACACGCTGCAGTCCTGGAGAGTCCTTGCTGAACAGCTGCTTGGGAAATCAGATGTTTTACTCTCTGATCCTCTGAATGTCTGGGAATGTGACTGGTTGTATGTAGAGACATAGGACTGTGAGTAGGGTGGCACGAGTGTTTGACTGTTTTGTTGTGGGTATGTGGCTGTATAAGGCTGTGTTTGAGGGGGAGTGTGAGTAAGTGGGAGACTCTCAGCATTGCTACATGGTAGAAACCCATTCATGCTAGAAGGGCTAAGTCCTGGCAGTTTAAAGGCCTCTACATTTTCTAAACTCTCTAAAGAGTTGTAGCCTTGCTCGGTTTGGCTGCACTGAGTATATGTGAGTTGACTGAAGTTGAATGTGTCTTGGCTGAAGGAAGTTGATGTAGAATCCGTTGGCAAATCAGAGGGTGATGGAGTTTTGTTGTGCTGCTGCTGTTGAACATTGCTACAATGTCCCAGTTTGGAGGCAAAACTCTGTAGAGTGCTGAGTATCTGCTTCTGAATGTGCGTCTGCTGCGCCTGCTCCCTCTCAAGGCGGCACTGCTGCTCCACCAGCATCTTCACTGCAAGACCCAAGCTACGCACCTCAGAACCCAGGGTCTGAATCTGATCCTGCAGACCAACTCTCCCTCCGGTGTCCTGGACAGCCTGTTGGGGGCTTGGGTTCCCCTCATTACGAGTGGTGCCCTGGCCTCCAGGGGGCTGTAGTCGGATGACGGTAAGCCCAGGAGCCGAGGATGTTAAAGAAGATGGTGACCGGTTAGTAAGACGAACACCAACCCGAGGGAGAGGGTGAAGGGAACGGACAGACGGACCTGGTCTCTGTGTCAGAAAACGCCTGGGGACGCTGCCTCCTCCAGGCTGACCTTCCATAACAGTCTGTGCAATGTAACAGAATAGAAAATAGTAAAAAACTATGAGATTATAGTGCAATTTTATTAACATAATATGTAGAATATATGTTACATTGGTCAATCTCACAGAATTGGGTGAGGACATATGTTAGAATACAAACTTGAATCAACTGCTGGTGTGTTCTCTACTGTGGCCTGCAGTGACTGTCTGTCATTGATAAAGTGCTGGCACACACTTAAGTTAAGGTGAATATTGGCTGTGGTCATTTAAGGTATTTGAGGTTTGCTCTCACCTTTTCAGTAGTCAGATCATAAGTTTCAGGCGGTTGAGGCACTGTACTTCTCAAATCAGCACCGTGGACACTGGAGTTATCTCTCCTCAACAATGATGCCATCTGGTGGAATGACTGTTGAACAGCAATACAAGTTAACTGAAAGTGATATTCGACACATTATACAGCTCTTGTGCTATTGTAAGCAACAACTACAGACCTAACAACTGGATTTTGATGAGTACCTTCATCCTGTGCGACAGTGCTTTATCCAAAAGCCTTTTCCGAGCTGCCAGCATTGAATTGGTGGCTGGAGAAGGTGTGACTCTCCTCCTCATGAGTGCTCCCGAAGCTGTTAGTGTGGAAGACACTGCACTTGCCTCTGTCCTTGTTACAGTTGACTGAGGACTTCTTTGTTGGCTGTTCTGTGCGAGGGAGGTGACACTAACAATCTGGATGTCATTTTCTTCCTTATCTCCCTCATGTTGCTGTTCTGGCCTGTTACCTCTGCTGGCCTCCCCAGACCCAGAAGGCTTTGCATCAGTATCCAGATTTGTGGAAGTCTGTTTGGCAAAGTTTGCTGCTGCTGTAAAGCCAGCATGGTGAGATGCCTCCCGCAGAAGGTTTTGGAGATGAATGTTACTCCAACTCTCTTGTATTGCCCCAGCTCGTGGCTGCACCTGAGCTGATGATGTGATGCTTCCAGCCTCCACAGGTCTGACCCTCCCTGGCGGCCTCCCTTGAAACTCCCTCAGGAACAGGTAGATGGCCTGGGCAGAAACCTTGATGTTCTCCAGCTCCAGCACAGCTTTGATCTTACGGAAACTCAGGCCTGCCTTCCGCAGCTCCACCACTTTGTGTTTGGCGGCATCATCCAGGCGGCCCATGGTCTCTCACTCCAGAGGAAGTGTGAGTTTGGCTGTTACTTGCTAGAAAATTACAATAAAACACAATACAAAATAAATAAAATACAATAAAACTGTAATTAACACTTGTTCGCTGTGGATCTTTTCTAGCATGTCAAAAACACCAGTTATGCAACATTTTTCCTGTTTTTACTTTGCTGCTGCAACACAATAATTTGCCTTCAGGGATCAATAAAGTAGTGCCAATTTCCTCGTTCTTACAACAAACTTTTCTTGGTATAACAACATATTACTTCATCATGTCATATCAAGAAGTAGTCTAAGTCTAGTCTAGAAGCATTGTGGATGATCCAACACACCCCTCCCATGTTCTCTTCTCCCTGCTACCTTCTGGAAGAAAATTCAAGGACCAACGCTGCCAGGATGGGGAGCTGTTACACAACAGTAAAATGTAAATTTGCACCTATATCCATGCACACATGCACCTTTTATCTGCTGCTACTCTTTACTCTTTTTATTCAACATCTACCTCTCTACTGTGTATACCTAATACAGCCATACTGTATATATCCATATGTAGCACATGTATAAACATACATACATGTACATAAACATCCTAGTCTGTAGGATTGCAAAAGGGTGGAACATTTCCAGAAACTTTCCATTGGAAGTTAAGCTGAGGAATCTTGGAAATATTCCGAATAGAAAACTCCATGGGAATTATGGAAATTTCTGCAAATATATGGGAATCAACTGGAAATTGGGGGTAATTTAAACAAACTGTATCATATCCAGAAATAAATAGAAACATTTTATTTTGTCATAAGCAAACATACATGAAAAATAATACATGACATTTCACCAGCTTTATCTGTAAGTACAACTTTATCAAGCTTTAATTATTTTACTGAACAATATTACGTAGTCCACGAGCTTAAATGTGTGGGTTCGAAAGTGTGCTCTGGGCTTCAAAGTATGGTCCAGGGTTCTAGAAATCATCTGTGCATGTGATGGAAGAATGCACAGTGCATGTAGGCGGCATAGCCTCAGTAGTGTGCTATGTGCATGTGATGGAGGAATATCATAGATATTCAAGGGTACTTGCATGAAATCTGATTAAGGGCCAAACTTCAATTTAGTAAATTCCCGTTTATTCCCATAAATTCCCGATAATTCCCATGGAAAGTTTCCAACTAAAAAAATTCCTGGAATTTTGCAAACCTACTAGTCTGTTACGCTACCTGTGTTTCTTGTCAAATTGTTAGACGTATTTGTAGCACTGTATGTTTATGTGGTCCTGTCTCGGTGTGTACTGTGTATAGTTGAAATGACAATAAAACTCCTTGACTTGACCAGTTTTCACACAGCACTAACTTACCTACGTAGAACAAGAAGCTTATAAAATATATATTGACCAACACATGAAAATGTACTACTTAATTTTTCTATCGCAGCTTATCTTATCGTCACAATGCGAGGTGGTAACTGGTTATCATAAGTATACGTTTGTATTATATTTTTGGTGCCGTAACCTTACGTTCACCTGTAACTAACAGATGTTGGCAGAGCTAACAGCTAGCACAGTAACCGTTGTCAAGCTCACCTTTTTGGAAACCTCGTCGACGACAGTGAAGGTCGATACGTGTTTCCAGCTTGGTTAAATCATTTCACGTAACGTTGCCGCGATTAAACATTTCGTCCTCGCATAGCTACGATGTCGTCATGTACACAAACAATCACTTTTTTTTTTTTTTTTAATTAACCGACAACAACATAAATAAAGAAAAGAGCGGCGCCCGGGTTGCTACGCAACTTCCGCTTTGTCGTCACCGTCATCACAGCGCGACGTTTTCTCAGGCCGCAAGTTGTTGAAGCGAAATCATCTCTGTGAAAAACATGTAAGTTTACAGTTTTATTGGGTTGCAATCGAGCTAGTTACACCTCTAATGTATATTTTATGGTGCACGAAAAATTGTGTCACGTTTTATTACCGCTTGTGCGCTTCGTGTGTCGAGTAGTAATCGTTAATCGGCAGCACCCGTGCCTCTCTCGGTTAAAATGAAAATCAATGGCGGCGCATTTCGGTCAGAGAGCACAGTTGTTGGCAAGAAAATGTTCTCATCTGAGATATTTGTTTAACAGATAACTCTAGTACTGTTAAATTATACCTTTCTATCTATTTATTATTGTTATTTTCAATGCATATAACGTTAGTCGTGTAATTCTTGCAACATTTCGGCGGCTTAAGCTCCGGTGTGTTCGCTAAACGTGTTTATGCTTTAGTTTGTGCGTCCTTGATGACATTTATTGTAACAAGCACATTATGGCTCATGTTCATATGTTGAGGAAACAACATTTACACCTTTTTTTTCAGTATAATTCCGAAACTGATCGATTAATCGAAATTGTTAGGACAAATTCTGATAAATGACTGAAATGATTAATCAGTTATAAGCTATATGGCTCCAAAGCGTCTTGTCCTTGTAGCAAATCCTGTTTGGTATCATAGTAGTGTAAATATCTTTGAGTTCTGGACTGTTGGGAAGACAAAATGGCCATCTGAAGACATTATTTTGATAATCGTGACATGCAATTCCCACTAATTCTGACATTTTATAGTTATGGTTAACTGACAATTTATATATTTTTTGTTGCTGCCCTACACCATTCTCAATATATATATATATATAATGATCTCAAAGTAACATGAGCTTGTCTATGACTTCAGGGCACCATCACCCACAAAACGGAAGGAGGAGGAAAAAACAAAAGACAGAGGCAAAGAAAAGACTGGTGCCAAGGAAGGAGACAAGGAGAGAGGACGGGAGAAAGTAAGGAAACGCCGCAGTGCTTCTACTGGCAGCAGCAGCAGCAGGTTTGTTTTCTAAGTTACCCTGTTAAGTTATCATTTCTCTTAACAATGTGTATTTTCCTACCTATAATGTGTTTCTTTGATTTGAACATGACCAGGTCCAGATCTAGCTCTACTTCAAGCAGCAGCTCGGGTTCCAGCTCAGGTTCCTCAAGCGGATCCAGCTCATCTGGTTCCAGCCGCTCTGGATCTTCAAGCTCTCGTTCCTCCTCCTCCTCCAGCTCCTCAGGTTCCCCCAGCCCCAGCCGTAGACGCCATGACAACCGCCGCCGCTCCCGCTCAGCGTAAGTCACTTACATAATATTTATACACTGCAATGTCTTACCCCCGAATTCCACCGGATGTGACGCTTTCCGTGTGTGCCATGGCCGCTGGAGCTATAAGTGGCCATTCTAGTCAATGTTTCAAACCCCACAGCAGTCCGTTTCAGAAGCGTCCCAGAAATACGTGACTGTTCTATTTTTGATGAACGGTGCGAGCAGCCAGACACAGAAACGGCATAGAGAATCCGGTCAATTTTCAAAACACCCTGTGAAAATGACCAAATCTTAGAAAGGAAGTCTGGCGGGCTAAACGTCTGCCTCTGAAAGCTCCTGGTGGGATTTGAAGTTGCATGGAGGACGAACCAAAACAGCGTCACAGCCATGATGTGATAGAGACATGCTTGGTTTGGTTTCAGGGGTTAGCGTTCACTTGTTTTGTACATGACGAGGTTAATCAGTGTTTTGGTGTGATTCTGCAGGTCCAAAACACAGAAAAGGGGAGATGACAAGGAGCGAAGAAAAAGAAGCCCAAGCCCCAAACCAACTAAAGTTCATTTAGGACGGCTGACCAGGAATGTCACTAAGGTCAGTTGAGAAATTTCACAACACATGAATATGTTTTAACATGACTTAAGTTTATGCCACTACATCCGAAACCTCATGTATATGAACAATGTTCATAAGCTCAGAAAGATTCCTCTGAAAGTTTTTGGTGAACCTGATTTTGATAAGCGTACTATGTTTTTTTTTTTTTTTTTTGGCACAGGACCACATCCAGGAAATCTTTTCTACTTATGGAAAAATCAAAATGGTTGAAATGCCAATGGACAGGCTCCATCCACACCTGTCCAGGGGTTATGCTTATGTGGAGTTTGAGACTCCTGATGAGGCTCAGAAGGCCCTCAAGTACATGGATGGAGGTAGGCCGTAGAGTGTTTGCTTCAGTGCCTTTTTTTTCATAGGATTACTGTGGACATACATGTTGAATAATTATCATACAATTTTGATGACTTTGTTATTGATAGGTCAGATTGACGGACAGGAAATCACTGCATCTGCTGTGCTTGCTCAGCGAGTCCGTCCTCCACCTCGAAGACCTTCTCCACCTCGCAGAATGCCCCCACCACCACCTATGTGGCGCCGCAGTCCACCGCGCATGAGAAGAAGGTAAATTTTGGTTGCTCATTCTTCCTGCCTTCCCACCACAAGAGCTTTTTTCCCTCTTTTTTAAAAAAATGTTTGTGTCCTCACAGGTCCCGCTCCCCAAGGAGACGGTCCCCAGCACGCCGCCGCTCTCGCTCCAGATCTCCCGGTCGCAGGCGTCACCGCTCTCGTTCCAGCTCTAACTCCTCCAGATAGACGAGTTTCCTCCCTCCTGATCTCTTAGATAGTCTCTCTGAACAACAGCAGTTCCTGTTTTCCCAGGCCTCGTGGACTCATCAGAAATTAAATCATCTGCATTGTAGCCAACAAAACACATGCCTACATGTTTTTTTTGTGCAAATGTGAGTTTTTCTTTTTTTTCATATTTTGTGTAAAGTTGATCCTAAAAAGCTGGTTCTGTGTTTATGTTGTGTTTTGAGTCCACTAAGATCTACAAATGTTTCTTTTTTTAAATGTGACTTCTTTTTACCACATACTGAATTTTTAGACGTTTTGAAAAAAATAAAAACACTGAAACACGAACAGAATGAGAGTTCAGTTTGTAACAGCCTGGTCAAGATTCTGAGAGGTCTTTGCTGTTAACATGTTTGGCGTACTTTCAAATGAATATCAACTAAAAACATACACAGATAAAGACATAAGATCCAGGGAAGGGGAGTAATACATGGTGTATATTAAAAGCTTTAATTTCTCTGAACATGTTTTTAAACTGTGACAGGCAACTAAAGGAACATTTAGCACAAAGAACCTAGCGCCCCTTCCATGTATCCTCATATTTAATTTTGAAGGCCAGAAGGCTAAAACAATTCTAGATACAGGTATGTATGTACGTTATTCTGTGGCAACACTACAGATGGTGGACAAAACCAGTAATAAAATATAGATACAATGTAATTCATAAGACCTTTAAGTATGTACATTGTACATTACGTCTGTGCTGCTGTGTTACACAGTAGTGAGTGATGTAATTATTACCTTTTAATGATGGCTCTGTTCCATTTAAGTGTGCCAGTGACACAGCATACGGATCATAGTGCTGTTTTTAAAGGCTCTGCACACCCATTGTTTTGGCAAAAAAAGACTGACTTGTACATGATGACCTCACAAAAAAACAAAAAAACTTTTAACCTGAGTACAGGTCTAATCTAAACACCCGGACTCAATATTTCTTCTAAGTAGTTGAATAGTGAAGGAAGCATTGAGGGGGTATACTGTATATGGGTGTATTCACAGTCTGTATTGTGAGCGCGTTTCCTACAACCGTACTGACCGCTGGGGGTCTCACTCACTCTAGAGAGAAGACTTAAATTCTTTTATTGTTGCATCTGTATGTTTTTCCCCCCAGTATACTCACTAGACTTGCCATGCTCCACTACTTAGCCACCCTCCACCTAAAATTACAGCCTTGTCGTTAGTTCTTCAGACGCGTCGCGCTTGCACAAATAGTCCAGCGCGCCCCGGCTACAATCTTTACTTTCGATGCATGAGAGTTTGAGGTCTTCAGCCGTTGAGCAGACGTCTGGGGAGAATCCTTTGCACGATGATGACTTCGGATCAAGAAAAGACCAGACAGCGTTTGAAACAGCTTCTGGGGAAACCTGGAAATGGAAACTGTGCCGACTGCGGAGCTGCAGGTAGGCTGAAGTGGAGTCACTGACAGATGCTGGACAAATTTAAATGACATTTTCTTACGTCAGTCTGTTTATACATTATATGAACATCCTACTTCTTCTGGTATCCCTACGAGTTATTATAAACGACAAATAATTAACTACATAAAGCGTAATTTAACAGTGTGTCTCCAGCTGTCTTTCGCGAAAATCTACAAGGTCGTTGAGTTTCCTTTCTCAGACAGTCATGATGTGGTCTAGGCATGGTTATGAAATATGAAAGAGTTGACATAATGAAGAGACCAATGCATTTCCTGCAGACTCTAATAAAAGAGCAACTAAATAATGTAAAGGCATTTTCAAACCAGCTGTATATATTTCATAGGCGTCAGTTTTCATGCATAACTTTCTAAATAAGTCACTCACGTCGACCACAATATGTTTTTATTCCAATCCAGAGCGATATCTTGGTTAAAAAGTGCTTTACAACTTACATTTAATATCATAAATATTCTTATTCCGAGGTGAAGTAGTTTTTCACACATTTTGTGTTGGTTGTATTCATCTTTCCTGTTGCATGTACACACCCTGATAGTTACATACACGTAGTAGGTTTGCACTTATCAAATCTGCAGTCGTGTGCATGGCAGGTGTGGTTAGTGAAGTAAGGCTCATCTACATTCTGAGTAAAACGTCAGAAACGTTTGCTGAATTGATTATGTTGTACTTTTTGTCAGTTTGCTGGTTCACAAAGGAAAGATTTTCGAAATTACTATTCAGTATGTTGAAATATTGGAGCTCCAGTGTGAAATGAAATGAGCCCATAAAGATGTAAGAGCATTCACTCAATCATCTCTCTTCAAGTGCATTCATCCAGGTCTCTTAAATGATGCCTTTTCTTTATTATAATTAATATGGCTGTCATTTTCCTGATTAATCCCAATTTGTTTTTTGATATGTAAAAATAAAGAGTGAAAAAATACCCACAGATTTCCCAGAGCCTTACACGGCATCTTAAATGTCTTGTAAGACACTGATAGTATACAGCAGCAGCAAATCCTCTCATTAGAAAAGCTGAAACCAGAGAATGTTTGGCTTTTTGTTCTTATTTTGCTTGAGAAAAGACTGCAGACTGCAGACTACACGTCCATACAATACAGAGAAGATGGGAGTGGCTAACTACACATCAGCCTCTTGTCTCTTGTCTACAGATGCAGTCTTACAAGTGTGCAGCTTTGTGATTATGCACAAGGAAGTAATAGACTTGTTTTTTTTCTCACGCTTTTTTTCAGCCTGGGTTCCTTTAGTCGGAACCACAGTGTGCTGATACAAACTACTTGACACTGTCCCTGTTCTCTGACCCTTTTAAAAACATAACCACCATGGCAGCTGTAATCTAACCATGCATTCTGAGAATGAGGTTTTGAAGTGTAGGAGGTGCTGTGTGGGTACAGTATGTGTAGTCATTCACACAGATGCTGCAATTCTTGCCTGTACTGTATCTGTTCACAAACCTGAATTTAATATGTATTTGCCCCACAAGAAAAAATATGTCTAAGCAGGCAGTAACAATGTACAATAAATGTGGGCTGCTGTTGTGTAAATACTGTATTAAAGGAGACATTTTGTAGTGTTTGTGTCTGGGCAAAAATTGCATATGGAATACTACCTTGCCGGGGTGATTTAAGGTGAGGCATCAGTGGTGCTGAGTCTCCTCACACTGTAAAATGCAAAGGAAACACCCAGTCTGCCCTCACACAAACCTAAACACAATCCAACTCATGGTTGACATAATTTTCACTAAAATATTGATCATCTGTGTGTGGGAGGGTCTGATGTTCACTCTGAGGATGTGGACTAAGTTGTTAAATCTAGGTCATGGAGAAAAGCTCACAGCACTTTGGGTGACCTGCTTCCTGCATGGAAAATGGATACCCTTTTATTTTTCAGCATACATATAAAAATGATTTCCCTGGTGTGATATTGTATAAGTGTATAAGTCTGTTGATCATTTTCTCAATAAATCAATTAGTTGTTTGGTCCATAAAATGTCAATGTTGATCACTGTTTCCTAAAGCCAAAGATGATGTCCTCAAATGTTTTGTTTTGTAAACAACCCAAAGTCATTCAGTTCACAGTCACATTTGAGGAGCTAAAATCAGAGAATTTGGACATTTTTTCTAAAATGACGATGAATCTAAAGAGTTGGTGATTTATTTAAGAGTTGACAACTCATCGTTGTAGCTCTAATCTGCATGTGTCTTTATGCTGTGTTGCAGATCCAGAGTGGGCGTCTTACACCCTGGGTGTGTTTGTGTGTCACAGCTGCTCAGGCCTCCATAGAAACATTGCTCAGATCAGCAAGGTGAAATCCATTCTGCTGGATCCTTGGAGCTCTTCTGAGGTGGAGGTGAGAGTTCCTGTGTGGTGTGTATGTAAAGTATCAAATGAGTTTTATTCATACAAATGCTGACCAAAGTAGAAAGCCCTGTGTTTTGTTAGAGAAGTTCAGCCATCCATTACAGCCTGAAACGCGGTTTGCAGTAACGTCGCAGCCTCTGGCCTCACCCTCTCTCTGCCTGCTGCTCTGCCCCTGCATCCCTGCTTGGAAGAATAAGACAAGTCATCCGTCTCAATTGAGCACGGCCTGAAAGGCATGAGCCAGCAGCTGGCATATATAACCAGTATCTTTGTGTTTGTGTGTGTGAGAGTGTTGGTGTGTGTGTCTGTCTGGGTGAGTGTGCTGAATCCCGGGACTCTCAAAAGCGAACACTCACTTTACATTACAGCCTGACCGTTAATGGGATTTTTTTTTTAAAAGACAGATGCCAACTTTTAGAGGGGAAAAAAATCACAGATTAAAGAGGTGGCAGCAAATATAGTGAATTTTTTAATAAAAATTGACCTTTTCTGTGTGGACTTTGCACTGCTATGACTATGCAAAGGTTCCCAGAAGGCTGGTCTATTAAGCAAATAACTAAATATAAGAATATTTAAAATGTATTATATTATTTATTTATTATTATATTCTTTAACATGTTAAATAATGTAACATATACATTGTCAACCAGTTCTAGTTGACATTATTATTATTATTATTATTATTATTATTATTATTATTTGAACTTTATTTTTGGTATTTCACGAGCTAATAACACTCCCCGGTGCTCTGAGCTCACAGCATGGCTTACAAACAAAACAGCAGCTATAGTTTGCAGCAGTTTACTTCACTGTCCATCAGGAAACTGTAAATTAGAGAGTTGAGGCGGAGCAGCCGGAGAACATCCGAGGGAAAACCAGAAAACATTTTCTCCATAAAATATGATAAATAATGGTGGTGTGTGACTTAGTGCCCTAAAATGTTATGTTCTTCTCATGGGTGATCATACCCAGAGCACAAAGTTACATAATGCAAGAATGGACTTATGGTGCAGAGTGGGAATGACGGCATTCACCTGATAACACGTCAGTGTAGTATCAAAATAACTTTAAAGAATGAGGTAAAAACAATAATGTATTTTCATTAACCATATCATGCTGCTGTCCACTGTGTGTTTGTGTGAATGTGTGCAACAAAAGATGGTTTGTGGTGTGTTCTTTGTGTGTGCCCACTGTCTTCCTTTTCTCTGACTCTTCCTTGTTTTGTGTGTGTGATCTGTAGTTTCCCAGCTGTGTGCTAATGCATGCCGAGCAGTGTTTTCTGTGTTAAGTACAAAGACATACAAAAAAGAAGCAGCCATAGCAAGAGCAATGTCTTCTTCTGGACAAAATGTCAGGCACACAAATGCTGAGCTACAAGCACCTCATTATATTTGTGTGTGTTTAACCTGCCTCATCAACCAAATACACATACACACAGATATCACTTATAAACATCAAATGTTTCTCATCCTCCCCTCTGTAGTTTATGGACTCTGTGGGTAACAATGCTGCCAAGGCCAAATATGAACAGATAGTTCCTGCCTTCTTCTACTGTCCCACACACAAAGACTGCACGTAAGTGATGCGTCTTCTGTCCTCCTGTCCGATCCAAGTGTTTCTCCTACCTTTGTATAGGCGGTCACCTCTGAATGTAAGTGTGATTAGTGCACACATGCAGCTCAGATGGATGTTGTAAAAATGTTTCTTTTCGTTCATCCTTTTTTTTCTCCTGATTTTTGCACAGCCATGGAAGTGACAGTTCATCATACACATCTATTTTTAGCTAATTCCAGGATGGAATGACTTTGTAAAAAACAGGTTTATTCAAATTTTAAAGTTGCTGTCAGTATAAAATCTATTGGTAGCTGCAAGAACGTAGACAATATTTTAAAGTCAAGTTCAGGATTTGACTTATTGGTCTTGTATATATAAATGCCAGATGTTACCTACCTTATATTGTGACACATTTAGCCACTCTGCAGCAGTACATCGATCACCTACTTTGCAAACCGATCTGAATTTGTACACTGCGGTCAACATCTTTCAGGACTTCAATTATTGTTCCACAGATGGATAAATTCATTAACAGAACAGAGGAAACAAGTGTTCTTTTTTTGGTAGCCATGCTAACATGTAGAAACCCCTCACTGATAAGAATGGCAAGTTCCTGCAGTTTGAACAGGAAACAGTTTATGAGGGTTTCTTCTTAACCGTCCACTGATATAAATAACAACAACAAAACATTGAGCTGTGAAGTTTATTTCAAAATGGACCTACTTCGTGTTTTTGAGCAGTGATATGTTAATGTTTAGGCAGTACAAAATGAAAGGATGATTGGGGGAAGAAGAGAGAAAAGGGTAAATCCATTAAATGTGGAGCACTCTGGAAGAATACATTAACTACTGTGATGCTGATTTGTTGAATATGGTGAAATGCAGATGAGGTGACTTGTATGCTGAAAATGCATACACATACAAGGTGCTTGTTTATGCATGATGCTTTGTGGATGTTAAAGATAATTATTGAAGGAACCAAAAATCTAGAAATGGAAATAGAAATGGATGTGAGAGATGAACAAAGAACATGACAATCAATATCATGGTAGACAGAGTGATATTGTGTGTATGAAATGTAGCTCCAAGGCTTGACATCTATGTAAGTCAATGAGACGTTTGCAGCAAATTAGCTCAAGCATGAAGTAAACGTCAACACCAACTGTTCTACAGGCTCCTGCGGGAACAATGGATCCGTGCTAAGTACGAGAGGAAGGAGTTTGTGTGTGTGGAGAAACAGGAGCCCTACTCGGCAGGTAAGAATTAAACGCACCTCTGTACGGTTTTGTGCACAGGCATGTTATATTTCTAATTGCTTACTCAGGAAAACAAGTGATTGTCCAGTTCTCACACAGCACCATCTATTCAGCATTGAATGAATGCTCAGAAGGGAAACAGAATCATCCGTTTATCATTACCAACATTCTTGGGTGAAACAGATCCAAATCCAAGATATAGAGTGACACAGGAAGGGAAAGACAGCCCCATCTCATATCCCACTTTGCTGCCTCCACCTAAAGAAATAGTCCCAATACTTTGGGAAATATTAAAAGTAGTTATAGCTAGTGAAAAACTGACATAATTACTTAATTACTTAATTAAGTCAGGCTAATAGTTTCCCCTTGCTTCCACTCTTTATGCTAAGCTAGGCTAACCATGTCCCGCCTCCAGCTCCGCACCTAAAGCTAACTGATGTCAATCTTCTCATCAGCTCTTGGAAAGACAACCAATAAGTGTATTTCCAAAATGTTGAACTATCATTCAAATTAAATCAACATGCATCAAATCTTTAAGAACTACATGATTTGCTCCATGAAAGATTTTTGCTGTGCACAAGCTCTTCCTTTTGAATAAAGTGTATTGATTGCTAGTGTATAGTATAGTAGGTGCTATTTGGCCGGTGTAATAATAAACAACTTATGGGCCAGTGGGCATCATAACCCACTGCTCATTTACATAGCCCAGCCCAATTAGCCCACCAGGTAGGTAGTTTGTCAGATAGATGCTATGTCAGCATGCTGCAGAGACGATAAGGGCTGGTCGTCAACATAACAAAACTGCCCCTTACTGTCCTCCTTGAGCACTCATGTATCTTCCCTTTTTTAAAATTATGCCGACCCCTTTCTCATGTGTATAATTTTATTACAGGTCTAAGCTCAGTTCCTCATAAATGTGCTATACAAAACCCCTGTCTTTGCCTTTTGCGCTGAATCATGTGCCTGTGTGTGCCACTAATGACTCTTAGGCAGAGGCTAATCGACCACCTCAATAAAAGAGGAAAAGCAGAACTGACCTCACACGCAAATCAATAATGGGTGCCCCCGCCACGCTGAAAGATGACCAGTGTGCAGATGCTAAGATTGAGTCATTATAATCTCTGAACAGTCTCAAATCTCATAATATCTATTATATACAATTGAAGAAGAAGAATTTAGATCCTTCAACAGTACAACAGTGTAAAAGTACTCACAAGACAGAAAGAAGATGTACGACACAAAAAATCCTACTTAAGTAAAAGTACAGAAGTATTATTGGTAAAAATATACTTATTAAGGTATCAAAGTAAAGTACTCATTCATTACATAATCATATTGTTACTGACCCGGGGAACTCATATACTCACATATTTCTAACAGAATGATATAATGAGATACACAAGCCGTAGTCAGCATGAGTAGGAGACAAATAATGATGTCTAAAAATCAACACAGTTCCCCTTTTTAGAGTTAGAGTTAAGTCAAAACATCATTAGGTAGTTAGATGTACTTGGGTACTTAAGAAGTGCCTTTACTGTGAAATGAAAAGCTAAAGAGCTTTAAATTTCCAGTTTCAAAAAGAAAAGTCAAAATCTCTCTTTAAGGTAGATGAGATAAAGCGCTATTATCAGGGTCTCATGACCGTCAAACTCTTACTCTCTGTGTCTCTCTGTCTCTCTCCTTCTTTGTCAATGGCCTCTTGTGTTGTGCTGTGCAGAGGTTTTGGAGCATGTGCCTGTGTGTCTGCGCCCCGGAGGAAGAATGGTCTCTTTTGTTATTTGTTATTATTCCTCGATTGCTGGCCAGGGGAAACTTGCAGCAGTGTGTAGAGGGCCTGAAGAAAGACGGACGCTGTGGTCCAAAAAGTGTTTAAAACCTTTGATACCCCGTTGTAAGAGTAAATGAATTCTCCTCCTCTGTGCTATGTTGTTGTTGTTGCGGACAGTCTGAACCCCCTGCCACCCCCCCGAGAGGTGGAACAAAACTTTCTGACTCATGAATAATTTATGAAGTGATTGCTCCTCAACTAGAAGTTTACTGCTGTCTGTGGCCTACACCATGTCGACTTTATTACAGTACAAAGAAGCAAGGACAAAGTAAGCATTTCGTAATTTGTGTTTCTCCATTTCCCAGAGGAAATTGGCAACTGACATGTCTGTTTTTCTCAAATCTTCTCTGTCCTTTGCTTTGTATCACATAGCACTTTACTGGCACACTTTACTTTCAGTGGAATGGCTTTTCTTGTACACTTTGTATCAGGGGAAGTAGTTTATCAGGTGTCTATAATGTAATGTGCTATTTTAAAGATTTCCATGTAATCGAAAGAAAACAGCAAAGTTCTATTTGCGTTAATCTTAACACACAGGGGTTCATAATAATAACTAAACTAAAAACTGAAAAAAGAGAGGGCTTAAAAGTGATAAGAGTCTCTAATAAAAATTTAAAATAGTACCTTGCAACAGTTTTTCAGTTGTGGTTATTTCAGTGACAAAGTGCTGCTCGACTGATAACACCTAATGAACAATGTGTAAAAGTAGCTCTGTGGCTTTGCAGTGTGAATGAAAAATGTGGACTTTGAATCGAAAAAAGATCCTGTTTATTATAGTACTAGAAATTTAGCTAGTTAATTTGTGTGTGTGTGTGTGTGTGTTGGTCGGGTGTGCATAGGACAATGACAATGCATTTCTTGCTGTTTCTGTTGGCTCATGCTGGGTATGTGCAGAGAGGCCAGTGTCAGGAACAGGCACAGGAACAGAGCCAACAAGCTCTGTGTTGGTGTGTGTTTAGGTGTGGGTGTGTAAGAAAGAGGATGTGTTTGAGATCCTATATTATTGAGAAGAGTTTAAAAAATGATGAAGCATAGAAATATAGATTCATTCCTGCTCCAGCACTAATTGGATAGTATAAAATACAAAAATGCATTGGTGATTGTTAATCAAAAAGGCTTTATGTTTTTGGGCGTGTGTGTTAGAGAGGGAGACAGTTTATTTCAATGTTCAGGCCTATAGAGGAAGCCATCAGTTGAAACTGAATTATTTATGTCTAGTAAAAGCGGTGTGGTGCTTCCTCCCACCACTGCTGAGCTGCATAGAACGGTGACCACATAGGCTAAAAGTGCGCGCGCACACACACACACACACACACACACACACACACACACACACACACACACACACACACACACACACACACACACACACACACACACACACACACACACACACACACACACACACACACACACACACACACACACACACACACAGTCACGAGTCTTTCAGTGGTCTGTGTCATTGTCCTGGCATAGATAAAGTAATTGAAATTACTGTTTTAGTGCACTAACGATGTACTGGATTAAAAGAAAATGTGGGGGGTAATTTAAGTGAAGGAAGTTGCCTCTATCACTATTAAAGCTAAACTTTAAAAAAAAAATTTTTCATAAAAAATGGATCTAAAAGCTTTGTGTAATGTACATGTCCCTGCAGGTCTGCAGAGCCATTGAGCGTTTTTAGTTTTCTGCCCAACACCAAACAGCAGACCGACAAAGTGAGCAAGCACAGTGGAGCATTTAACCGCTAAACAGCTTGATATTTTCTCAGGAGCTGGCTAAGACCTAAAACAGAACTAAAACATGAGTGATTATTGAACTTCTTTGGGTGGACAGGAACACAAATCCAAAAGATTGCTCGTGCTGCTCTTTATCTGCTGGATGTGTAAATATGCCACTTGCTAACAGGTTAGCCAAGTCAACTTTATAAAGTAATAATATATCAGTTGTGTTTATAGCTTCTGCTGGTGCATGAAGCTTTAAGTTTATCTAAATAAAATCATAATTTTACTAATACTATTTAGTATTTTGTAAAGTCTGTGTCTTCCCACTGTTTTCTCTCTCTGCATTCTTGCTCTGTGTCAATGTAACGGGACCCTTGTGGTTTCACTCCTGGCAGGGTACAGAGAGGGGTTTCTATGGAAACGAGGCAGAGACAACGGACAGTACCTCAGCCGAAAATTTATTCTGTCCGAACGGGAAGGCGTTTTGAAGTACTTCAACAAGCATGATGTGAGTGTTTTCTCCCTCTATCTGTCTATCTTTTTCTCAATCTGTATTTGATCTGCAGGTCACACTCTCTCTAGAGATGTCCTGATTTCTCTGGTGAAATCTGGAGATTTAAAAAATTGGAGAGTCCCATTTCAAAATACATGATACATGAACGCATTTCAAAATACATTCAAAAACACAGTAGTGAGGGAAAAGAGCTGAATAGCACTTTCATAGACCATAATGCATTGATAACTGATATACTGTATGGTAGTTGTGCACCATTTTCTATTTAGAACACTTTGAGAAGGATGTAAGGAGAGTCCAGACTGTACCACTGACTGTATATCTCTTCTAAAAATGTCTTTCCTGCCTGCAGGCCAGAGAGCCTAAAGCGATAATGAAGATCAATACTGTGAATGCCACTTTCCAACCAACAAAAATCGGCACTGCCCACGGCCTGCAGATAACCTATTTGAAGGACAACAGCACTAGGAATATCTTCGTTTACCATGAGGACGGAAAGGTGAGGTGTGGTGCCTCTCTGTTGGATGTTTCATGTGGTGTGTGTGTGTTTCCCTCTGGTGGAAATGGTTTGTTATTACACGTTGGTGGGTAATTTTTGTATAATCCTTAATACCTAAAGGCTTCACAAAACTCATACAGAAGATGAATAATACTGTGAGACATCCCCCTTGGGCTAGGGGCTTTTCAAATAGCATTTTGAGCATAAATGCAATTTAGAAAAACCATTTAGTCTAGAAATGATAGTAATGAGTGCCGTGTATAGTGCTACAGGTTAATTAGATGGCGATGTGTTAGATGATATTGCAGTGAGAGTCACTGAACTTCTTGATTTTCCTGTCTTGAAGGAAATGGTGGACTGGTTCAATGCCATCAGAGCAGCCAGGTTTCACTACATGCAGGTGGCTTTTCCTGGAGCGTCCCAATCTGATGTGAGTATATGCACGCACATACATGTGGTACATGTACATACACACTCTTTATCATTGACTTTTGCTACTTTTTTGTGTAGCTGTTGCCAAAGCTAACCAGAAACTACATCAAGGAGGGTTACATGGAGAAGACTGGTCCGAAGGTAATATATTTGTCTATTTTTTATTTTTCTGCAACATTTGTGTTGATAAAATATTTTTCCACAACATGATTTATAAGTTAGGGAAGTACTTTGCAAAGTGTATAAGGATGTCTTGCAGAGCACGAAAGCCCAAGTTATTTATTTGCCCTTTGAAACTCTGTGAATTGAGCTTTTCTCTCCTTTTTCTGTCCCACAGCACACAGAGGGCTTCAAGAAGAGATGGTTCACGATGGATGACAGGAGGCTCATGTACTTCAAAGATCCACTGGTATTAAAGCTGCACATGAAGAACCTGCTGAAGTTACACACTGTGACCAGCAGATGTTGCTATGCCTTTTTCTCTACTGTGCATCAGACTGGGGCAGCGCACCCTTTAAAACATTTACCCTTTAGACAGAATACTATCTATCTAGATAGTTTGCATTTAATTTGTTAAAAATTGAGATTTTGGCGGTTTGGTTTGTGGTGCTCAATGTACCAATGTGTTCTGCACCCACTTGCTTGAATGCCTTCATACAGGCATATGTTACCTTCTGACCGTTGTGCTCCTCCAATGAATGACGCCTGGCTCTGCCATTCGTACGCTCAGGGCAATCCAATCTTTTCTCATCTCTTGTTCCCCCGTTGGTGGAATGCCCTACCAGTTCTTACCACGCAGCAGCCTCCATGGCTGGGTAATGAAGCCATATTTTGAGCTTCAAAACGGCACTTCTGAAACCTATGGGTGATGTCACTCATGCACTGTCCATACTTTTTACCGTCATTGGTTCCTGCCAGAGCATGGATGTCCCTCTCTACCGTCAAAAAACTCGATTAAGCTGTGTCTGTTTCTCCCTCTGCTTCCAGGATGCCTATGCACGCGGTGAGGTGTTCATTGGAAGTAAGGAAAACAGCTACACTGTGCTTCCCGGCCTGCCGGCAAACACCCAGGGCTACCATTGGCAGTTTGGAATTACTATAGTGACTCCAGACAGGAGGTTTCTATTTACATGTGAGACTGAAGGGGATCAGAAAGACTGGATCGCTGCATTACAGACTGTTATCAACAGACCAATGCTTCCTCAGGAGTATGCAGGTAAATTGAACGTAGTCAAATTATTATTTAGATGATTTTTTTTTTTTCTCAATCTCCGTCTAACATTTGCTGTTCTCTCTGCAGTGGAGGCCTATTTCAAGCACAAACCATGACTGTCCTAGTGTTTGAAGAACTGTTGGTGCAGGATGAGGAGCAGGCAGTGGAGCTAGAGGAAGAGAAGGACCTGAGATATGTGCTCGAGATTTCATAATGGGAGCCATTATAAAAAAATAAGGGCGACAGAAAAAAGGACCTAAAGGTGAGATAGTTTTCCCACAGTGACTCCTTTTACTCCACCTGCCATCCTGCTCAACCTCACCTACATTATGTGCCAGACCTATTTCATAGGTAGTCCAAATCACTCCTAAGTTCATGAATGTTAGCCAAACTCACTCATATGTTATGCGACTCACATACTTGAAAGAGGTCAGTTATCCTGACCTGAATGTGCAGATGTTATGTGCATGACTTGTTTGTAGGAATCAGAATAGCTGCTGCTCAGTAATATAGTATGATAAATATAATGAATACTTAAATAATTCCAATGTTTAATACAGCCGAAATAACAACTACATGTACAAACTATTCCCTTCTAGACAATTACGTGCAGACTAACATGTCAGTAGTAAGGAATAATACATATATGGTCAGCAGATACTCATTTTTTTTTCTTGTATGGGTATAATGATATTTAATTCTTAAGGTATTTATTTTTAACTGTATAACATGCTACATGTAGTTTGTAAAGTTAGTTTAAGCACTGCATGTATAACAAACTATTCTAACTATGCTATGCTGTGCTTTTTGTACATATTCAAGCAGCTGAATGTAAGCTGCTTTGTGTGATGTTTATTATCACAAGAAATGACTTGCATTCCTTTTTGTCTCTTTTGTAAAAAAAACAAAAAAACAACCTTAGCATTTATTTATTTGAATGCCTATAATTATTTTTTCCAGCAAAGGGCGACAGAGGAGAGATTTTAAAATGTATTATAACTATTACAATGAGCCTGCCGTACTTCAAACTATGTTCAAACTATGTGAGCATGCATCAGCCTTGCTTCAACAATAAATCTCCACCACACAGAATGTTTTGTAACTCTTGCTCTGAACACTGAAATGTGTTCACTATTTAAAGGGTAAAAAGCCACTTTACCTTTTGTTTTTATTGAAGTTAACTTTCAGTTACAAGAAAGAAGTTGCACATTGAAAAGTAGTAAAACCAAAAATTAGTACATTACCCTGAACATCAAGATTGGAAAAAGGTACAGTAAATACTGTTCAGAGATATTCAGTTTCAATGGTTTCTATGTCTAAGATGAAATCTACCAAAGCAACGGTCATATAAAAAGAGGTCTATGCTTCTTTTAAGAAGATGACCAGGTTAAATACTGTTAACAGAATACAAGAAATGTACTGGTCAACGTTTTTAAGAAAACATGGCACTATATACCGCATTTATATATTCATGAATTGAAACTAAACAAACAGTAAATAAAGCAGCCTGCTAATGTTTGCACATTTGACTACAAATAAAACATTCAAAAAAGAGATATACGCATCTGTGTGTCATATACAATACTCTAGTTAACATTGCCAACAAACTGTAAGTCTTTATTCCTACTCACTGTCTTATTTACCATCTAAAGTGCTATTCATTTTTTATTACATGCAGAAAAAAAAGTATTTACATCATGTTTGTCAAAACCCCAATGTCTATAGATTACATACAGTATGTTTGACCATCTGTTTTTAAATAAAAATTTAAAACCAAAAGCATATATATATATATATCATTAAGAAGAGAGGTTGTATTAGAGCACTTCAAGACTCAACATCAATCCTCTAATATTGAAAAAAATCCCCAAAATGTTTTAGGTGTTGTGACCCATGCAGTGCCATGTTTGTGAAGGTTTGTTAAACTACTGTATACTTCATTTTTTTTTTTGCATCTAACATGAATTAAAATCTACTAGAAAAATCATGTATTGTGGCTAATGATGCTATTCTGTACTTCATATCCTTGTATACACAATAGCAACATCCTTTTACTTTTATGCAGAAGAAGTAATACATATTTCCAAATATCCACAGCTGAATCATGGAAATGCTTAGACTGAGTTTATGCTGGTGAGCTAAAGTGGCTGCAAAGAGCCTGTTACTGAATTACTGACATAAACACTGAACCATGGACAGAAGACACTATACATCTATTGTATGAATATTCATCCACACACTGATCAAGAAGAGAACATTCAACCAAACCGTCACTGATCTTTCATAAATACATGTCTTTACATGTATCCTGTGTCTGCAAGAAGACCAAGAAATGAAACCCCTTCACAATAAAACACAAGGTAATGCAATGCTGGAGTTAAAATATTATCATGCAGCTACAGTTATGTAAGAAAATGTCCATTAATAGGATACTAACTGAGGTGTGCAGCACATAACTTTGTCTTTTGCAAACCATAACCTGGGGCTACATTCACAGCTGCAGAAAGAGGTGGGTGAGGGAAAAGCAGGACACACAAGATGGAGTAGGGCAATGAAATGAGTGCAGGACAACAGATGGAGGTTGCGTGGACTGAGACAGGGAGGTTTGAGAGTGGAGAAACAGAAGGACACAAAGGTTTATACCTCGCTGGAGCTGACTCCTCATCTCTGATCAGGCCAAATATGAACACCTACTGTATGAACATGAGTGATCCATACACACACGTACACACACACACACACACACATACACACACATGCACACACAGATCCAGAGAATGACTAACGCAGGTTTTAAGACCTGCAGCAGCCTGTGCTCTTCATTTCTTTGTTTACGTACTCCTGGAGCTTAAACTTCTCACTGGGATCCTTCATAGACCGGTGTTTGAGCTCCCTAAGACAAAGGAAGAGGATTAAACAAAATGCAGCCACCCATCGTTAACAGTGCAAATGATTAGTTTATGCCTTAAGTTGCTCCAAAAATTAATTTAGGGAACCTGTAATGTAAACACAAATTTTCTATCATGTATTGTTTTTGAGAGAGAGACCCGATTATTGGTATATCAGAGGTACTAAATGTATTCTTTTAACAAAATAAAGCTCATCGTCCACTTATTAATGGCACATAACTTAACTGTAGATTTTGACTCCAGAAGGCAGCTTTCACATTATTCTGCTGAACTGGGAAAGTTTCTCTGTGCTCATCTTTAACACATGTATGTGTGACCAGAACAGTTTGTCGTCATCATCGTCTAGTTTTGAGGCCAGTCGTGATGCAACATGCAGAGTACACACATGTGATGTGGAAACTTGAATCCTCCAGTCTCACATAAACATTTTACAAAGAGTCATTTCATTTCAATTAAACTTTAATATTTAATATTTATTTTCACTTTCGTGGAAATCTAATTAACATTTACTTTATGTCTGAAGGCGAAAGCTAGCCAGTTGACCTTGATTTAATATTTCTAAGGTTTTCTTAATGACAGTAAAGTGCTGACATGTCTTTATCTTCTTAGTATTATTAGTACACTATTTAGTAAATTAAAATGACAAAACATCTCTTAATTAGAGCCACAGCACCTGCAGAGTGAATGGTACTCACTTTGCCACAGCAGTGAATGCCAGCTCTACATTGAGACCTGACCTGGCGCTGGTCTCCATGAAGGGAACTCCAAACTCCTGCAGCAATGACAGTTTTTGGAGAGATTTAGTCATGCAACAGGCTTTCAACAGGCTGCTACTTCTCTGAAAAAATTCAGTCCGCTGGATGAAAATGATACAGAAGTTCACGGCAGAACTTTACAGCACAATAGTGATCTTGTTTACTTTGGATAAATCCAACTGAGATGTGATGAATTTGTCTCTCAGCCTTTTCCTCTGCAGGGGAATTTGTCTACGCCCACAGTGATGATAACTAATGTGCTTTTTTCCCCTCCCAGGCTGAGCCTTACTTAGTGGCACTTTATTGCTCCCACATCTGGATAGAATCGCTGAGCTGTTTGCTATTTGTTTTGTGTGCCATGATGTGGAGAGGTTGATAAAAAGAAATGTTTTCTCCTGGTTTCAGTGCTTATATATGCGGCCGCACTGGGATTTATGATAGAAGCATAACATTTTTATAGATGATGGCACAGAGGGCAGCAATCTATACAATAAATATTCATTATCAAGTGTTTATTATCTACAGGAGGGCAATACGTCTGAGGTGTCTTGCCTCTTTTTTATGTTTCCTCATGGCGCAAAAAGAAATCAGAGATAAAGAGCAAGAGTGAGAATGAGAAATGATCTCTACATAATCCCACCTTTCTGTAATATTCATAATCTTCTCATCTGCCATAGAAGTTTAATCAGGCATACAAATATCTATTGGGAATTACATGAAAGGAGAAAGCCTTGCCTTCATTTGTCACATATGCAGCCTTGATTTCACAGGAAATAAAAGATGAGTTCAATGATTTCTGGTTATGTAAGGTGCAACCTCTCAGTGCAACAGCTGTGGCATCTGGATGGGGAAAATTATGCCCATGTCTTTGTTAATTCACAAATATTTACCTTTGCGAGCCTCTCACCATCTTCTCTCTTCACCACCCTCTCATGAGTGGCATCAGCCTGGTGAGACAGGAAAAACAAGGTCACACAGGCGCACATCATGCACCAAACATCAGTGCTAAAATTACAACATCCACCCACCCACCACGGAGATCTGCTCGCTATTTGTCCACAGTTTACGCGCAAGCCTTTCCTGGTGCTCAGGTCTGATGGCGGCTAATGAGGCCAGATTGGCTCTCAGGGTGCTAATTAAGGGCTGATATGGAGCGTGGGGGACTGAAACTAGACAGAGCTCCAAGGCAGAGACATCTGTTCTCTGTTCAGAAGGAGGGATGTGAATGGCAGTTATAGAAAAAAAACGTGTAACACTGATATTTGCAAATTAGCATCTTGAGATACTGTGAGATGTGTGTGTGTGCATGCATGCTTGAATTAATTAATTTAGATTAACTGTTTTGGAAATATTATTAGGCAAATTGTCACCAATGATTTACTGACTGAGCTTCAAGTTGGTTTGGTTCCTTTTTTTAATGTACATACAGAGTGCTGATGCCAATAAACATCCAGGATTTTTACTTTACTTGTTTACTTTACATTACTTGTTTTTTTTATTAAATATGAGAGTTGTAAATAAGGCTGATGAGATTCTACATTTTTGGTATTTTCAACAAATTCTATAAAAGACCAAAAACACACAGTCAGAGCCCATTGGTTCCTACGTTCCTTCCTAAAAAAGGCCAAATCATTTCCCTAAAACAGCTGAGCACTGTAGTTTGTAGCAAATTTTACTTGACCAAGAGCCGTACTGTATTTGTTGGGAACTATTTTTAGCTGTGGATTAATACACATACACCACAACAGGGTGGCATAAGTAGCGTTGTCTCAAAAGACACTACAATTCACTGTAATGAAGTAACATGTCACTCAGTGGGACAGTGTGGCTGGCTCATTGATGCGTTTTTAACCATTTTTTGATGACAGTGGAGCTTTACTACACAAGATGCATCAGAATTAGGACTTTTTCTTCCACTGTGTCTCTACCTATGTCACAGATATTTCCCATAATGCCTTGCCTTGTTTCCAAGCAGCATGAGCACCACATCCTGCTGGGCGTACTCATGGATCTCAGTCAGCCACGCCTGGTAACAATACAGGACAGAGAGACGACACAGAGAGAGAGAGAAGACAGGGTAGATGTTAGACAAGCAAAAAGACAACAGGAGTGTGGAAACCTAAAACAGAACAACCTGAGATAAGACACAGGTGTGTAATAGACATAAAAAGGACTTGGGGAAAAGAAAACCTTGTCTGGGACTTGACAAGGACGAGCCTGAGCTTTAAATCTAATAACATAAATAAAGAGGAGGAGACTACAGCGTTTAGAAGATGAATATGGGTAAAAAAAGAGATAAAACAGAGACAAGGACAAAGAGATAAAAGGGATAAAAGCAAGAATACGTTTTTGAGAAAGTGAAATACTTAGAGAGCTATATAACAAAAACTCATTAGTTTAATCAACACAGTTGGCGCTTTAACTACAGTATGTACACAGTGGGAGGATAAAGCTTTACGGGGGAACAAACAGCATCGCTGACTGTATGAACTCCAACAACACCTGAACCATTCATTCGCCGTTAGTGAGCATTTAATCAGCTCAGACAGACACCTGCAAACCCCTCCTGCTGAAATAATATCCCTCATCTCAGCACAAAGCTTAACTGTACCCACAGTGAATTACTTCACATTGGATTTCTGACTGGCTGGTGATCAATGCACCTTTTCTTTACTAGTCCTTCAGTCCAGAGCATTTCCTCTCTGACAGCTCTCTGTAATTAATTCTGGTGATGACTCTGTGTTTGCAAAGGGATATCACCGGGGTCACCTCCAGCTAAAGGTCATGTTAAATAAGAAGATAAGTTAGGCAACGTCTGCTGCCGGTGAATATCAGAGTCTATACGTGTGGTTAAGGAAGACTGTATGCACATGTCAACTGGAATCTTTATTGTAAACAGGAAGTATGTGATGATACGAAAAAAATGTTAGTATGATATCCTAGGTCAAAATGATCTGGGTGTACATTATCTTGATAAATACTGAAAGAATATTTAGATTTTGTCCAGATTGAAATATATCAAGAAATATTTGATGGATTTCCATAAATATTTGTATATTTGATTTGACCTTGTGCACCAATGGCATATCAAACTTTTGACTCATCCACTGAAATATCTCAACATTTACTGGATGGACTGGAACAACGTTCACATTAATGGTTTTGAGGGAAATATCTTACTGCCATGAATTTTAGTGATCATTTAATTTATTTATTGGCCAGCATGGAAGTGTCTTTAAACTCCATTCTTTCTAATGGCCATCAGGGGGCGGTGCACTAGACTACAACATAAAAAAAAAAAAAAGAAGTCCGTCCAGCACAACACACAGGTCTCACAAAACAAAGATCAAGCTGTCAAACTAAGCTGTGATGTTAAAATATGAATCCAGATTGTGTTACTGCATTGCCTATTTCTCTCTTAACATATTTTAGTGTACTGTTTGGATGTAGTATGAATACCAGAACTTGCAGAAGGGACAAGTTTAAAACGTTCTACCATAGTCAGACCATCCCACATCCAAACTCTGGAGCCCGGAGCCTTCAGCCAGTCAACTCCACATCCAACAAAACGATGCATGATCCTCTGCAGGCTCCCATGATTTTCATTGCATGACAATGCTCAAACGTGCAAGTACTTATGAATAAAAGATCAGCTACCACCCCATCATACTGCTCATGCACTCTGTCACTCATTTTAACAAAAGATGTTAAAATGCTATTTGCTCATAAGGTTCTACATTTTATTCTAAAACGGTTTTCTATTTGTATTTATTTTCTGGAATAACAACCAAATGTCTTTACCCTGTCAGTAACCCTCTAAGGAAAACACTTAGCTACGACTAGCTACAGTTTCAACTATTCTGCATACACTGTTCTCCTTCCACCACTTGTGTCCTCTAGTTTATTGTGTTGCCTTGAAATAAATGCTGAATCACAATTGATGTGCCATGGATTTAATGAGGTCAGAGAGGTTTGGTCATTTGAGAAACCAGAATGTGGCTCGAAGGTTATTTAATAAGGCCGTGAGCTCCACCTGTGGGGAGTGAAGGACCGATTTAGAGAAACATTTTAAGACATTTATAGAAAGGTCCGGCTGAGCCCTCTGTTATTCCGAGATAACGAAAAAAGATTGAGTTGGATTGTCTGAATTTGCATCCCTGGTGCTCTTCAGTATAGTGCTGAAGGAGCGAAATGTTACTGAGGAACATTTTGTATGTGGATAATTACCCGCTTCATGCATAATTCAACTCTCATTCACATGTCGCTTAGCTAGGTCCACTTTGCATTTTGTGCATCCTTTAAAAAAAATCTGTGTTTGTATGAGATAACCTCTATCAGTCAAATTAACTAACACATTGGTGTGGACATTTGGCCTTTGTAATAGAAAGTTATTGTTCACCTATCCAACTTTGCAAACTCTCATCCTCCCACAACAAGTCTACAGATAAAATTTGACAGCTTGCCTCTGAGTGATCTTCCCCATATGCTGTGATTACTGTTGATGAACCCATAGCTTGTAATTAGATCATTCATCTGTTTATAGCACACCCCAACTCATGGGTCATTTCACAGATACAACCACTGATTCCAGATGATGCCACTTGTCACCTATTATGGAAGCCTCCTCTTGTGTTATCATCACAGGAGAGGAATGACGTGCAGTGATTCAAGAGACAGCAAAAATGGATCAATGCACTCATTGTGATCTAGAAATTATCATTTGAATCAGAGAGACGATACAAGTGGGTCCATTTACACAAAATACATCCTTGGCTGAGAAAGACACAGGGAGTTCATACCTGGCATTAACATCTCCTTATGCGTCTCAAGTGTCGACTTGTGATTGAGCCTCACCCCGCTCTATAGACAAATACACGTTAAGGATGTCCAAATGTCTCAAATGTCCATTACTGTCCAGTTCAATACAAAGATTTGACTATCCTATTTTTCAGTTCAGGATTACACTAAACCTCTATTTCAGCCTACACGAGTCTCATGATTACCTGCACTCGAGTCGACAGCAGCCCAACAGGAGTGACTCTCCAAGGTGTGCTGGGATTTTACAGCTGAACTATATGAGCAGTACACACACTTTTATTATTTTTTCTGTGTTGTAATACCCTCTGAACAGTTCACTGTTGAGGACCATTATATCTCTGTGAAAGGCTGAACAAACAGTGACACCTTGTTGTCAATACATCATCCGTATGTTGCAAAGGCTTGAAAGATGAGGCTCTGGAGAGCTGTATCTTACTGTAATAAAAACCTGATATCCGAACCTGCCTTTATTTCTCTCATCTTAGTCACTCTCTTCACATTTATCTCTAGATTGTAGACACCGAAACTTAGACTTAGAAAGTTGTCTAATGTATAAAAATATGTGCTGGTTCTTGAAAATGATGGCAAGCTTGCTTGCTAACAAAATGCAACCTGTAACCCTTGTGGAGCTGTGTTTTTCTTAATGTAGGCTCTCCTTCTGCCTCCTGTGTTTGAACTAAACTTGTGCAACTCTAAGCCATGAAGGGTTGCTCAATACACTTTCTTTATGTCTAAATAAGCAGCCTTGCAATACAACTATTGTGAATGTTTTGTCCACCTGAATTTACACAATTGGCAATGGACAAATTATTAGAAAACATTGCTTTTAATGTTTCTTTTAATTGTTTTATTTAGAAAATTTTTACTTTCAGTTTTGAGTCTACCATGATGCTAGCTGGCTTCTGGCTTCGATAGTTAGGTCCACCGTAGTTGGAGTACAGTAGTTTTCCAGGGCTTCTCATAAATACATTACTATATAGATAAAACATAATTATTTATTATTTATTTATCTTTCTATTAAGAACAACAGGGCTGGAAGCAGTTATATATCAAGCTCCAAATAATTCTAATATCCTCAGTGGCCATGGCTGAAGGAACTGGGTTGGGTTCATCTTTTATTCAAGACTAATACCTCTGGCAAAATGCTCAGGGAGCCAAATGTCAATGACAATGGGGCACGATGGAAGTGGCTGTAATACATTTCTCTGCTCCGTGCACTGGCAATGGCAAGTCCAAAACAGCGTGTCAAATAAAATGCAGCTTGAAGTTTGTTGGTAAACCTTCAACAAACCCAGTCGAATTCAGCTGCTCAGTTCCTATTTTTGTACACCGATTTCTGTTCTCGGTAGTCTAAAGCGCTAATGAATTCAAATGTCAGTATGAAGGTTTGAACAAAAGTAACCCTCTCAGTCAATATTAACAAAATCAAAAGTAATTAGTTGCTATTTGCTTTAATATATTAGATTTTATGAAGCTAAAATGCCAAATGCACTGCTGAAACTCTGGCCGCCTGCTCAACGGCAGACGATAACAATGACAGAGACACTGCTGTGACAGAAAGAAAGACGGAGAGGCAGAGAGGGTGCCAAAAGGCAGCAAAATGTAGAGACAGACAGTGACAGTGAAAGACAAGACAAAGACTAAAGGATCTGTATCAGAGAGGAACAAAGATAAAAGCCAGGCAGACAGCTGCTGGCGGCTGCATCGTGACATTGGCGAGACAAGTTGTCACTGGCAGAGGTATGTGAGGGTACTTCTGATTTTGTCTTGTTCTCCTTTTGTTGTCACCGAGATGAAAAAGCAGGGCTGTGTCTAGATGCCACTAAATCCTACACGCTGGACCTTTAAAATTGTTCAACAGGCAGTGACAAATTACATTTAGTCTCGTTACTATAAACAAAGTCTTCTCACACTAGAAAACTTTGAAAAGATTTTAAAGTGTTTAAGAGTTTTTTATGAATTTGCAAAGGATCTTGCAGGGTCACTATTTATACAGCTATGACTAGATTCATTTTGAGATTATATTCTATCATGCACCTGGTGGAAACTTACAAGCAGAAACAAAAGCAGCTTTTGGCCACAGTTGCCCTTGTGTGTGCATTTTGAGAGCTGCAGAAATTTCTGTCCACTTTTTTTCCTTCTCCACTCGATCGTGGTACAAATGGGAGGAAACGTCAAAGAGGCACTCTCGCTCGCTCCACAGCTCCACCAATTTATCCTCCTTTTCTACAGTCCAATAGAACCAAGACTTCATGCTCTTGCGCCTCCACAGAGGCCCCTCCATGTTTAGCCAGTTGATTGAACGTCAACATTTGCGACTAAAAATCTCAGATAATGTTAATTTGTTTAATTGGAACGTCCAGACGAGAAAAAGGCAGATTTAGAGGAGCAGTGTGTAGGGTTTAGTGACATCTAGCAGTATAGTTGCTGATTGCAACCCTACTGCCTCACCCTCTCCTCACCACGAAACGTTAAAAAAATGCCAGTGTTTAGTTTTTTTGTTTTGGGCTACTGTAGAAACATGGTAGCTCAACATGGCGGACTTCTTGCAAGAGGACCCTCGGCATCTGCAGACAAAAAAAGCTTATTTTAACTTAACAAAAACAAGCCGTGTCTTATTTTTAGGTGATTATACACCAATGACAACATAGTTGTTTGTCATATTCTGTAAATAGAAATCCTATACACTGGACCTTTAAGAAAGCTTGGACTGAGTTTTACCCTATGACAGTATAAAGAATGGACAGAGCCTGAGTGACGTCACCCATAGGTTTCCAAAGCGCTGTTTTGAAGCTGAAAATATGCGCCGCTGGCTGCTGCCATGTTGGATGTACTGTTTCTTCCGCCTCCCGTCTAATCTAAATATCGGTAAAGACATGCGTCATCGGCAGACCTGAGGTGGGTCGAATGACGGCTGGGTGCTCTAATAAGCCACCTGTAACAGCACATACCTGTCAATCAAGTGGCAACACTGTTAATTATGCGCAACTCCGAGCCTTAATATCATCTGAATGGGCAAGTTTAAAAAAAATCCCCCCCTCACAGTTGCCATGGATGGGGAAATTAGCTATAGAGACCAAAACTATTGCCTGAACCAGGCTGTAAACATGTTTATTTCTTATGGAGGTTTACTGACTTCTGCAGCCTGACTCAAGTGGCCACTCAAGGAATTACAGTTTTTACAGCACTTCTGCATTGGCTTAATTTCCATTCATTTCAGGTTGCTGCATGGTTTTACCTTACACCAAATGAACTAGATGATGGGAGCAAAACTTTTAGAATTTCAAACCTAAATTGGAAATTTGTCTGCAACAGTTAAGGCCATTACTCTTAGATCAGATAGTTCCTGATTAACATAAAAGGTTTAAAGGTTTCCATTTCTTAAGGCATCAGTACCTAAACATAGCAATTGGAACACAATCCAAATATTACCCAACATGAGATGCATTGTGCAGTTTTTGTATCACTTGTTGTGTGTTATTGTTTACTTTAAAACAGAAATATTTCACCAGAAAATCTGAATGATTTAACCAATGTGTTCTAAAAATGAATTCCTTACACTGCATCTCTTTGCATCCTATTAAAACTCAGGTCATACTTTGCTGAGCACAATAATGAACATGACTAATTCCTCAAGGAGCCTCAGTGTCTTTCCATGTGACACAACTTTCCCTCTGTTGCACTTTTATCTAAACAGATGTTTTATGGGTGGCAATGCTATTCTTGTCGAGCTTTGATCAGAGTATTACGCCAAACAGACAGAGTGGAGAAGTCTGCTCTCAACAACAGGGGGAGTCAGAATGAACCAACCCAGAAGAGCACATGGAGAAAGTAGG
Source organism: Argyrosomus regius (assembly GCA_946959425.1). Classification (NCBI taxonomy): domain Eukaryota; kingdom Metazoa; phylum Chordata; class Actinopteri; family Sciaenidae; genus Argyrosomus; species Argyrosomus regius. The sequence continues at coordinate 13,018,333 of OX336897.1, read as the reverse complement.
ACTTCTCCCCTGAGAGGAGGTTTAAGCTCCACGAGGCAGCTGAGCTAAACGGAGTGACACCGTGTCGCTGTCTGACACACAAGGAAGACACAGAGAAATTCTGTCACGCTCAGGGCTGTTTCATACAGAAACAAATCAATATTTGATATACTCAAAACCATGGTTTATAATGCTGCTATCTGCATTTTAAAATCTGTAAATATGGAATAAAGTCACATCAGTAAACAAGTCCCTTCTGTGTTAGGAAATAAACACAACATACAAAATAGAACTAAACAAAAACACTAAAAACAACAGCCTTGTAACCTGATTTCTGTGGTCTGACAGGCTTTTATGTTTAGAAAAGAGCAGCTGATGTGTTGCCAGCAAACAAGGGTGACACATGTCTCAATGACTGATGTCCTTTGAAAAGCTGCAGTCATAGAGCATGAGCATGAATGAGAGTGAGACGTATACTGAGGAACGATCCTCACTTCTGTCGCCTCTCTACCGATTTGTTTTTGTGCTGTAGAAGCTGAAAGCGCTGACCCCAAACCTGTGCGTCTCCTTCAGTCAGCGATAAGTTTACTCTGTTTTAAACAGTGTTAAATAAACCGGCTTTTCATGCGGAAAGTGTCTGTTGTCATAAGTATAATTCATGTGAGTGACAGCTTCGCTTTACGTTAAGCCAATCCTGTGGCTGAAAACTTTATATAGTAAAAAGAACATTCAGATGAAAGAGATTTAAAGGGAATAAAAGGATTGCTTTGCTTGAAAGAAAAGTTTTTCTTCCCCTATTTACGTCCTTCCTTTACAGATATTAATGTGGATTCAGCCTGGCGTTCTGACCAAACCGCAGAAAGACAAAGGAACACAAGCACATGCTGCCAAAAGAAGAGAAGTTACTGATGAGCTGAGGATGAAACAAGGTCAACTCACAGCATTTGTCTTCTTTGGAGAAAAACCAAGCCAAAGGAAAATATTGCAACTATCCGTGCTTTTCCTGAAACTACAATTACATTAACATATGTGACTCTTCTTTTTCAGGTTAAAGTGTTAATAAACCAGCTAAAGGCTTACGTTTTTACAGTCCTATATTAAACTATAACAAGTCTGATGTTGAAGTGCAGTTGATGAAGTATACAGTTTGCAGAGAATACCCTTTTTTATAAAGATGTTTTTTTTTATGGTAAAAATATTTTTTTCCTCTGTAGTTTCTCATTTCTAGTATTTCTTAGTAATGCACTGATGTAAGCATCAACCCATGATATAGACTTTATTGTTAATATACTAATATAATATACTATAGACAATACTTTATTGTTATTATGCAGACTTCTAAGAATATACTTGGTAATCTTAATTAGTTTTTCCTTTTATTGCCTGCATTTGTGCAGAAATTAAACAGATTTGCTGCACCAATCAGCAACCCTGCTTAGCCTACTTTTTCACTGTCTGTTGGTGAATATTAGAAAATGAATCTGTCTACTGTTTACTTGATTTAATATGCACATTTAGTATGAGATGTTTTTGATTCAGCAGCTCTTTTTTTTTTTCACCTAATTTATTTGAAGCTTTTGTGTCAAAATATGAGAAAAGCAGAGATATGATAGACCAATTATGTTTTTCATCAGTGGCAAGTGGTCATGTCAAGAGGCAAACGCATTCATAAACCCTGCAAGTGCATGCCAGGACATCCACCTTGTAAATGAATATAAAAGAGGAAATAAATCAATAATTTAAGGTTTTCAATAAGTTATAAATGGAAAGAATGGAGTGGGGAAAATGCCACGTGCCAGCAAAAATGGAGATTCAGTGTGAGCAGACTGAAAGGTCTCAAAACTGCAGAGAAAAGAACAGAAGTCATTAACCTGCAAATGTGCCACTTTACCACATTTTCATTATAATAAATTGATCCATGTATCGGCTAACCTCATGGCAGGAATGTCGATGCAGAAGTTCACTTTGTTGTTAGTTGTGGACCAGTTTTTGGAGATTGTGTGCACATACACAGTCCTCATTATCATGAGATCCTCTGTGACATCCATGCCAATTGTTTCCAGAGACATGTGCTGGAGTGTCAGAGGTGGGTGTGGGGCTCAGTGCCATCCTGTCACTGAAACTGATATCTTGTCAGTCCTTGTAAACCCAATTCTTTTTTTTAAAAAAATATATGTTCTTTTGGTCTAAAGGAGCTCCTGTTCTTCGTCTCTCGACAATCTAGACAGATATTTGAAATTTCAAATTCAAGTTGATGGGCCATGATAAAATAAAGAAGAAGAAAACAAGTGTGGGAAAGCTCAGAAAACACCTAAAGCCGTAAATAGAGTTGACTGACTTTGATACAGTCACACTGTGTGGGAGGAAGATGACCTCTGCTGAGATACCGCTACTTTGATCCAGTGTTTCTTCTTCTGCTGATATGAACCCAGTAACATCTTAGATCCAGTGCTAATGCCTTGACATGCTGCAGGTTTATTAACACTACAAATGGATTCTGGTACAACAAGCTGTGTGTGCAAACACATATTACAGGCAGTTGGCACCAAACTTTTACAGTGATGTTGCAGTGATGTACTTAATTGTACTCAAAAGGTATTTACTCACTTATAAATATGCAGCCAATGATTTCAAAATACTGCATATTCTATTTCTGATTGCACTTTTTACAGTATGTATGCTTTAAATGAGGTTCAGTCCACATGAAGCAGTAAATCTAACTGAAAGCTAATTGAAATATGTATCTATAGCTACCTGTTTTCAGGTCTAAGCTGTTTTCCTTTCTCCTTACTGACTTTAAGGACATTCAATTTAGTGAATAAACTATTAAGAACTGTGTAGTTAGTGTGTGTAAACATGCTTTCTTGCAAAAAGATTTTTCTGGCCACTTTCGGGTAGCAGAATTCAGTACCTTTCAGTAAATAGTTAACACTTACACATCGAGCAGTTACAGAGCAATTTGGAGTTTTGTTTCTGGCAACCTAATGAATGTAAGTCCAGTATTCACTCTCTTTAGATCTGTGTGTATGGGATGCAACCAACTCCTGAGGGAAATATCAGGCTCTTTAGCTGCCAAATGGTCCACTATGTTCACCAGCTAATCGCTAACTGTGTCTGACTGCTGTGAAATAAAAAGAGTAGGATTCATTGTCTGGGCACGGCTTATGTTTCATTGAAACCCATCAGACAGTAGTTGAGATATTTTAGTCTGGGCCAAAGCGGTGGGTCCGACATTTCTCATAATGCAACTTGATAGAAACTTCTGTTAGATCATCCCTGCTTGTTAAACGCCCACAGCTTCATCCCTGCAGTCTGCAAAGCAAGCTTTCTGTTAAAAACGTCCAAGCTGAGATAACCGCTGCTGACATGACTCCTAAATAAAGGATGCAGTAAGTTTAAACATTTCTTTTTTTACCCCCAATATTTGACCATTTTTCACGTCAGTTCATACAGTTTGGTTTTTGTTGCAGATTTTTTGTTATTAAGGCTGTTAGTTTGTTAAGGCTGCAGCTGCTGAGACTTCCATCCTTCCATACCTTAATTTCTTTTGTGTCGCTTAAAAAATTATATTTGAAAAACACAAGAGCAACATGCTGTTCCACAACAAATGTCATAATTACTCTGGATAATGCGCAGACCCTGCTGTGTTAATTGTTTTGGATTATTTAATTTGTTTTAGTCATCAGACAAAATGAATATAATTTGTGTTAATGTTCAAATTTCATGTTCACGTAGAAGCCACCTACACTCTTTTAGAGGCCGCTTACTATTCTGCTCATACATATAATTGAAATCCTTTTTCACACTCTTTTCTTTTTCAAACAAAAGCTATAAGGTTCTTCTGCCTGGATGGTAAAATGATTGCAGGGCTGTGATAAAAAGTCCGAGTAACCACAACAAAAATAATGACGCCTCTGCATTTGTTCATGCCAGTTCGAGATAAAACACTCCAAAAAGACAAAAGAGATAGAGGATGACAGTTTTGTATCCAGCTTGTGAGGTAGTTTGTGTGAGTGAAACAAAACAACATTTTTCTTCATTGTGGCCTTCCAAATTGTCTTACCTTGAATATTTCTTCTTTTCATGCACCACTAACACCATCTCTTTATCAAAATATTATAGGTTAATGGGTGATGGGAATGCAAACAATAGAACTAATACATGCCTGTCCTCCTTTGATACTCTTTGATATAATAAAACTTATAGACTTCAAGTTCAAAAAGCTCAAAGGGTGGTTGGGCACTTCAATTTATGACTAAGCTCTCTTCGATTTTTCTAAATAGTTCATGGTGCTTTTTGATGCTGAATGAAGAGATAGAAGTCAGACAGTCTGCAAATCATATTTTCGGCCTGAGAGCATCTGAACGGCTTTGACCTTTGTCAGCCCCCTCACAGGTAAAGAGCTTCCTTCTGCTGAGTTGCAAACTCTTAAAAGGCAAACTTAAAAGGCACTTTTCTAGTGATCAGGAGAAAAAGAGGTGTTATGTAATGAAAATCAGCAAGATGACGAAGAGATGGCCGTCCTTTTTTACAAACTCTCCACAACAAAGAGGAGCAGCAGTCAAACACCTTTGACACGAATGCATCCAGTAAGATGTTTCAATTACTTTTATTCCCTCTGGGAAATTGAATTGCTCCAACGACAGCAAAAATCAGACAGCCTATATCTTCATTCATCTTGTGCATGTTTGTGCGCACATGTGCGTCCCATCTGTTTTGTCACTTTGTAGCCAGACATCAAAGTAAATGGAAATGTCCACAGAAGAAAGCAACTGAATACTGGTGGATCATTTTCCCTCCAACACGTCGCATCTGCAGAGCTACGCTCCACCGGCTGCATCATATACAACTACAGTCAAGGACAGGCAATAATCTACTGATGCAATCGAGCTGAGATACTTATAATATTCCATGCAGGAGAACAAATTACAGGTGATGTTTGAGTGGCAAGCTAATGCATAAGGATTACTGCATGTCATGCCCTTACTAACATCTAAAGAACATGGTGGTTTAGATTAATCCATGATGTGTTAACTTGCCTGAGATGAACTTCTAAAATGCCAGAGTCTCTGCTGATTATAAATGAATGGTATTTAAATTCATATCACTGCATTATTTACTGACAGTTTCTCTCATCACCATCTGGTGTGGCGGTGCCATGACATTTAACTAGCAGCTATGTGGTAGGCAGGTGGCCGTTTCATTTGAAGCCAGACCGTGCCCCGGGGACAGACAGAGAGAGATGAATGAAGGCACACAGACGAAGGTTTCATCTCTCTCATAGTTTTTATTGTGTTTCTTGAACACAGACACGTAAGCATGGTTCGTGCAATCAGTGTATGCAAAAATACATGCAGAGATGTAAGAGCAAGCGCACCCACTAAGTAATACATCATGTAACAATCAGCATCAAATCCAGACTGTTCAATAAGAAACTTTTTATTACTTGAAGAGAGCATGTATTCCAATCCAGCTTAGAGCTATTGATCTGCACAGTCAATATGAAACAGAGAGTTTGTGTCTTATGAGACTGCCTCACTGGAACCAGTGCCCGAGCGCTGATCAAATCTGATGTAATGAGAACGCTGTAGGGATTTTTTCGGTTTGCCTGCAATCAGAAGTGCAGTTTCAGGTCCAAAACAACACAAGTGAAGCTGGAGTCTTGCTCAGGGACACATCAGCAGAACTAACATTTTTTGACCTCAAGTTCCTTTTAACAACTGTCAGTGTCTTCCAAAATCATTAAAAAAAGATTCACATGACAGATTTATGATCTGCCAGTCATCTTTTACATTAATAATCAATGAGACAATGTGACAGGGATTACTAGTGATGAATCCACAGAAAATCATTACCTGACTGCAGTTTCATCTTAGCTCTACAGAGCAACGTCTTTCAGTGTGTTTTTTCGGTTATATCTATACTGTTTTGACTCAGTCTCCAGTGTCGTTTCAGCCACAGCAGTCAGCTGTTGTTGAGTAAAACCAATGACAGTATAAAGAATGGACAGAGCATGAGTGATGTCACCCAAAAGTTTCCAAAGCGCCGTTTTAAAGCCAAAAATATGTGGCGCTGGCCACTGCCATGTTGGCTGTACTGGGTGAGTAAAAAAAAAAAAAAATCACCCCCCGTACAGTTGTCATGAACAGGGAAATTAGCTGTAGAGACCAATAACATTTTTTGTACCAGCCTGTAAACATGTTTATTTCTGCAGTGAAGTTAGACATTTTAATTTAAAGGGCGCTTATGGAGATTGACTCCCTTCTGGAGCCTGTCTCAAGTGGCCGCTTGAGGAAGTACAGTTTTTTTTTTTGTTGTTTTTTTTGTTTTTTTTTTTAAAGAGATTTTGATATTTTGATAGATTTGATAAAGACAGCTGAAGAGTGACAGGAATGTGGGGAGAGAGAGAGAGATGGGGAATGACATGCGGGAAAGAGCCACAGGTCGGATTTGAACCCAGGGCCGCCGCGGCAAGGACTGAGCCTTTGTACATGGGGCAGTTGCTCTACCAACTGAGCTAAACGACACCCCGGAAGTACAGTTTTTAGCACTTCTGCATTGGCTTCATTTCACAGCCACAGAGATGGCGCTTGGATAAAACTCACTGTATGCAATCTGTCCTGCACCAAATAGCTGACAAACATTGCAATCATCTGGTGAACATAGTGGAGCATTTAGCAGCTAAGGAGCTAGACATTTCCCTCAGGTGTTGGTGAAGACAAACTTGTGGCACTGCTTCAAAGTGACCAAAATGTCAGTCAATTCTTAAACAGTTAACAAACAGCGGTGTCCTGTCTTCCCTACAAGGATATAACAACAACATAATACAACAACATCACACTGCTTCCACCTTTCCTTCTGACAGAAAACAGTCATAATTCACATGGCAAAGGAACGTCCTTGTCAGGTTTTCTTTTTGGCCATTTAAATAAATGATCAATACTGAAGTTTTTCTGGTGAGAACAGACTCTTACCAACATGCAACTCTGTCCAAGATCCTAAAGCTGATGGGCAATCTCTCTAATCACCATGGTAGTGAGCTGCTGCTTTAGATTTCAGGAACTGCAGGTTAATTGGCAGACAGAGAAGATTGAATCATTCTGGTTTGACAATCTTTTTGATTCCCATTAACGGCAAATGATCCTAGCTTTGACTGATAGCACCACAGGAGCCAGGCTGCTTTTTAACAGAGTAACCCAGACAAATGATTTGCAGCAGAGACCTAAATGGACTCTTATAGTCTCCCTGAAGCAATGCTTCTGACAAGAAGACATTCATCACATTACTAAATGGCTTGTGTATTTCTGCTAGAATAGCTTACACCAACAAATGCTTTCTTGTATTACATAAACAAAAGACGGATTCATGGCGCTGACCATAATAAACTATATGAAACTTCTGAGTTAGAGTCTCTGATGTACTGTAAGCTGAAGCATCTGTAGATTTAAAGAAATGACATTTTTATTTTCAAACACAAGTATCCTATCCAGCTGAAAGCAGTATAAAATGGATTGTTTTGACGGAGTCTCTCTTGCCTTAAGTGTTAAGTCTTTCTCCCTCCCTATATGTCGTCAGTGCTTTGGTTGTCTCCTACAGTAGCTGGGGAGACAATAATACACCACAGAGAGTAGCAGGTCTGAGGACGGAAGGGGAGAGAATGATTTGCCCCTCTCATTTCTCCCTCTCCTTCAGAGCGACATTCATCACCATTAGCGTTCATTAACATGAGTTAGTGCTCGTTAGGCAGCGGTGTGCCAGCAGGCATCTGTAGCTTGCCGCCAGGACTGACTGAATGTGAGAATGGTGGTGGGATGTTGAGAGAAGAGAGGAAGGAGGGAAAGCTAAACAGGAACGGCAAGGATCGACATGGCTCCTAAGATTATCCTAAATTTATCTCGGAGAGACTAAAAAACAGTTTCAAAGACATTAACGGTCTTTGTGATGATGTGAAAAATAAAGACTATATGTATGAATAGAGAGTGATTTTAAAGTAAGTCTTTTCATATTTTTTGGTGTGTTTAGAACAAGTTTGTTAAAAAAAACAAACAAAAAAAACACATGCCTGAGGTGGAAAAGTTGGTGTATTGATAAAAGCAAAATGTAACAAAGTACAAGAGATGAATGACAAACGATGAATGAAGGACGTACATGAAACATGGGACTTAAACATCCACAAAAGATGTGAAAACATCAGATATGTGGAGACCTGGTGGTAACCTTCCTCAAATGAATACATGAAACAACCATAAAGGCCATAATTACATCATATTTTCTAAATTATTTTTCACTGTTTGAGGTTTTATTGGTGCTCTTTTAATTACATTTTCTTGTTGCTCCCTTGTGAGAATAACACTATTTGTTTAATTGCGATGAGTCAACTCCTAATTACATAATGGTAGTGGATGAAATTCAATCAAACTTTGTGCCACATTTGGACAGAAACATAGCTAGTAAGTCAGCGCGCACAATACCAGGACCCTGAGACTGAAGCAGCTAAATTGAATTCAGACATCATTCATTTTATTATTTATGGCTTTTCCTACTGTGACATGTCAAAATGTCTTCTTTGAAAAATCTAGAACTGATGTCATACAGAGGGCTGGGCTAGCCTGAAATGTAATTACAGTGGTAATGTTAAGTTATACCAGGCAGGGATGGTCCCTCAAGGGTGAATTTGTTGTTGTTGGAGTGTTCAACAATTTGGAAAATCTTGAGAGGACGCTGCATCATGTGGCTAATACAGAGTCCAGTCCTGCGGCTACAAGTGAGCCAAATCTGTCCCCCCCAGGTCAGAGAAACAGAATCGACTTATTAATCAATAATCACATGAAACTTGTGACACAGAGGGTCAGGATGTCATGTTGTGGCCATGTTAGGTTGATTTCATGTTTTCACATTCACATTATTACATAACTATTGGATCAGTGCTATTATGAGTTGTTAGTTAATCAGTTATCCAAACAGAAGAAAATGAATCACCAGTTACTTTGATTATTATTTAGTCACTTATCAAGAAAAACTGTTTCAGAGCTTTTTTCTATTAGAAATATTCTCTTGAAAATCTTTTGGGTTTCGGTTTGTTGGTTGGACAAAACATGAAACTTAAAGACGCCATCTTGGGCTCTGAGATAATTAGCCACATTTGTGACAACATATGTAATAAATAATTTCATTAACCAAGCATATTATTAAATAGATCATGGTTGTAGATAAATTGATAATGGAAATAATTGTTCGTTGCAGCCCTACATTGAATTGAATTAAACAGAGGAAACACTATCACATTAAGAGCATACTAAAAGGATTAAAAACTCAAACACTGAATAATCCAGGGAACAGTGTGAAGGACAGTATGAGTAAACAGAGCCTGCAGCAGTGTGTGTTGACCATGAAGAGATAAGAAAATGGCGGAAGATGGTTGACAGTTCCTCATCCTCCTTTCTGCCCAACATGTCAGTGTCCTTCCCATCTACCCCCTCTCTCCTTGAGCTCCTGTTCACATCTGGAGCTAAAGGAGCACATTTTCTCTGCTTTAATTATCTCTCAGGGCAGATGGGCACATCATATGTCTCTAACAGAGACGGCGGTGACAAACACTCTCTCCTTCCCCTAACAGCCCAAATGCTGTTGTGAAAGAGACATTTTTTCTGATGGCCAGTGTCAATTAAAGCCCTTGAAAATTGCCAACCCTACTCTTGCAAGGTGCACTTAATGCACAGAGGGAAACAGCAGGTATGATGACATAGTGACACCAGCTGGCACAACTTCAGTCCATCTGACAGCAGTGGTACTATGAAGGTAATGGAGAAGATAGATGTTTTGAAAAGCTGCCATTTTGTGGCATTACGTGTTTCACAGGAGTGCTGCTGCTCAGCTTTTTTCCCCAACAAAAGAAAGTTGTTTTTTTTACTTTCACTACAGCAGGACTCTAAAAACACATTATTTTATTATTGATTAAGATATGAATTATTTGTTTCATTTATTGAAAGAATGTACTCACAGTTCGAGTTCTCCTCTGTATCCTTACAAATCCTCCCTCCGTGTGGTGCTGATATTTATTTCTCTTTTTTCTTTTAGTGCTTCTGGTGTTGTCTGTTTTTGTTTGTTTGGTTCTATACGTTCAGAGCTTGCTTTAGAGTTTTCATAAATACAAGTAAAAATGAATCAAAAATAAAACAATAAGGCACTTGAGTGAAAAATCTCAGTAGCAAACTTACCACAAAACAACTCACTTATGTGAATACAACAAAAGGCCATTAGAGCTATAAATGCATACTGCCAAGTTTTTTTTCTCAAGGTGACTATGTGCTCTCCTATATTGAATTTTCATTTTCTTTTAATTAGCCCAATCAATAGAGGGAATGTCTGCGCGCCAAAGACTAGATTGTGATTTGATTTGTAAACGGCTGCAGGGCAGATTGTATCAAACAGATTTTATTTAAATAAAGTTACACGGTCACAAGTTTCTATACAAGCGTCTTTTATGAATTCTGATCATGGAGGAAATCAAATTTTGTGTATTAGTAAATAGTTTCCTTTGCATGAGTGCTCAGGTTATTTCCTTCATCCTTCATCTGATCTGTTTTCAGTGTCCCTGTTGCCTGAGTGCATACAGCCACAACATTTAACAGCCAAGTCCCAACTAGTAGGGACAGGCGCCACAGTGGCTCGGTGCTCAGCACTGAGTTAACCCCACCAGGACTGACTGTGACCTTTCTGTGTTAAGTTTTTCCCATGACATTTCCCTCCTGCACTAAAAATATGCATCTTACTGGTATAGACCAAGACACTGGCCACAGAACTGGAGTCAGTCTCTGGGCACTAAAAGCCACTGGAAACACAGCTAAAAGAAACCAACTTTGCTATGTTTAGTGAAATAAATAAACTCATAAACTGTCAAGAAAGGACCTTATTAAGGTTCCTTATTAAACAAAAAAATACAACTGAACACCTTCTGAATTCAGCTCAGATTAGCTTAACTGTCCAACAGTCTTGGTTAGCCTCTCTACTGTTCTAACAATCACCAACTCTGGTTTGGTCAATATAAATCCTCAATTCACAGAGTGAGATGTGAAAATATTATAGTAAAATTACAGTTTTTTTTTTTATCAAAGAAGTGGTTTTGAAGGGAGCGTAGATAGACAGCTTCAGTACCCAGCCGGAATAGGATGTCTAACAGCAAAGTAAAGCCTTGAAAATATTCCAGATATATCATACACTTCAACTGAAATGGCTAAATGGCGAAAATTCTGCCTCCATGCCGAGGGAGCTGTCAATCAAAACGGGATCTCCACTGCCTACACAGTTTTGAGAAATGATTTGAACAGCAAAATGAGCTGTTTTTTAATAGTTCTGAAAGATTATTTTCACTTAATGTTTTATGGATGCTTATCAAGACATTCAACTTTGATATCATATATGCATTTTAATGATTTCCAGCCACATTTCCAGAAGCTTTTAGATTAGTTGCCCACTGTTCTGATGATGAGTCAAATGCAGAAGACAAATTTCCCTGCAGCAACGAATAAAATATAAGTTAACCCAACTAAATTGCTTAATAAAAGCCACCCTTTGGCAGATGTAACCCATCATATCTCTTGAGGTTACCATCTAAAATTTCAAACACAGACTTAATGCTAAAACTTGCTGACAAATTCATATAGTACACGTAATTGGCTCTGACTGCCAGTATAGGAGAGTATCCACACCAAGTCACATTGAACATCACATTAAATCCCTCGCATTAGAGTGGAGAGAGAAAGAGGGATGCAGAAAGAGACTGGAGGTCTGCCAGATGACTGGACAGTCAAGTAGTCCCTCTGATCCAAGGTCTAACTAACAGCTGACCATGCTATCCTTCACTAAATCACATTCAATCTCCCCCATTCCTCATGTTCCCCATTTATTCTGCTGTTTGTCTCTCCTCCTTGACAATGAGACAACAACTTCAGATTGCTCTCTGCTTGTTCAAGAATCACGTGGGCTGACTTTGATAAGAATGTGGGTTAATGATGTTGCAATAAATGACACTGACAATGAAGCAGTCATTACAAAGCCATATCATCCAATCATTCATTCTCTGGTGTATCAGATGTTACTGAGCCCTTTGTGACAACACTTGTGGCCACAGTCTAGCCACAGCCTCTCGCTCTATAAAATCAATCTGCCGGGCAAAGATAAAGTTAATTAAAATGAATAATTTCATATTACCATGTGAGGCATGACATTTGATGCACATTCCTTTTGAACGGATAACAATGTCTGTTCATGTAAAGTGTGAAAAAAAGTGAGAGCATGAAATTGATAGAGGTTGCAGGATCAAAAAAAACAAAACAAAAAACATTCAGAGGTTTCTAAGTAGTTACAACGATTACACACTTAGAACAAACAAAGCGCGACAAAAGTGTAACTTACCTGTATGTTGTCAAAGGATGTTTTGTTGGTGACGTCATACAGCAAAAGCAAAGCTAAAAGAACAGAGAGAAAATGTTTAAGTGAGTCGTTTCAAAATTTATGACTCATTTCATATTGTAAAATGGTTTGATGGAAAGGACTCTCAGTGAATGTTAAATTTAATCTTTCACCTTGATGTCTCAACTCCCCTTCAAATTAAATTATGAAAGAGTTCATTTTCACTCTGGGCATTAGACTGATTAATTTGAATTCTCTCTCTTGGCCAAAGTCCTGCATCACAATTGGCAGGATTGAGACAGACCAGAGTTAAGACTTTAGCTGGTAAATTTACTGTACATAGCATGCTGTTTGGCCAGTAAAGACATGTCGCTGAAAATGGCCAGGTTAGGGACATTGGTTATATTGGACACAACTCAACCTTGAAGAAATATGACAGATTGAGCTTTAGTTTTCTTCCCTTATCTAAAACTCTGCCATCAACATGACATGGCTGTTCTAACAGGACTCATGTAACCTGTTTAAAGCCCTTTTGAAGTGACCATGAAGTTTTCCACCAGCATCAGCCATGCCATTCTTTATTTAGACTCCATTTTGTCCATTTCTTTACACTGATGTTTTCTAAAATGGACAGAATGAAAACACTACATGAGTACACTGCTACGTGATACTACAGTAGATAATATTTGAAATATTTTATGAATAACACAGCAGCATACCTTATTATGACCTTTATTCAAATAAAATAATATATTGATACAAACAGTATATAATTAAGTTTGACTTAACAACATAAATGATACAAATATGAGAAAGAGCCTTTTAAACTGTCCCTCTAAGAGTTCGCCCAGGGATTGCAGGCATTTAAGAGGCAGCAAAGGAAAGGTGGTCCCAGGAGAGATGAGTGTGGTGCAGACTAATAGCTGTGTAATAAAGTTCTGCTCGACTTGTCCTGAAGGTGGTTCTCATTCTTTTGCTATCTGTTATCACTCAATGGTTGAAGTCAGGACAGAAAAATCATAAACTTCTGCCACTGTTGCTAAGGGTGTGTGTGGATTCAAAAAAAGCCATTATCTAATAATAATGTTCCAGTATCTGTAAAGGTCAGCCTAAATTGTTATATGTAAAAAAGAGTTAATCAAATCAGTCATTTGCAGTTCAAATATAAAGAACCTCTGTTTTCTTTTGAGTGCCAGAAACAATGGACTCAATCAAGAAGTCTCATTATACGCGAGATGCACTGGCAAATGGAACAGTGAAATTGAGGCTTGGAGGAGGAGATTGCAAGCACAGACTAGACAAAGGCTTGATGAGAAGGGGAAGAACAGAAGCTGAAATGAAAAGCTAAATGACAAAAAAGGAGAAAAAGCTAAATTGGAGAGACAGAATGACTATAGTGATGACTGAAGTGGAAGATAAAAACAAAGATGGAAGATCGGCAACAGGAATTGCAGAAGACTTTAGGATGAGAATATGTTTGTGTGTCTCTTCTTCACATTCATTCAACCAAACACTTCTTTTTCAATTTCACATCTGTAATTGAATTTACATCATTTGAAAAGCTTTAATTTGTTTCTCGCCTCGTGCAGGCTGGATTGTATGAAATCTTTTTATAATGTCACTTTCAATTTGAGCGTCAATGCTTTTCACTTAATTAAACACTGCTTTATAAAGCAGTGTAGATACAGGGTTAGTACATCAAACATTATTGTTAATTAAGAGAGTTTAGGAAAAGTTTCCAGACACACAAACAGTATTTTTGTGAATTAGCCTCAATTAAACCCTATTTGTTAAAAGTGAATAGATCATTTAATTTATTTTAAACCATTAAAAAGTTGATGATTACCCACTTAGAGCTTGATGTTGTACAATATGTGGGCATTATTTATATGGTTTTAAATGTGCACAATCAAAACAGGTATATAATGCATTCCTGTTAATTACACCTACTACAAAATGGTGACATTTAGCAAAAATAATTGGACTAAATTTCCAGACTTTAGTAAGGAATCCCGTCAACTGGATTATCTTCTACCTGGAGTTTTTCCTCAACAGTTTATTTCCCCAGATTTTCTTCAGGTCCTCCAGCATTCAGCTTAAGCATTTTTTAAATCACTAGATTCTACAGGAGAGGTGAAAACAAAAAAATCCAAATCCAAATGAAAGAAATGAAAGATTTCACAGTGGGCATTAATTTGTGTCTGAGCTGAGTGAAAGAAGAGCCCTCAATCATTCTGGGATGAGACAAACAAATGTTTGTGCAAATTACTATGTGAGACTAAAGACCATATTGTGGGAATGTGAACAATCTACCACCATGTTGTTTCTTTTTTTAACTCAGGAAACAACTGAATGCTTTTGTTGAGGTGAAATGTTTGGCAGACTTTTATTTTTTATCCAACAACCTCTCTGAGCAAACCTGTAATTTTGTTCTGTCTGTCTGTTTTTTTTTTTGTTTGTTTTTTTTATCACCGTCTACACAAATGAGCTAAGATAAGTATAGTCTGCAAAGTAAACATCCTGAAAATGTAAACTAAACAATCAAAGAATTTTCCACAAGAATGAGCTGAAAGATATCTGATGGCTGTCTACACCTTTTCTCCCACACAGCAGATACAGTGCAACATCTATAATAATACTCCCCACAAGCCTCTCTTTCCCTCTCGCTCTCTCTCTCCTCGGTCCTCTTCCTGAGCCTCTCCTAATTCAGCGTCCCTCTACCCTCCCACACTCATCCTCTCTCTGAACATACTCGCACTTTAGCTCTGGATTTTCTCTGCCTGCAGCTCTGCTCCGGCCCCCAAAAATGTATGGCAGCGACAGTTAGCGCCATTCATCATGTTTCACCTTGGGGTTTGCATTTATATAAAGTCTTTCTAGTCTTCCGACCACTCAAAGTGCTTTACGCTACATGTCACACACATTCATGCACTGATGGCAGAGGCTGCCATGCAAGGTGCCAAGGGCTCATCAGAAAGTAACTTATCACATTCACTCTCTCACACACACTCACTGATGGCACAGCTTTCGGGAGCAATTTGGGGTTCAGTGTCTTGCCCAAGGACACTTTGATGTGTTATGCAGACTGTAGGGAGCCAGGATCTTTCAATTAGCAGACCGTCTTGTGTGTTTGCATGTCAAATGTTGTGTGTGTGTAAATGGGTTTAAGATTATAGAAGTACTGCTGGCAGACTTATCCTTTAGTGTATAATAATGCCACTGTCACTGTCAACATAATCCCCATTACACATAAATACAACAGTAATAATCCATAAAACAGTTACAGTAACCCATCCCAAGTCTTTTTGGGACTCTGAGCAGAATGTGATGTACGGCCCTTGGCATTAAACCTAGTCCAGTTACCTCGCCTTGACTTATCTTGTTTCTTGTGGCTGATGTCAAACCAGCCATCAGTGATCACTTTGGTTCTATCAGGTTCAGAACTATCCAGTCGCCTCTCCATTAGCTACACTAAACTTAAGCTCTTTACACGTATTTTTTCAATATTAACTGCGTTTTTTTTTTTTAGATCATATTTAATATATTTCCCTGTATTTATTCTTTTATCATTTAAAGTGACAAATACATTTAATTGAGCAGGACTAGTTTTTGGGATAAAAGATAAGAATCAACAAGATTAAGCATTACAGTACTAATGTTAGTGTTGTTAATGCTAGCCAACAAAGGCAGTAGAGAAAAAGACTACATATTGATGTAAATAATGCACGATATGAATATTAAAAAATGTACTCTGGTGGTTCTGGTGAGGAATGCTGAATGCCAACATAACTTTTGTTTGTTAACAAGAAAACCACTCCGTGGGGTAACTTTAAGGTTTTTTTTTTTAATTACCTTAGACACCACTGAGACACTAAGAATTGAGTGTTATGTGACATAAAAACATTATTAAAAATATTACTTATTACACCATTACTCTTCCTGCATGTGTGCATCATTTTCAAATTCTACAGAAAAATGAGCACCACTGTCAATGACAAAAACGAGGCACACAGCAGTTAAAGATTCATATAAAACTCAAGGCATAGCTGGCGTACACAGCAAGACCGACAGTATTGAGCTTGCAGACAGTATGAAGGTAAGCAGGTAGATCAAAATGTGGCTGCTTTGTACCGCAGTAGTGCACACTTTGTACAATACTTTAGAGATTTCAAAAGCTGACACAGTGTTTCTTTGGGTTAGACAAAGTCTGAAACATTTGTAGGTTTGGTATTGACATGGGTGTGCAAGTGGAGTGGAGTATGTTTTAGAGGCTATTTCTAATTGTTTTCTCACTCGGTCTCTCTTATCAGACAAGTGAGAAGTTGCTTTTAAAAAAGGTCACACCTGTGATAATGTGTGCAAATCCTTGATGTTACACTGTGCTCTGTGGTATAGATGGTGCAGCTTATCCTTCGATATGCCTCATGGTAGTAATGGAAAAGTAATTGAAAATCCTCACACTGAGATGTCTAAAGCTACACTGCAAAGATGTGTGATGTGGTTTTGAGAGGAAGATATGTTCCCGGGCATTGTGCCTGAAACTGGACCTGCTAAAAGTCCTCCAGAGTCTCCTTCCTCTAGGAGACAGAGACAAATAAATCCTGCTATAATTATGCAGGCTAACCGCCAAACCATGACATGCATAATGAGGATAATACACAGACACAGATCATTTACACTTATTAAATCATGTATGCATGGAGTCGGTCACACACAGACATGCACGCACAGCTACACACACACACACACACACACAACCTGTCCCTGCTTAAGTTGCGTAAACTTAAATAGATTATACAGACGCAGATCCAGACGGTAAAACTTCCCTTTGATCACACATGGATTCCTGACTGCCCAGACATTAAAAGACCAAACGAGGTGATGCATTCTCCATACATATGAGGACAAAATGACAAACACATACTGCAACACTGTGTGAATATCAAGTACCAAAAAGGGAGCAGAGCCACCATTTGCCCCCTCAGGGAAAAGTCAGTCCAGCTTGGAAAGCTGCTGTGTGTGTGTAAAGGTAAAATCCTTCATTTCATTTCATATCAAGCTGTTATCCGCTGAATCGCTAACTGTTTATGTTATTTAGCAGTTTTTGTGTGTGTATGATCTTGGAATAACAGCATGAGAAAATTGTATTTATACTCTGGATCTAATCCTGTATAACAACTTCATAGTCCTGATTACTGTTGTTGTTGATAAAAGACACTGTACTGTATGTGTGATTTATTTATTCCTCCTAACATTACCTCCTAACTCACCTGAACAGATAAAAAGATGACTAATTATTGGTTTTGGTTGAGGTTTTGTGTCTCATACGCCAGGTTATGTGGATTTGATTCAAGATATTTGAGCAGCTCTGTCTTACCATCTTTGTAAGCACACAATGGAGAGTTGCCACCAACAGCTTTCTAAATTAACATGCATGCCTAATAATGACATCAACACAGACATACACACATGCAGATTCATACACACACACACACACACACATCGGTGAAGCCTGATCATCAAAGAGTCCTGTGAAATCTGAATGTATCATCCTTCCATTCCAGGAAGGATCATCTACACCTTTACTCCAACACTGATTATAACTAGTAGAAAAACTTTCCAGGTAAAACAGTGCAAACAAGAATCCTCCATTTTATTGTGCCCTTGTGTTCAGTGTGTGTAAGAGTTTATATTCTAGGGCTTCATCTTCACCTGCCATGTAACACTCATCTAATCTACACTCCATGTATCAGGTGGTAAAAACAGAAAAAGACAAAACACACTGGCCTAATTTGCATGTCAGCGAACAGAGATTGATTTTAACTCAGAGGCAAATCTTGTATAGTACCACGCTGTCAAAACTGTGTACCGGTGTGTGTATTTGTGAGTGTCTCACCATGGGCGTCACGGTAGTAGGCATGAGTGACACTGCGGAACCGTTCCTGTCCGGCTGTGTCCCAGATCTGCAGAGAATAAGAAAGAAAGGCAATCATTGAATAGAGAAAGAAAATGTCTATCTTTTTTAATAAGTCCTCTGTTTGCCTAATCATGCTGCTGAAGCTCATTATGAAGCTGTCCATTTAATTTACTCCTGTGAAGTCTGGAATATGGAAATTGATATTGAACAGTGTTTTTATGAATTAAGCACAGAGCTTAAAGCTGCATTTATAGATTTTTGTGGCCATTTGGGGGTAGCACAGCAAGCTGTAAACACAACATTGACATATTAATATCACATAGTTGTTATGGCAAACTCAGCAAACCGTTACCTATGTACACATCCAGCAGACATTAATTAGGTGTCATGTTTACTTCCACCTGATTAATGCAAGTCCAATATTTTCTCTTTTCAAGCTGTTTTTAGTCTCCACCAATTCCTGAGGGACATATCTGGCACATTTAGCTCTTTAATGCTTCACTATGTGCACCTGCTAAGGGCTAATTCTTTTCATTTTGTCATTTGTTGGGCTGGGCAGGTAGCATACAGTGGGTTTAGGGAACACACTAAGGGGAACAAGATATGGTGATTATTCTCTGTGAATTTATTACTACAAGCAACCATCTTTTACATTACTCATAGTAATTCGATCCATTGTTAATATAGAAATATTGATTAGTGTAGATTTAAGGGCACAGCACATATTATATTTATTATTTTTCCCATCATTCTTAATGTTTAGCTCAGTCGGGGTCACAATATTGAATATGAATCCTCTGTGGTTGATGCCATTCATCTCATTGTCCAGCCTCAGTGGAAAAGGCTAATTAAGTTCTTCTTTTTTCTCATCTCACAATTTGGCTCCAATGGCAATTACATTTTCTTCTCTCCTTAGAGCAGACCTGTGCGGGTTGGCTGTGCCCTGCACTTGTTTTTTTGAATGAAGAATTTATTCCCTTGATATTTTTTCAGCATTTGTTTTCTGGACACTCTTTTCTTCTTTTTCTCTCTAAGACGTGTCAGCTTTGATGCTGGTTCTGCCTTCTGATTGTCTCCTGGGGCAACTGGCCCCCTAGGAACCAAGTGGCAGTAATGAAGAATGGCAATTACAGGAGGAAAGATAACTCTGTCTCTCTTTCTGTTTGTAGGCTACAAGCTGCTCTGCAAACTGACTTTGAGTCAATTAACCCCAAATTAATACATCGCAGGGTGTAGGCCTGCTACAGCAGCTTCAATCAACCCCTAATTAAGATCGTTAGGGATGATTCACATAATTACTTGTAATGTATAAATGTAATGTATGTATAAATGACTTGGAATGTGGGGAGAGAGAGATGGGGAATGACATGCGGGAAAGAGCCACAGGTCGGATTCGAACCCTGGGCTGCCGCGGCAAGGACTGAGCCTTTGTACATGGGGCGGTTGCTCTACCAACTGAGCTAAAAGACACCCCATTACTTGCTCTGTTTGACAGAAATATCAAGCATACAACAATGCCGAGTTGTTCTCAGTATGGACATCAATTCTTAAGACAGTGAAAGAAGCATGGAGTGGGGAAGAAAACCCAAAGCCTAATAGAAGATATTCATGTAGATGGATAAATCCATCTTATCTTTTAGGTACTTATTGTATCAAGATCATTGATTGTCCTCACAAAATAAGGCCATCAACAAATCTCTACTTCATCTTGTGAGATTAGGCACATGCATCAGCTAGATAAATAGCAGGCGCTGCTAAAGTTAAAATGGAGGGGGTGGAAACATGATATGACAGGTACCTACAATGCCTCAGGGGTTAGAGTCTGGTTCTTATTTGGTTGACACCTTCCTCTTGACAATGATTCTTATAGATGGTTGTTTGATGATTGTCAGGATATATTCTTACCTGGAGCTTCACCTTGACTCCATCAATGTTCAGGACTTTATTCTGGAAATGAAAGCAAGAAATCATAAGTGACAGTACCTAAATTTAAAACCTTTTTTCCAACTAGTAGTAACTTTTGTGGTGTACGAGAGAAACAACTTCAGGTGTGAAACACCTGTCTGAACAGTCTCTTCATCTCATCTACCAATCACACTCCTCTCTCCTCTTTCCATCAATATTGCATGTCTCCACCTCACTTTGGCCCCTTTTGATGAAGCCTTGCTTCTTTCCTCCTGAGGATTAACCCCTCTGCCCTCCTCGCCTCCCTCCATCTCTCCATCTTAAGGAGACATTCCTCTGATCTCAGCTTCGATCTGTTTCACCACACAACAGAGTAAAGCTCAGCCAAATGGACATGCAGTTTCCCAGGTCAGAGGTCGACTCTGCCTTGATGGCTAGATAGACAAAGGTTAAACGATCTACCATCAAATTAAATCCAGTTGAAATGATGGCAGAAGTTGCTTCCGGTTAAAAATAATAGATTAAATGTAACATAGAGCTGCTCCTAAAGGTGCAAAATGTGCTTTATGCCCGTTTGGGCTCTTTTTCAGTATCAGTTCTAAGAACAAGAATCTCTATTTCTGCTAATGTGACTCTAAAATTGTTGCTATTTGGAATAGCTTGTACCTGTAACACATCTCCGCATCTGACCTAAGTCAAGATGTAACTCAGATAGATTAATCAGTTTTGAGATGTGGTACTGTCTTGTGCCCTCAGGCCTTCACCTCATTGATCAGCATCATTCCTGTTCCAACAACTGGAGGAGCATTACATCTTATTGATCTACGGTGTAAGACCAATTCAACACATCCACAACTTCCCTGTTTGTGGAGGAAATTAGGGTTAAAGAAAATGATCATTTTCATTATCAATAAATTTGCAGATTATTTTATTGATTAATACTTTTTTGTCATCATAAAATGGTGAAAAAAGATTATTTTAATTTTCCTGAGCCTAATGTGGTGTCTTCAAATTCCTAGTTTTCTCCAAATATCAGGCCAATGATATTCATTTTACTATCATATATAGCCTGAACAAGACTAAAGGTTTACTGCCATGCTAGCAGCTCTGTAAGGTTGTTCAACATGTTAGCATGCTAACATTTGCGCATCAGTTCTAAACACGAAGTACAGCTTCCAAAGTATTGGATAAATAAAAGATGGATCCTAATGATGGCCATCCTGAAAGACAACATGAATGTACAAAATGTTGTGCCAATCTGTCTGATGTTGAGACATTGCACCCAGGTGAAAAACTGTTTGTGGCACTAGATGAATCACTCAAGTAGTATCTGTAACAAATTTCATTGCAATCCATCCAATAAATTCAACATTGTAGTGGCACTATGGGGGAATTCAAGGGTCATCAAAATCAGTTGGTCCATCTTGTGGACTAAGCAATGTAAAACATTTATTGGCAATCAATCAAACAGTTATGACCCTAACAACTAATTTATCATCAAATTGTTGCCTTAATTTTCTGTCAATGAATTAAAGGATTGATCAACTAATCATTTGAGTTCTAGAGGAAATGCGTAAAATGAACGACGTGCGTATCAACTGGAAGGCAGGCATTTTATTTCCTGGACATTGACATCAACACATCATTTTCGCCACATGCATTGTGTGAGCTAGTGGCTGCTGTAGAAAAGAGGAGGTCAAGATGTTCCTAAGTGACCCACATGTAGGCCTCCTCATACACTAATGTGGATTACATCACCTGGTGCGATGGCAACATTCAGCCTCCCCCAACTATCATCACTTCTAAGTTGTTCTTGAGAGCTGCTGCTAACTTTCTAATTCCCCTGATCCCCAAGAAGAAGCAGAAGATATACAACTCTGACAAGATGCTGTTAATCCACCAGCAGAGCGCTTCGTAACAGATATGGTTTTTGTTCATGTATTCGGTTGATTTACCTCTCCGAGAGTCACAAAGGAGGAATCTCATACATATTCACAGGCGAGTCAAGCTGCAAGCTAGTTTGTAAGCGTGCGCTGATAGGAATCAGAGTCTCAAAAGACTAAAAACAAACTCACAATGTGCTTCATAAATATTTAGTGACCCAGAAAAGAGGCCCATGATAGCTCTGTGGTGAGGATTTTGGATGGTTAGACATGCTTGATTGCACTAATAATTATGTTGGATTTGTTTAGAGGAAATACATGAAATCAGCCAGAACAGGACATAATAACACAGATTTAATGAGAACTGAGAGAGTGGACTGAGCAGGATAAAAAATATCTGAGCAGCTTATATGACTAAGTCTACTGTGGTAAGACGAGGAATTAAGGTATTGTCAATTAGACACTGTCAATCATACTTCCAACAACACTTTGCTTAAAAACATCCTCAACCTTAAACATTTTACAAGCTGACACAGCTCTGTTCTGTTCTGTGTAGTTACAGAGAAGCTTGCACCACTTTCAGGTCAATTTCATTCCCTCAGCTCCACCAAACACCCCCAAACAGAACGCATCTTCAAATACAAACTGCTCTACTTACCAGCCAGACACTGGATGTCAGCCATTTAATGCCCTATCTTTTCCCCCCAAAAGTACATGAGTGAGAAGGTACAGTCAGTACAGAATGACTCTAACAGCACTTCACGAGGATCATAAATTACAAATGCACAAGGAGCTTTCAGAGGGCACAGTGAAGTGTGAGCCAATAAAACATTAATGACAGCGGCATGAGGCAAAGAACAGGAGCATGATGGCCCCAAGAAGGCTGTATATGACAAATTCACAGTATTGATAAAAATAATGAGAAAGGGGTTATATGGCGCCGTTCCTCATTGTCTTTTCATTTTGCTCCTAGAGCTTACTGATGCATATGGTCTCAACGCACACGTCAGAAATCAAAGCAAGGAGGGAAACAAGCAAAAGAAGTGGAGACGGGGATATAGAGAGGCATGGATCTACTCTGCAGCCCGACCCAGCTGTCAAGTTTTCTAAGTCATGCTGACACAGGCATTATGCACACACTTGTACGTACTGTACCCACAAACACACTCAACCTCTTCACTCACCCTTCCTGCAGAGAGGCGCTCATTTTATCAGCTAATTTTGGTGGAAGTTTGGCGATGACAGAAGACTCCCCCCTTCACATGAGGTTGTTATACATTATGGATGCAGTCCTATATTACAGTATATGTGTATATATTGCAATATTATATAGCTCAATAATTGAAAAATTTGCAGATAAAATAAGATGGAAATGTTTAGTGTAAATTAAATACCTGATAAATAAAGACATATCTTCACACTGCTGCAAAGATCCTGTAAATTCATTCATTAAGTATTTTTTAAGTTTTATACCATGTGCACCTCCTCTCCTCTCCTCTCCTCTCCTCTCCTCTCCTCTCCTCTCCATATGCTTTGTCAGCATTTTCACACCACAAGACACTCTTTTACAAATACTTTCAATTAAGATGCACTAGATATTTTCTTGAGGATAGTGCAATAAATCACTTTAAGACCAGACACACACATAATGCAACCTATAGACACTGTGGGCTTAATTCATTGATGGGCTGTACTTGCTGACAGTAGCTCATGTGGTAACAATGATTTGGACTATTGTCAATTGCCTGTATGCTCAATCTGTTGCAAAGCTGGGAAACTATCAAAATAAATACATTACAAAACATTTATTTCAAAACTTTTATGCAATTTAAAAAAGTTAATTCAAATTGAAGCTATAATCATACCACTATAACTGAATACTATAGTAGTATTATTAATATCAGCCTTGCTCTAGGAGTTCAGGGAGTATATACAGGGTTAAGACTAAGAGAGGTTTTTGCGCTCATCAGTCATAGCTCTGTTTGAAATAGCAAAGTCTGCTGCCCCAAAACACTTCTGACTGTCAGTGTAATAGCCGGAACCTTCCTGTTATTGACTTTCTCACTTGAGCGATCTGGTGAAGTTGAAAACAGAGACTAATTGAAAGAGCAGTGGGCCTTGGGGCCCTTTCGCAAAGACAGCTCCACTGCTGCAAAAAGCACAGGCTTCCCCAGTTATTTCTATGAGACCACAGCAGTGGTAAAACAAGAGGGCTGCTGCAAAAACTCCTGCCTGGCAAAAATATTTACATTGCAACATCATCAGGCACTAGAGAACGTTGTTTAATGTGCGCTTACACACAAGCATACAATCCAGGTAGTGTGTACCTTGTGGCAATTTGTCAATTTACCATTGACCACTTTTCAGAACTGTGCTTCAAGGACTCAGGGGTAAGTTACTGATTTACTTGGATCACTTTGCTCTTTTTACATGAGTCCATGTTTCAGATTGAAACTACTTCCTGTTTGTATTTTATCTTTTACCTGTAGCAACATCCTCACACTGACATAGATGCTTTTTATGATCCAAACCTTCCCTTAGGCAGTATATGCACAAACACAATCACACAGCACTTTGTGATGCTGTTACACAGATCCATTATTCAGCTGAACGCTGTGAGGGGGAGCCTTGACCTCTGAAGCGTTTCTCTAGGATCTTTTCACACACACACAACAGCGTGATACAAATCAAATGGCAGCACAACAGTATATGGTTGTGTATGGTTGCTGTGACCATGTGTGATGGTGATTAATCTCCTCCGGTTGAATCACAGGACAGAGCAGCCTGTGGGGCAAGCTGTTGGCTGGAACTTCAACGTTTCTTGTCTGTCCTTCAGATTTTACTAAATGTTTTTTTTCCTTCTAGTTTTCCTCCCCTGGTGCTCAGAAACAAATACATGAATACACATGCAGTATAAAGTTAGCCACTACAAGCATGGCCAACTTATAAATGACTCATGCTCTCTCTTCTCTGTGGCTTCTCTAATTTTTCTTAGAGAAGCACTTTTTATTTATTTTGGTCTAGTATGATCACAGATTTCTCCAATGAATATCTGCCAACACATATGTTGCTCAGATTTATTACAGTTTTTCTCAACTGCTGAGACACATTTCCTGAAATCATGCACCACTCTCTCAAAACTATAAACACACACTATAATACCCACTGACCTGTGCAAACCTCAAACTTAGCAAATGATAACCTAACCCAGTATCCAAATTTATGTTTTATTCCATATCAATCAAATGTAGCCCTCAGATGTCACACAAAAACCATCAATACACACAAAAAACTGCAATTAATTCGGGATTTAGATAATCTGTATATATTCAAAATCATATAAAGAACTAAAGTGTGTGTATGAACAGAAGTGCAAACAACAAAGAAAGGGGCATTAAATGAGAAACAAACCACTTTATCTTAATCAACATCCTGTCTTCTGGATTAGCCTACTGAGGTCAGTCTACATCAGTTCTGCTAGGCAGCAAAGGAATCTATACTTGGATAGACTTCACTGAAATGCCCCTACATACAGCCCAATTACAAGTGGAGAATTAAGTGTTATTGAGTTCAGGTTGTGATGACTGTACTGAATGCTAATGTTGATTTAAAGGTACCCTGTGGAGCTTTTGGCCACTAGTAGTGCTATGGAGCAGCTTTTTCTTCTTGCAGTAGTACAACTGTGAATAACACTGAATGTAAACAAGAAAACTCCACATGGGATCTTTAACACTTATTATGTCCAACCTGTGATGTATGAAGGAATTTGAGCTTTGCATAATTCAGTATGTGAAAATGGGTATATTGTGTTTCTAATTTTGCAGTTTACATAAATCAGTTTTAAAAGAAGTTCTACTTGTGTTTGTCTCTTTGTTTATTATTTACTTTTTGTTGCTATTATTGATTATTTAGTTTTAATTAGGAATTGCGGCTGTGAAATGAGTTTGTGGGATGATATCAGAGCTTAATGACATAACTGACATAAAAGGGAAATTCAGTACAGCAAACTGTAAATGGCACAGATTATCTGCTTCATAAGATCAACTGACAAGATCAGGCTTTGAGCAAGTCTCTAATATCATTAAACTTTATGAAAAAAGTGTCAAAATCTATTAGCCGTTTACTTCATCCACCTGTTATCCTTCCCAGCTTCTGTTTCTCTGTACAGGCACCTCGTCCATCTCCCCTTGCTTTATGTTTCTTTAACATTTCTGTCTCTCATCAGCTTCGTCCACTGATGTCTCCCATTTTCCAACAAGCCACTTCCCACCTCTTTCATGCCTTGATTAAATATTCATGGTGCTCCTCAGGGCTCGCCTCTCCAGATCCCAGTGACATTAGGGCAGCAGGTGGCAAAGCTGCTTTTCATTAATTACAAACACCTCCCCAGGCAGAAGCGAACCCCCACCAAATACACACACAAACAGCCATTCAAGTGAAGCTGAGTGCTTGACAACTTTTAATGTAGTAAGAGATGGGGAGGGTTATGGTTGTCAACACAACAGAACATCTCAGCTCTAATTATAGAAACAGAGGCACTAAAACAATTACTGACGATCCAGCTTTAAGTGAAGGTCACATATACGTATAAACACACAGCAGTTTTATTGCGCCTCTGACTATGAATGTAGTGCCTACTTCATCTTAATTCAATTCATTTTCAGCCCGAAAAAAACATTACTGCCACTTGATGGCATGATCAAGCTTGGCACTTTAATTGCACCCACTCAGAGAAGGCAGGCAGGCTGGCTGGCATGTGAGAGAGTGGATAATGGAGAAATCAGTCAGCCATCCCTTCACTAACTATTAGAAAAAGGAAAAAGAAAAGAAAGTGAAAGACAAGATGGATAAAAACCTTCATGAATGAGGCAATGGACTGCCAGTGACATGCACAATGACAGAGGAAGTATCAAGGAGGAGCAGAAGCTTTCAGAGAAGAAGATGTAATCACCAAGTCACAGCTTTGATTTCTATGATGGCTCTGTTATTGTCCTCTCACATGCCAGAGCTGCCTCTCTCCCTGCTGTCTGATTTTCCAGCTCTTTTCATAATGGTGTCTGCAGGTAACTTCTTAAATACTTCCTGGAGCCAAATTTAAAGGCTTAAATAAAGTGGGGTCAAGTTATATTGTCCTGTGGGGAGACATTTGGTTTTTAGCGAAGGTTTAAACGTGGGACAACAAGAACTCAAGTCATGTAGTGTTTTAGATTTGCTATACTTAAGACATTCAGTTCTTTAAAGCCTTAAAATGTATGAAATGTACACAAAGACTACAGGCACAATATCTACAGGCAAACAGAAATGCTTAGTTCTCTGTGTCCCCAGCATCAGAAACAGTCATCTCTGATATAAATGAAGTTATCAATCATCGCCTTTTGTTAATAGTTGGAGAGACTCAAACACACAACTCCATCAGCTTGATTTTGACTCCTGCTGATCTACAATGTCAATCAAAAAAAGCTTCAATTACCTTTATTTTTGCACAAAAGGAAAATCAACCGCTGGATGTTTAACAACACAACAAGAGTATGCAAATACACTCGTACCAAACAGCATCTAGCTCTTGCCTCCAACTGAGTCGCAGTAAAACACGGTGACTAGCATCCACTTGTTGCATGAGTCACTCTCTTAAAAACATGCGGTCTGAAGATGATGACCTCATGTTGCTGTGAACAAAGAGATGTTCAGCCATTAAACAGACACTTCAACATGCAGAGTATAATTATGTGTCTAAAAAGTCTCAAACAACAGACGTCAGCTATGATGTTAGTGCACTGAAGTCAAGAGCAACCCACAGTGAGTGTTTGGGAGTGTATAATACACACAAATACGCACACATATATTGAGCCTTTTCCAGTCAGAGATAAATGTAAAGTGATTCATATCACACTTGTCCTCATTTCATCTATTTCAGAGTGCCATCGCTAAGGATGGACTGCTTCATGAGTCAATGGTGCAAAGGATGAAGGCTCACTCAGCCTGCAAGAGTGTGTCTGTGTGTGCACACTGTGTGTGTGTCTGTGTGTTGGAGCCCGATCTATTGAGTTTCACCCAAGTGCTACAACTTGCGATTAATCTTTTTATCGATTAATCGTCTGGTATCTAAAAAAAACAGTGAAAGTTGCTCAACACAGCAAATTTCATCAGATTGTCAAATGGTTTATTTTGACATAAAAGGCAAAATCCCTAAAATTCTTTCTACCAGTGGTGGAAGTGAATATACAATAAAATGCAATACAATTAAAATCATTTTAAATGTACTACAAGGACCTCTAACTGGTTATGAAACAATCTTGACGCCTCTGTATGGCCTCAAACAAGCAAACAAGACCACCAGCAAAATACCCGGCTGCCACCAGGTCAGATTTGGTCAGATTCCACTTGAAATGAATGTAACTGGGTGGTGGAAACACTTTTGTCCACAGAAGCTGCCAGAATCAGCACAAAATGAAAGTTTCCTGTAATTTTAACTATTTCATAGTGTTGAATAGTTTATAATCCAATTATTGGGTTTTTATGTTAAAATCTTAATCTGCATAGTAACTGATAACTATACACTAGCTTCCAGATTAATGTGAGTAAAAAGTACCATATTTTAAATGTAGTGGAGTATGTAGTAGTAAGGAAAGTAAATGAAGTACAGTACATTGTACAGTACAATTTACTATGATGTAAAACCAAGAAAAGCTGACAATTCTCATATTTCAGAATCTGGAAAAAAGACTAATACATTAAAAAAAGAGTTGCAGATTCATTTTCTTTCAATCAACTTATTGATTTACTGAAAAATCAGTGCAGCTTTATTCCACACATGAACACACCTCAGTTATCAGCATGTTTCTCTGTTTGCAGTTTATGTTTTAAACCGTTCTCTCACTCATCGGAGCAAATAACTTGTGAGCTTCACAGAGACGCTGCCTGCATTTGAACATATCGCATGCGTCCCAAAACATGGTGACTAGTCAGCAGACGGTGCCAGTTTGCATGAACATTATTTGCCAACAGTGACGTAAGAGAGACAGCTAACAATGTGTGTGTGTGTGTGTGTGATGGAGAGAGCATAACAAGAGTTGCATGCCCTGATGTCCCCTGGTTCATTAACAGTTGCCGCATCTGTTGAGTATTGTTATCAGTATGAGTTTGAATACTTTGACAGCCACTAAATGTGCCACTGAATGTGTGAGTGAATGGAATTGAACGGAAACCACACCAGTATCTCACTTTGTGATTTAACACAAGTGAGACAGACAGCCATCTGCCATCAATAATCTATTATTGGAGAGATTCATATTCCATAAGAGACTTTTAATGTTTAATGTCCTTACCTAGCAAATATACTTATTCACACACATACAGAGTTTCCTTTCTCAGCTTTAATGTACTCTCTCTCAGTGTGTTTTCCACAATAACCTCATCTTCCCAGAAAGGTAATCAAAATGAAATAATCTCTTTTTTCTCTTCTTCACCCCTGTGGGCTAAGCTGAGATCAGTGAAGTGACTATCTAACACATTTTCAGCCCATTTAGCCACTAAGCTGTTATCAGTGCTATTGACCACACAACAAGGGCTTAGTCTTCCGGCAAGATCATGAAACACTGTTTACCAGAGGTTGACCAAACCACAGAAAGTGCAACCTTTGTGATGAATCGCATGTCTAGATGGGATGATTGGCTCGGCATTATGGTGGTCAGAGGTCAGGCAAGTAATCAATGTTTACAGCTTCAATTTCAGGTGGTATGACTATGACAAAGGACATAAAATACAGCGATAAAGCAATAAAATACAGCTTCAAAACACACGTTTGTGGCCTCCTTTAGCATTAAATGCATCTCTTCCTTTGAAGATTTTTTTTATTTAGTTTCGGAGTGTGTAAAAGCCCCAAATATTGGTTGGGTTTTTTTTTTAGAGGCAAATACCAATATTGATATTTATTTTTTGATTTATAAACATCTATACTAAAAACACATTTTGATAGGGATCCCTTAAATTTGGTTATTAAAGAGCCAACATACTGAGTGGGAAATTTGTCTGAATATTTATATATCTACAATAAGCTAATGCTTCAATTAATCATTAAAGTCAGTTTTTAACCAAAATGCTGAACACATCTCTGGTCTCAGCATCTCAAATGAGAACATTTGCTGTTTCTCTTTCAGACAGAAATAATTTTATTTATGTCAACTTGCATTTCTTTAGGTTTTAGACTGATGCACAGACAAAACAAATATATGAAGACATCACAAAGGTTTCTGGGACTCTGCAATTGAACAGTTAATAAAGAAAATAATCAGCAGATTAATATATAATGAAAATACTATTAGTTACAGTCATAACTGAGCTAAAATCAGGCAATAATATTGGCTCTGCTTATGTCAATCAGACTGTGTACTGTAGGTTGAATTATTAGTGTCAAACATCAACTGCAGACCTTTATTTCAGTCACTCCAGTGTGTCATTAAATGAGAGAGTCGAGGTCCATCTTCACCCCTGATCTCAACCATGGTGATGAATCTAAACAAACTCAAAGCTAAATGAAAATCTCAAGTAAATGAGATATACAGAAACAGCTGCTACCTTCTTCCATATATATCATTTATGCTTTAAGGTCACTGGTTTCATCATTATAGCGTGATATATGCAGGAATATTCAGAACACCTCCAACTCCTCATTATATTTCATGCATGTATGTGTGTATTGGTGAGAATTGGCAAGATGGCGTCCTTTTCTTTGGTTATTAGACTATAAGATTTACAGCCAATTCTGCCCCTCTATGACTTGATTAACCCTTCCTGCCCCTTGTCTGCCGCTGCCTGTCTCATCTCCTTGCTCTCTGCACTGGCAGGTGGAACACACCCATCCTCACTGCCATGGAAATGCAAACACACACACACACACACACACACACACACACACACACACACACTTATCAAGGCAATCTTGAACACTGCCTGAATAATAATTCTAGACTTAACTAAATTATTAAAGAGTCGACTCTGTTCATAGATAGATAAATTGATAAATTATAAATCAGTCATTGCTGATGGCTGATGCAAGACAATGTTGGTCAATGGACACAAGCAACTATAAAGCTGCTGTAGCTGCTGCATCTTTAGTGTGGAAATAAATGGAGATTCATGCCTCATTACTGTACAAAAATAACTGATAATCAAATTCAGAGTGGGTACCCTCTTTATTCACCCTATCAGCATTATTTTGGCTTTGATCCTGCGCTGAGCATGAGACTGAACGTGTCTTGACCAGGCTATCAGTAGGCGAAGGTCGAAGATTTTTACACATATTTCTGATTCCTCTCCCAGGCTAAGAGCTGCAATGCTCTTAAATGCAGGAGCACAGTGCCAAAATGCATCCTCATCCTAGTTATCCTAAAAAACAATTTTGCAGTTGCCTGATTCATAGCCCCCACCCCCACATACATATTGAGTACACCCAAAAATAACATCAGATGAAAGTGAAATCTGAATCAATGGGCAGTCTGTTATGACTGAAACTCTCCTGCTGTGAAATGGAAACTTGATTTTACGTGCTTCAACTCCATTAGCGAGGTGTGAAACTTCAGGTCCAACCTGTGACACACAAAGGAGTCATGAGTGTAAATGAGGGGTGACCTGTCTGGGAAAGAAGAAAGGATAGTATTGATGTGTATATAGTGTACGAGTATATGGCAGATTTTGTAGGGACATTCAGCATTATTTTATACCCACAATTACTAAAGTAATTTATATTCTTTGGCTTTCTGTACTTTTATTATGTTGCTCACACTTTGTATTATTTCAATATTTTTGATATTTTGATGGATTTTTTATGAAGCACTTTGTAACAAGTTTTTGAAATGTTATAACAATAAAAGTTTTTTCTTTATTATTGTTATGATTTTCCAATCTAGCAGCTGATTGCTTGTTGTTGCTTGTTGAGAAGGAACAGAATAATAGTCTTAGTTTTGCTAATTAGCAAGCTGATGGGAATGCCATTAGTTTTGCATCTGTTTGATCATGAAGCAAAATAACAGAAAATGTTTGTGCCATATTAAAAGTCAGGGGATCACTACATTGAATGCAATTCACCCTGGGGGGGAGCATGAATGTATGTACCAAATTCCATCACAATTTATCAGGTAGTTGCTGAAATATTTCACTCAAACCCATAAAAGTCAACCTCACGGAGAACCTTGAGAAAAAGTTAGAGGATCACCAAAGCAATGGCAATCAATCCAGTAGCTGTTGAGATATTTGAGTCCAAAAAGTGGTGGACTGACCAACTGCCTCTAACGTAGCTAAAAACAACCAACCTCAACTGAATCTGAGTGAGCCACAGTTGCTCTCAAATTTGCTTCTAGTAGCGCTGCAATGGTAAATCATTAAGAGAAAGGTCTTGTGTACAATACAGGCTACAAACAGGGTGAGATGAATTAGTATGCCCGGTGTGATCCATGTCTCTTAAACCTGTCGGGGACATTTAATGGAGTACTCGTAGACGGAGGGCTTGAGGTAAATCATTGGAGAAGGGTGCCTCCCTTCTCCAGTGATTATTGTGATGTTCCATCTGTTAAAGGCTGCAGAGTGTGGTTGGTGGTAACTGACTTCAGGCCCAGAATGTAAGATATAACTATCTATTCATCTTCAAGGGACAGATTATCTGTGACTAGTTCATTGGGAAAATTTAAATATTGTGGCAGACATCACATAAGAGTTGATCTATTTTACATTTTGGTCACACATCAGGCAGGAGCAGGGGAGAAACTATCACTGTGGTCAAGGGTGGTCATGCATCTCATTCAGAGGGAAAGTCACGTAACTTCACACACACATAGTTGAGCACTGAAGTGCAGAATGGCCCAAAAAGGGAGAAAAGAGTTGTTTTTCTGCTTGAACTGACAAAAAGAAGTTGGCTGATTAGTAAAATAAGAAAGTCTCCTTGGGCAGTTGCCGAGAAGATTTAAAGTATTGCTGAAGCTAATAAGAACGTCATAAGTTCAGCAAGTATTTGGTCGTAAACCAAGTATTGGACAAACACTAATGACGGCACTAGATGAAAAGTTAAGGAGTCACTAAAGCTAGGCAATCCATCCTGAGGGGGGATGTGAATGTTTGTACCAAATCTCCTGCCAATCCAGCCAATATTTGTTGAGATGGTTCACTTAAAACCAGAAATGTCAAACGTGTGGTGACAGTCAGGGTAACCTAAAGTCATTGAGATGCATCTTGTAGATGTTGAGATATTAGGATAAATCGAAACAGTGACCTTTATGGCAATCCATCCAATAGCTGTTGAGATATATTAGTCTGGACTAAAGAGGTGACACTGACAACTGACATTCCCAACCTTAGAAACTAAAAAGCCCAAAGTCTGATGATCCATCCATACAGGTACCTTTTAAGATCTGCCTTCTTGAGTCAGCGAGCTGCTAAGTGTCCAGAGAGGCGAAATCTGTGGTTGCATAAGAGGTCTGTCACTCGGGACACAGCAGACATAACTGACAGCTGGGAGCAGCTCACTTCTCTCACAGTAGAGGTGAGAAGTGCTGCTCTTCTCCCCACCACTGCATTTACGTCAACTGAGGGATTGAAGGATTACTTCCTTCCAGTGTCATGAGGTGGAGTAGAGTGGGGAAAGGAAAAGAGGGACAAAGGTTGTTTTCCTGCCACATCAGAAATGATGTGAAGGCTTGTTGGAGTATTGTATATATATATATATATATATATATATATATATATATTGTTAATTGGCTTCTCCTTTCCCTATTTCTCTCTCTTTCTCTTCCACTTAATAGTCCTCATTTTGACTCTTGAAGAAATTGCCCTTCAAGCATTTTTCCCCTTAAATGAAGACCAGTAACAGAGAAACAATCCCCTCTGAAGCTGACAATACTGTTTTTCAGTAAATAACTGGGACTCATTATGCTTACAGCTAAGATAAATTCACCAGCTTCCCATTTTCTATTTGTTACTGTGGGATTTAGTTGAAAGTGAGAAAAAATGTTTTGCCTTCAGGCTACAACATTTAAAAGAATAAACAACACTAACACATTATTTTTAGCCAGAATATGCACTAAATGCCAAATAGCATGCCGGAGAGGAAAGTGACAGAAAAATGAAGCAAACTGAAAGTATGATGGATTTAGACAATTACAGCATGGAAAATTGATATCGGTCCCTCAGTGTGTGAAAATCTAATTGCAGCAGATTAAGATAGACTGGCTGACATGTCTAATATTTCAAGAGTTTGGTCATAGATTGGTAGGTTTGGTAGCTTTATACTGTACAGCACGTGTGGAGTTTGTTGAACCCTAGTCTGGAGGAGGAGTTCAGCACCAAGGGCAGCTCCTGTCATAGACTGAAGCTCTTTGCACATGCAGTACGTGTAAAAGGGTAAATCTAGTTCTATATTTTCCAATTTGTCAACAGTCATCTATCAAAAGATCAAAACCAATAATGAATAGATCCTTCTAACAAATATTGTCATTGTAGACAAAGCCTTATTATGCTTACTTCTTTGTATCATAGACATTCATCAAAGGAGCAGTATGTAGAATTTAGTGGCATTTAGCGCTCTTAGCCTCTTCTTCCTCATGTGAAGGAGAAAGAAAGAAACAAACAAAAAATGCAACATAGAGCTGGTGTTTGGTTTGTCCATTCTGGGCTTGTGTAGAAACATGTTGGTTCAACTTGGCGAACTCCATGGAAGAGCACCCGCGCCATCTGTAGATATAAAAGACTCATTCCAAGATAATAAAAATAATGATTCTAATTTTCAGGTGATTATACACTAATGAAGACATAGTCATGCATATTTTATTTTATTTCATTTCTATTCTGACATATTCTTTAAATAGAGAACTGTAGATCTTACACAGTGGACCTTTAACATCCAAAAACTATTAAAATAAATCAACAGTGAGCCACGCTTACTTCGTTATGATGAACATGGGCACTTTAGTTTATTTTAAGTAAATCCCACACACACCATACTGCTGCTGTGAATACTCACTTGAATACTCACTTGAACACAAAGTGTGTATTAATCTGAGGTTGAAAATAGCCCCTAAACAAATGCACTATTTACTCCTGTTTGAATTAAGTTGAATTAAACTCTTTTGGGAAATTACTGAGACTTGTTTAAGGAGAGAAATCTAACTAGAAATGTGTGACCTGTTTTTAAAGATTCACAGTGTATCTTCAGTGTGAATCAGTGGGCTTAGGCCTGAGTAACACAGACGGGGTGGGGGAGTTGGAAACTATTGAGAGAATGACTAATGCTTTGTTGGTTTTAGTCTTTTCATGGTGTCTGTTGACAGTACAAACATAATAATGTGTCTTAGTAAGAATTCTAAACCCACCAAAGCATGATGTCAACTTTCAGCCAAAAAGCAGTCATACTAATGAGAAAATTAATGGATCTAAAATTACTGTCTGAAACCGACACAAAGTTCAAGCCTAATTATCTTTGATCATGTATTTTTTTTCTTTGCAGCAACTGTGGAGTAGTTTTGCTGCCATAAGGGAAAAAAACGTCAAGTCATCACACTAGTATTAAGCCATTTAGTGTTTGTTTGGCTCTGCATCTTTCAGATTGGATAGATTTCTTCCGTGGCACATCTTCACTTATTTTGACAGCTTTATACATTATACAATTTCAAAAATATATACCCCTGTCAATGAGTAAATGTGCAGTTTGCCTCTATGGGATGTGTCTTTTTAT
Source organism: Argyrosomus regius (assembly GCA_946959425.1). Lineage (NCBI taxonomy): Eukaryota > Metazoa > Chordata > Actinopteri > Sciaenidae > Argyrosomus > Argyrosomus regius. Next base: position 12,982,521 of record OX336897.1, on the reverse strand, counting down.
CTGCGGTAGAGATGAATCTGTTGATCTGTGTCCTGCAGAGCCAGACCTTGATTAAAAGATAAGCTTGGAGGAGTCTTCTAATAAGTAATGGCTGGTTTCCCTTTAGAGTCCTGCAAAGCTGCTCCTGATTCATTTTATAAAAAGAGACTATGGCTGTCTTCAACAGGCAGGGCATGAACCTAACGTGGGATCCCATGGAGCTGTAGGAAATACAAGTGACATAAGGCCATTAGGTGTGGTATAGTGCAGAAATAAATGTGATTTTATACGTGTGTGTCCATACAGGCTACAAATCCATATTTCGCCATAACATTAAACAGTGGACTACAGTGTGAAGAACACGTCCTTTTCATCCAGAGAGCAAAAGATTACATTTTGCCCAAGCAACAGGAGTAATTTACAGCCATGTGAAGCTTTTCACATATTGCTTATGACCTTCTGATCAAAGCAAAAAGAGAAGAAAACAGCCAGCTCTCTGAAGCACAAAGACCTCTGGTCAGCCCAAGTCACCTGCCCATTGGTTAACACCTGCATTACCATAGCAACTGATGACCTGGTCATGTTTCATCATAGTTTGCAAGTGTATTGTGTTCTCTGGTTCTCTCCCATTTTTATGCAAATTGGGCATTTCTTTGGTCTTGAGCAGTTTCTAAGAAAAAGATTTTTTTTTTAAAAAAGTTGCTGTGAAAATTGACCTTCTCTGATAAAAAGGTTTAAAAAGGTTTACATTTTAGTTGCAAGTTCCAATAATCTGTATGCAACAGCGTAATGTGGAAGAGAAGATTTATCATATGATTGTGATAATAATTGTTGTATAAGCAGTGCCTCTATGTTTGATTCACAAGAAGAGCTATAGAGGTGTAATTACACATCCAATTGCCCTGATTTGGTCTAAATGTCATAGCAATAAATGTGCCATATAGAATGAACTATTTTTTCCTGTTATTCCTGCAGCAATTTGTTGGAATGAACCTAAGTATTGAGATTATATAACGAGATACATAGAATTAATATGATTAGACACTATCTTGTTTTTCCCTCTTTATGCCTTTATAATCTTTTTAGAGGGAGATTTTATAATCAAATGCAATTTGCATAGACTGATATTTCTTATTCTGACTCTCTGTATTTTAAGCCTAAACAAGGCACCAGTGCAGATCTGTAATCCTGAAAACATGCTGAGGCTTAAGCGAGATGAGACTACAATAAACAAGAGGGTGAAGAAAACATAGCATCACTGCAGCTTTGAAGTGGGAACCGGATCAAACCTCCATACAAAACAAATTGCTTTTCTTTCCCACTGACTAAAAAGGAATCCAAACTGTCTTTTCCTAAAAATAACAGCTCCCTGTTTCCCTGTCTCTCTCTGTGTATCCTTCATGGGAAGATAAACACCAAGGACCTTCATGTTTTCCTACACAACAAGGTCCTGGTCTCTCAACTTCTCAAACACACGGTTTATAAGATTTGTGCAGCGCATGTATTCAAACTGGGTGTAAGGTCTGTTTTTATACTGAAACGGAAAAAAATCTGCCCTTAACTCTGCATTCTGATTAACATATCTGAAAAATGCAACATCAATATTGACCTTGAGCATGACTCGGGAAGTCCTGTGAGTCGAGGTCGATTTTGCTTTTACTGAGAAACTGAGCCATTGAACAAGAAATCATGCAGAAGAGAATGGGAGCCTTGAGGATGATAATGAAATTATTCATGTCACACAGCTCTGTGCAAGTCAATATGACAAGAGAGCAGACTAAGCACTAAACTTTATGAGTTTTGTACTTTTTTCTCCATCAGTAGTAAATGAAGAGGGCAAAGATAGCTGATAAAGGCTTCTGCTCTGCTTCAATAGGCCTAAATGTACATCGGGACTACAGACAGTGTTATAAGAGATGTTACATAAGTAAATAAATCAACTGTTAATCCACCCACAAACTCATCCATCCCACACACAGGGCTATACAATGGTTAGATACTTTAGTTTAACACAAACACACACACAGTGGCAGCCCGTGTGAGTATGCCTCCCAAGAGAATAAAGGATCTCATGTTGTACTTACACTTATGTAAAGGTGTTAACATTGGATCTTTAAACAGCATTTTCATACATGTTAATTTACAATGACAGGTGGAGGAACAAGTCACAATGAATGTGCATACAGAGTTTCTGCTGAGCTCAGAAAGATTGGTGGAGGAACAAGTCAGCGACTGACAGGCACTGAAAGTGATGAGGGAGGATAGGCAGTAAAAGGCATAATTTTAATGTGTGATCGGATCAGCGAGCAGCTCATCACTGTTAAAACTGGAAGTGTGTTAGTTTAACACTGACTACTCTCACTGACATCAAAAACTGAAATCTCTGAGGAGTGAACCTCAAGTAATGTCACTGTCAACACTGTAGTCTTGTCAACATTGGTTGAAGACTACAAGTTTAAAAATGAAATAATCTGGGAATGTTGTGAGCTTATCAGACCTCTGCAGCCCACGACTCATTTCTGCTTTAAGGCTAAATTAGCCACTAGTCACATAACACACCCAAAACTCCAACTGAACTGTTGTTGCTAGTAAGGCACCAGGTTTTTCTTTTGGGCACTTGAACCTTTATTGAATAGTAGCAGCTGAAGAGCGAAGAGTGACAGGAAGGTGGGGAAAACGGGGACAGGGGTCCACAGATTGGAATCAAACCCAGGCCATTGTGGTTAGCAGGCTTTGTATATGGGGCACACGCTCTACAAGGCTCTGAGTTTTGGCAAAGAAGATGAATGCGTGAAATATAAAAGCTGATATCCCCAGCTTTGCTGCATCAATTTTGATACTTTAATTTTTAAACTGTCCATCATGGCAATGTCACAAGAGTGCAATGCTAAATCAGCAGTACTCTTAACACCTCTCAGACACAGTGCCAACAAAATTTGAATATATTTAACTTCACAAATGTAGGGTTTTCTGCAGGACTCTTATAGTAAACTATATTATATTGTACAAAATATGTCTGATAAGACAGGTAAAAAATACATTAATTACAATGTACATCTGCCATTCAGTGTAAAGGAATCTAACTAAATTTGACCTGTATGCAAAGACATTGAGAGAAGCTAAGAATAAAAAAAGGAAAAAGCCTAGTGATTTAAAGTAGTAGTCCAGCAAACACACAGGGCTGTTACTGAAGCCGACCCTGTGCATGAGTTCACTGTAAAGCCGGAGGGAGGGAGGCCCTTAGATCCGCTATGAGTGATCACCTTTCTCATCTTTGGGACAGACACACACACCTGAGTGTGATCATTAGAAAACATGGACAAGTTCTTTCCTGGCTGCTCATGTGGGACCACAAAACTGGCACATGACAGACACAATTATCACCCAGGGAGACAAAAAAAACTAAAGTATGTCAAACTAATTTAAGAAATCAATATCCTATCTTGTGAGATTTCTAACACAGGATATACTCGTAGCTCCAGGGCATATAAAAACTCCCACTAGTACATATGACCCCATTTTACAAAAGGTACTGTTCCTGAAGGTGAAAGTGTGTTGGCGTGTGCATGTATGCATCGGATTTGTTGTTTTGGTTTCAGTAATTTAAACTCACCCTAAAGTCGATGCCCACAGTGGAGATGAAGCTGCCAGCCAGGAAAGCTCCGTCTTTAAAACGGACCAGTAGACATGTTTTCCCCACGCCAGAGTCTCCGACCAGCATCACCTGCACAGGAAATGAAGATAGAAAAACTCAGCCAGGAATGACTGGAAGGCTAAAACTAAGGTGCACAAAAAAGTGCATCCGAATAAAACTCCAGGCTGTCTGACTGATCGATGAAGTTAAATGTCAAACAAAACCGAAATAGCTAGCAAAAAGAGAGAAAAACATGTAGGAGCATGAACAAGAGGGCACTTTTGTTCATATGTTTAATTTTATATCAGGCTCTGATTGAGAAAAAAAATCCAGAACATTTGAATCATTCAGTTATATTGGTCCTGGTATTTTGGTGCTCAGCCAATGATGATGTATGTGAATGAGTGTGTGACTGCTCATCATGGCTGCCAGTGGCTAGATCCACTCTGTATACCGTACATGTGCACGTACAGTAACAGACATACTTGGGCTTCATTCATGCTGAACACACAGGCCTGCATTTCTCTTTTTAGTCCGAGCTGTGATGAAGTTAAAGGTTTGATGTGATTACTGTTATCAGGTTAGCTGAGGGACTGTGAGCTCTAGACCATGGAAATCCAAAAATGCCTCTTGGGAGCACAGAGGAAGCAGAGAGGAGATGAAAGGCAGAGGAGGTGGAATGAAGGGATGTTGCAGGGTCACTGAACAGATACAAAATGTGGCAAAGGGCAATGTGTCTGAAGATGTCACCCTTTGTTCCCTTTTCTACTTTAAATCTATATTTTTTTAATCACTCCTCTCATGCATTCTCCATTAAACAGCTCTACAGGAGTTAAATGTTTGCAGAAGTGTTCACGAGGAGGCACTAGGCATCCATTTCCCCACTGATTCGATGCAGAATAACATTTAGAGGGAAGAGTAAACAGTGAAACATGGAACAATGCCCTACAGATGACATGCTCTTGTACATTTCTCAGAATGAGGGAGGTTAAATCTAAGCAAAGCTTCACTTGTAATGGGGGGGATCTTTTTTGATACGGTCTTGCAAGATCAAACTAAACATTAAAACTAGATCTAGAAATAAATATGATTGTAATTCCGCCTGAATATGTAAATGGAACTGGCTTTTTCTGCCATTATCAATCCATTGGCTGCAAGGACGCTACTGTAGAAGGCAGGAATATCTACAGTTCATTGTGAAGTAGCTTGGATTGAACTATCAATTCAATTGTTCTGCAAAAAGAGCAAGACAAAGCCATCACGCATTCACATCAAACAGCTGCTTCAAAAACATGGAGTAGGTGGCACAAGTCCCTTGAAGCTATGTTGGGAGTAGTTACACACTGAGAATCTGTGGGTGTGAATCTGCGTTTTGTGTTGTGGTGAAGTGACAGTTCTCTACTGACACAAGTGCTCACATTGTGGTTAGGTGAAACACGCCGATTGCTCACTGTTAAATGCAAACCCAGTAAACCTCAGTGCTGCTGAGGCAAACATGCATTCAACCAGTTGCGCGAATGATTTGTTTGTTGGCTGTTGCAGGGCGGTGTGCACCTTCCCAGGTTATCGATCGTTTTATTGACACAGCTGGTGTCACGAGCTCGCTGCTGTTCAATGAATAAAGATGGTTGTAAAACGGGGAAACAACGCTGGCAAATAATAAAGTAGACCACAAACATGTATGCTCATCCCAAAGGGAAACAAAAGTCACCATATGAGCTCATATGTGAGACTATTTACTCTGTGCAGAGTTTATGTAGACCTCTTTGGCTTTGTACGTCATATTTTTTGGTGTAAAATGAAAAAAACACAAGCCACTTTAATATAAGTTGCAGTTTGTTATCATGCACGGCAGCAGCAGGCATCTTACCTTGAAAGCGATGTCATAAAACTCGCTGCTGTTGCTGATGGAGGGTCTGCTGGGATGGACCACACCGTTCATCTGAACAATGCCCGGGCTGCTCCTCGCGGCTTTCCCGGTCCCTTTCCCGGTGGGGCTGCCCGCAGACGGGCTGCTGGTTGCGGCTTTGCCTTTGACAGCCTTCTTGCGAGACATTTCTCAAGATTTTAAAAGTATCTTTATGAATCCTAGCTGAAGCAAACAACAACAACAACAACAACAACAGCAAGAGAAACCTTGGCCGAATCAGCGCAAAAGGCTGAAAAGTTGCAGCAGCGAACAACTTAAATTTGCAGAAATTTCACCTGCGCGTTGAACGCATGTTCCCCGACACCTCTCTACACAAAGTAGGGGTGAAATTGTCCCAAAAAGCAAAACCACTCTCTCGCTTCCGTCGTTGTTCAGCCGCTTCCTGCTCCTGACAGCTTGCTCTTTCCAGGACAACAGGCTCAGCACTGCGCGCTGTGGAGATGTGATGTGGCAGAAAACTCCACCTTGAGTGCAAAACAGTCAGAACACATGCGCCTTTTGTCTTCAGCTCTTTATCCTCGCACTGTAAACTCACATGACTAAATATAATGGATGAAATGTAGAGAGCGTGGTAACTTTTAAAGGTGAAACCACGTGACTTATCTGTTCACAAGGTATGTATGTCGGGCTATTTCTGATTATGAGGACGCTGTCCGCGGTGCTGGAAAGCAGCTGTGCAAATACTGTATCATGAACAATTTCTATTCATCTCAGTTCATATAAATTATGTTTGGGATGTAATGAAATCCTCGTGGGTGCAAGGATTATTCCGTGATATCGTTGTGAGTGCAAAGTTGTTTTTTATGGATATTTTTGATGTTAATTTCTGGTTTCTTGAATATATCCAGTGTGTTTTAAACTTACTGTAGAGCTTTCTGTTAAGGCGAATATGTGAATAATTCATATTTTATTATAAGGAATGATGCCATTTAATTGCTACTTCTGCTACTTCTTCTCTTATTCATTCATGACTTTCATATCTTAGATTATTTTATGCATGCATGAAATGTAGCTGGAGGCCAGCACTAATTATATCATATGCCATTAACTAAGTAACTGAGTGAGAGTGCAATGCATTCAACGGGCCTACGTGTAGCTAATTGGTTAATGTAAGAGGTAACCGTAATCTGTTTCTATTAATTATGTCCATAATTGATATAATGTGGATTAAAACAGCTGAAATGCACAACTACCAGCCACCTGTGGAACATGTGATGTGATTTCAATACTGCACCACAAGAGGGCGATATAAGATTGCAGAAAGCCACATAAAACATGGCGGAACAGCAGAGTGAAGTTCAGGTGAGTCAACCAAAATAAAAAAAACTAATCATCATAAAATTATTAGAAACATTAAAGACAAATTATGTTTGTCCCAGTTTTAAACAGAAAAGAAACTCTGTCTAGTGTGTCAGAGGTTAGCTATAGTACCGAGGAAGACATTAAAATGTCACATAGATGCATATCACAAATTTCATATACAGTAGGTCTTTATTATCAGTGGTAGGCATCTGTAGAAGTACAGTTGTTTTCAAGCTTCCTGCAGCTTCAAGCTGGTTGTGATCAGAGACAAACAGTCAAAAAGATGGTCACTGGCCTCTCTGTGACTCTTACCCACACCCGTTATAATTCACAACATAATTCAAACGTCTCACTATAACATGGAGGATGTCACTCTGTGGCAGGGTCCACATATTGTTTACATTTGCAACAAAGAACAGCAGCATATTCTGATTAGACCCTGATCCTCTGTGGCCAGTAATGAGATGCTGTTGTTTCCCAGCTCTGTAATCTAGTTTGTTATGCAATATGAAATTTGCGCATGATACAACTGCCTTTCTGATCAAGTGCCAGGCTGTCCAGGCTCATTAGAATATACTCAAAGATCATAGCCCAGAGACCTTGTTTGCTCCACTAAACAGGAGACTGAAGTGAGGCTTGTATTACCTCTGACCTTTACAATATGCAGCGTGAATAATACCAGGCTAAACTCTCAAAGAGTCAGCTCCTTTGAATTAAAGAGATTGAAAACCAGCCCAGGAAAGAACACCAAAGCAACGAACAGGTTGTGAGTTTCTATGCAGTGGATGAAATCTGACTATATGTTCACCTCTTACTGGATTTGGCAAGGGACGAGTCACATTTTTCAGTTGATCCCTCTTCATTGTGGTAAATGTTTGATGTAAAAAAAAAAAAAAAGATTTTAGCTTAAGCTAACATCAAAATACCAGACATATGCCATTCTTCATTTAAGTTCACCTAACATTGCAAGCAAGAGTAAATTATTGTGCATTGACTTTTTAGTGGACATTGCTTATTTGACCCCAGAGCTCTCCAATTCAGAGGTACAGAGCAGTTTGGATGTAAACACGCAGCTGTAGCCTCTGGTTTCTGTCCCTAAATCTGCACTCTGTCAGCATTTTTCCACACTCCACCCAAATCATTGCAGAGTAGGGAGAGGAGTGTCATTGGTTTGAGGGAATACAAACCCCCAAATCCACCAACCCCCTTGCACAACTCCCCTCGACAGCTGAGATTCGTTCTACCCCTAAAGCAGCTGTCTACTGTGGCAACAGCTGGGCATTTTGGAGGGAATAGGCGACGTGGCTAGAGAGGGTCACTGGAATCCATCCCTGGTTTCAGAGAAATTAACAGCCTTGTCAAGATGAGTTAAATATGAGTGTACTGAGGCTATAATGTGTACTTGTGTACCATATGCTTGTGTGTCTGTGGCAACATATATGGCAGCACAGGCACATAAAAAAGGTCCAGCATGAACAAACTGTGGAGGCAGTTGATAGAAATCTAATCAAGCTAATGGACTTTTTTTTCCTAAAACTAACAAGCTAGTGATCAAATTAAAGCTTTTTTCCGGTGTCGTGAACTGTAAAGCAACTGTGTGATTCAGCTGTCAAGAATGCATCGAATCACGTCATTTCAACATGTTAATTAAGAGCCAATTACAGCGCTCATTCCTGAGTGCAAGCATCCTTAGAGCTGTTGCATTTCCATAACAATAAGTCAAACTGTCTGAAAAGTGTTGGCGAGTGTGAGGACAATTGGTCAGGTGCTTGAAAAACATTGTGACGAGCAACATAAGGCAGACAGGGGATGGGGTGTGTGTGCCCAGTGTGTTGAGGTCCTAACGGCCTCGGGGTCACATCACTCTGCAGACGCACCCAAAGGCCAGGCATTTGTCAGTTTACCCAGGGTCAGGTGCCCTGAACACGGGCTGGGTGCTGTGCAGCAGTCTGGCCAGTCGCTCAACCAACGTCACAGCAACTGTTGATCTGTTGGCCGCTCTTCCTCTCAGCTGCCTGCGGCCCGAGTGTCATGAGGAGGGGCAGGGGGCATCCTGCCAGCCGCCATCCCTGTTTGTCAGGCCCTGGCGAGAGCAGCTATCAGTGGACTGGTACTGCCTGGCACTCATTTGCTCCCGAGGCATCTTAAATGAGAGAAACAGAGTGTGTGTGCGTGAGAGAGAGAAAGGGAAATGGGTGGCTGCTAATATACAAAAAGTTATATAGAACACGTTTTAATTAATAAGAATACAGTACAACATAACTGGTATTGTGTTTATCTTGACGTAAATTATCTAATATATGGAAGGCAGTTGTTCAGTTTGAGGTATCCCTTCCTTTGACCTCACTTCCATAACCCAGATTATGACAAACCATGCTTTTAACTGATAAATAATAATAATATCAAATGTGTTGTGAGTTAGTGAAGGGCACAGCATTACATGTAGACTATGCCAAAAATATCAGAATAATCAGACCATTAATTACAGTACAGTGTATGACCCCTTAAAGCAGCTATAAACAATATTTTTTTAAATGACAATGTGAGAGAAATCTTTCATGGTTCTGAACCCACAAGAGTTTTTACCTGAATATGCAACTCCTCGGCTTTATGGAGCTTTATAACGAGTTTCAGCTTGTTGTTTAGCTGTCTGGCCGAAATGTTACTGTTTTGTTTCACTCACTGCTCTCGTGGCACGGTTTTCTATTACGGCAGGCAGCTGTTTTCAGTGAAAAAAGCTAAAAAAATCCACTGCACACTATCAGCTCAGCACCAAACGGCAGACAGACATAGTTAGTGACCAGCTGGTGAACATAGTGGAGTATTTAGCAGCTAAAGAGACAGATATTTCCCTCAGGAATTGGTGGAGACCAAAAACAGCTAAAAGAAAAAGATTATTGACTTCCATTCATCAGGTGGCCAAAAAAGCAACTCAACGGTAGTAAAATAAGAGAATTAGCAGCAGTGCAAAATTACCCTGTAAACAAGTACAATATAGAACAATATGCTTCCCTTTACATTGTTGTCATAAATTATATAAACTAGACAATATTTGTATTGCAGAGGTTGGGAACACCTAAATGTAAAGAAGTCAAATTGTGAGAATGAATTAAATTAAAGAGCATTTTCATTGACTATAATGATTTGTTAACTTTCATCCTGAGAGACAAAACCTGAATGATGCACTGATTATTAAAATCAAATTTGTAATGCCCTCACTGTGCAGTGTATGCAAGAGCTTGATGCTATAAACGGTAGCTCACACAAGTACAAGAGAAAATGGAGAGAAAGGAGCCTTTGCAAAAACAATGTGTTCTGGTGGCTTGAAATTGCCTTGGCATGATCATTTCGCTCAATCATGCCACATTTTAATGTGCTAAACCAATGAAGCCAAGCCCTGACTTCAAATCTGTCATCATGCAAAATTTTTAATTCTCTTTCCTCTACGTCGTAAAAAAGGTGACACCGTTAATTATTACCTTTCCAAAGACGTCATCACAGCATCTCAGTGTCACACTTGCAATTTCCACTTCTGTTTTAACACTATTTTCACAGTCACAGCTTTTATTTTTCTTTTTCATTTTTAATTTCACTGTAACCCAGCAGGGGGTCTGTATTAGTAAGGCCTCGGAGAGCTGTAGCAGGGTTTAATCTGAAGTGTTGAAAATAATACATGCCCAACCCTCCCCGGACCCTTTAAAAGATCCAGACATAAGAGTCTGAGCCAGGGTACCAGGATGGAAAAACTCTAAATGGGTAATAATCACTACCAGGGGCCCAATTTTCCCCAATATCTGCTTCTTATTTCAGGCCCCGTATTTATTTAGACATAGCCCCTTTAAGTTGAATTTAATTTAAATCTGCTCTGCATTTCTATGGTTTAATTTAAGGTGTAAAACACTTTTGTTTCTACTTGCAAAGATGTCTGTCATCTTAAGAAAGAGAGTGCATTCACAAGTGATGGGCGTGTCATCCACGGCCCAACCATAAATCCTCGCTAATCCAGGGTGCTTCCTGCAAAGCGTCAGTGTCACTGTATTCTGTTGCTGCGGTGATCAGATTTATGACCTCACACATGGTGTCAAACAGGAAGCATTTGGCGTTAAGTGCGCCGATTCGCTCATACACACCAAAACATGCAGTGCAGGACTGATTTAACACACTCATCATGAGATTCTATGGCCTGACGTTAAGTCAGATCAAGTTGGACAGTTGGAGAAAAACGTAAAAGGGAGTGAAACAGAGAAAAAGCAGAGATCTACTCCAAGGCGTGCCTGAATTGCTCACTGCCATTTCAATCCTCTCTCTGCTCTCAGACGCAGAACAGATTGAGTTTTAGGTGGCCGTAATTTTTCACAGCTTAGAGGAGGCCAGAATAAAACATGACTCACTGTGCACTTTCTCTCATACTGCAGGGCCAGAGGTGGGCACTACATGTCTGAGCTCAGCTGGAACCACAGCAATAAAAGATGATGACACACGCACATACTGTACACACACACATACACACACATAAACACACACACATTACATACAAGCTGCGGCAGAGAGTGGGCACACAAGCACCAACTGGAGAGAGCCATGGTGAGCGGGAAAAGGTGTGAGCAGGAAAAGTGGTGTGTGTGGGTGAGTGTGAATATGTGAGAGTGTGCGTGTGTATTTGTAGAGTTTTTGCAGTTGTGACAGCTGGGATGAAGGAGTGGAGGCGGCGTGTGTGATTGGAGGAGGTGCCAACAGAGCAAGTGTCTCTTTATTTTCATCACACACAAGTGTGTCTGTGTGTGGATATACGTTCATGGACACTATGTACATCTGTGTTTGTGTCTGTTAATATCTATCTTTGTGATAATTTAGTTTGTATGTACAGAACAGTCTGATCTTGTTTGATATGAGTGCAATATGGAGCCGTCATGTACACAGAATGTAAATTAGCCTTATGTTTACATGATGCATCCATGTTTTGCTGTAACTGCTATTGTTTGTGTGGTTAAAAAGGTCAATATGCACAAATAGAAAAAAAAAGTTCTGACTTTTAGTAAGTTCTGACTGTTTGTTTTTTTAATCAATGCATTTTGATGTGAAAAAGTTTTGAGCAACCATATTTCAACTCTGCAAATCCCTAAATTATGAACAATGCAAGCATTTTTAAAATTCAAGCTTTCTACAATACCTGTGTGTGTGGTAACTACAGTATGACTAAGGGTAAAGGCAGTTATGGTTGAGGTATGGTTGGCATCAGAAAAATAAAATAAAACACCTGGTTATGTTGGGGAAAGATCATGTTGGTAGTTAATAAAGCTGCAAGTCTGTGAACAATCTTTCAGCTCACTACACAGAGGGGACACTGCTGCCCGTGATGGCTCTGAACATTTGCTTTGGATATAAATCCTGATGTGCAGAAGCCTCTAAAATGGACAGAATTCCTGGGCTAATTTTGAGATATCCCCCTCTGCAACTCCTGTACCTCTGGCACCCCAATACAATGGAGGTGAATGACCTTGCTGCGGACAATACTTTCTTATTAAGAGTAGCTCCAATCAAAACTGCCCACAGCAGCAGGGTGGGATTTTGTTTTTGGAAAGAGATCTTTCTGTTGAAGTATAAAAAGTCATTTTTTTAGTGCACTGAGCAGCAAAACAAAATTTAGTTTACCTCCATTGCATTAGGTTGGAGGCAGAAATCCCAGCAGCTAAAGAACTAACTGGAAAAAAAAAATGTCTTCTTGCAATTTGGGTGAACTTATCCTTTAAAGTTTTGCATGTTTTGAGACTGCACCGGTGTATCTGCTTACTTTGCATGTGATTGTGTGTGCGTGTGTTGTGTAGCTGAGGTCACTTTGTTGCTGTTGCAGTACCGAGCCATGGCAGCAGCTGCAGGGAGGCAGGCAGGCAATGATGAGGTCATACAGCAGGCAGGATTAAGGCCGTGACAACTGGCGCTGCGGCCAGTGCCAGTGCTGACCGGGGCAGTTGTGCAGTGGGCATGGTGCTACGGCCTGAGCTCCACACCAGCATTACCCCACTGTTGTTTTTTCATTAGCTTGGTACTGTCCCAGGGCACATTGCAGCCTGCCAGGTCCACAGCATGAACCCACAGTTGTTGCAAGGCTTTAGGGGCCTTTTCACTTTGTCTCTCTCGCCTTGTCTCTGTCTGTGGTCACACACTGTGACCACGTTCCTCACGGGAATAAAGGATCAGGTTACGTACCAACACACTCGTTAACTCAATTATGCAAGCCCTTAACGCTTTGATGTGTAGTGATAATGCCAGGATTATTGAAGAGACAGATGCCATCTGACCACAGCAGAGCTTTGTTGCCACATGCCTCAGCTACAGTCGATAAAAGATGAACAAAATGGACTGGTGGGGGTCAGGAGAAACACCACTTATAACCTGAAAGGGTTGATAGACAGGGACAGACATGAATGATGGCAAAGAGGATGAAAGCGCCTTACCAATCTTCAAATGTGAAAACCTAAAATAGCTTGTAATGGATGAAACAGTTCTAAATTCACTTTACCTAACGTCTGTTTAAGAAACAACAGGATGTGCTATGTGTGGCTTTAAATTAGATCATTTCAGTCTCCATTTTCAATTTTCTGCACTTTAAATTCTCCTCCTTCTCTTACAAAATGATGAAAATGATGAAAATGCATAAAAGCAGCAGCAGCTAGCTCTTCATTGGTTCCTACTTATTTTTCAGTGGAGCTTGGACATAAACCTAAAACCATTAGCTGCACCACTGAGACCAATTAGCTAAACATGGCCAAACAAACTTTCCCTTGCTTTTACAACATGTTCTCTCTTTTTACCCTTTCTTCAAGTCCTTCCACTTTCTCTCTCTCTTCTTTTGTGGTGGACTGTTGCATAGTTTTGAAGTGTCTTTAGCCTCTTCTGAGCTGCTGATAAGTGATTTATTTATTAGGAGCGTTCTTGATGCTTTGCAACTGTAGGGATGCTCTCTTATGGCCTGAAGCACTGACATGTTGATGTCTATCTCCCACATAAACTCCAGATGTGAACTCACTGGCTTGATGTTTGGTTGGAGGAGCTCAGCTGGAAAACTTTACAGTCGCAGACCAACAGTCTGACCTGAAATAGCCAATGAACAAAGAGACATCGGTGACAAACACCCTATAGTTATTCTGCACGCAGTTTAATATTTATCACGGATGCTGTGTCTATATGTTTTAGAACATACTACATCTGAATATACATTAATTTAAACCACAGCAGTGTGAGGACAGTAAACCTCCTTTCCCACTAGGTGGCAATGCAGTTGCAGACTGACATGATAGAGGGGAGAAAAACACCTGTGGGATCTCAATATCTCACTTCCCGCTCTCTCCCTGCTGTCCTTTTGTGTGTCCCAAGTCTTTTAGAACGTGTTATATTTTAGAAAACAAAGAATAGGAGCCACTTTTATCAGCAGAAACCACTTGATTTCTTTGTTAAAGACACAAGAATAATGATGAGGAAGATAAGATTTATATCTAATTTTATTGGATTTTTCAGCTATTTTGTAAAATGGAGGCCACTGAAACAAAATTACAACATTCTGGTGTTCATAATCATAAATTCTTTGTTATCATATGCAAATTTGATGTGACATTTGAACAAATAGCTCCCACAGAACTGCTGCTTTAATCTGTAACACTCATACACTACACACTTATACTGTATTTCAATTTTATATAAATAATAACAAATAATTATATTTGTATACAAAGGACATTTTATTCTGACTATCGGGTTAAATGATGGAAATCTGGAGAATTCAAATGTCATTTATAGCTTACAAAAACAGACACACAGACATATTGCCTAACATGATTACATTATAAAAACTAAAACAATTTTTAAAAAGTGCAAGTGCTCTGTTTTGGATAAATAAAACATTCATTCTCTAAAACTTTAGATGCAAATTATTGCAGAAAATAGAAGTAAAAATCGACAGATTTAAATCTCTAGTACTGTACTGTCATACTCCCTTTATTTTACCTTAAGTGTGATTTGAATTTCTGGTTCATATTTATACCTATTTGTAACTATAGCAACTCAAAGCTGCATTGTTTGGTGTAAACATAGTGGTGCTGTCTAACATGCAGCTGAGTGACATTTGCATAGAGAAAAACACCTAAATGTGGATGATAATCATATGACTGCAGTAAAACTAGGCGCTATAAACCACCTGCTCTGCCTGCATCATCAAATCCGATGGAGAGTGTGACTTTGTTCATGATGTTGTCCGCTCATGTTACCGAGACAGAAAACATGGATAAGCAAAGAAACCCCACGGGAGATAAAGTTTCTCTTTTCTTGTACAATGCTGTTCTCCGTGTTAACAGCTACAATTAACAACCAGTGGCTGAGAAGTTAGCAAAGATCCTTCATGACCTTCTCACCTTTTTCCATTTGACTCCCCGTTCTTAAACTACAGCCAGAAGAGCAACAAAAACAGTGTTTGATGTTGTTAGCGAGGTCTCTTTCTCTGTCTGCCTGGAAGTCCCCTTCTCTTCCTAACTACCACCAAATGGTGTCCTGTAATTCACAATGTGCATGTACATCATTTGAGAGCAGACTAAACCCAGAAGCCTGACGTTGGGATTTCTCTGCCACATGAAATGACTGCCATATTTAATGTAAACAAATGGCCAATAAAATAACAATAACACAAATAAACAAGTCAGTGTCAGAAATACATAAAATGAGGACTATAAATCAAGAGGCTTGTTAGCCCCGAGAGTGTAATCAACTGAGATTTGGGACGTTGTGGTTTGCCAATGTCCGCAGTGTTTACTTACATCTCACAGGGGTCCAGAAAAGACGATGAAAGAAGAAAGGAATTATGTCAAAAGAGGATAAAGTGGGTGCTGAGACAAGAGAGAAGAAGATGGGAAATGGAAGAGACGAAAAGAAGGATTAAAAAAAAGTGAGCATGAGGGGAGACGAGCCTGGAATCAATAATCTGGTTTCTCTAGTCGGGCTGAGGAGGGGAGAGCGAGTGAGCGGCGCCTGAGGACAACAGACCGCATCCTTCCTTCCTGCGAGGCAACATGGGGACAGGAAGGGCCACCAGAGGGGGTCACTTGGCCAGCGATTCACTTCCTGTCAGGGTCACCAGGGATCAAGGGATAAGTACATCCGGGTCGCAGGAAGAGCCACCTGTGTGATTGTCTGTGTGTTCAACTCCCCCCCTCCTGATGTTGACCTCAATGGCAGCCAGGTGGGAAATAGATGCAGGGAGAGGGGGATGGGCACAGGATCAGGAGGGAGTCAAGGCCTGAGGGGTGAGGTGGCATCTTTCTGTATCTTCCCTTCACCAGCTGGAGTCCCGAATCTGAAGTAGACAAAAGGGTCTGGAGGTGAGGTAAAAAGACTGGCAACAATTGTAACTTTACTCATCATGCAAACACAGATAAATACGTTCTTTACAAGAAACTTTTGAGTGGGTGAGCACAGTGGCAAACTGGCAGCATCCATCTCCTCTTTTTTACAGATTTTGAGCATTTCATGCAGCCTTTAAACTTTACAAATGGTCAACTTCTTCTTGAAAGTTGTTTTTTTTTTTAAAGTTGACAGAGCATCTTTAGCTTGGAAGACAAGTTAAGGCCTGCTTGGTAACAAAGTGATCATTCAAACATGCCTTAGGAAGCCTATACTGTAGGGGGTTTCCAGACTACATTGTTAACGTTGAGACAAAGGGTTTATACATTGAAATAATGTGAATTGGGTGGAAACATGCACCAAAGGATTGTGGCACTGAGGACTAGAAAAGCGGACAAACTTTGCCACTGTGACAGGGAGAAGGGGACACTTAAGCCAGCTGAGGAGCATGTGTGTGTATGTGTACATGTGTGTGTGTTTGTGAGTGTGCCAAGCCGACCAGAAAGCGCTGGCAATTTCCTTGAGATGCAGAACTTCACCGCACTCCCCAGGGGGAGGCCAAATAAACCTCAGATGTGCAGCAGGATCTGTCCCCCCCACTACCCCTCTCTGTTTCCCCCCTCCACCTCCAAAGACTACAGAAACACATTAGAGTGAAAAAGAAGAGAGGGATAAGAGGACAGGGAAGGGGCGAGGGAGGTAAAGAGGAAAGGGGAGATTTCTGCTGTTTCATTTTTTTAACTCCTTCGTTGTAAGTTGTCATCGTAGTCAGCTCCGGGGAGGTTTGCAGATGTTTATCATGTACAAGAGGGAAGAAAAAAGAAATCATAAATTGTTTCACAATGCATCCAAGGTCACAAGTTCAGACCCATAAAGTACACGAATAACCCTGCAAAGCGTAATTATGGAAGTAAACCTCCATGTCGTAGGCCGCGAGATTTAACCTCACGAACCTGTCTAAATCATTTTGGAACAGAGGTTGTGTGATGTATGGACATGTGTGCACGCACACATACACACACACACACACACACACACACACACACACACACACACTGTGAGGCCAAAACAGTCATCTGGCTATACTGAGTTTAAGAGAAGCACATTTTCAACAAACAGCAAATTGTTCCGGGAGCTAAAACCATTTATGGAACAAACCCGCCTGAAACTTGTAACCACACTGTAATCATGTTTGCCGACTCACCTCTGCATCAGCCTCTAATTTGACTACCAGGAATGGATCTGTGAATATTATCTGAGTAAGACAGCCAATTTTAATTTAATTGATCAAGAAATCATGTTGTTTTGAGCATGAAAAGAGAAAAGTGTGATGCAATCTCTCCTGTAGTTATCAGTAGAAACATTGCCAGCTGTTAAGGGTCATTTTCCTTATATTAATAAGGGGCCTCTGTCACACCCAGTTGCTACAACCACAATGTGTGCTCTTTAAGGAGTCTGGAAAACCCACCACACCACACACATAGACGCATACATACACCTCTAATGCCCCACCCTGTCTTTAGAGTCCCCTGGCAATAGCTATGTGTCAACACACACTGCAGGTAAACAAATACACGCGCTGCCAGGGCGTTTACCTGTTTACCTTCTGCCCATTACCCAGTCCTGTGAGAGCTATCTGACTGCATTGCTTCATAGCTGAAAGCTTCATTCCAATAATGACATTAATATTAAGTAATGTAAGTATTAGTATGAGAATGAAAGAATATGATAATATATGCACTTAACTAAAGAAAGACATACGTATGAAACACACTGACGCACAAAATGCAAAAAGTCTGCAAATGGCTGTGTCCTGCATATAGACATAAAGCGCTGCAGACAAAAGCTATAAATATTGTTCCAGGATGGAGGAAATCATTCCAAGACAGGCAGTACACAGTATGTACAGAAAAATGGCAGCGTAGAAAACACATATGGGTGATCATCTGTTCACAATATCGCTATATTATCAGAACATGCAAATGTAAATCTGTCATGTGTGCTGTCACGGAGATATGCACAACAGTTTCATCCTACATGTTATCCACAATCTATGGTTGTTAATGATGGATAATCAGACTCAGTTGTCATGTTGCTGAAACAATTATTTGAATACAAAGAATGTAAATTAGGCCATGGCTCTTGGCACAAAAGAGCATCCACCACCAAGAAGTATCTCCAGGGGACTAAGCGGCAAATGAAGATGCTCTGTAGCTGCCATAACTTTATTCCTATGGGCCTTTAAAAATACATCATCAATGTCCATTTTTTCCAAGACAACACGTTGTAGTGTAGGCACGGCTGCCACCTCCATGGTTTCCAAGCTCAGCCCTCCACTGCCAACCAGTTTCAGCAATTTGATCATCCTCCTGCGTTTACCAGCCTTCGGCCAACACTGGTTGATGTATTGTAAAACCAATGAGCTCCCTCCTGATCCTCCTCCCTTGCATCCATATTAAGTCCAGAAAGTCCAGTTTGTCATTGAAGTGATTATTAAATGTCACTCCTGTAAACATGTATCCTAAAACATCATGTGCTAGCCTGGGCTACAGGAGACTAAACAGGCTTCCCACAGATCCCAAAACCAACTTACAAAACCACAGCAGCACCTCAATCCTGCTGGCGCTACCTTTATTTTCCCTCTCGACTTTTTCTGTTTTCGCAATCATCATTTAACAAGTCCATAAGCTGCAGCAACAGCCGGGCTTGTGGCTAGATATGAGCTTGTGATGGACGTGGGGTTACTTTTGCCATACCCAGACTACTGGGCTCACAGTGGGGAAGTATCCTTTTACCCTGGGTCTCCCCCGTTCATTCTCACTTTGGAAGGATGCCTGTAAAGGCAAAGGGAGGGCGGGGGATGGGGTGTATGTGTTTCCATTACGACTATTGCGCCCCTGAAACACTAGAAGTCTCATTTTGGGGATCCAATTTTATTAAATCAACTGTGTGACAACGTTGGGTTGTTTCCACAACATGAGCAGGTACGGTGGGTGTGAGGTGTGCAGACAAAGTGCTCTTTGAGTGCTGCGGTCAGGCGCTTTGCCAGACACCTTTCCACACCTAGCACTTGGGGAGCCTAATTGAGAGTATGGGCTGAGCTTGTCATTGCCTTTACCATTATTGCACTCAACACATGGCCAAGAGGCTCTGATAGCTGTTACACTGTTGCTACCAAGAACTCATTTCGAGTGTGTGTGTGTGTGTGTGTGTATGTTTATAGGTAGGCTGGGTGAATGTTTTTGCTTCTGTCGGAGCCGGTGAGCAGGAATGGCGGACCCTGCCACTGCATAAATGCTCTGACAATGATTTTACACTATTACAGCCCTGCTGCAATTACTTAATGATGCAATATCCAGACTGAAATATAAATGAAAAAACAGGTGACAGGTGTGTGTCTGAAAATCAGCAGCGATGTGTGTGTATGCATGTGTCTAGCTGGAACGCAAAGCGTGACAAGAGAGCAAGCAAGTCCTTTTACCCCTATAGAAAAATTGAGAGGCTGCAAATCATAATGAGAGCCTGAGCAAATAAATAAGGGAGAGATTATTTATTTGATTTCGGGGAAGCCGGAGCTATAACTCATGTCTCATTGGAGTTGGCGCCGGTGGTGCTGTGGTTTCCAACATGCTGGGAGCCTCCTCCCTACCAAGCTCTGCTCTGCTCAGACTCAAGACTCAGCTTACACCAAAACATACAACTGCTAACACCCTGTAAAGCACAGCAAGGAAAGGGCAAGCATACAGAGAGATAGGTCTGGGTCACAGTGTTAATGTAACCACTCGCAGACTGGGGTCTGTTGGTCAACTGAATATGTCACAGTTTATTTCTATAATGTTAAGGTTGGGATACAGACAATGGAGATTTACACCATACAGATGGTTTTGCCCCAATATAATAATAATTCATTTTTTACAATGCATCTGAGGAGGATAATAATGAGAAAGAATGTGATGGTTCAGTTAAGCCTCTTCGCACTCCTCTCCTCACGTACTTACATGCTGTCTCTCTGCAACAGGAGGTCTGGGAAAAAATCACTTTTACTTTTGCTTGGATTCCAGTCCCATCCCTCCTTCTCCGGCTGTTGCGTTGCCAGCTGAACAGTGTACAGGGCGGCTGCCATTTTGGCAGGGTGAGTCTTTTCCCTTACATAGTTATTAAAGCCTGATTTTCCCCTTGGCCCAGGTCTCCTGAAACAAGGTGTGCTCACTCACTGAATATAGGCCCTTCGCAATCTGGGCTCAATTCAAAGGGGAGCTAAAGAGGAATGGATTTGTCGAGATCTATGAAACAGAGTTGGCTGAACAGCAATGTCATGTCACAGCCAGATTTGATTATGGTAATCTGTATTAATTTGACCACAAGTACATAAATACAGATTAGGACAAGCCATCTCTGGTGTATACACCCACCCACCAACCCACACATGTACGCAGTATAGTCTGGGCCACACAGAGGAGCCAACATATGGAAATACCTTTAGAGGCAACAGTGATGATATGTGATAGAAGACAACAAGTTTACAAATTAGCTTGTGACAGGCTTCACATGCTCATGTGGTGGTGTCAGGCTGCGTCACATCACATGCTAAATGGAAATGAACAATCAAAAAGAGCAGTTGCCGTGGTGATAAGTCTGCGTAGACACACATTAACACATACATGCACTTGCAGAGAAACACACTCATGTACACATTCGCAGGAAAACAGACATACACGCACATGGACACCCAAGAAAACACACTTGGCTGCGAGTGTGGTCCAAATGGCGATACTTCCCCGGGTGAGACAGCACCCCTCTGGCCTGTGGGGCTAACAATAGGATCCATTCTGCACTGTCTCCTCTGCGCTGTTCACAATCCTCCCTCCCCTCCGTCCATGCTTATGACTAATGACCTCGGGGCAGGGGTAAGTTAGGGGTGAAGGTGGGGGCGTGGGGGGTGGAGTGATGCTGTCACTGAAGACGCCAAGACAACAACATCATCACAAGATTGACCCACAACGACAGCATTTAAAAAAAAAACACAAGACTTTTCCCAAAATGACACGATTGAATTAGAAAGCACTTCTATAAAAAAAGGCAGAAACATTTTGTGTTGGTCACTGTCTGCAATCAATGTTTTCATCAGCCAGCACCAATGATGTCTCGCAACTGATGTCCGAAGTTACAAAGAAAAGTCACGTTGTAGACAGATGAGGGATCGTTTGCTGGGTGGCATTTGCTGCTTCAGTGAGCCAGAGAAGCTTTGAACATGTGTTACCGTGAAAAGACATTCCACATTAGGGTCATTAAAAGTGCCATTATGGTAAGTGTGCCACATCTCCCTCTCAATCAAAAAAGACCTTTTTAAATAAAAGCCACCATATCACATTCCCTTTAGGAATACTTTAAATAGGCTACAGGACTGTATAGCTGTCTGAGGTTACGCATGTATCACTCAGCTGGAGGACTAAAGGAAGATGGCACGAGGCCAAGCCCAGTTGAGGGGAACGTGTGCGGGGTGTGGGGGCCGGAGCAAAAGGCTTGAGCTGGATCACACAGATGTGGAGGCACTGACGGATGTCTCTGGGACAGATGCTAGCTTTGCTCAAGCATGTGCAGCTGTGTGGACATGCACACGTGTGTCTTTGCGCTTTTGTGTACAGTATTTGCGAGTGTAAGTAGTCGTCTCTACAGTATATTTGTCAGTGCCTGGAGAGAG
This sequence comes from Argyrosomus regius, assembly GCA_946959425.1. Lineage (NCBI taxonomy): Eukaryota > Metazoa > Chordata > Actinopteri > Sciaenidae > Argyrosomus > Argyrosomus regius. The sequence goes on along the minus strand of OX336897.1, from coordinate 12,960,588 downwards.
GAGCCTGGAGAGACTGTCTTTTGAGCGTGTGTTTACGTATGTGTCAATCTGTGTGTGTGTTTCTCAGCATCATACTTGGGTCATTTAGATTTTTGGCTCCTCAGTTACAATAAAATCCAGGCTGTCTCAAGACGATCTCAAGTGTTTAATGTTTCTTTTTATTCATTTGTTACTTCATAAACATTAAACAGTAACAGATGACAAACCGGGCCAATATTTCAAGAATGATGCACCGGAGTGAAGTGGCAGATATACAAAAGGGAACAAAGCCAAAAGCAGGTATCACTGCTTTGACAGCTTGCTGCCTTTTCTTGCAGCCAGTGATGAGCTTTGCATGCCACAGTAGAACAACAAAGCTACAGAGTAAATCAGAGTGTGAGCAGTATCTGCTCCCCGCTGAGTGTGTGTGCGCATGTGTGATTTCTGTAACTGTAATCACAGTTTGTGTGGGTTACTGCGCACACGTCTGACTGTGTGTGTGCACATGCTTATGTCGGAGGAGCTCTTGCATCCATGTGTGCTTGGAGATGACGCAAGCCTCGCTGGTGCAAGCTGGTACAGCACTTAGTTGAGCTCTAATTGAACTGCCTCCTTCAGCTGCCTGATTGCAAACAGACCCAGGTGAGTGTGTGACAGCACCTTCTTCCCCCTCCTCCTTCTCCTCTCTGCTTTCCTTCTCTTCCGTCTTCACAGCCTACTCAAACTAACTCACTCTAATGAGTTTCGAGATCTATGTCATGCACGTTGCTCACTACAGTGCTAATGATTACAATTTGTCCAGCCGTCTGATTAAGGAAGTGGCTATTAGAGCACCGTGCCACACTTAAAATCCTCTCCCACTGGCTCGGCATTGAGAGTTTTATGGGCACAGGCGATGGAGTGTCACTGAGGAATTGCTCTGCACCATCAAAGCTCTAATGATCCTAAATAGCATATGCATGTACTTTACAACTGCACTGCTCACAATTATATGTAATATTATTCACAAGGTGTAGTAAAACATATACATTTTGAAGGGAGGAGCTTAGATTGCGGTGTTAGGCACCCAGACAGGAAACAAAACTGATTTTTACAGGGCGAGGGCACCCAAAAGTAATTACTTATAACATAGGTTGAGGCCTGTAATAAACAATTACTTGGATTACACCAGTGTAGTGCCTCATAAACACTGTGGTTCGAAACTACACCTGAGTTTTCAGCCTGTCTGCTGCCTGGGCCAACACACTACCTCATAGGAGAACCATGTCTGACAGCCTGGCGGTCCTCCAGCCGAGCAAGTACAGGTTTTCTCAAACGCTCTCATCACGTTCTACTTAAAGATTATTGGAATGGGAATAAGGAGCTAAGATAAGTAAAGAATGGTCTAGAGATTGGTAACAGACAACAACAGCACAGACTGATCCTGAGAGTAAGGAGAAGCGACAGGTTGAGGCAAAAACAAATGCACAGCGAACTGGTGTGACACTAAGAGACAGAGATCTGTGACTCATGATGCTCTTTCAAAGAGTTGAGGATCATCCACAAATAAAGTACAGACCATGTGGTTCCCTCTATCCAGCACAAATGTTCTGTTTTGTCTTTCCCCTAAAGGCCAATAAGATAAACAGCATGGACTCCACAACACACTAAGCCCCCCTGAGGAGGACTCACTGAGCGACTGAGTGCTTTCCATCACTCTTTTTCTCCTTCTTACTCCTGCATATCCCTGGGCTCCTCTGCACTAAATCTTTCATCTCTTCTGATCTCGAGCGTTCTACATCCTCAGACAAATGACAGGAGAATGGGTAAAGAAAAGAAGAAAATGTTTGTCTTTGATAAAAAAAAATAAGCACCTTCGTGGCCACAAACAAATTCCTCATTCCGCCGTTTCTTGCTTTCCTCTATCCTTCCCTCTTTCCTTCTCTGGCCTGCTTCCCTGCCTCTGCCAGTAGGCGTAATGCTGGAACGCTCTGCGCCTCTCTGCATCGTCTCTGTTTGCCTGTTAGCCCTGAGCCCAGCCCGGCAGCAAAACAGGCCAGCACCCCGAGATGGAGCCAGGCGGAGTGAGATTAACATGAGCCTGGAGTCATTATATAGTTCATGAGCCGTGTCCAAAGCAACAACTTTTATAGCACCTGTAACACACCAGCTAATCTGTCTGACACCCCTGACCAAATAAACACAGCTAATGCCACTGCAAACACACACTCACACACACCCACACACACCCACCAGACTAATGCTGGCTTCCCACATAAGGAGCACTAATTTAGGCATAAAAGCAAGATGCCTATGGTGTTTGTTTGTTTAAAATGCAGGTGCTGAAAGGCTTTTTGGTTGATTTTATGTTTACTGACCTTTGACTTTCAGGATAGTTTCTCATGGGCAAAGAGCAGCAACAGGATTACATGCACACACATTATGCAGGACCCTTCTCTGACTCCACCAACACACCACCACCTCTGTCTTACCCGTCAGTCAATGCCAGGGCTAATCAGTCAAAATAAATCCAATAAACCAAAACGCAGACCCCTACATTTAATTACACGAATTGGGATCTTGGAGGAGAGCGCCCTGCCAACACACATACTGGCCCCTTTATCGACAAGCATACTGCACTAATTGCAGACTCTGTGATTATACAATTTAACTGTATTTAACCACATTAGTCGAACAGTGCGCACTACCGGGAGTGGACATAATCCTCGGGAAGAGGAGATGTATTTAATTGAATAATTTTCAATTCACAAGCCGATAAGGAGTGGAGTAAAGGAAGTAAACCTCTCCATGTTGGTTGCAATCCCGTACCATAGTCTTCTCATTAGGCGTAGTCAAAGAAAGCCTTGTGGTGGGTTTGCCCTGGGCTGGTGACTACTGCCCTGTGAGTGGGACCACAGGAATGATGGTGTTCCCAGGGAAGCTGGGGGTTAAAAGGTCACCAGTGATCAAGGTACTCATGATGGTGGATTTTTGTTTGAAAAGGCTGAGAGCTGGTAAAGAAATGAATGTCGAACTGAGATTCATATTTAGTTCTAGTATTTAGTTCATATTTAGTAAATTTTAGCTCTGACTGACAGTGCTGGTAATTTAATTAGTTTCAAATCATGGGGTAAAGTAAAGAGTGGCGATATTACAGGACTACCGGTTGCTGTGGGTTTTGATGGTGTGGTCATTTACCGTTCCTACACGGAAGAGAAAGCTAACGCTAGTTAGACCTCCTCCTTAACATAACGTCCTTAACATAACGTAAACTCCTCCTCAATAACGTGAAACGAACATAGCACTGAGTCTGTATGAGCGACTAATGACTCAGCAAGTTGAAATAAAATGAACAAAAATTCACGGCTTCTGTAATTAGTTCTAAGATTAGCAAGCTACGCTAACTCACTTTCACGGCTATGTCCTGTGCTACTTTGACCTTTAAGTGCATTTTTAGTTATCTCTCTTTTTTTAGCTTGTTGTGTAAAGCATCTATGAGTATCTTGATAAGCACTTTAGAAATAAAATATATAATTAATGAATAGAAACTTTTTAGCATGGCTTGCTAGATAGCAGCCCAATTTCTAATATAATGTGTAAATATTTAAAACTGTAAAGGCACTAAGGACTTAAATTGTTAACATAACCAGCTTTCTGAAACCCCCCACATAGCAATGCAGAACCCTCATGCCATAGTGTCAGAAACAATTATATTCATTTTTCATTTTTAATATGAAATTTATGTTTATATGTGAAATTTCAGTTTAATTTTAAAAGCGGTTTGTCAGTTGAGTGAATCTTTTAGTCTACTTTTGTTCAAGCAACTGAATGGCCACTTGAGGCTGGCACCGGAAGTGAGACAATCTCCATAATCCCACATATTAAAATTCCCAACTTCATAGCAGAGGAAAACATGTTCATGTTCACATGTTTAAATTACAACATATTATCATAACTAAGCATATGGCTGCTTTGGGTGCCATCATTCATGGCTGGTTCCAGTAACCAGGCTTCATTTGGCCTGTCCCAGCTCCACCCATGCTCCACATCTTTACCCATTTTTGGATTAGCAAAGAGTCTGTGGAGTCACTGCCAAGACCACATTGAGCTTCACGACAGCTCTTCAGAAACCTATGAACTATGTCCATTTTTGTTCAGTCTATGCTTTTGCTTTGATAAGTGTTCGGAATCACCCACACTTGGTTGGTGCATAGAAAGCAGGCTGAGGTCAAGTCTAAGTGTTGCTTCAAATGCGCAAAGGCAACGCGACTTGAAAAGCGATTATTTTAAAATCCCCTTTTTATCACAGAAACATTCAGGCACAAACATTTTGGCAAGCAGATTCTTCAGTGTGCTCCTGAACTTAGAAACTTAAAAGAAAGCCAACCAAGCCAAGCAACAAATGAAGATGATGACGATGAGAATGATGGTGCAACATGACAGTGCTGATGAGCCAGGAGATTTCTCAGGCCCTGAGAGAGGAGCAAAGAGGCCCTGCAGGCGGAAGTGTGGGTGATCAGCCGACAGACCAGGACATGTGGTCAGGGTCGAGGGTCATCTCACCCCCATCTCTGCTCCCCCGCACTGTTGCACACAGGAAGTCCGAATCGACACACACACAAACACACAGAGGCGAGTGTGCACACACATGTAGACATGCACAGGCACACAAGGCAAGGGGAAAAAAAATCCTGGTTGCTGCTCTAGGGCTGACCCAGTAACAGTCCCCCTGCAGCAGCCGTGTTCTCAGCACAGTGATGACCTGCTCCTGGAGCTCGTAAACACGGGCCACCCAGAGAGAGAGAGAGAGGTAGGCGGGGGTGGAGGGGACTTACATTTGCCTAGAGGCTGCTCTTCACTAGCCAACTGTCATGTCCTGTGACCTGACCTACTGGACCTAGAGCTGTAATAACACACATACTTATCTCCCTCACACACACATACAAGAAAATCCAGCTAAGTCAGGGAGACAGATTTTGTTACAGATGCTGCAAAAAATGTACTAAAGGTCATCAAACAAATGATACCAAGAGTTTCTTTAGCAGCAGTTCTGAAAAAAAAAAACACACGAAAAGCTCAGTGTTACTGATTAATGAGGAAGAGATAAAACTTCAAACATGCCACAGACTTCGCTGACTGATCCGTATGACAGGTGGCACAAATGATGGTTCCTCCTTAGATGCTCATGCAAATATCCAGTCAGGTGAAGGAGGAAGTGCACCTGTTAACCGGTTGAACCCTGGCCTGTATTTGCACACTGTGCCTCTGCTTGCGAGTAGGGCAAACCAAGCCCGATGATCTCACTGTTGGTTTGTTTGCCAGAACTGAGACACTGACTTACAAGATTTATTTGTATAGCTTAGAGCATAGCTGGATTTTTTTTTTTACTCCATGTTCAGTAAATGTGTTATGTTAGAGTTTGCAGGTTTCAAGAGCAAGCTGCAGACATGAACTGCCACTGCAGAGGCACTGTGTTTCAGAAGTTACCAAATGAATTACAAATGTTCTTTTAGCTTACAAAAACGTCTATAAATGGCTCCTTTCAACCAAACTTTTTTGCTTGTCCAGAGTTAGCAAACAGAGGTTGCTGTGGGACAGAGCATTGATTATGTGCAGGATGTGTTTGGTACTGAAAGATGTTGGGGGGTGTTAGATGAAAAAACAGTGTGATGACTGTTCAGAATCCCGCCCCAGACACAGACTTTCATTAATGACTAGAGGTCTGGTCATGAACTTGTAGCCTGGTCAAATAATGAACGCATTTGTGGCCCCACAAAGAAAAAAAAAATCTCTCACTTCTCAAAGTAGCAACTGAAGGGAATTTGTTATGTTCCTGCTGATTTTGTTAGTGTATTCCTTTGAGGTATATCTTAATCTAACTTATCAGTGCCTTAGCAGATGTGTGTGCGTTTTGTTTGTGCAAAGCGCCAGATGTGTTGGGCACCTGTAGTGTGCTGTCAACCCTGAAGAGAGGACCCAGCGGCAAGCAGGACAGTAGAGCTTGTCAGGGCAGACACAGATGCACAGGGTCACACAGGGCGGCCATTGTGCAGACAACATTTACGCACAGACACACACACATACCCAGACACACACACACATACACACACCTGGGATGGGATGCAGCAGCAAAGTGCCACTGTGCTGAACTGAATCAGAGAGCCAGCTGCTGTCTTGCTGGGATCCACCAGTATACCGGTCTGCACTGGCTGTCCAAGAGCAGAGGTCAGCCAGTGGCCGACTGACTGACTGACTGATTGGCCATCCCATGTGCCCCAACACCAGATTCTGAATACAATATCGGCTTGTCATAGTTAACGACAGATGATAATGTAGAAAAAAAGAAAGGACATTCATGGACATTACTGCATCTACCAAAAGAAACCCTAACCTTACAGGTCACATGATGTGACTGAAAGGTAAAATGAAAGACTTGACCTTGACTTTAAAACAAATTACTCAGACAAAATTACACAGACAACTGAATCATTCTGACAGCAGCCAATTATGCTACGTGAGCAGGACAGAAAGGTGTGTTTGGACTTGACTTATCTTGATTTGAAACTTACAAAGCAATAACTTTGTCCCACTTCTGACAGTTTTGCATCATGCAATACAGTTTGTGTCCCTACCTACATTCATAAAGTTCCAGTTATCTCCATGGACACCAACTCGTTCTTCTAAAAATTAGGTTTATACATTACCTTGTTTCATCAATTATGTTGTGTTGAGGAACCTAATCTCTGCCTGGCAGACATACAAAGCGCAGGACTTTCTGTAAACCAAGACCATGATCTTTTCCTAACAAAGAGCTTCCAATGTCTTAACATAACTATAAAATAAAATACATTCAGTGAACATTTTAAATTAAGTACCAACATTTTTGCCACTTTCAGAGTACCATATTGGTTCAATTAACAGAAAATGTAGCATCATGATTTATTCAAAGCATATTTGTTATTTATAATAACTTCTAAGAGACAGGGTTGTGGACACATGGACACATTGATTCTTGAAAAGAAACTGTCCATGCTGCCATGGTGATCATTTGACAGGAAAGTCCCATTTTTTGAGGTTATATTGTGTCAGTTTATTGCTGATGATTATATTAGCTGGATTTTCAAAGAATGAATCCATGTCTTGTCAATTTTATCCAATGAAATGTCCATCTATTTTTGGTTTGAACACTAATCTGTAAACCAGATTCACTGTATATCCCACCTAAACCAAATTATGAAACATCAATGACAAGCTGTTTGAGGGGAAAATTTGAAAGCGAATCTCTGAATCAAATCAAGAGAAATGGAGACGTGTGTACATCACTGAAGCAGCCTGACATGGAGGTAAAAATAGCTGGCTCACCAATCCAGGGCAACACATGTGATTGATCATTACAGGGTGTGTGTTAACAGTTTGATGTCAGCCTTAGCCAAGTTTTCGCTAAAAAAAAAAGGTATGTGTATTAAAGGACCAGTGACTGCAACCCTATTGCTTCACTCTGTCCTTCCTAGCATTATGGAGAAACTATGGTGGCTGTGAAAAGCATGAAAAATGCCAAATGCTCCTACATACAGCAAGTTTGTCCATTCTGGGCTACTGTAGAAACATGGCGGTTTGACATGGCAGACTCCCCTAAAGATGACAGATGTCAGGCGTCTGTAGATATACAAGGCTCATTCTAAGGTAATAAAAACATAACAATTCTTATTTTTGGATGATTATACACTAATGAAAATCTAGTTATACATTTGTGCCATATTCTGTAAAGAGAGCCCCCCTAAACACATGCACTGGACCTTTAATTCAATTATCAAATGTGATGTATGGTAAAAACTAGAATTGCTATGATAAAAAGTTGATGATAAATAGATCTGGTCTTGGGGCTGGTGGGGAGGTCTGATCAGAGATCAGATTATGCTATAATTCAATGCAAAATTCTCCACAATTGTAGCAGTCGAGGGTGGATGATAACAACATTCCTCCAGAGCTCAATGCCCAGTCTAAAAATGCAGATGTCAGATAGCCCCCTGTCCCTCCATCCCCTCCTCTCCTCCACTCTTGATCTCTCCTCTTTGATTTATTCATTTTCTATGTTGGCGAGCCAGACAGGACAATGCCGTCTTTCATAACTAAGGCCGTGTTCCCACTACCAGCACCCTGAAGTCCCCCAGAGTCCCTCATTCACTAGGCCAGTCTGGTGTGACCTGGTCATGGAGGACTGGTTCTTCTTGGGAAGGAAGCAGAGAAAGAGTGATTCTATTGGATCATATAGGCAGTAAGTACTGTATATGCTACACTATAGCAATGTTTATTTAGTAAAACATTGTCAGGCAGAAAAAAAGAATAGTCTAGTGGCAATGTGGAAAAAAACATCTTAGTTAGGTTGTCAGATAAACTAACCTATCCAATTAACTACCCAAAACTAAACCAAGAAGTCCTTAAAACTATATCTAGAAAAGAATACTTAACGGTTGAATATTAGAGGTCCCCCATGGCATATAAACGGAAGCCAGAACAAGCATAGCAGTGTTTTTTCCTCAAATAAAAAGATGAAAAAAACAAGATTTTCAGATTCTACAAGCACCGGAAGCATCTCACTGTTTTCTGTAGGTTTCAGTTTGCATCAGATGAAGCAATCGGTGTGGGAGGAAAATATGGAATGAGAAAAGAGGGACAAGAGCTGGAGGGAACGAAGGAGGAGAGATGAGGGCAGTCAAATGAGAAGGGGGGTGAGCAGGGGTCATGTTGCCTCCCCCTGTACTTGCTCTCTGAGGTGCGGGGAGGCTGACTGCGTAGTCAAGGCTCCTGCTTAGAAAGACAGCCTTTCTTTTCTCCAGGCCCTCACTAATGCAATTGAGAGAAATTAGTATAATTATGCTCCATATTGCAGATTGAGGAGGCAATGTGGCCCGTGGGATGAGGATGGGGAGGGCAAGCTAGCGTGGGTATTTGCTGACGGGAATAACTAATTCATCAGCTACTTTTGCCATTTATCAGAGTACATTCTTGCATTTATGACATTACAGCTAATCAAATAAAGAGGTCCTGGAATGCTGCATCTTTCTCAAAATGTGATTCTGCTAATGCGAAAATGACTCCTCCTCCCTCTGGCCCCACGGCCCTCCTGTCAACCACGTTCCAGCTGCTTTGCCCACTCGGTCGCGACCACGTTAGACAGAAGAATCTGTCCTAGCCAACTGAGTCGTCTCACCCGCACCATAGTCCCCTGATGTCAATGCCAATTCAAGTGCTGTTGTCTTCCATTCAATAACAGCTGCACATACGCTGAAACACGTGTGGGTGCATGGACGGATCCATCAGATGAGTCTACTCTGAGACAGATGTCCTCGATTCTGACACGTTTGTGGAAGAAAAACGTTAAAAAGAGACGGTACAAAACAAATCCACGTCAATAATGTGTTTCCATAGTTGACGTTGACTCTAGACTTCTGAGAAAAAGCACAAGAGGGGTTCTTCCAAGTCCAAAACCAGAAGTATGCATTTTTTACCGCAGTTTGCCTGAACATGGTTTCAGGGCCCTGATCCACCATTATATATGCAACTGTGACAGTAATTAAAGAGTGCTGTATCCAGGGGTCAAAATGAGGTGCAGAACGACAGAGAAAGATTGATTTAAGTACGAGAGCAGTGACTCCAAAATAGAGAAATTGCGGATTCTACTTAATTATCACATATATAGATATATATATAAATTAACTGACGATATAATGATATCCAGATGATTCACAGGAAGTGATGAGGATGCAGTGTGTGTGTCAATGTGACCTTGAAACACACTTGAGGAAGACCTCCTCTTCCTCAGGCCGTCTGTCCGGACCCCACCCTGCAGAGATAGAGGGAGCAGTGGGGGGGTGGAAGAACACCATTTGATCCCTGCTCCAGAGGCCACTAGGCCTCCACATCATCTATATCCTGTTTGGGAAAGCAGCCTTTTGAAACCCATCTGCTCATAGCTCCCAATGGCATCATCAAAGACACTTATGAGACAAGAGCATGCAACAAGAAGAGCCCGGAAACCAGTGACTGCTTTTCATGATCAGAGATTCAGCATTTGTAATTAAAATCCCCAAGAACAAAGTTTTAGAACAGATGAAAAGCTGCATTTTACATAATATCTGCACCAAAAAAGAAAGTAAATAAATGAAGGGGAATTCTCAGCGGCCGCAGAACTGATGTCCACCCACTCAGACATCCACTGATCATATATTCACTATTTTCCTTTTGGGAGTTAACAGGTCAAAAACCAGATGATGCCTGGTTTTAGTCCGTTATGTATGCTTACATCATGTGTATTGCATATATATGACAACAGTCAACCCACGCATGAATACACGCACGGAGGAGAAGACAACGTAAAATGTGCTGAAACTAATAGGTTTGAACAAGTGGTTTTAAAGTTAGGAAATAATTAAATTCAGAAAAGCAAGATAAAAGGCCTGTGAGAGAATAAGCGACAAATCTGATTATGAGCAGAAAACAACTTCTATTGAATCTGAATGACCCAGATTTGTTTGTGAAACAAGAAACATACACGGTGAACTAATATTTATAGGCCATTTGAAAAGTCCCCGAACAAGAAAATCATGACAAAGAATATTAAAATCTGATGTCATTTCCTTTGTTTCAATAAAATGGATTAGATATAAAGAAGCTGGTGTTTTCAAATTGATTCTTGTGTAAAATTAATACAGTAATACAGACAAAAATGAAAGAAAACTGACAAAGTGTATGAGAATTTCATCATCTCCACTGGGGGAAAAGTCATTTCTTAAATAATTGAAAATATCAAATAGAAGTTACACATGCTGCAAAGCTAAAACAGATGACTAAGACAATAATGTAGCAGACCATACCAGTAAGTGAGTATTAAAAACACACTATTTAGAAAAAAATCATTAAATCATATTAATAAACATTAATTACTGAAAACCGGTTCTGAATGTTTTAACTGCTTCACAATGAAAAACTGGTTTTAGAGGAGATTTACACTGGAGATTTGTAGCAGTGCAGTGTAATAAAAAGTTTTGCGACCAAAAAGAAAAAAAAAAAAAATTGTCAAAGTTGTCGAGACACATAATGTGGGCCGTTAATCAGTCACGCACCGAAGGGAGGCGTCTCCCTCAGGAAGCAATTAGCTGTGTTGGACCAGTTGCTAATAAAACACTTGGGTTACAAGCTACCCACAACCCAGCCAGGCCAGGGGACCCATGGTACTCTCTGAATGCGCGTGTGTGTGTGTGTGTGTGTGTGTGTGTGTGTGTGTGTGTGTGTGTCTTAGAGTGTGTGTGTGTGTGTGTGTGTGTGTTGAAGCCTAACAGGTAGGCTGAGAAAGCTACCGTAGCAGCAGCTGGTACAGCAGCACTGTTCGTCAGCCGTTAAAGTGATACTTCATCCCAAAATCTATCTTTTGAGAATCAAAACTGAGCGTTTGTAGACATGAAAGATGGCTATAAAAGTTTGTCACATGGTCAACTTGAATGATGTCAGTTGTCACAGTGAAAGAAGACATGTCTCAATGCACTACTGGAAGTATCATCATTCCTCTGTTCTCCATCATTGCTCAGTATGTTCCAAATAGCCATAGTTTTACAGAAATATTCCTCAGTACACTCCCTCTGTGTCACAGTATAGCCTTCATTCAACCACAGAAGTTCTGCCATAAACCGTCTTTATTTTGACAAAATAATGAATTCAAAATATACATACGAACAGACAACAGACAAGATGATTATGCAGAAGTAGAAGTCTGAGAAGTTTTTGTGGATGCTTTCATTCTTTTTCTTTGCCATGAAAACTTGTCACTGTTGGTATTCATTGTAACCAATATAATTCAAGCTGACCACAACCGTTCCTCATGAAGAATGAAACTACAAACTTTGAACAGCCACATTTCATGAATGGATGGAAGTATTTTATTTGTGTCCTGCAATCATGTGATTATAATGCACATTTACAAAATGCTGATAATCAAGTTTCTGTCCAGATTTTTCTCAAATTGTAAAAAGAATTTCATGAAAAAATCTGCAAAAGAAAATGCAACTTAATGTTTCCATCCACTCTGGTTATGTTAGCATTAGGAGATGACCGCATCGAGGTAAACAGTGCTAATTCAGTAGGATGTCAAAACTCAAATGATTAAAAATGATGTGGAAAACATGATGGAAATATGGCAGTCTGCACAAATCTGATGTTTCCTGCTGCCATTTTTCATCTCTTCAGTAGATGTTTCGTTGTCATGATGTCATGTTTTATGTATGTTGATGATTAATTTGATAAGTTTGTTTCAACGCATGTATTTTTTTATTGATACATCAACTTTGTTACCTCAGCCTAACAATATTTGGTAGAAATGCACATTATGTTTACAGTATAACAATGTTAAAACACTTTAGACCTCTAAACACTTCGTATCAAATGTTTAGCATGAAGTAAATAATAATAATAACCCAAAGTTCGCTCAAAGTTAATGTAAAGAAAAAAAATCCTGATTGGAGTCCTGAATGTGTCATCCAACTGAGTCCACTTCAAATCAATAAGAAGAGCACAGACAAAAACAGACATCTCTCCTATAAAATAATAATAATCAAAAAAATTCTAACTTTGGCAGAAACAATGTTTCATGTGGGACCCCATCATAGTAAGAAGCTTATTGAGAAAATATGTGTTCAGGGCCTTAAAATCCTGCAGGGGCTATGTGTTTGGTACTTTTCAGTGCTGTGTCACTTGAAGACTGTTTTGTTTTGTTGTATTCTCTATACTCTCTACATTGTAATTATTTATGACATATGGATATGAAACAGAACCGTAGTCACAACGAATGAAAATATCAGGAAGCTATCTCAAAGAACAAAAAGTATAAAATAAGAGTAAACTAAATTTGACCAACCAAACCATCAACCAAAGAGGGTAGTGGAAGGCAACGAACCATGTTCCCATGATGAGAAGCCATTGCCCTCAGTAGGGAGCCTGTAAAGTCCAGAATAAAGTGGCCAACAGCCACTAAGAGGATCCCAAAAAACCACCTCTTGCGGTGTGGCGAGCAGAGCATTAGATTAGGTTTCAGCTCAGCAACGAGGCCCTGCCAGAGCACAGACTCTAGACACAACAAAACCAGCCCATTTAAGAAACAAAGCCCAAGAAACGCCACTTCAAACTCTTCCCCCGGGGCGAGAGACAGGGTGAGAAGAGATAGAGGGAGAGGAGCGAAAGACAAGAGAGAAAGAAAGAGGAGGAGGACGTGGATATAAGTGGAAGCACATTGACAAGCTGTAGACAGCAAGCACTTCTCTGCATGTTTAATGCCCAGTCCAGCTTCCAATATTTAGGAGGCATCTGTTGAAAAGATTGGTTACTGACTATACACACGGGACCCAAAACTCCACTTGATGGATTTTTGTAATGGATTAGTTTCAACAAAAGATCCCATTTTTCAGATTTGGAGGAAGGTGTTAACGTGTGAGCATCATAAACAAAAGACCATTTGGCTGAAAAATGCTAAACACTGCTTCTCTGAAGGAATGACTGTACATCTCATGTAATAACACCGTAACTAATGGTTCAGTATTTATGGCATCAACAGTATTTGATGACATATCTTTTACTCATTATCATCATTATCATTTTATACTCAAAGCTTACATGCTTGAAGAGAAAAGTGATCTAAGACACTAATCAATTTGAGTAGTGATTTTATTTTAAGCATAAAAAACATCAGATAGCCCAGTGCTTTTTTTCAGCCTTCTTAAAAAGTTGGCTCCTCAGTTTGTCTTGAATTGCTGAAGATCTATTATTTTCATTATATATTTTTATTCTGTTATATAAGATTATTTATTTGCCATGTAGCACAAATTAGTCTGCTTTGGCAGTAAGATCCCTCTGACGGAAAAGAATGATGTGGAAAATGTAGAGGCATTAGTGCAATGAAAATGAGCGTTTGACTTCTCGAGGAATGTCACAGTGGTCAATTCAAGTGATTACTGAAAAACATGAAGCATTTGAATGTACGGGCCAAACGCAATTAGTCATAACAGACACACGCGAACACAAAGGGAGTTTACTAAATCAAGTCTGAGCCTGACTGGCCAAACTCAATGTAATATACCTTTGGAGTCTTCCAGGAATTGACAATAAATCAGAAAAGATGTACAACTGAAATGAGCCGGCAGTGAGGAGGATAAGCAAAACCCAGGTACACTTTCGACATCCACATCTGACGTTAATTGAAAACCTTCCTTCGACTTGGCAGACCGAGCCAACAACATACGAATGCTGCTGAACTCCAGACAAATCTGTTTGCTTTCAGCTGTTTAGACTACACCACGGCTGGCCATATTACCTGTTTCCAGAGTTATGCACAAACACAGCCTAAGCTTGAGTTATTCCTCCAACAGAGTGAGGATGATTGTGCATCTCTCAACTGTGGTGTGAAGTCATTTGTTGTGGGAAAACATGTATGTATGTTTTATTGCACATGGAAACTGAGGTGTGTCTGCATGCCAGATTTTCACACGCTGTGTGGTCCTGCCTCGAGAGGTGAAGGAAGAAGAAGAACCTCACCCTTCGTCAACAGAACCGGAGAGTGTGTTCTCTGGAATCTCGGTGGAGTGCTGATCTGCTTTTCCCAGAGAATGACTCAACAGAGAGAGTAAGAGAGAGAGAGAGAGAGAGAGAGAGAGAGAGAGAGAGAGAGAGAGAGAGAGAGAGAGAGAGAGAGCAGGAAAATAGTCTCTACGCTATCAGACCTGAGGGAGCCAATGGCAGGCCAGATATTCCCAGGAAGGCGGGTTTCACAGAAGAGATGAGTCAGCAAGTATGACCAAGGATGCAATCACTATGTCAATAGCCGGATGATTTAACAATGAAAACAGAGAAAATGTTCTGATGTCTGAAGATGAGAGGAGTATGAGGGAAAGGGGAAGACCCAAGGAGCGGTGAGAGCAGTGGGAAGGTGGGGGAATGATCTAGGGAATTCTCCATCCACATCCTTTTTTTTTTTTTTTTACTGAAGCAATTTGGGTCAGGCGTGCCCTCCCCTCCTCCCCCCTCCTCCTCCTCCTCCTCCTCCTCCTCCCCTGGCCTGAAGGGTCTCCCCAGCACACATGTTCACTCTGCGGCCAGCTTACAGTGATTAGCCAGGCCTTCCTCTCTGACAGGTGCACCGTCACGCTCTCACAAGCCCCCCTGCTCCGCCACAACAGATACAGGATACACTTGGTTCATCCCTCAGCCAAGTTCATCACACACCAGCAGCTAGGCATTCATTCAGAAGAGATGATAGATAGACAGTCAATCATATGTAGCCAGTAAGAGAATTGGGCAATACGCAGATGTTAGACAAAATATTGCTGTCCATTTCATTCCAGATGATGCTTTTGTATATTAGCATTGATATGAACCCCCAATATATCTTCCACAATTTATAGTCTTTGGGTTAACCACAGCCAGTGGCATTTCCTCTAGAGGAATCACATACAGCCAATATAAATTACCAACTTGAATGTTAAAACATTCAAATAAAACAGATATTAGACAGACCACATTATGTTTTTTGAGTTGAAAGCTAAAGAGCTTCGCCTTTTTCTCCAATTTAAATGGCCTGTAATTACTTTCAGTCTCAGGGAATCAACTTTGGTTTTTACAGTTGTAAGCACTTAAGGAAAATTATATTCTTGGCACCTGAATTCCACTGTGGCACATGCTTTGCTTCCCAGGTCCACACCAGTCTGATCGAAAAAACACCGGCAGCAGCAGCAGCAGCACTGTGGCAGTGTCGGTGTTTG
The DNA here is from genome assembly GCA_946959425.1 of Argyrosomus regius. Lineage (NCBI taxonomy): Eukaryota > Metazoa > Chordata > Actinopteri > Sciaenidae > Argyrosomus > Argyrosomus regius. The sequence continues at coordinate 12,944,830 of OX336897.1, read as the reverse complement.
GCAGGCAACATAATGCAGCAAATGCAGAGAAGCCTTAAGAATCGTTAAAAAAAGAAAAGGAAAAAAAAATCCAGACATGCCGTCTGTCTGCTTTCCTATTTGCATTCTAGATTCTGCAGTATAGTGTGACACTGCTTACTGGGGAGGTGGGTGTAAAATAGGAGTTTTATGGTTAAGGAATTAAAGTGAGGAAAAAGAATAATAGTGATTATAACCAGAAGGGATGATAGCGCTAAGCGCCAGATGATGACAGAAGAAAGTACAGTACACACCACCAACTCTGGTGCTTGGTGAGCATGCAACACACTTTCAGGTGAATAGGATTATATATGGAAAGGAGATTCAGTTTGACAAGCAAGGACAGGCACCAAAATATAGCAGGTTCCTGATCATTTAAATATAAATTTGCAAACGTATGTTCACTATCTGGTCACCATATTTTCATGTTGTGCATAAAATCCAGTCAGTGAAATGTAACTCAAATTTAAACATTAAAAATTAAACTTCAAGTTAAATTAGAGTGTTTTTTTTTAATCAGACATTATGTCAACAAGTTGCTTTGCTTGGTATCATTTCTTGATTTTCTAAAGTGATTATGGTAACAAGGATTTTAAACTGGACAAATGCTTGCTAGGGTGGATTTGTTTGAGTTAATGACAGGTCTGTTTACATGTTCCTCTTCCAGCTTGCCTCAGTGTATATGCATGAAGTTTAAAGAGAGGGCATGCTTTACTTTACCTCTGGATTGCTTTGACAAATTAGTTAGATACAAAAGCACTTTTAAAGGTCCAAAATGCCATGTTAAAGAGTGTCCAAGTGAGCTGTGGTGAGTCAGCGTCCTCAGTTGAAACTGTCCTGCAAGATGCAAATTTTCATTTTTGCATCTTATTTTGCATTCAAAACTTCCCAGTTTGTCATGGCAGCTGGCTGGAAAACATACTGCATGATGTAGGCCAGAAAAGAGAGAGTGGTAGCTTTGAATAACCAAATAAGTTCAGTTCAGCTCTGTGAATTTTTTTCATATGGCCCAGGCCTTTTTTCAATGCAAAGTGGCCCACTTGGAGCGATGCCTATCGCTACACATGTTAGTGTGGCTGCTGAAAAATAGGGAAATGAATGGTGCAGATATGACAGTTAGCTGGGACTTGCACTTCCCTGTTCTGCTGAAGTTCAGTTTGGTTGTTTGCATGTTTTTTTTCTCATGTACACTTAAGTGTACAAGGTCACACACACAAGAAAAAAACAGGTTAGGAAATTAGGAATTAGGAAACCATTTTCTGTATATGATACGATAACATTATATGCAAGGCTGTACACTTTCTGACCACCTCTCTCTCACACACATACATATAATCACGCACATACACAGAAAATAATATTCTGGCTTGTTTGTGCTGTTGTCTAAACATAAAATCCTTGCGGACCCCCACCAGCTCCTAACCCCAACCCCCCAGCTGTGTCCCAGGGAGGTGAAACCCAAACCAGAGCGCAGAAAGCTCTCTCAACTCCTCAACCTCTCAACACATTCTCAGCACTAGCCTTTGAAAATAAACCACGCCGGCAAGCCCCTGTCTCAAACTCTCGCCTCATATGCGAGCACACATGCCCCACACTCCACTGGGAGCTCTTTGGAGACTTCCCCGCCGCTGTTCCAGGAAGCAGATGTGAGAATGGCGGCAATCAGGCATGATGCTTCACTAGGCAATGTGGAGCCCATTACTCTCGCAGTGAAGATATGGAGGAGAGGTGAGATGTGGTGCATCTTCTGCTGTTGCCTAGAGTTGGTTAAGATGACACAGCGCAGCATCTGATCAGTGCCATATCACCAACATATGGCTTTATTTTGTCAAACTACACAAACGTGGGTTGGATGCAGACTGCGGGGCTTAGACGAATTTTATATGACAAATGAATTGGTGTAAATGAATGTAAATGACAGTGATGGCAGAGTAATTGGCCACAAGAAAAAAAGGAAAACCACTCAAACAATAACTTCCACACACCCACGAGTGAGCACAGAGTTGATGAAATATTTAGTGATTTGATATAGACCAGTGACACGTTCTTGCAGCTTCCCACACTCTAAAACATGTGGAGGGATGGAGCTCCAGATGGCTGGAAGTCTGCATTTTCTGAGATCCACCTTCTAATGATGATCTCTCTCACACTTCCACACAAACTGCAATCTGAGCTAGCGAGGGACCATGAATGTGTTGTTTCGGCAATATCAGATGAACCAGGGTGACTGATAAGAAAATGAACAATAACCTGGAGCACCGCATGAAGAGTGGGAGCTGTGTTTTCCCCTCTGGTGCAAGGGGCAGTGGGTCTTTCTGTGGGGAGAAGCCCGCGGGGTGCAAGTGACAGGGCCGTGATGGAACTGATATCACGTCACTGAACTCAGTGCCTCAACAAAGCTGCAGCCACATGAATGGCGGAAGACGGCTGACCCATGAAAAGAATTAAAGTCATTCAGCAAAGATGGAAGAAACGAGTTATCCTGGTGACATATTGTCAGTGGAAATACTTTTTTCTACTCAGCTAGAGGGAAAATGGACACACTCTATGCTATTAAAGAGAAAAACTGTCAAGATAGGGATGAACTATGAAGCTGATTGCCTTCAGAGAGAGAAAGAAAACATTAGACACACACACACAGTTAGCAAATTGATAGAGGTTGCTGGTTTCTTGCTTTATAAAAAGAGAGAACATACTGTACAACAGGGATTGTCAGTCAGCGTGCTTGCTCGCAGGACTTTTAACTAGTGATAGGGATGTCTGCAAGTATTTCAAGGCAGGAATACTAAGTGTGTTAGACAGTGGGCTCTTTCAGGGTACAGCCCTGTGGGGCATAGTGTGTATGAAATGACATTCAAGCATTTTCAGGGTAAGACAGAAGGACTTATTATCGACATTGCTAACTTATTGCTCACATGAAGGGGGATGGGCAAACGGAGGTGTGGGGGAGGGAGCCATGTGCGTCAAAACTCGGGTAAAGGATACAGAGGGACTTCATGAAAAGGAACATATATTACAAAGCCGAAGAATAGTTCACAAAGCCCACAGCTTTCCGTACGGTCCAACTCCTTCGCATCCCATTAGCATATTGCTTTTATGATTATCAAAAAGCTTGTTTATGGAACATGACGGCAGAAAGAAAACATATGCAAAGTTAATACAAAAATTCATCCATATTTTGGTTGGTGTTTCCACAGAGAATGCATGTGTAAAAAAAAAAAAAGAAAAAAAAAAGCAGCCTGTCTGGAGCTGGAGCTGATTAAGGGTGAAGATTGAGACGATAAAGCAAAGTGGGAACATCGTTTTTCATTTTTCAACTTCAATACTGCTTCAGTGTGTCTACAGTTCCTCAACGTTTTTATGCATTTAAAAAAAAAAAAAATCTGTGCATTTTATGTCACATTGGTCCGGCATGGTGTCCCCTGCAGAGAGGATGGTGTGACATCTTATCCGCCTCAAGAACACTGGCCTGCAGGACTTCCTCTCCTCTCTTTCATTCCTTTCCTCTCTCCATCTCCTACCACCTCTTTTTGAGCTGCACAAAGCCGGATGAGGGTCATCTTACCAATGTCCCCATTGCAATGCAGAAATCCAACATTTTGGCAGCCCCCTGACCCGTTAACATCTTAACTTCACAAAGCTGACAGGATCTTCCTCTGCTTTCTGCAACACTTTGACTGCCCTTGTTGTAACTGCTGTTAATAAAATCATAAAATGAGGCTGCAAAGCCTCAACTTCGTATCAGCACAAGGCCTTAGTGAGGCAGCACTTGTATGTTTGTGTGTTGTTGTAATTATTTGTGTTGCTTTTTCTAACTTTCTGCCAACATTCTCCCACCGTATGAATGATTCCAGTGATGCACACTTGTTTGAGTGGGCAGTATTTCCACTGAGGCAGTCCTTTGACATGTGCATATTGCCGTATTGCTGTTTTGTGGGTGTTACTGTGTTTGTATTTTGACATGGTATAATGTTTGTTTGTGTGTGTGCTGGGGTGGGGTAGGGGTGCTCGAAGGATGTGTGTGCCTGTGTGTGTGTGTGTGGGGGTGGGGGAGGGAGGCACAGCTCTGCAGCCTGATATTCTGGGAACGGCAGGGTGGCGTTGTTGACCCACCTGCTCCCTTCTCTCTTCAGCTGGATCTAGTCGAATTTCAGCAGCTGCATCCCCTCACAAAGCACCTCTTTGTAATCTTCCCAAGGCGCACAAATACAACTGCAACCAGGAGAGGAGAGAGGAAGGAGGAGGGAAGATGGACAGTGGAGACAGAGAGAGAGAAAGGTCGGTAACTGTTCTGCTTAGTGTGCACAGTGTCACTGGCAGATGATACTGTGTCTTTAAGTAAAGTTACATACAGTAGCAGGCGCTCTTATATTGGAATCATGCTTTTGCCACCATAAATAACATGACCATACACTTGCACATATGCATGTATGCAAAAGCTGACCGCATGGTTTGACAAGTGAATATTATTTAAATAAGCAGTTCAAAAGGTGTATGCAAAGCATCTTTTGTGCTTCAAGAAATTAATGCCCTAAAAAAGAAAAAGAGAAAGAAAGTGACAAGAGCTGAGAAGTGTGGCCCATTTGTTTCCCATTAGTAAAATTTCCCCCTTGCATTCTCACTTGCAATGTAACCTCTGGAATATGCTATGTCACATACATGTCATTTTGCACAGAAAAAAGCAAGCCCCTGTCTCATATCACCATCTCGGCCCACAAAGCCAGTTTAGTTTAAGCCCTGCTCTCCGGAATTCACATCCCAAAAGCAAGGTCCCGTTCCCCCCCATCCTGTCTCCAGCGATCGGCCCCTGTGGCCCGAACCCAGACTCACTGGTGGCAGAGCAAAGGAGACGTCATTAGGAGATTAACTACAGCAGCCCACTTTACTGCCATCATAAATATATGTACCTGAGTTTGAGGCCATAAATGCAAGCAGAAATCGGGCTGTTGGGTGTGTTGGGTGTGGGGCCGAGGTCATTGGTTCTGATTAAATTTGGTACCAATTTATCCAAAAGCACAGGAAGTCATATGTGGACAACTCATGGGCTACTTAAAGGGTCTGTGCTGCATAGATACACAAACATAAATGCGAACATACACATATAAATAGAGTATATAAACAATTTCTCCAATTATGAGGATATTGGCTGTTTTACTGTTAGATGCATAGTCCAGCTTTAGAGAGTCATATCATTGTCAAATTATAGATGATGAATTAATCCTCCAAACCAAACATAGGGACCTTAAAGCTCTAAAGTATGAATGCAATAATCAGTCAAATAAACCAACAATGACATATTCTTCATATAATCCATAAAAGAAAGTTGAGTTTTGCGGAGTACCATAAAGCAGCATCTTGTTAAATGAGGGACCCTGTAGCTCAGTAGATTTATATTCAGTGTTAAATGTAGCCAAAGCTGTCCCAGGGGCTGCCATTAGTAGACACAAGAGGTAGATGGAAGAGGGGTGGGGGTTGCTTAATATTCCTTCAATTTTGCTAGAATAAGCAGAATAGTTGAATTGAAATGTTTGGCAAAAATGAAAACATACTGGAGGAAGTGATTGAACAAGTAGACTAGAGAGAACAGACACACACACACACACACACACACACACACACATACAGAGAGATAATCCAAGGTGAGTGGAATCAAATGTTGATTTGATCATCTTCAGCAGATATGTAATTTCATCTGTGCACTGATAGTCCTCAGAGCCGAACAGAGTCACCAGTCAGTAGAGGTTAAACACTCTGCCAAAGGTGATCCTGTCACCCAAACTGATCTGAGTCTTTTTATGTAACACTGAAATCTCTGTATTTGTGTTATTTAACAGAAACAACACAAATCTGAGCGATAACCCTTCTTAGGATTAGTATGAATACACAGCAGAAGGTGGAGGAGAGCGCTACATTTCCATAATAGTTCTAGGGAAAGTTAAATTCCTCTGTGAATGAAAAGGTCAGACTTTGTGGTTCATTGAAAAGACTCTTTATATCCTTCGTGTTACAGAAGTACTTCCGTGGTCTCTTTTGTCCCTAGCTGGAGCTCTGCACCTCTTTAAAGCGAACAGGAAGTGACCTTAGTGATCTTGGACTCCCACACCATATGACCTGTAACTGTGCGCCACCATGTAGTCATAGCCAAAACTCCCCACAACAACCCAATAAACTCAATACAAATAACCTGCTTTAGTTTAGTTTACATGTTGATGTACCCATGAGTGCTTTAAGTTGAGTTTTTATTTGCCTTTGTATATAGCACCTGAAAGCAACAACATGAGCTTGTTGCTATGCGTGCTTGGACAGTCAGGCAAACAGTTGGAAATAGTGAAGTGGTTACCAGGAAATACCCTGTAACTACAGTAGAAAACGGTTAACAAGTGCTTCCTTCTTTTCCTGCCTGAGGCAAGAGATGTGTGCGTGATAGTTGGCAGAGAAATCATAAACTATGCTATACGTCAAAAATGTCAAACCTTCCCTGAAGGGAAGAATTACATGTCCAGTCACGACAGGTAACCTCCCACAGATCTAAATATTCCACAATATTAAATACAATGAAAAGTCAAAAGCATTACTTGAAAAATGTCATCAATTACTCACCCACGCATCACATGTCCTGAATTAAACCGATTTTAACGAGACACTCTGGTTTATATTTTGGATGTCTTTACTGACCATCAACAGCAAGCTTGATGTTGGTTCCAGTGACTTAATCCTGTTCACACACCCTGCAACTTGGAGCAAAACCGGCTGATTCCTGAATGTAGGCTTATTATTGGCTAATGTTAGCAAACAAGCTAGTAGCTAGCACATTCCTCCTCTTTTGGTAGAGGCCTCTCCACACCATCAGCCCCTGCACCAACCTAGAGCATACCATGCTGTACGACTTAACCAAATCTAAATGCAAAATCTCCCGTTGTCCAGCCATGGACTATGGAACACCAAGTGACGGATCGCATAAGCTCTTTCATGAAGTGAAAGCAAACGATATCTTAACTGAAAAAAGAAATAGTGGAGAAAACTGCAATGCTAAGCTACATTTCCATGGTGATGACATGTCAGGCACCATGATTTAATTTGATCTGTACTGTGGCTAACTGTGTCTGTGCATGGTGCTAATCTCTGGATAATGTTGCAATGCTGGTTTCTCTGGTCAGTAATGCGGACCCTGATGGGTGTTTATAGGGGTACAAGGATACGCGTTGACTAAAAACAGCATGTATGGAGAGTGGAGGAGGAGGATGGGGAGAGCATTGTATTTCTCTAGCTTCAAGCTTTCCTCCTTCGCCATGCTACCCATAAACTAATGTACATAGTTAATTTATAACAAAGAAGCTGTTTGCATATGCTGCTCATGCAATGTGCACAAAAGTGATGCAATATTTTTTTACAACTATCCTGTGGGGGAATCAACTTTGATCAAATCCTAAAGCACTAATCAGTTTTCAATTGTACAGTAAATTTACCAACATCAACCCAGGGAAATTATTTCTGGGCTGTAACATCATATAATACATTACAACACTGATTCAGATGATTGCAACACACTCTGCCTCTTCATGTGGTTAGCAGCAGGTGTGCCGATGTGTTTTTCAGTGCAGTGTTTCGAGCTTACAGACAGACTGGAGACAGACAGACTAACGGCTGCTCGTAAACATTGAATGTCTTGGCCAGTACACTGAATGCCTAATTGGTGAATTTGATCCACTTCACCAATAATCATTTTAATAGCTTATAAATTATCCTGTTATATATGAATTGTACACAAGAGATTTAGGTTTCATACTGTGCGCACTGTGCTCACTTGTATGTGTCAACATGTGTATGCACATGCACATTTGCTCAGTCTTGAGCTCATATAAGGGACATAAAAACGAGCAGCGCAAATGGATTTTTATTCTTGCTTTAATTATCTGCAAATAAAAACAATCCACCACAATTATCTTAGCGCTGTGAGGCAAAGTCCCCGCAGCCAGACAAGTCCTCTAAATAGTCTTGCTTTTGTGTAGCGGCCTCCCATTTCCCGTAAAGTCAAGGGGTGGGCTCTCTGTTCTCTCGCCGCCCCTGAGCCCTGTCCTAAATGTCTACATGTCCCGCACCATCTAATTCACAGGCAAATTAGGGAGATGATTTATGAGAATCAAGGATCAAAAAAGGAGACAATGTGGAAGACTGAGCGCACCGCAAGTTTTATGCAGAACATATGCCGTGAAGATGAGAGGGAAGAAAGACAGAGAGAGGGGGGTGTAGATCAGAAAGCGTAGAAAAAAAAGAACCCACATAGACCCACGCTTCTCTTGGGACAACTCTGGGACAAGATACACCATGGGAAGTGTCATCCCTGCTGAACATCTTGGCATTTATGCTGTCATGTGAGAAGAAAATAAGCAGGAATAGACATTTTTCAACACGGAAGATTAAATGGAAGTTCACTGATCTGTTCTCCAATATTAAAGCTTTACCTTTAGGCAATGTTCAACGTTTATGTTAACAGCTAAAACCATAATGCACCTCACAAATGTACACGTAGTTCTTGCATGTGTACTCAGTTGAGTTACACAACTAAGATACCTACTGACAGTTAGCAGATCAAAGATTTACAGGCAAGCCCTGAGGAAACTCGAGGGAGAATGGCTTAACATAATCATTCCTGACCTACTACTACAGCAGCTTCCAAAACCTGTCTGTCCATAATCTCTGGTTCATATGAACATACAGAACTATCACACGCAAAACCACCACCTCACAAAACAGTTATGTGTCAGGGAGAAAACACAGCAAATAATCTGGAAACACTTGAGCTCTTTTTATACTCCTGACATTAAAAACGAGTGTGGCCGAAGGCCAAACACACCCTGAGACGTTTTGGACTAATTGTTTCCTTCAGTTTCAAACACTCCCCTTTCAATCTAAACTCCCTTCATTCCCTCCTCACAGTGCAAAACCTCCCCTCCACCTCTCTGCGTCTACTAATAGGTTTAAATAAAACCTGCAATTGGTCCAGTAAACCCCTCATTATGGTGTTTTAATGGAATGAATTTAGGATAGTGCGGGGTTAGGGGTCAATGGGAGGTCCTAACACACAGCAGCTGTCATGGGGGTTGGACTGTGATTAGAACCAGTGGAGTCAAACATCCCCGGGTCCTCGACCTCACTAAGTAGAAAACCTGGAAAATACATTTGGCCACAGACCAAAATGGAAAACATCCACCATCCAACTTCCAGGAGGGGGTGGGATGAGTAGAGATGGAACAGAAAGGAGGAGTAAGTACATCCATCACTGAGAGTTCACTTTAATGTGTGTGTGTGAACCTGACTGGAAAATCCTCTGAATATTTTCACCTAAAGATGTAACAATAACAGGTCCTAGAACTTCACTAGGGTTGTAAAACAGAGGATTTTCTACATATTCTGCCTTCCAGTTGCATTTGCTGCAACTGTAAATTTTGCACTAATTACCTTCTCTCTGAGTGTGTGAAACCAAAGATAGAAGTGGTTTGGTTGATGTGGCTCAGGGGTGAAATATGGCTTGTTAGCAGCCCAGGAGTTTGTTCCACATGTGGTTAGGCAGTGGTTGGGATCGTCTGGGTGAGAGGGAGGGCATGCCAGTCTCCACAGTTCAGCAAGTTTACACCAACTCAGTGTGCAATCAGTGAGATTATTTAACAGAATGAAGGCCTGCTGTTTGGGTTAGGGTTAGAGCGATGTGGTGGCTGCAGAGACATCGGTTTCCACAGTTGTTCCTCATGTGGAAAATTTAGTATAAATTCTATCAGGATTCTTGTGGTGCAGAACTCATACATCACACACACAAATATATGTTTAGATTAAATATATGATTTACATGCAATGTTTTGTTGGATGCATAGCAGGCATCTATCCAACTTTACTTTTTTATGAACTTGACCTTTATGAACTCATCAGATTCACATCATCCTAACACATCCAAAACTCCTTTCCAAACTGTACAATGCTGTGGCAATTTATGCCAATTTAGCTGCTCAACATACTCTGTCCAATAACTTGGCTAGAGTGAAGAAATGTGCCTAAGTGCATTAAAAGACAGAAGCAGAGACCAAAGGGGGCAAGATTCCTGTGGGTGACTGTGTAATTTAATTTTGTATGCACATTAGAAGCCAGAGAATATAATTTACATGTGGGGTAGAAGTGACTAGGGCCCAGGAGAAATGGGCTAACATGCTCTGCTAAGGCCCGGAAAAAAATCTGAAAATCTTTACCCTTTCCTTTGAGATGCATCTTGCAAAAATAGGAAAATTAAAACCTTCCTTTCATTCTTTGGGACACTTTAGGTTCATGCGCGGTTACCTCTCCTCTGTTGCTCCTTCCTTTTCTAATCAAGAGCCCAGAGCCCACAAACTCTGGCCAGAGTTTCTCCCCACAATACAGGGAGGCATGAAGGGGGGAAGGCTGGAGTCTGTTTTAAGTCTGTCTCTGTCTCTTTACCAAGAAACCGAGACTGTCTCACTGCTTGGTAGGGCTCGACGGCAGCTGTCACTCACATTGGGCTCATCCTGATTCATCTTCGGGGTCATCCTACCTGAGATAAGATGATCGCTTTGTCCTTTTCTCACTATTGCATTAAAGTGGCTGACTTCGTTTCTATTTAACCAATAATCAACCTCCAGCTATTAAAATGATGTTCAAGTATGCGTTGTTTACCTTCTCCAATAAATACAAACCAAATGAAGCACTTTTTGAACTATGACACACTGATTTGATTAATATTGATTCGCCTGTTTGTTTGTCTGTCTGTCGGCAGGATACCTCAACCCTGACAGAAGGATTTCCATGAAATTTAGTGGGGAGACAGGACTTGAGCCAGGAACAGTTGATTCTGTTTCAATGGTGATTGGGAACAGGGATTTCCAGCATTACATGTGACACACACCAAAAAAAGATTTAATTACAAATCCAAAGGGAATGTTAAAAGGATCAAAAAACCTATTTGATTTATGTGTAAGTGACAGGAATTATGTCTTGTGTGTTGCAGCAAATTGGTAAATTAATGGAGGTTTGTACTTGCTGAGGGCTTTCTAGTTCATTATCAAATTTAACACTAGCCTCATGTCAGGTGAATGTGAATCAGACAGACTTGTAATATGAAGCCTAATGTTACAAAATCTTAAAATGTTTCTGTTTAAGTATAATATTAGAAGTTCATGCACGCTTGACAAAAAGCTTAACCATTCTACATATCTGAGTCTCATACGTGCACACACACACACACACACACACACACACACACACACACACACACAGTAAATACTTCTCCATGTGTGGAGCAGGACAAGAAAGAAGCCAGAGTTATGTTTGACAACTAGCCGCTGTCCTGTCTGTCTGTTCACACACATACTCTTTCACACACACACACACACACACACATGCACTGAACTTGACCCAACCGAGCACTCTGACAGCAGCTGTTAGAAAAAAAAAAAGGCGGCTCTGGACCGACCGAAGTGGCACTTTCATTTTATCACTTGTGATTTTCAAGAAAATTATTTTGTATTAAATGTTTGACAGATCAAAACGGCCATAGCTTCTTAAGGCTGTTGTTGATAACAGCACAAACAATGAAAACTTCTTACCTTACTGTGCAAGCCATCACCTTTCCTGCTGTAAACTCTGCATGTAAAAGCCAAACTCTCTATTATTTCCACATTACAAACTCTCTTCTTCTCTCAGCTACCTGCAGTCTGAATCGAACAAAGCAAACTGCCGCTCAGCACAAACATACCTTGTCTTTTCACAGGAAGGCCGGTGATAAAAATCACCCCACAATACATGAATACAAAGACACCTTTAACAAAGGCAGTGATTCAGTCCACCCGCTTATCTCCTCTGCTCTTTATATCTTTAGTGTCATAAAAAAAAAAAAACGCCTGCTTCACTGGTGATGAGAAGTGACTTATGGATCACAAACAGACTGTTGGGACAAGTTCCTCTTCTAAATTTGGAACATTTATCAAAAGCTATAATTGGGCCGTGGAGTTGGAGGGATTTTTTGTTACCGAATCAAAAACACGTTTTGGTTAGAAGTTGGTTCAGGAGAGAGAGTATTTGTTTTGGAGTCATGAACATTTGTTTAGATTAGACAGGCAGGCACATTACGGGCTTAATATGACAGAAAAACACTGATGAGTGATTGTTATGATAGTGGGAGAGAGGATCATCCTGACTCTCTGACAATTTGCAACCCTGCTGCAAATTAGTTTGTTAGAAGCTTTGACAAATGTCATGTTTAACTGAATTACCAGAAGTGTGCAATTTGAGATACTTTTCACACTATTTTCTGTTATCTGATAGAATAAAAACCTGAACAACAAACATCATTTGACTTTCTTCATGGCACATCTTATTCTGATGGTCGATCCAGTTCACTTGGAGCAAAACTCAATCTTCATCTCAATAAGAAAAGATAATATATTTGTCATTAACAAAAATATTTTTGTATTTTCATATTATATATTTAATATTTTTCACTCTTGTTTGACAGTGAAATATTTAAATTAACTTAATTATTTCCTGTCCTGTCAAAATCATTTTAAAGATATAAAATCCTGTATAATCAACAGAAAAATAATATACAAATAAATCTACAGCCATATTACAATAATCACATTGCCAAATGTTATTGTTAGTTTAGATGTTGACTTCTGCATGTGTCTAAAGATTGAGAATTGTTTTCTCCTAAATATTAGAAAAATAATAAGCATCCAAAATATTTTTTAAACAAGAATGATTTCTGTACTAGCTAACAGCATTATAAAAGTGTGGCAGAATATCTGTTCGTCACACAACATATGCAACTTTAATAAAACAGAACTGTGTCACCAACGAAAAAAAGAAAATCATTATAATAATGAAGCTCACATAAAAAGCCTGAACCAATGGTTGGGAAGTGGTGATTTGTTACAGCCAATCCCAGGCAGAGGGTGGAGTGACGATTTTAAAACTCCAACTCAAGTTGCTGTAACGTGTAGCTCCTCAGCTCACATAGTGGACCACAACTTTCACGACTGCACCTCCCATGACAGCGTAGGAAAACAAGACTAACGAAGACAAACAAACAGGGAAACAGAGGGAAAACAACGGACTCACACTGACTGAAATTGTTGAAGGAATTTACTGTGGCGCACCGTGCGTAAAAGGCGCACTGGCCACTCTGCTGCGCGCTTGAATTCAGTGGTAACATTTGTTTTTTGTTTTTTAATTGACGGTTACATTTTCGGATTTTTCATCCCCAAGGGGCTGAACAAAAAATGTTAAAAATGACAGAGGAGCATGACAAGTGTGTCAACGACCAGCCGTGCAGTCCATCCGGCACAAACAGCTCCATGTCCCAGGACGAGTCCGACTCCGACGCGCCGTCCTCACCGACGGGCTCCGACGGTCAAGGATCCCTGCTCACCGGTTTGGGCAAGAAACTGGACTCCGAGGATGACGACCGGTTCCCAGCTTGCATACGGGACGCCGTCTCTCAGGTCCTCAAAGGATACGACTGGTCCTTGGTGCCCATGCCCGTGAGAGGGAATGGATCACTGAAGAGTAAACCTCACGTCAAGAGACCCATGAATGCGTTCATGGTTTGGGCGCAAGCGGCCCGCAGAAAGCTGGCGGATCAGTATCCACACCTGCACAACGCCGAGCTGAGCAAGACTCTGGGAAAACTGTGGCGGTAAGAGAAAATTATTTTGAAATTCATCATAAATGCCGGAATAAGGTAAAGAGTGTGTAAATTAATATTTTTAAAAGAAAATAACTATAAGGACATTGAGTGGTCATGGCTACAGATTTGGGCATGAAGTTACTAATTTCTTAAATTATATTTTAAGTTAACAGCTCTGGTAATTACATGTAAATATAAATATATTACATTTAAAAAAGTTGTGGTTTTGAATTTAAATAATTTAGAAGAAATTAAAAAAGGATTTTTTTTTTGTCTTTGACAGTAAAAAAAAAAAAAAAAACAACCTTTAAAAGTAACTTGGGCCATCTAAAAATTTTCCACTTTCCATTTTTGTTTAGTTTGACTTCATTCATTTTAATGTTTGATATTTTTTTCCTATCATAGTTTGCTCTCAGAAAGTGAGAAGAGGCCATTTGTAGAGGAAGCAGAGAGGCTTCGGGTTCAGCACAAGAAAGATCATCCAGACTACAAGTACCAGCCCCGGCGACGGAAGAATGTGAAACCAGGCCAGAGCGACTCAGACTCAGGAGCAGAACTGGCACATCACATGTATAAAGCTGAACCAGGCATGGGAGGACTGGCGGGGATTAATGATGGACACCACCACCCTGAACATGCAGGTACGTTGTCACATTTAATACAAGAAATAATGCATGGAACACGACTAGTTTGGGAGGTTTGTGTTAGGAATTAAATAGTGGTAGGCTGTAAATCATTTAAATCACTTTGTATTTGGAGCAATGGCTTTATTTCTGTTTTTTTATCATTTCAGGGCAGCCACATGGTCCCCCTACACCGCCCACTACTCCCAAAACAGACCTGCACCACGGGGTGAAGCAGGATCTGAAACATGAAGGCCGTCGTCTTGTTGACAGCAGCAGGCAAAACATTGACTTCAGCAACGTCGACATCTCAGAGCTCAGCACTGATGTCATCAGCAACATGGAGACCTTTGATGTGCACGAGTTTGACCAGTACCTCCCGCTCAACGGCCACGCCTCAGGCTCCTCCACCCTGCCTTCAGAGCACAGCCACGGGCAGCCTCCAGCGCCTGGTGGCTCTTACACTTCCTCATATAGCCACGCCGGTGCCAACGGGTCAGCATGGAGCCGCAAGAGCACCATGTCCTCCTCTCCCTCTGCCAGCGAGGTGGGCCAGCATCGGCTCCACATTAAAACAGAGCAACTGAGCCCCAGCCACTACAGTGAGCACTCCCACAGGTCACCCTCACACTCCGATTACAGCTCCTACAGTAGCCAGGCCTGTGTCACCTCAGCCACGTCAGCTGCCTCGGCTGCAGCATCTTTCTCCAGCTCCCAGTGTGACTATACTGACATCCAGAGCTCCAACTATTACAACCCTTACTCTGGCTATCCTTCTAGCCTCTACCAGTACCCTTACTTCCACTCATCCAGACGGCCCTACGGCAGCCCCATCCTCAACAGTCTGTCCATGGCTCCTGCCCACAGCCCCACCGCCTCCAGCTGGGACCAGCCCGTCTACACCACGCTGTCTCGGCCTTAAGGGGACAAAAAACAGTCAGTTCGCACCAGAGACTCATTCAGATCGATGCACTACTAATGAAGGAAGTAAGGAGCAGGTGGAGAAGTGGGTGAAGGGGGTAGTAGGCTACCTGTGACCATTTGAACGTGAAAACAAAAGAAAAAGTGCCTGCTGATTTTATACAAAGTTATATCGTCGTGATGAAAAGACACTTGTACAGACTTTTTACACAAAGACAAATTGTGTTGTTGGTGAGCCAAACTCCTCCATGAGGAAATGTCGCCTACGCCTACATCCTGTACATCCCCCTCCCATCTTTCCAGTTTAAGATTGCACGTGTGTGCACACTTGAGGTAAAGCAAAGGCCTGCCGTTGTGTAGGAGAGAATTGCTTTGGCTCATTTCTGTTGTGAAGCAGATGGAGAAGCAGATACATTGGAGACGGGACCAATTATGTGAATTTGCAATAAAATTTACATTAATGGCCAGAGCTATATTGCAGCACATTTGGCCATTTGCATCAATGGATCAGTCTTAACTAAATGGCTCATATGAATCTTATAGTGTCATTTTGGCATAAAAGTCTTATATATATTTATGTTCATGCATTATTGGTTTCTTTTTTGTTCTTAAGTAGATAAACACATGTAATGTGGGTTTGGTTATTTACAGTACTGTTTGGCTTTTAATGAAAATAAGGTAAATGAAGTGAAGGACAGTACAAGTACAATAATTCTGATATCATTCCGTTGAAGACCAATTTCCAGCAACATCTCTATTCCAAGTTGCGAGCAAACAGAGCTGGACCAACAGACTCGCACGGTACAGAACAGGTGTCTGAAAGCAATGCTTGGCAAATTGCGATTAGTCATGATCTAGGGTTAAAGGAAATGGGGTAAAATAACACCACACACTCTGAGTGACATGTCAGCTGGACCTCCTGTATACGTGGATGGACAACACACGGATGTGTGTACGTACATGCATCCGTGTGTGTGTGTGTGTGTGTGTGTGTCAGGGAGATGAAGTGCTTTTATATGTGTGAACCATTTCCTTGGGAAAGAGATACATATTCCGTGACATAATACACGCCAAATCATACTTAAACATTCTTTACTGAAAACCATCTTTGGACTTTATCTGTTACTCAAAGAAGAGTATTCAGGGTTTAAGGAGAAAATTAGGTGTGTGAGAATTTGCCCATATTTATCTCATCAACCATCAAGTGCCAACTCACTGCTGCAGTCTCGCGCAAAACGTTTTTGTGCCTTCTAATGCTTATTGTCAGTATTTGAATATGAAATTGAATTATTAACAAACTTCAGGCAGCACACAATCAGTAATCCACACCAGAAACTCCTACAGTTAACCTGATTATATCCTTGATTTGATATCATTCCTTACAGCCTTGGTTTGTAATGTTCTGTGAGATGCTGTATGGGAAACGTACGGAGCGTCACGCTCTAGGTTTTGTCCACAGAACTGTGTTTTGTATATTATTCTGGTGTATAATTTTGACAAAGGCTGTGAAAATTATTGTTGTTCTATTAACTAGAGTTTCATTCACACATGCACAGCTAACCCATTCGCTGGCCATTTTTTAAAAATAAAAGATACTTTTTCTTGACTTTGTCTTTGTCGTTCTTATTTGCATTTATATTTAGTTTCAACTTGTTCGTATTTGTTCTTAAATATATTTGGAAACAATTGAAAAAGGGGGAAAAAAGTGTTTGGGTTATGGGTTTGCCTTTGCACTGGATACCAGCTGTTCACATTATCCTTCTTGTTAAACATCTGTACTGTGAGCCACAGCTGTGAGGGGACACCAGCGAGACCTTTAGGGAATTGTTCTCAGCTCCCAGTCCTGTGTAGAGTTTTCCAAAGTGGCAGTAATTAAACCTTCACAGTAAATTTAATTGGATGCTGCTCAAATCAAGTGGACATTTAAGTCTATCAAACTCTATCGTAACAAAATGCAAAACACGTGTTAAATTATTCTTTTGCTGTAGAAGTGATAAGCTTTTCATTAGTGAGTATTTTGAGAATTATACAGGTATCGAAAATAAAACTGACATTTTGCTGTAGGCAGCTTTTCTCAATTTCGGGTGCCACTCTCAGAACCTTCTGACCTTACAGGACCTTGAGTTGACACCAAAATAGAAAAGTTCAGATTTTCTTTAAACCACTGACA
Source organism: Argyrosomus regius (assembly GCA_946959425.1). NCBI lineage: Eukaryota > Metazoa > Chordata > Actinopteri > Sciaenidae > Argyrosomus > Argyrosomus regius. The sequence continues at coordinate 12,927,408 of OX336897.1, read as the reverse complement.
AGAGAGGAATGAGGAAAGATCCCATCTCCTCTAGTCCAGTGGGTAGAATGCTTAAGTTGGCCCTGGCATGCATGCCAAGCAGCCGTCCCTAACCAGCCCAGGGAGAAGCCAAGTGCCAGGGCCGCGCTGCTGAATTTTAATGATTCATTATGCTGTGGAGGGGCCTCATTGTGTCCCTTTATCCGGAGAGCTAGAAAGGAATTAATTGGACAGAAAATGGAAGGGCAAGGGGAACTGACAAGCCATTAAGAGGGTCCTGAATGGACGATTAGATGCACATGGGGGAGGATCCCCCACCCCCAGCCCCCCACCCCCACCCCTCGCTGTAACAAACAAACAAAAAAAAACAAAAAAAAACAAAAAAACAAGAACAACCACAATGACCACCAGACCAAACTGTAAAAATCATATCAGCGCACATAATCTGTAGATAATAAAAGAAGATAATACCACAGCAGATGGGGTGTGGGTGGCTCAAGAACGACTTGTTGTTTTTCTTCCCTCAAAGTCTTTTTTTTTCACCAGTGTTTGCCAAATACTTTCAGGAGGAACTCTTGAGAAAGAACAGGAGAGAATAAAAGTGAGGCAAAAAGGCTCTTCAGGGTGCTTGGTTCCTGTTTCCCTGGAACTTGTCCACAGTTTCTGATTGGACCTTTTGAAAGCCCTACTGTAAATAGCAAAAAAAAAAAAAAAACTGGAATGGTGGGAGTTACATCAGCACAGTATACAGAATGAATGAATGAATCAATGGAGCAACGATTTTACAATGCAGTTGCAATTTTGTCTGAGATGAATTTCTGGACATTATCTCACATCGGGTACAACCCACAGTGCACTTTAATACAGTAGATGCTTACACACATGTAAACTCTCCTTCTGTAGACTCACATGTATGCAGAAATTGGAAATGAAATATAATTCACAGTAATTTTAACACTGCCGCACTGAGGCTGTGCTACATTCCAGCTGTCACAGTTATTGTTGATGGAGGAAGGGCGTTATTGGCCGAAGTGGGAGTCGCGGTCTTGGACCCGGAGGACATGAGTGGGAAGCGAAATGAACCCAGTGAAACTGGTGCTTCCACCACCTGACCACATCCCATTGTTAGGAGCAGGATAACTTGCCTGGTAATAGTCTCATCCTGTTTAATGAGCCTGGCTGACTCGGGGCATGGTTCGGGGAAAACGACGGAGCTGGGAACTGTGAAAAGTCTGAGAATGTGAGGCTGATTTGCAAGAGAAATGAAGTGGACATAAAGCATGGTTATTGCCTGCCCAGCCTGATTTCACTTGATGCATTGAATCTCATTTAAGTTCTCTGAATCGTCATCCTGCATACATGTCATGTCTGATCATTGATCGCATTTTATTTTGTCCACAAAAAGAAGAAAATACATTCCCTAACACAAGTGATAAAATTAATGGAGTTATAAAGCAGATGATGTGCATTTTTTAATCCTCATTACTGTATGTTGATTCCACCATAATTTAAATGTATTCATCATTCTCAAACTATTGATCGATGGCCTAAATCATTTTGAACTTGTTTATTTCATTGTGAAATTTTACAGAAAACGTTGTGACTAAGAGGTTTGCCTCTTGAACTTTAGCAACCTATAGATCAAGTCAAAATGGCATACAGTAGATTGTTTTTTTGTGTTTTTTTTGTTTTGTTTTTTTTTTTTTTAAAAGCTGTCTCCACTTGTTTGCTGCACGATCTCAAGTTTCTTCCAAAGCAAACACAAAAATTTTGCTGCTCCGCCCAAGTAAATGACTTCCTGAGGCTTATTTTGCCTTGTCTCCCTGTTCTTCTCACCAAATAAAGGAGTATAGGAGTCTATTTTATTATTGGTGTCTCCTGCGTTTGCTGGTGCAACCAAGCCAAGCAAAATAGGGTGGCAGACAGAACCAACATTGACTTCCGCAGTTCCTCATGGATGGGCCTGCACAGAGAAGAAGGGAGGGAAACCGAGTGCCAACAGTCCTGCTCTCTAAATGCCACTAAATTGATGCTGGCTCCACCAAGATCACCTATGACTGGTCAGCAATACTTACATCAAATAGTTCCTGTGAGGACCTGATGTTAACTTCAACCAGTTTAGCTACTTCTACAGAAAAGTAAAATGTTTGAGAAGGAAAAAAAAAAAAGAGCTTCTTTAAAAGTGTGTGGAGGTACAATAACAAAACCATGACGGTTTTGGTTTAAATGTCAATAAAGTTGCAGTTTGTTTTTACTTTAAGGATTGAAATATTTCTTGGTAAATCACGAGGGATCAATGAATAAAGCTCTCTGAAAACTTTGTAATCGTAAAATCTAAAATCTGTTGCTTCAGTCGGGCATAGAAAAAAAAATCCATTTTGAAGCAAATCTGTCCCATCGGAACAACTGATTATGGTTGTTTACTGAAAAGATAATCAGACCTGGGTCTAAAACTATTTGCAAATAATTCTCAGTGTCTCTTTCAACCTGCTCGGAGTGCCAGATGGGAAGGGATTACTGCACCATGGAAAGTCAGAGTGTCAGGTTACTTTTTCTACTTTTCTGATTAATGAAACTTTCTGGTACTCATTATACATTTCACAGTCTGTAAAAATCACATTTTTAATATACTCATAAAAGTAAAAACAAAAGTTGGATATTATCTTTTAAATAAACAAACATTATCTTAACAAAAGTGGGGTTTATCAACCCTGTGAAATAGTGATAGTGATGGTGTTGAAGACAAACAGCCACCACAGGTGCGGAGTTCCAATTTTTTATCTTTATTTATTTTAAAATATATATAAAATTAAAATACAGCAACAATTTGACATCTGGTCATGTTCTGTTCTCTGAACAGTTGTCCACAGTCTTTCACTTTCTTTTTTCATTTGTTCTCTCCTTTTCACTTTTTCTTGGCACATCTCAATTGTGAATGGGGTGGCAGCATAGCTGCTCATCTTCTTTCCACAGCTTTAAGACTTGTTGATTAGTAACTATGGCTGTGTTTTCATTGTCACAGCTTTCTGCTTGTGTTGAACTGTGGCAGGATTCCATCGTCATGTACTTTATCCATCTTTACTTGAAGTTATCTCATCTCAACCTTTTTCCCTTTCACACTTCCTGTCTCCCTCACAGATTGGATTTACCATCCCGTGTTTTAGTCACACTGGAGAGACTTCTGATGATTGACAGTGGTTAACATAATATTTGTGTGTCCTCTTTGATATTTAAAACGTAAATGAGCTTTTTCATCCACTTTGCATGTATATGAAAATCTTCTTCTCGTTGTTTAAAAGAAGCCATCGAGAATTTTAATTTGGACATTAATTACATCTGACTGTAATTTAAAGCAACATAAGTGGGGACATGATGGTCATTGAGACCCACAATCATTAATTCAAACTTGTTATGTCAATGAGAGAATTTGTCTTCGGGCCAGTGTAATTAAGAATCATGAATTAGCATATTACTGCCCCCCCCCCCCACCACCACCAACACCACCACCACCACCACTCACACACACACACACACACACACACACACACAACACTCACATTGTTACCCTGCTCGACAGCACCCAGCACCCACACAAGTTGGACTCCTCTGTCTGAGGAGAGGGAGAGAGAGAGAGAGAGAGAGAGACACCAGCATGCGGGATCCTGTAAGAATGTGAAGTGTGGGAGGAACATTTGCCACAAAATGTTTCATGCTACTGATGTACAGAGGTAGTAGAGGTAGATGCGAAGCAGGAGAAAAGAATGGAGGGGGAAAGAGAAGTCAACTAAATATGATGAAGAGCGAGGAAAGAAAGAGGATGGAGACAGTAGGATGAAATGTCTCAGGTAGAAAAAGAAAAGAAAGAAAAAGATCTCGTCCTCATTTCTCTTGTTTGCGGAGTTGCTTTGGCAGAGACAGCGTCAGGGACAGCAGGACCAGAGTTTTAAATGTAGCTCAGTGTTGGCAGAGCTGTGTGTGAGTGCACTCTGTGGGAGCACCAAATTTTGTCGCCCAGCGCAACATGGCGATTCAGACAAAAAAAAAAACAAAAACAGCAGAGCCCATCAAAACCCATTTACCCCACTAGTGCATATATACCCCACAAGCCTGCGGTCGGATGTTCTATACTCACTTGCCCAATTCTCACAAGCCTATATATTGCAGTGCCATGAGGAATGCATTTTAAAACCATGTCTGGGATGCCACGCTTTCTCTGGTTTCTGGGCCATACTAAAACGGACAGTACACCGCAACATATTAGGTGACCATTGCAATATTTGTTTAATACACATATGATCAGCAACACATGTCCATCTGCTCACACTTGATATCTTTTGTGGTATGACAAAGAACAGGGGAGAGAGGAAAAAATAGGGAAGAGTTTGTTCTCCCATGTGGTTTTGGCCCGTTCTGGGGGCCTGCTTGGAGCAACGCCAGTCTATCCCTGGTCCAGCCTTTGATATGGATGGGGTTCATTATGTAACTGAATCTATTGTCAAAGAATAAAACAATCTGGGGAGGTGTGTTGTGTGTGTTTGTGGGCCACGGAGGACCTAAAATGTAAGTGACTAAAAGGGCATTTACACAACCCTCTCTCACCTTATCACAGTCCAGACACTGTGAAACACTTGTGCTCCCTACTTTGGCTTTGAAATGAGCTACACACTGTGTTAACAGCAATGATCTCCTAACAGGTTTCTCACTTTGCAGTCGTAGTGGAATGTGTTAGAACATTTAGCAACACATCTTTCAAGAATTCATTCACTCATTTTTTTTCTGTTTTCACTCTCTTTTTTTTTGCATTTAGATAACTGCAATAATAAGTATAGTGCTAAGCAGTCACCTCCTCAGAACTACAAAAGGGTAGCATCAAACAGACATGAACCTGCATACCTCCTCCCTGCTGTTTCCTCTTATGTAACACAAGGCTAATAACACTTCAGACTCCACACCAAACCCAAGAACTTGATCAGCTGCATTCAGTCAATAGACAATCTGAACAGGACCACAACAAACACAAACAGAGGTAAAGCAACCATGATACTGGCTTTCCCCCTCATTCTCCATCCTGCCTTCTCCTGCTACAGCTAGACCCCCTTTTCCTGGGCCTGCGGCCTCACACTGAGGCTGGGGAGCTGGGACAGAGTATGGGTAGTGACAGAAAGCCATAGCCTTTTAGTGGTCTGCTGAGTTCATTATGGCTGAGCTATGGTGAGAGCAACAAACCTCAGCGTGGTTGAGGAGGTCACCCACTGCACAATGCTCTGGCGCCTCTAACCCGACACTGAGTCCCTGACCGTCGCTTGCTCTCACAGACAAGGAGGGACAGAGGGACATATAGGCCCTGAACTGTGGCTTTAGGGCACTGGAATAGTGTTTGATAAGTGTCACTGCTGTGTTGGAGACCAGCAGTTTGATTTGACTGCAGCAGCTAAACGCTGCTTGATGCAAATGGGTGCGGCAAGTTATATTTGGAGCAGCACAGGCTGATGATGATTTGAATGAACGAAAATGAGAGTGGCGTGTTTGCTGTTTGAGGGCAAGATAGAGGCTGAAAGATACACAAACTTTACGGTCGTACTAGCCTGTTGCCAAACTTGGTGTTCTGCAATGTGAATGACGCAAATTGGAGTGGATGACTCAGTGTAGGTAAATGGTCAAAGGTGGAGTTTGTGTCTATGAGGTTCAACCTTGACCACAGACAGCCAGTAATACAAAACTGGAGTAAGACTGGAGTCTGTGTTTTCCAATCCTCCTTTCTCTACTCCTATTCCTTAAGGTAATGTTTGGCTTGGTCCTGCTCCATCATTTTCTCCCACGTCAAGAATCAACATGACAACAGTCAGTGCTCAGCGACAATTATATTCATGATATTTCATCGAGAAACAACAATGATGTTTGACAGCAGCTATGTTGACTTTTCAGGAGGGCCAGGAATAAGCATTATGCTAGCACTCAGTAAGGACACCCACAGCCAGAACCCCAAAAAATAAACGGCCTGGTGTGGGTTCAAAATCAACATAAACTGGAGATCAAATGTCCGTCTGTTTAAATAGTCATTAAGCAGCTTACTGGTTGTGTATTCATGAAAAAAAAAAAAAAAAACACTCAACAAAAAGATTCAATAAAACAATTTAAATCTCACGTCTGATGTATTACATGCTGGATGCTAAAATTCCCTCATGACCACAGATAAAAGTCTCCCTTACAAGTCTCTCCTCAGTTCTTCAGCCAAGAGTCAAAAGAAGGGACCGGCTTTTTTTCCCCAAACGCTCCATTGTCCAAGTCGTCCTACAACCCACTTCCAGTCACATGTTGCAACCCAGCTAGCTGCATCACTCATCAGTAAAAGAAAGGAGAAAAAAAAAAGAAGCTGAAAATCGCCATTTGTCTTAGTGACAGAGCCATGATGTCACGTGGTTATGAAGTAATGGCAGTGTCAAATTTTAAAGGTCTGAGACAAACACATGAGACAGAAGGACAGAGAGAAGACTGAGCTGTTAGGCTGGGTGACGTAGCGAACTTTCACTTGTGCCAGCAAGACAGACTATTCACTGTAGCAGCTAATGAGCTTGAACTTTGACCCCTTGGCTAGGCAGGGGACCTGGTGGTATACTGCCCCTGGTACTGCTTGACTGTTTTTATGGTTTCATGAAGGAGGAGTGGGCTAGTGAAGAAATGGTAAAGCTTTCCACTGAACATGAATATGTTGCTGCAGAAATGGATTTCATCCTGTTATTTCAGCCTGAAATGGTCTGACAACAGAACTCCGTCTTTGACTATTTTATTTTTCAATAATCTGATTAGGAAGAAACTCTTCTTCAAATTGGTACTTTGGGCACTTACTGTTTAACTCTGTGCTGATTTCCTTTTATACGGAATTATAAAAGCTGCCAAATTGTGCTACATTACATCACATATACCAGCGATTTTGCACAAATCTATGCTTAGGACACACACAGCAGCCAGGTCGCTAGCATTTCACTTCCTGGCAATGTAGAAGTGGGGTAGGATGGTGTGCAGGGATTATATGATTGAACGTGAAAAGTGATCTGTAGTTTGGGAGGATCTTTTTTTTTTTAATAAAACAGACCTTTCACTGCTTTGCGGTGTGATATCCCTGAGAAGAGGTGCTCTCATTGCTGCAGGGGAGGGAGAACGGGGGACCGCACAGGGCAACCAGATGGGCTGGCTAACTGGTGAAGGTTACTGGAGGTCAGAAATACACAAAATAATGGAAATGATTTAAAGACATTTGCGGATGAAGCACATCAGTTTTAAATTAATAACTTTTTTTTTTTGGTAACTATTCCTAGCAGTCCAGAAATAGAAAAACAGGGATCAATCTTCAGACCATCAGCAAAATTAATAAATCATTGACAGAAACATTTAAAAGAAGTACTGGAAAAATTAAGTAATAATTAAATAATCTATCTTGCCTTATTTTCCAGGCTTTTTGAGACAAAGTTGTCAAACTTAAACACATAAATATTAAACCTTAAACCAAAAACAAAACCTTCCCAAGTTTTGCATACCTGTATGCCAGAATATTTCAGGCTTTTGTGGAGCCATTTCATGGAACATTAAATCATCTTAAATCGTCATAATATGTACCGTACAAAGGATAATGGGACTGACTTGCCACTTCACCTACTGATTCCATTGGCACTCAGGTTATCTGCAACGTTTGGTAAGCACAGGAAATAAGTGTTTATATAGAAATCTCGTCCATAATACTTAAAATAGTCAAATTGGGACAGATACTTCCCAGTCTCAAAGACTGAGGTGTGAGAGTTGTAGTGTAGTTAAACCAGTTGAACCAAATATACTTCCACTTGCAGCAGGATCTTTGGTGTCTATATAGTGATGCATGCCAAGAAATTAGTGATACAACAGACCTTTTTCATTTTGACAGCGTCCTACATCCTGACTTGTCCAATACAGATGTAACTAATAACAGAGATAATAGCAACATTGTATTTAGGAGTGCCAGAGGGTCTCTGCATTGTGTTTAATGGCACATGTAAATGGAATGAAGCCTTAATTAATGCTATTAGTTACATCAGTGCTTCTTGGTACTGGGTAGGAGAAGGGGAATGGAGAGCGGGGCTGCCTCGTGTCTTCAGTTCAGTGTGATGCAGCATAACTGGCATTATTTTAAAAACTGTGTAATTAAATGTCACCTGAGTGAGTGTATGTGTTGACCAACAAACACTAAGCCAGCCTTTACCCTCAGCCCACGCTGAAAGTTTAAATAGCAATAAATTATTTGACTGAACCCAATCATAAAAGTCATTGTTTTATTTCTTTTTTGGCTCTTTAAAAAAATAATAAATATTTTAAGTTTTGTTGTTTTGTTGCAATAGAGGCCAAGTTATAGCTGATTCTCAGGCCTACATACTTTATTCCACTACAACTGGGTAGCTTTATTTATGCTCCTGCTTGTGGTTACTCAGGAATCTTATTTCTCATTTTCCCATCATTCTTGACACTCACCTTCTAAGCTTTGCTTTCCTTCCTTCTCTCCAATTATAGGGTGCATATGTATGTAAAGCGTGCGTGTGTGTGTGTGTGTGTGTGTGTGTGTGTGTGTGTGTGTGTGTGTGTGTGTGTGTGTGTGTGTGTGTGTGTGTGTGTGTGTGGTGGCGTGCGTGCGTGCGTGCCTGCCTGCACACATGTAAAAGTAGCTGCTCTCCCAGGATGGGACTAATCCCGGGGTGGCAGGAGTGGAGGGGGAGCCAGCACATGTGCAAATCTTTCAACTGCGGTTCACGATGTTTAGTCTTGCTTCGTCAGCACTTCTTGAACCCAGTCCAGAAAAGCTTTCAATCGGCCATAATTCTAGACTCCCTCTGCTTCCCGATGCCCAATCACCCTCTCTGCCCAGAGGACTTCCCCATCACCAGATGAAAAAAATAACAAAATCAATATAAACAATATCATCATTAAAACGTGATGTTGATTTCCTCAGAGGTAAAGTGTAACCCTTGGTCTCTGAAGTTTTTGTTCTGCAGGGACTTTCCCAATATCACTCATGATCTTTCATCACATGGCACATTGGCACCACCATGACTAAGGTATCACTTGCTTTTCATCCCAATTTCTCTCCTGTCTCCCTCTCTCTTGTCCCCAGTTTTCCTCTGAAATATCTCCAGGGCAGCTGATTTGACAAGCAAAACAAGCCACATTCTGGCAGGAAGGTGGAGGGGGTTTCCCCGGAATTTTTTGGACTACAGTTCATCACTGTCAAAATACAACCCACAGTCATGTAATAACATCAAATAGCATATGAGAGGATGAAAAGGTGCATGCCATGTCTGTCACATGCCTGTTTAACAGAATATTTAAAGTTAATACATTTAGCTTAGCAATACAAATCTGATTTCAGTTTGCAGTGATAATATCTTTTGTTTGCTGCACGCATTCAGCTGTACATATTTTATTTTAGTCTCAAGCTGGAATATTATCCAGCACAAAGTTTCTTTTCTTGTGGTTTGTCTTTACTATTACATGCACGTGTATGTATGTGTATAAGTGACCTAAAGGACATATATCTCTGCCCTCACTTTCATTGTAGGCTCTGCACCTTCAGCTATAATAACATTCAGTGGCCAAACACAAGACAACTGCTCAGCACAGTAATAACTTTGCATCTGTCGACCAACAGATGCAAAGCTGTCCGGTCACCCGGGTCCTCAGTTCATAACAACAGCTGAGGCTCAACCTCTTTCCTTGCAGCAACCACGATGTCACGAAGTCATGAATGGCAACATAAACTCAAATACAATCCCTCCAAAGCGCTTCTTAAATTGTTAAAAAAAAAAAATCAACTTTTTATGTTCTACATTATTTTTTATCAGTATCCGTTAACACCAACAATCAAACATACTGAAATTAAACGTGTTGAGGTTCTACGTGCTTCATTCCAGTTGCCAGATTTCTCATCATCCCAACCTACTCAACCCATTCAAAAAAAAAGGACGTATGACACACTGAAACACACAACACCCAGTGTATCTCTTACACCCCATGACCCACCTCCCGCACACACACTTCCTCTCTCTGAGCAAGGGGAAAGTGGAATCAAGCAGAAGAGATGATCAGCTTACAGGTTACAAAGTGGGGGGATTTGTGTCATCTTCACTTTCTCCTGGAAAATATAAGACGCACAGGTGGTTTAGGAGACTTCCCCAAAGAAGAGGCCAAGGTCCACCTGTTCTCCCACTTACTACAGAACCCTGTCACAGGCTGAGCAATATGACTCTCTTATGAATATAAAACAAAGCTGTAAATCACTTTCATTGTAAATTTGTGGCTTAGCGTTGACAAAAAAATATATATGTTGTAAACGAGTGTATTTCCATCAAGAGGAGTTCTGTCATTCAAAAGGCTCCCTGTGGAAACACATTGAGGAGTTAACCACAAGATGGCACTGCAGCACTTCAAATCAATTCATTTTGATCCTGGGGGCTCTTGCGCCACCAAGTGTTCAGAAGAAAACATTACACATAAATTATCTTGGTTCCTACCATAAACTCAGCTCACTTTGGAGGATTTTCTCTGAACCTGACTGTGTAGACAAAAGACACATGTCATGTGTTTTGCTGTATGTGTTCTAACGGTGCTCGTTTCAGCCATGTATTACCAACTTGACTAAAAACTGATACTGAGCAGCCAAATAACCAAACTTTCTTTCGCCTCACAACTTAAATAATCTAATTTTCCTGCTTGGAAATGGTATTCCTGGGTATTCCTTGTGTTTTTACATTCAACTTTACATTAAACAATCTGGTAACATGGATGAAGTGGTTTAGTGCAGTTCAGAGAACTAATGGACACATTCTTGTTAAACAGATTCCTCCTAACTGAGCATTATAGAGACTGTTATTAAAAACCCTTGGTGATTACTGATGCATTTACAACAAAGGCAGTCCTTCTTTATTCAGCTCTGTTACATGGCTCCTGAAACATCAGCCAGTCACTGGATCACGTTTAATGCAGAGTTTCAGAGCTGCAAACATGATGATGACCATTTTTCAACATGGTTAACTAGAAAAATAAAAGCCAATGATTCAGTCAGGGAAGACATCATGTAAAATAGACTGGTGAGTATTGTAATCATCTCCAATAACCAACCTAAAAACAGAAGGGCCTAAAATCTATATTGTGTGGCCTCTTTACTATCAAAACTAATCATGCACTAATATGCAAATTACTGCATTCTATATCTTCTTGAGTTGATCATGAATGTTGTTTTAATTTAAATGGAATACCCATTTTAAATGCATGAGAGCACACAGTGCATGTTAAACAAGACAATTTAACTACATACATTTCAAGAACAATCTAGACATTTGTTCTAAACATGGCAGATGACGTTAAGTTAAGTTTGCCTCAAGACCAAATGAGGACATGAACTATGTTATTCTACAATGCAGTGAAGAAATCCCAGTCTAATGCACAGTGTAGCTCTTGATTATTATCCAGTTGCGTTTGCCAAAATATCCATTAATTTCCTTGGCTCTGTAAATGATGTCAGCAATGATGCCTCATTAAACTTTTATCTTTACCAAACTGCCTCCACAATAAGCCACTGTGGCACCTGGCAACCTGTCTTGTTTGCACACGCTATTTACCTTTGCAATATATGGAAAGTTTTATTCCAAAAGACAATCCAGTTTAATTGCAAATAATTTGAAGGCAGTTAGTGAATTCAAGTGGGGAAATAAAAACAACACAAAAGCCCAATAAAGCTGAGACCTGACGCCACTGCGAATATTAATTAGGTTGACTGTTGCAAACCATATTAATTATTTTGTGCATATAAAGTTATTTTCTAGTATACAGAACATTAGCTTTCAACAAAGTAAAATTAGTTTCCTTCCAATGGCACTTAAAAAATGTTTCCTCTAATGCATTAATATGATATGAATGTTGTGTTTTTAAGGGTATTTGAAGGAACTAGCCAGGTAAGACACAGTTAGTGAACAGATGGTGAACATAGTGGAGCATTTAGCAGCTAAAGAGTCCGATATTTCCCTTAGGAGACCAGAACAGAGCTTAAAGGCAAGTGAACATTGGACTTACATTCAGAAACATTATTCCAACAGAATGATAATCCATTTCTGCTGGATATAAGTAAACACATTCGCCACATCAAACTAGTGTTTTCCTGTTGTTTCCCTACCTCATGTTTCACGTTTGTTCCAAGTCTGTGTGTGTGTGTGTGTGTGTGTGCTTCCTGGTTCTAGCACTCAACTCACACACCTGTAACTGATCTCCTCATCAACTCCAACCTGCACAGTGTAAAATGCTGACTCATTCATCCAAACCTCGCCAGGTTGTTTTGTTACATTTGTGGTACAGATGCTAAGGCCTTGACTTTGTGCTTTGCTTGTATTTTTCTTGTGTCTCAGGATCACCCAGCCTGTCTGCAGTTGTCCAGCTGCCTCCAATCTTTACTCTGCTAGTTTGGATTTCGTCTGTGAGGGACTTTTCTATTCCTTCATGCCACGTATGGGAGTTAAACAGGGTCAAGCATATGTCCTGAGGTCACTGTAGGATAGTGTTAAATCTTAGATTGTTAGGCGGACTTCTTCTCCTTGAGATACAGAGCAGCTGTACATCTGTATGCTTGTGTTTAGGGAAGCAGGCGCCATTCTGATCATGACTATAGTAACTGAGGTCAGAGGATAGGACTGTTTCACAACAGATAGGCACATAACGTAGAAGCCTCTACAGAGTCAGATAACAATGTAAGACCACTAAGCGTAAACCTATTATCTTGTTTGTAGACTAATGACCAATTGGCAAATACCTTATATTGTTGAGTATGACCCTTTATGGCCATAGAGTACCTGTTATAACTGTTAAACTGATTTTGGCTGCCTGGCCTGTATTTGATTTTGGATTCACATGGTCGGCCCTAACACTTATTGTAACTAACACGCTTGTTGTACTGCCCCAATGACCCAAACATCAATTCATGTATACCTTTAACTTCAATATAAAGTATAAAAACAATGGTTTAAAAGTCAATTTGTGGAGAAAATGAAAACAATCTCCTGGCTGACAATTTACCAGTCTTGGCAACAGACTAACTACAAAACCTAAAAAATCTGTTTGACCATATTGACCACACTGCTGTTTTTATATCACTTGTATAATCCTTTCACATCACCCACCACTGTGGTTAAATTAGGACAGTTGAAAATGGCAAATTGGCAAGCTCAATGAACCACTCTCATATCTATTTAACTGTTTCTCAGCCCTGGCGTTAGGCTGTTAGGCAGGCATTTACACGTGCAAAGGATCTGTTTCCATTAAGTAAAGCAGGATTATAATGGAGATCCACCTTCATAAACACACAATGCTGGAGGAGCTGGCTTTTCTTTTTGGAGATAACAAAATTACAGGACTATTAACAGTCTGTATAGAAATCAACAGTCAGTGGATATGTAGCAGATACACCATTATAGCTGTTTAAAAAGAAACATTAGGCAATCGTTTTACTTTGTTACTTTTATGAGTGTGGTTTGGTGTAAGTGATCCATCCATATACCAGATACTGTATATAGAAAATACCCTCTATTACCTTGATGAATATTTAAAAATACCAGTCATACCAGTTATAGCTTACAGCAATTTTCAAAGTAATAAACATTTCCTCTGTTATATTTCCTTTTATTGTCAGCAGTCAGTCCAGAAGCATGCATAAATAACAATGTGTGCCAAAAATAGATGTGAATCCAAATAAAACAATTATGCACGTCCATTATCCCCATAAAGTAAACAGAGATTTCATTTCCGAATTCATGCGAATCATGGGCATATTTTATTAATGCCATTTCAGACGAGGAAATGAATGAAGCCAGATCAGTTTGCCATAGAGAGAGGCTTGTGTGCTGAGTCACAATTACAGCCATTAATGTAGTTGCTCCATAATAATGGGCTGGAGATGTGGAGCAGATGGCTGTTATTAGGCAGTGCGATGAGGGGATTTGTGAAACTTCACAAGAAGAAAAATTCAGATCACAGCAAGAAAAGAGAAGAAAACTTCATGAATGTTTCTGTACACATGTACCCACATGCTTAACAGATTTAATCTCTAAAAGTATGTTTATGATTTTAATCCCCATTATTTTTATTTGACCTTCTTTTACATTCATCTAAGGAGATCCCAATAGTATGCATATAGTGTTGCACAGGCAAAAATACTGAATTACTGACCCCTGTGTGTTCTCAGCCTGCACATGATGTATTTTCAGTTTTTATTGTCACATATATAGTGAAGAAGAGCCCAAGAAGGAAAGTAGAGATGAAGACGAAGCAGAAGGACAATGAAGGAAAGAAGAGCATGAACAACAGAGACGATTTCATTCAGCACTTAGGCCATTGTAACAGCAACATCTTCCATCTGAGTCCCGGTTGTCATGGAGACAAGAACAGGATGCAAGGATGTGAGTAGTAGTGAGTGTGCCAGCAATCTGAATCCAAAGTCAACATTTGCAAAGAGAAACAAGTTACCAACGTAATTAAAGTTCAAAAGAACTCAAATCCTGCTGCTCAACTTCAACCAACACATTCAGGTCTATGTGGTCCTTATGGTTTAATGTATTTATTCATGTTTGTTTACTGAGCATATCCAGCCACCTAGATGTCTATTTTTCATTTAAATCATGGGTGGATGGATTAATTTGGAATCAGTGGATTGTACTGGTTTTCTGACTTGTGAAACATTGACACACATTTGCTCACTCAGTTTAAATTAAATCACAGCTGCCTCCGAGTGACAAAATGTACATTATCGGAATTTTTAACTCTATCCAGCTCCAAACGGGAAAGAGAGACCCGACAGTTTAAAGTATGGCTGAAAAAAACTCATCAAATACTATCACAGACAAAACAGACGAGGAATAAACAGTGATGAGTTATGAGTCTGCCTTTAATTAGGTGTGTATTTTATCCACCAAAGAACAGTTTTGTGTCACATTCCCACTGTCTTCTCCCACTAACAGCACAGCTAACCAACAGAGGCAGGTGGGCAGTTAAGGCAACACAATCGTAAATGTACAGTTTTACGCAAATACAGTTTATCTTTATGGATTATAATGATACTAAATTGACAAGAACATTTATGTATTTATCTTGCGTTTCTAGAGTAACGAGTTAATATGTCAATTTGTAAGGATAATGTGATTTCTTAAAGGGGGTTTGGCATTAGGGAGATTTAGTTTATTTCAATCTTTCCAATGTTTTGTCACCACTACAGAAACACTAGATAACTTTTTAAGTATGATCAGGTTGTCTGATGTTGACTGCTGTAGTAATGTGTGTATCGATTACTGATGGTGGCTGATTGGGCTAATTTATCAGTTTCATACAATGTTCTCTTTTCTGTGCTTTCCAGACCCCTTTGCATTGTACCACTGTTGGAATGTCACCTCACAAGGTATGTATTTTGCAGAAATCTATTTCAAAATAGATGACCTTTATGTTCTTTAGAGAAATTCTAAATACATGTCAATGTGTATACTCATTTGCAATGACAAGAACGCAGGGCTGTGTCACACAAAAGAGAATACAAATGACTATATGGTTAAGGGTACAAAGCAAATAGAGAACTAGGGAGAGTAATCTGTCTGATCCTTGTACTGTGCCAGGCAGGGAAATGCTAAATCTCTGCCACTCAGTGACTTGGGCCTATAATATGCAATAATTGGAGAATGTGAGAGTGACCTTGATGAAATGTCATTTGACAATACTGACATCAGTGCAACCAATTGCGACACAGCCTTAGAACATACAATAGATGTAGACATAGAGAATATGGACCCTGACTGACTTATATTATGTTATGTGAACATGGTGTAGAAACCTAAAGGGACCGTCACATAGTAATGGTCCCCAGAACGTTCTGAATGTTTCCTGAAGGTCCACCAAATAACTTCCTCCTTTAAAGAACTCCACATCATGAATGCCCGGGAACATTCTGTGGACGATACAAAGCAACATCCTTTACACTAGCTGGGATGTTCAGGAACATTTATGGGAACATACAATTTCTAGCTGGGTTATTAAGTTTTTTTTTTTGTTCTAGATGATCCTTATGTAATAACCCAGTTATGTCACAGTGCAACATATTGCACCTTCTCCAGGTGAAAGAAAACAACAACTCTCTACTGCAGCAACTCTGTAATAACTGGGTGTATTTTACATATCCTGTGCTTGTATTATTGTATAAACAACAAAGCACTGACTAAGTAAAGTATATTTATAATGTTCTGAGTGTTAACAAAATAGTTAAATGCTAAAACACAACAAATAATTTATTAACATGTTTATATCAAAATATGCAGGTGACAGGGAGGTATTCTAAATAATGTCAGCTGGCCTTTCTTAAAAACTATTTAAAAAAAACTCTTCTGTGTCCAGACCACCCTTACACATTCACTCTTGCTTTCCTTTGGACATCACTGAAGTATCTGCTTTTGTCAGAGAGTGATCTTGAATGAAGCAGAGCACGAGTGACCCTCACACAAATGTCAAGAGAAACCAAGATCCTCAAAAACTGTTAATCAGCATGTGACCGCAACCTCCTGTGGTTTGGACACATGCAGACACACATGCAGACACACACTTGAAGCTCCTCTTCAAACCACAACAGGTGCTGCGTTCTGGTCCCATGTGCAAAGAAGAAACAAATAATGTTATTTGATTCCTGTATTGAAAACCACTGTAGCCATACAGGTCTTTCTGTCTTTGTGGACTTTAATGATTAATGCCAAAGAGGATCACAGATCATTCCAGCAGTTCTTATAGACTGTATTAATTCCACACACCATATAAATGACTTCACAGCAGAATATATATATATATATATATATATATATATATATATATATATTATTTTAATAGATAGAAAACTCCCAACACCCCTAATTAAAATGGTGTAATCATAATTTCAATCATCAGTGATATCTAGCTAAAAAACAAGTTTTATTGTGAAATCACTGAGTGTTTTAGAGCAGACTGCAACGATTTACCATCTCAATATAGAAGTAATTTGACCTCAATTCTAAATATAAAATTAAGAAAATTGTCAATCACAATGCATCAGCCGACTTTCACCTTAACCGTGCTAATGCTCGCAAGGCCACTAGATGGCATATCAATCCAGTGCTGCGGGGAAATTATAGTTTTTGTCTTATGTGAAGGAGTCTGACACAAAGACACAAACAAGCAACTAGATGGTACAGAAAAAGACTTAATTAGTATGCAATTCACAACATTATTGTTTCTTTGATGATAGTGATGATGTTTTCCAAAGTTTTTTTGATACAGAAGATATATTTACCACCAAATTGTATGTCAAAATATGACATACAACTCTATATTATCCAGATCAATCAGGACAATTTGATTGAGGTGATGTAAAAGCAGCAGACATACATATACGTATATTTCTTTGAACCTATTCAATTTCGTGTTAATTTATGAGCTAAAATTGATGTATGCATGGTCCTGAGAGCCCATCGAGTAGTTTACAAATGCATTCACACACTACTGAGAAACAAGGAGGCGCAAGAACATGATGAGAATTAGTTTTTGTTTCTAATAACACTGTGACCTTTATACAACTCAGCTAAAGTCAGCTCTGATGCATCCTTTTTGTCCTTTTCTGTTAAATCAGAGGGCAAGCCAAGTAAGCAGAGGGAAATGCGTCAGTTTATGTTCTTCCTTCTCAAACGTCAGGAAGACATTAAGAGTTCTACTCCAGCAGTTTTATCTGTGTTGGTTGAGCCTAGAGCAAAGTGAGTCACAGTGATTGATGGACACAGCTTTCTATATCATTGCAGTTTCATTTTCTAAATAAATGAGTTGCGCTGAATGGGCATGTGAGGTGTGTCAGAGGCTTAATTAATAACCCCTTGGACTGTTTATTATACCTCTGCACATCAGTGTAGTCAGTCTGTTTGACATGTCTGTGTTACATTTACTTTGTTTCATCACGGTCTTTGACAGGTACATTAAAAAGAGCTGTCAGTCCATCAAGTTACACAATTAAGAATACATTCATCCAGTTGTCAGTCTGTTGTTGTGAAACTAGCAATGAGTCTTACATAATATTAAACACCTTTTATATCGTAGAGTTTAGTTTTTCCAGTTCAAATCAAATTTAATTATTGCATAATTTATTATTTATTATTATTAAGTTTATTACTTATTGTTGTACAATTACAGCACATCACAAGTCAAAATGGTTGTTCTAACAAAAGCTGCCAACAAATGAATGAAGGTTATATTATTAAAGTTGCAACACTTCATAACACACATATCCTTGAATACATTATAGTACTTCTTTTTCTTCCTGTATAAATTTCCAAGACAGCACTCAAAATAAGTGTAACATTTACCTACCTATGTATACTTTTAGATGCTCCTTAAAACTGTCAATGTGTGTGAAGTTGTAGGTAAGGAACTGGGTTACTATAGCAACAAGTAGAACGCACTGAAATCATAAATATATTCTCTGAACATTGCATATAATTTATATGACAGCAGATAACAGCAGATAACAGCATGGCATATTGCACACTTCCGTCTCAAATCCAATTTTAATGGTATGGTACACTTTAAGGTCACATGTACAAGAATATCTGGAATACACCTTTCCAGATGAAATCTCCATATCTGATTCATATACAAAAATATGTTTAGCTTACATGAATGGAGAATTTAGCTGAGTAGGTCAGATGCACACAACTGGATGAGACTGAGGGTTTGTTTTTCTTCATGTGCTCCTTATCTTTTGTCGCCACCACATGTCCAGTGTTCTATTTCCTCTCAGTAGAGTTGTTTTTTAATTCAATTAAACTCTCTACAAAATAGCTTATAGCATTACCTGTGCAACCACTGCCTTTAGCTGCAAGCCAAAAACAAGCGTACAACAAATTATCTATCTCTTAGAGTGACACAAACACAATCAAGGTGAGCTTATAGCACACCAGCGCATAATAACAAATTTTCTATTTCAGCATTGAACATGTCTGCAGTGATGTTGTCTTTTGTTGTTAAATGTCATCCGAGACACCTGTCTCGCCCATATAGTTGTCCACAGTGTTTTTAGTTTTATTCAGAATCTAATGAAGACCAACATATTTGTATGACATTATAATGAGTTGCTCTGCAACATTTCTCCGACTAAAAACCCTGTCAATATGAGAGTGCTGTTTTGTTTTTAGTGCTGCCTCATAAGATGATGGCCTCTTAAAAAGGACAGACATCACACAGCACTCTTATAAATTAGACACACATTCAATAGATGCATTGCAGTTGTGCACTTCACTGACCTCAAAGAGGGGAAAAAAACTCCCCGAAGGAAAGTTACATGTTTTCTGTGCAAAAGAGTAATTTATTTCCTTTTAATGCCTCTGCAAAACAACCGCAATGAGGTGTTTTGAATTAGTGGGTTCTGCCAGACACAAACAAGTGCCAAAGGAGGGCAGAGGGAGCCATGTGTGTAGAATGGTTTGCGTGCTCTGATGGGGCAAGAAGAAAAATGCTAATGGTTTCAAGTGCGTAATGGAGGGCAGGACAAACAATGCAGCCTTATGTCTTGGCCAGCAATCCACCTGTTAACACTAAATGGAAATATATGAAAATACAAGCTTAACAGTAGCCAACAACTTTTGCAACTGTTTGACTGGATAAAACTGGAATGGTAACTACTTGGTCAAACCCACGTCAACTTGGTGAACTGAACTGAATTGGAGCAATTAATTTAAATGACATTTTATTGTGCTTGGACAATATGGCCCTGTTTTCTCCTAGTGCGTGAAATGATGCCTGCAGTATATTTACTTCCCTGAAAAATCATCAGGTTTAGGAAAAATCTACAGGTGGTTGTGGTTGTAGAAAGCTCTAACTGTAATTAGTTATTGGTCCAAAAATATGCAAAAGCAGAGGTGAGTTCCTTTAAGCTAAACAAAACTCCTACTTTCTTCTAACCTTGGTTTTCTCTGTTTGCATGTGGTGCCTTTAAACTAGTATGCATGTGTTCTAACACCTACCTTGCACGTGCAAGTTTAGGATTTCATTATTTACTTCCACCTCATCATTGAGGTCCACACTATAAGGACTGCTGTAAGTTAGGTGTCATTGAATGGGCTTGTCAGCACTCTGAAATGTAACATTCATTACTACGTCCCATTTATCAGCACAGCTCAAGCTTATGTTTTTAATTAGAACACAGTAGCACACAGTATAGCAGGGATGGGCACACACAGACACAGACACAGACATACACTCACACTCACAGACTAATTAGATGACATGAAGAGACACATTTAAATACAGTACTGCATGTACATTGCTTATGGTTCTGTAGTCTTGTGACGATCAGCTCTGTACCGCACGTGTCATATCTATTTCATCATGTGACACAGCTGTACTTGTTGTTTACTGACTGCCTGAGCTAGTGACTTGACCCACCTGGGTCCACCTACTTGTTCTCCTGCGTTTGTGTGTATGTTGTGTGTCGGTGTATGCAGACATTTATGTATGCATGCACGTGTTAATGTGCTGTGTACTGAGTGTGTCTAGAGTGATTTTTGAGTTTAGCTGCATTAGTATGTCACTGAGATCAGCAGACTCACGTGCCTGTGATGAATAAGGTAGTCCCTGCTGCAGCTTTAGGGTAACTTAGCACTTCAACCAAGCTAATAAAAGGACCCATTTGTCCCAGGCATTTAAGTGCCAAGTTCATTATGCAACCTACAACATAAACTTGCTGTGGAAAACAATGTAGTTAGACAAAAATAATTTGATCCCAGACAGCATTTTATATGGCTCAGTACATCTATAATAGGGTGCAACCATGCATATATGATGTCATGAGATCAGCTGCATTTTGTTAGAATTTATGTTGAATCAGATGTGTAGCAAGAGTTACAGTAGTCCAAACAAGAGGAAATAAAAGCATATATGTCAGTCTCTGGATGTCTACTGGAAAAATTTGACTTACTCTTTGAGGTTCTGCATAAAATAAGACTAAACAACTGTATTAATATCTTTGTTCAAGCTGAGGTTGTTATCAAAAATGACACCAAGATTCTTGCAGTCACGAGGCACAGATGTGTTGAAGGGTAAGCATTACCTCTGTCAGGGCCAATCATAATTACCTCAGTCAGGCCATCCAGCATTTGAGGCCATTTGAGGCAATTGTTGAGTGTATTCATTTGTGTATGAATGGAAGCTCACATTGTGCCTGCAGATGACATGCCCTAGGGGTAACATATAGTGGTCCAAGCACAGACTCCTGAGGTGCTCCACAAGTAGTCTTCAGAGGATGACTGGAAGTTGCCAATACCTACAGTAAAAGATCTGTCTTGTAAGTAGGAATCAAACCACTAAACCTGAGATGTCATCCTAGTGTTGGAGACATTCCAGTTAAATAAAAAGGTCAAAAGTATCAAATGTAGCACTTGGTTATAAAATAACTAAAACTGAGGATTTTGCACGATCAGTGGAAACTAGATCATTCATCATTTAAAGGTGTGGAGCCTCTGTTTAAAAAGGCATTTGCTTAGCAGCAACTGAGGTTGCATCACCTAAAAAAAACAAGCACCAAACAGTAGAAAAAGTAAGCAACTAGCTTGTGGCACATTAAGTAGCTCAAGAGCCAGATATTTCCCTCATGAGTAAACAAAGACCTTGAGCAGAGTTATAAGGACAAGAAACACAACGCAAAATCGATGCTATGATGACGTATCTGAGTACAAATGTTCACCTTGTTTCCACTGTCCCTCTGTGGCCAAAAGAATCAGTTATTGCTGTGTTTGAACATACAATATGCTTTAAATTTGGTTGCTTTGTACATACAATACATTTACCAACACAGTTATTTTGATTAGGTCTAATCTGGTATATGTAAACATTTAAAACACTAAATTTCTAACCTTGAAATCTTTTTTTCACCCCACTACATTCTCACTGTTTTTTAACACAGTAAGAAGCTGCACTGATAATGAGGACAAGAAGTTGAAGAAAGGTTGTGAGCCAGCCCAATCCCCATTGTGATTTTCAGTCATCAAAGTTTGTCTAATCTCCTTTGAAGATCCTGATTTAGGCACTGGTTGTTTCACATACACCATATTACGGTTACTGATTATCCAGGGATTCATGAAGCTGAGATCACACTCAAGAAATTGTATAATTAGATGGGACTTCAATCTGCACTTGTTATTGTCCATTTCTGTGTATCCTGTTTCCATCCAATTAAAGACCTCTCTAAATATGTCATTTGCAGTTAAATATATAGGCATTGATTGTACTGGAAGCCTTGTAATCACCTTGTAGATATGTCTTTAGCAACCCCCCTGCTTCCCTGCTGTGGCTTTATCTTTATCATCTGGTATCGTGTCTTACCTAATGATTCAGACATCTTGCAAAGAAAGGTGGGAAAGTTTCCAGATATGAACTATTATATACTACTATACTAGTAGCTTTTTCTCAGCCGTCACCTTTGAAATGTGATTGAAAGGTTAATTACTGGGAGAGATAGATTTCTAAGAATAGCAACTTCCTGTCACAGTTAGTAATAGTAGTACTGGAGATGCAATGCGACTTTTGTTCTGTGGGTTGTTGGATTTAAATCCTGCTTGTTTCCCCTAGAGAAGATGAAAGTGTCCAATTATCTAGTGGGGCACTATAATTATGATTACAATAAACTGCTGCTTAATTAGGTCTTCAGGTCATCAACAGTTTGATTTGTTTTTGTTGGGGATATACAGTATATGACATGAGATGAATTTAGACACAAGATTAAACAAGATGAGATAAAATAAAATAATTATTTTCTGTAGCTAAAATTGATGTTCCGTAAAATGGCTGCGTGGACACTTGTGGACACTAGCTAAGCAGCTGCACAGGAAAGCTTAAGTCTCATTCCTAAATTCCACCAGACATGGGTGTAACATGGGTGTTATGGCTACGCCACAGCCACCATAGCTAGTCAATGGTTGTGATTCCAGATGTGCCACAGGGTGTTTCATAAGCATAAGCAAATAGGTGCTGGTCTGTTTTTGATCAGAGTGGCTGTGGAAAGAGAAACTTTGGGAGAACTCTTTTGAAATTAATGGCTCATCCTGGTAAGTTAGCCACCTAAAGTTAGCTGATTAGTATGCTCACTAGTGGCAGCTAAATAGATTTTAGATTGCATCTAGGAAGGCTCCTGGTCCACTGTTGGTCCTTTTCTTGCATATTTGTGATGCACACAATCAGTGTATTTCAAGACCTGTCTCCATGGAAAAGCACTTCCCCTCTTTCTGAGTCTCTAAGAGAAAAAAAAATACGGCTGTGATTTGCATATCCATGTATCATAGCAGCCATATGTCTTGTAGTTTCACACAATTCACTCACTATAACTTGAACTAACTTTGGATGATTTTATTACACAATTATGTTAACAGCACAACCACAAATTCATGATAATCCATTAAACTGCTACGTTTTCATGCTGCTAATGAATGCTAGTCAATGTCCATGTGTGCATAACTGATCGGCGTGTGTCAGTGTGTTTTAAAGTGTATTCCAAGTGGATGTTTCAATGTGGACCAGGCACGTGTCCCTGTGTGTGAGCTGGAGAACAGGAACGACGTCAGCAACACAGTAGGCTCGTTACAGTGCTGCTTGACAGCATGTTTTTACTCTGTGAGTGTGTGAGCCTGCAACAGGGTCTGTCCTCTAGTTTTATATTCACGTTTCATGTTTCACGTTTTTTGATGACTTACAGGCTTACATGCTGTAGTGTTAAATGCATGATTAAATGGCATGTTTGCCTGAGTGGTTGAGAAAGAGTCTTACTTACCTATAAGTCAGTATGGTTATAATGGATAGACACATTAGCATCAACAAACTGATACCAATATAAAGAATACTATTTTCTCTAATGCTCTTCTTTCCCCAGTGATGTGTTTTTTTCTCTCTCTAGCAAACCTAAGTGTACCAATAAAAGTAGTTTACTTAATTACTATATTTATTTATAATACCTTTCCTTAACCAAAATGATCCCAGTTTGAATTACAAATCTCATGAATCACACAAATCATATGGGTGTCATAGCTGCCATATGACATTCTTATTTGTGCATATTTATTACACTGATGAATCAAAACACACAGTTCTTTTAGAGCAGACAGCCTATCTTCAGTCATTACTAAAATTATGTTAAATTATGTTAAGCTATGCTCATAATAGGTCAGCACAGACAACAGCAACATTCTTAGTAACACCGGCACAAGATGTTTCAAGACACCCAACGCTATTCCTGTGAACAGGCATTAAAAAAAAGCATCATGGTCACACTTGTTGCTCAACTCAGCTGGCAATACTCATCATTCAGTCACTGTGAATACAGAGAAACAGGCCACAGTTTGGAGAAACACATTGTCTCATGCTCTGATCCTGATTGATTTTCTGTGTCTGTGTGCTAAAGAACAGTTAGCTGTTAAAGCAAAGTATATCATGTTATCTGTTAATGGTATAAAGGAAGAACAAGTTTGGGTTAAAAAGAAAAAAACAGTGTTGAAATATTAAGTATTCTATGTGATTCTAAATTTTTTCAATAATCTATGGATATACTTAAAGGAAAGTATAAACTTTTTACTTCAATCCATGTGTTCGTAGGCTGCTATAGATTAAAGGTCATTTATATTTTTGTTGCCTTAGAATCAGCGTTTTTTTAATCTACAGATAATGAAGTCATTATGACTTATAGACCATCAGTTATGGAATTTTAACTCACTGTTACTTAAAATTAAATACAATTTATTTCAGACCAGTTTATTTGCCCAGCGTCTCTGAAAGCAGATCAGTAGCTGTTCTATTAGAAATGTAAAGCTTTGTTTTTAGTTAAACTGGTTGTCAGATGCAAACATTTACATAATATATGTAAATATAGTTACATAAATAAACTTTTGTGTAACTGAAATCCAATTAATGTATGAAAGCTGTGAATTAACAGTCCTTAACTGACGATGAACTAATCACTAATCCTGTGAATAACATGCAAGGGATTCATGATACACCCTGCATTCATTAATGAGTTGTGCATTAGGTAAGCATCACTCAAGTATATGATTTGTAAAGGGTTACCAAATTATGCTTACATGTTACATGCTTTGAGTAAACTTTAGTTTTACTTTATTATTTCCAAATGCTTTCACTTTTTTATTTTTTTAGAAAATATGAGGACTTTTTCCATCACTGCTAGTAACCAACCTGATGATTACAGAACTAAAACAGGGAACACAGGGTTATAATCAGATATAAAGAAACCAACAAGTGAGGTTATTATTAAGAGCACAATGAATTAAATGCATGAAGCCCAAGACAGAGGTGTATTCTGCCTGTATACACTCAGACTATGACAATAAGATCTAATGAATGAGTACAAAAATTAGGAAAATAAAATACATGTAACAAATGAAGACCAGCTGTGAGAGGAACAATGGTTGTGTATTTCTGAAATGAGCTATTTTTCTATTCTGTGCCACCCACCACTAACTCATCTACACTTCAGCTGGATTAGCTAATATGTTAGACACTGAAGCAGAGGAATAGCATGTTCTAATACATAGAGGTTTTATCACCTTGTCCATCAAATCCTCTTCCTCTCCCTAATAGGAATGACAGAAACAACATTGTTCAAAATGCTACCTGTCCTTGCATATTACTGATGGGGATTAAAAGAGATCTGACTGTGCAGTCCGGGGAGGTGGGTGGGCATCCTATAAACGGCGAGAGGAACAGAGATCACAGTTTTCCTTTTTGTCTAAATAATGGAAAAAGGGATTCTGCCTGTGCTAAATGCAAACAAGAACAGTGTGTGTATGCAAGGTGTAAAGATGCACAACATAAGTGCGTGCACACACACAAACATAGGTCAGGCTGTATTTGGCCTGCTGAGTGAGAGTGAGGAGAGAGAACAGCTTGTCCAGTGTTGTGTCTGTGTCTGTGTGTTAGCGAGTCAGATCTAGGCGTCCTCTCCT
Organism: Argyrosomus regius; assembly: GCA_946959425.1. Taxonomy (NCBI): domain Eukaryota; kingdom Metazoa; phylum Chordata; class Actinopteri; family Sciaenidae; genus Argyrosomus; species Argyrosomus regius. Next base: position 12,901,378 of record OX336897.1, on the reverse strand, counting down.
CTTAACCTTTTCCACTACAGGTTCTACTTTTGGTCCAGGCCGTGCTAATCGCCAGGGATTATGTTCTGCTCTTTTAATTGTGCTTTTACTGTGATGGCCTTAGCATGAAGGTCTTGTGATGCGGACACAGCTTATGAAAGTTAACACTTTTATCATTTCTTCACGTCTTTCTATGCTTTATTCCACGTTCTCTTGAAAGAACAGAGTGTTATGACCAAGGTGACTGTAATTTACATGGGATTTTCTCTCTATGGCACTTGCAATGAAAAGATATTGTTGATGAGATGAGTGTCTGCTTCAAGCTCTTTTAATATTGCGAGAGCCTTGTATAAAGCAAATGATCTGCTGAATAATGAGACAAGGAGGGAGAACAATCTGTTCCTGATTGATCAGAATAAACAGATTTTCAGACACAAGCGCATAATGTTATGTTCCATTTTCAGTTTAACCTCGCTACACACATGCGCAATGAGGTTTCGGTTTATTTCATTCATTTTTACCTCGTTCTTCAACTCACTTCCTCTTTGTTACTGTGGCTACGGTGGTAAGACATTAATGTAAAGACAGCTGATTGTGCATAAAGTGAGTTAAAGGTCCAGTGCATAGGATTTAATTGCCAACTGTATACAACTTGCCTCACCCTCCGCTCCCAAGCATGTAGGAGAAACTACAGTGGCTGCAAAACTTGCAGGATATGCTAAATCTAGAACCAGTGTTTAGTTTGTCTGTTCTGGGCTACTGTAGAAACTCTGTGGAAGAAGACCTGATCTATCTGATATAAAAGTCCCATTCTAAGGTAACAACAACATAACAATTATTATTTTCAGGTGATTATACACTAATGCTATTAATGACATTACATTCCATTTCTGTCATATTCTGTAAATAGAGCCCCCTAAATCTTACATTAAAGTTTGTCTCCCCATACTTTCCTTCAGCTTTGACAGCAAGCAGTCACAAGCAGTCATAAAGTGCACTAATAATAACTTCTGCTTCTGCTTTATTTTATAAGAATATAAGTTAATGTTAAATGTTATGACTAAATCCAGGCAGATGTTAGTAGCTGTGGTAAACATTCCTTCAACACAGGAAGGTGAATCATAGTGCCCATAACATTTCTGGCTAAAATCAAGGATATGCATACATACTACTATTGATCCTATACTTTTCTCTCACATTTTCTTTATTCAGTTGTCATGGTCACTGGGCCCGACAATAACAAATACCCCAGTGGAGATCTATATGAGGGCAGGTGTGTCTCCAGCTGTACTGAGGGAGTACACGTCTTGGATAACGGCCCTCCCTCCCAGCTGCTGCTGCTGCTGCTGCCTTTGTGGCTGAAACTCCATGTTCAGGGCTATGCCTGCGTATGTTCCAGCCACTGCATTGTCCTACTTAGTCCTTGTTAATGTTAATAACAACACCAAAATGTTGTGTTCTTGCTCTTATAAATAGCTTGGATGGTGGGCGTTGTTTCTTGATGTGAATGGTACAAAATGAGAACCAAAAACGGAGATAAACATAGAAGACATTAAAACTAACAGTAGATGCCAGGAGTAATGCGTTCTGCTCTCTTTTTCTGATAGATGGCCTGTGCATTAAGAAAAAAAATACTTGTATACATACATTACAATACAATACATTCAACCAAATTGTCTGAAATCTTTTTATTTTGTTTTTCACAGTCGGAGTGTTTTTTAAACAGAAGAATGACTGTCTGTGTCGTCTGTGAAAATATTAAGCATTTCCTAAAAACATGGCTTGTGGTTGGGGAGTGATAATGCATGTCATTTAGATTATTTAAAACAAGATGTCATTGCATATGCAGTGTGTAATTATAGCTCATTATGAATCCAGGCTGCTAATTGTTATAGTACATCCTGTACGCACATATAAGAGCACATTCAATTTGTCACATGCATCCAGTATGGGCAGTATAGGTGGCTGTTTTAAGGGTAACTGTGTTAAGTGTTTGTATTAATATTTGTTCTGCCTTGTACATTAATACCATGAATATCAATGAATGTGAGTGTATGTGCAATATATATCATTTTAAAAATATAATATTCAAACATAAATTAAATAAATATATAAATAAATATAAATGAAGATTTTTTTTTTAATCATATCAAATTTTCTGCTTAATATGTGAGGGGTAAATACAGAGTGTAGTGTGTCTCTGCTTAGCAGAGTACAGACAGTCCCTGGAAACAGTTTCCACAGGGTCAAAGCAACAAACTGTTATAACTGTGAGAGCAAGGCTACCAGGGACACATAGAGTAATAATCAGTACGGTGTGTGTTGATACATTATGCTTGCAAAACCGTGAATGTATGAGTACAGTACATTATTGACCAACACTCAAATTAAAAGGGTTGTCATAATGCTTGTTGGAAGTGCTATTCAGATTTGTATAGATGAAGCAATAGTGGCTGCTCTTGTATTGAATAGTTATGTTATTTTCTTTTCACCGTATCACTAATAAACAATAAATAGACAAACAAAATGGATCTCCGTACTCTACTTTTCCATGAAACATTAAAGATAGATAGATAGATAGATAGATAGATAGATAGATAGATAGATAGATAGATAGATAGATAGATAGATAGATAGATAGATAGATAGATAGATAGATAGATAGATAGATAGATAGATAAATAGACACACAATTTGTGTTTAATTAATGCTGTACATACTTAACCCAACCATATGACCATGCATACATACTGCATGTGAAAGTGTCAGCAAGGTGTCCACACTCAACCCAGTGAGGGAACACTGGATTATTCAAAATTCACCATCTGCCTTACATCACCTGGCTACACCAAAGGGTGAACATTGCGTGATTTTGCAGAACATATAGATTTTTAAAAAATGCCTTTTCCGTGGAAGAATATCCCAATTGAGGAAAAAATAGAGCGAATGAGCTCAGTGAGAGATTTTTTAAAGAAGAAAACACATGAAAAGAACTTATTTCTCTCTGCAATTGAATTCAGCAAATTACTTTGACGGAGCATTGTGCAAGCACTATAGATGTGCAGCAAAGCAAGCAGATTGACGTAAATGACAGTCTAGCATAACGCCCTAAAAGTTCTCATTATGTTGGTTAAATGACATCTATCTAACAACTGAGATGAAAATTGTGAAGGTGGCAAGGTTACGTGTGGTTTGAAGCAAGACTACAATAATATGCATAATGATATGATAGTGATTGACAATGGCCACTTTCCACTGTGTAGTTCATGCTCCTATGAACACTTAAAAATGGATGAATTATGTAATATATTCTTTATGTAATTTAGCATTCAAGATGGTTGATCTAAGCACCCAGGGATATTGACTTAAAAAAAATTGAAGTTATGAATACAGAATATATTTGTAATATGATGTAATTCAGCATGCATAAGGTAGGTTTTCAGCTCCCTACTTTTGTCAGTTGCCACACTTTATGTGAAATGAATATGCCACAAGGCCAAGAAAATTATCCTGTCTGTATTTTCTAGTGAATGAAAAGAATCAAAATCTTTTTCATCACAATGAATACCCGGAGTCACACAAAACTTCTCCTCCAATAAGTTTTGTTTTGTGTTATTGCTACATTGTAAAGTGAATATTATTCAATCTTTACAAAATTTACAATTTGCTTGATTCATAGGTTGTGAATCCTTGGTTTAATTGAACCCTGTAACTCTCACGGCCTAGACCTTCATTTTTATTTTTCTATGCAATCCTTCTCTTGCAGCAACAGCAAGGTGATACACAGTGCAGCCGTATACACCACAGTACACTTTGTACTTAGTAAGGCTTAAGTAGCTGGGTTCCCTGAGGTCAGAGAAACACTGGGTGCACGGGGTGGTTCATCGAGGGATGTTGATCACTATCACACTCCATAAACATGGTTGGTCAAATTAAGATATGAAGGATACTCTGAACACAAAAGCTGCCATGACGCAGAGCGAACTGAGATGGCTTGTGGGTTCAGGTGAGAGCTCGGGTAAAAGAGTGCACTAAGGTTCAGTCTTTGCATGTGTGTATGAGCTCCTACAGATCCATATGGGCATGCGTGTATGTGTTATGCACTATCTGCTGTATGTGATTGCACCTGTTCATCTCTGGGTCCATTCTAACATTAGGTCCTCCATACGGTTCATCCACTGCATCCATCCCATTCCTGGACTCTGAGCCACTAATGCACTCAATGTAGCCAAAAACAATTATACATAATTAGCCTGGTGCAGCCAGTACTGACCCAGTCTGTCATTTAGTCAACTCACTGTCTCCTCCAGCTGCTGGTAATGACTGTTTGAGGCCATAGAGTTCCAGTTAGGCAGCGGCACACAAATTGTAGGACATGGCCTTGTGGTCCCTCATCTTGTCACATGGTCCAAGAACCTACAGACATTACTGCCTGCCACATTTAGCATCAAGAACATGGGGGGGAAAGCTATTTTGGTCATTTTCACCTGGAACATGAGATCATTTTGACTCCCCGCCCTCGTAACCAAACCAAACAGCCATACTCTCACGTATTTGTCCACTCATTGGTGTTTATATGAAGTTGTCCTTGCATTTATCAGCACACTGAGTAAAGTAGTTGTCACTAGAAGGGCAGAGAGTCATACAGGCAAAGATGTCCTTGTCTTCTTAGCTCACTGCCACTTCCTCTTGTCCTCTCCTGCTTTCAGTATAGCAATTGTAGTGCAACATAATTTATCTAAAAGGTAAAAATGTTTAAAAGTGGACCTGTGTCTGCAGGAAACATGGTAGAAAGTTCTAATAGCAGTGTATTTATGCACAATCACAACCAGTAAGAGTTCACCCTGAAGATCTGTGTAATTTTTATACTCTGTGAACCCCTGAAAGTCTCTCGACAAGAAAGTCATTTCAGCTTATTACGTGGGTAATAGCAGTAATCATTTTCTCTAGTAACTGTTTTATTATTCAGGTGTGAATAATAAAAATAATGAAGCTTGAATTCTACGGATGCATATGGCATTTACTTAATAATCCCAAGAAAGTTTTCTCAGGAAATTTTCATGAAAAAAACAAAACAAACAAACAAACAAACAAAAAACAATTTTCCCTTTTCTGAAATAACAAGATAATTCCAGCAGACTTTTCATGCCCAGAGTTGACTCTCAGCCTCCTTGAGCCTTATCCAAGTCTCATAACCAGCCTCAAGTCTAAAAATGTTTGGATGGCAGATAATTGTCTACAGCCTAATCCTGAAAAACAGAAGTTCTTATTTCTGCCTCAGATGAGATGAAAAGATGAGGTATTCAACTTACCGCAGAACTTCTAACTGCACTATATTATAGTAGTTAAGCTATTCAGGTTAGAAAGAAACGAGATCAAACTAAAATCAAACTTCATGTTTCTAAATATTTAAAAAATGGTATGTGTTTTTCTGGCTGTGCAGCTCTAACTCTGATCCAGCAACAGCTGATCTACAGCTGTGTGCGACAGTCGGGCTTGTACGTAGGAATACAGAAGTTCTACAGTTAGAAACAAAGTATATATTTATAGTATACACTTAAATAGATATAGACTTTTTTTTTTTTGCGAAGAAGAAGTTCTGCTCCTTCTGTCCACATCAGTGCTTAACTCTGCACAACTAACAACTGTAGATAGACCCAAAATACCCAAACTGTCCCTTTAACTGTCCCTTTTAAGTATTTGTTACGGTCACACCTGTGCGGGCTCCTCCCCCCTCAGGTGTCTGCCATTACTCACATGAGCAGTTGTCGTCTTTCTGCGCAGCTGTTCTTAATTCAGTTATTATTTCCGCACTATAAATAGAAGACTGTACCCCTGCTTATTCTATAGATTGTGAATGTTTCTGGAGCAGACGTGTCCCTTTTTGTTCCATTCCTTCTCAGTGACAGGACCGGCCCTCTGCTTTTAGTGGCCCTAAACAAGATTTTGCTTGTAGCCCCAAAAAGCTCGTAGTGCAGTCAACAAATCGCTGAATGAGCACACACACACACACACACACACACACACACACACACAGTAGAGATGCACAAATCATTCAACACCAAATATTTTACTTTCTTTGAGGGTTGGCAAGTAACTACAAACAGTAACATTGTGTGAAAAGTAAATTGTTCAAAGATCATGGATCCTGCAGCATCATTTTGTTCAGGAAACAAAGAAACTAGCTGCTGTTAAACTAGAAAGTCAGCCTAGAAATAGAAGAGAGGGAGAGAGTTCCTAGCTGAACTACAGTATTTTGTTTGGATTTGTCAGATTTTTCTCTGAATAATAAGAGCAAGGATAAACACCAAAGCGTGAGGATCATTTACACACAGGACAATTTAACATATATAAGTCTATATTTTCATGAAGGAGGGGCTTTTTATTTGGCTTTCGACTTGTCACATACACTTATGTTATAATACAAGATTTCAGCACTGAGGAACAATCAGGCTACATTCATGATTTTATTGAAAATCATAAGAAAGCGTCCCCATAACCACAGTAACTCACAGTGCCGGAGGGGAGGTAGAGATGCTGTACTGCTGCCAGAAGAAACACTGAATGAAGCTGCTTTCACAAATACACTCCAGAGAAGTCTAGACCGGAGTCGTTTTTTCACATATGTAGCACGATTCTCCGTGTCAGACGTGTTCTCACGCATTGACAAAACTTTACAAACCAAGTCTCAAATTTACAACACAAATATGAATCTGTAGGTCAATGGATGTGTGGTGTGAGAGCATATGAAAAGGGTTAATTGCGTTGGCAGCCCCTCAGCAAGTCAGCCAACTTAACACCGTACAAAGTGAGGAGCGAGCAAAATAAATCCATGTTAATGTGTGGCCTCCCCTAGCAGTTGTGGCCCTAAGCAACTTCATAGCTTGATTATACCAGAGGCCGGCCCTGCTCATTGACATCCAAAACTTTCTTATTCCTGTGTCCATAACATTTCTGAACAGTCACAGTGTACAATCTAATTGGCACAGGAAAAGTTGGGCCCGTTAGCACAGTTCAGTACTCAGTACAGTACAGTGGAATGAAGGCGGACTTCTTTGATATAATGCCAAAACTGTTGGCGTTACGTTAACACATTTTGTTGATCATTTTTTTTATTTTATAACTTAAAATTTAAATCCATTCATTTTAGTAATTCATTTTAGTTTAATTAGTGAATTAAACCTATATACTATATTGCACCTTCAAAACAACAACTGAAGTTTAACTTTATAATTGCCACCAGGGGGACTCACAAAATGAATGAACATGAAATGATTTATTGAATGACATTTGGCAGGAACCCAGTGGTTGGATGGGGATAAGACTGAATCGGATAAGGAAGCAGTACTGCCTCACCAGAGGTCTTCCACTGCCGGTTGTACAAAGGGAGGTATAAATGTGAAGAGTCTGGCTGTGAACAGTGGGAGACGAGCTTGCTGTGGACTAATTAGCTGGCTTGCTTTTCTACTCATCTACCATCAGCAGCCACTGACAGTCTTTAACGAGTGAAAATGTGTCTGTTAATGCTTCTAAAACATGCAGATGATGTAATGCTGATCTAATTATTGAGGAAAATACAGTTTAAAAAATACAATTTATGGTTTATTACTCTAACCTTGATTTTACAGCAAATTGATTAAAGTTCAATATATTTTTGTCCCTGTAAAAGTGGCAAATCAGTCACAATTTCTCTCCAATAGAAAATGATTTACTTAAAGCAACATTGCATAGAAATTGGTATTTTAGCAGTTTAGCAATAGCATTATTGATGGTATTGATTACATTACTTTTGAGTCGACCACTTTGCTAACACCCAAACATCAAGCAAGTGCAACAATACAACACATAGCAATAACTAGTTAAGCTCAGCTCAGCTGTCTTTCAGCCTTTTTAACTCTCGCCAACGATTAAAAGTCCATTGCCTGTTTGCCCTTATGGCATTACACTGGTTCTGTTCTGCCAGCATGAAAACCAACTTCCTGGTGGTACAAAATGCCTGTGGTACAAACACTAACACTCTCCAGGTGCTCTGAGCTCACAGTCCGGGCAGCCCAACTAACAAACTGATCTAACATAAGCTAACAGCAGCTATAGTTTGCAGCAGTTTACTTTAATGCCCACCAGGAAACTCTGTCAATAAGCAGGAGATAAGGGATAGAGAACATCAGAAGGAAAGCAGAAAACATTTCTTCATAAAAAATATGATCCAATTTTTTCAAATCAGTGAAATAGATGGTGGTGTGTGCCGTAAAGCATTACATACTTCTTGTGTGTGATCGTACATGGAGCAAAAAGTTACATAGTGCAAAAAGGTACCATTTGATTGGTGGCTCTTTTTTATGTGGTCTCAAGCAGTCCATATTCATATTCCATATTTGCTACTAAATAATAAAATATACTCTCTACATATGAAGAAAGCACAAAAGTCTCTGGTCCCAGCACTGAGTGATCTCAATCATTTAATAATTTCATTAAATACAATACATGATTTGGAAATCTTCCAGAGAGTTGTTGTTGTTTTCACAGTAACCTTACAGGATTACTAGTGATTGTTACACTAATCATGTAAACAGTGGAAAATGCAGTATGTGACAGTTTACCCATCAGCTTTCTATTAGCCCACTCAGCTCTAAAAACCTGCTGAAGGGGCTCAAGAAATCAAGCTAATATTCAGGAGCTTTTGACAATCCACTAGAACTATTTATAGTTCAGGAACAGCTTTTCAAGCATTTTCCATGACGTAAGATTTTTACAGATTTGTCATTGTCATTTGACCACAATAAGTCAATCATAATGGAGTGAAAACATATATTTAATTTATACTTAATGTTGTTTTTATGTAACTCATAAAAAACTTGTGTAGCCTGTGGCCCTCCACTACACTTTCTCTGAATGTTGTGCATTTTAAATGTATGCTCTTTCTCCCTGTTTTAAAGGTCCAGTGTGTCAGATTTATGGGGCTCTTTTTAGAGAATAAGGCAGAGATGGGATATAATATGTATAACTATGTTTTCATTAGTGTATAATCACCTGAAAATAAGAATCATTGTGTTTTTGTTGAGTCTTTTATGTCTACAGATACAGTGGTTCCTCTTCCGTACATGTTGAACTGCCATGTTTCTACATTGGCTCAGAACAGACATACTAAACAATGACTCTAGATAAGGCCTTTTACATATTTCACATCTTTCATGACCAGTTTGCAATCACCAACCTCACCTTCAACTTCTATGAACAGCTTGTTGTTTTATTGAGGTTTATTTATGCCTTTCATGGTATTTGATTAGCAACCTTCTCGAGGTTTCTACATGTACAAATGTTCATGCAATTCTTACAACACAACTGTTTTTGTGTTTCTGTCTGTCTGTTTATAATCGTATTTATGTGTGATTTGTGATTCATGTGATAACTTCCTGTTTACATATCTGATCAAAAGAGGACAAAATTGTAAAATCAAATCAGCACAAAGACACACACACAGATCAGACTTCATTAAGAGGGCTATCATGTGTCCAACTTGAAGCCCACTGTACCAGCACAGCAAGCGTGCCTGTGCATACTGCCTATGTAATTACTTGAAAAGAACGTGCATATATGCCTTGTTAGTCAAACAGTAGGAATGTCCGTGCTGACCACTGAGCACTACCCTCTCAGCCGTTGGTAGGATTGGCGTCACACTGAGTCAGAAAGGGGGCTGGTTACACAGTGCAGGTGTAAACAAAAACAGAGAAGGCAGTACAAGCCATGTGTGTGTGATGTGGGTTTGCATATGATATGCTGTGGCTCATCTTGTGTTATGAAATCCTGTCTTATGCTGATTTGAGTCACAGCACCTTGAGAGATATTCTCTCATGCATGGATTGAATGTGAAAATTTTAAAAAATACTATAATAATAATGCTGTCAAAACCTGTAGTGGTATTCATGAAAAAATTGTTTAAAGCTATCACTCTTCATATTGGAGGAGCCTTTTAGCGTGATAAATCACAAGGTGTGAGTTAAACCATAACGGATTGTGTGATGCAGCCATGACGTACAAGACCTGCTGTCAGTATATGTTAAATGGATAATGTATAATAAATGCTGATGCAGTGTTAAATGATGAGCATTTTAGGTGTCAAATAGATGTAACTGCAATTAGCACATGACAGCCACGCTTATAATCTGCTAAAATTTAGATTCATACAAAGATTTATGTAAACAAACTGTGGAAGTCATTCCCCTACAATTCCATCACTCATTTCCCAATCACAGAAACGGTCACCATCAGACTTCAACTGCAAACCACAGAAACTTAATCCAAATACCTCGGATTCCCCTGTTACCCCCTGCCTTGCCTTGCCTTTTTAAGATGAGAAGAATTGTGAGAAGATCTGTGTGAAGAATTTTTAAACTTTTTCAACAACAAAAATCAGTAACATCAGATCACCCTGACAGAATGCATTTTACTTACCAGTAGAGACATTCATTGTTTTTTTAGCAAGTTTAGCCAAGTCTCACTGCAATTTTTATACAAAACCATAACTCATATGAAGTCAGCTACATGCAGCCTTGATGCCTGCCTCCCCATTAGATTTCTTAAAGAGGTTTTAGACACAGTTGGACCCCAGTGACCACAGTTGGATTTTATTGATTATTCATAATTATTATTCAACTGAAGGCATAGTTCCTGCCTTTTTAAAAACATGTTGTGGTCCAACATTTTTTAAAGAAACATAACCTTGACCCCCCCAGTTTTTAATAGTTCTAGATGAATTTCTAAACTTCCATTTTTAGTGGTTTCAAACAACGTTTTAGGTTTTATGTGTCACTGGGTTGGCATCAAGGGCACTGCACTTAGCTAGTATTATTCCAACCTTTTATAAAGAACCCATGCAGTCACCATATGCACACATCCTCTAAAACTGTGGCTGTCTGTGGTGTACCACAAGGTTAAATTTTAGGCCTGTTTTTATTTTCTATTTGCTCCCCCTAGGTAATTTTTTTTCTCGTCATAATGTTGGTGTAGAGTTTATGTAATATTTGCTGGATGGGGGTGACACAACTGCCTGGAAGGTGGTTCAACTGATGTTATTAGTACTTGGTATTAAAGGTTTGTGTACATGTCTGTGAAATTAGATATACAAATCCTTGCCAAAGACTTACTACCTTTCCCCCCCACCCCTCCTTTTTTTTGTCTCTGCGTGAAGCCATTAGAGTTATATAAACAGTGCCACAAAGGGCAGGAGCTCATTGACGTCTAAGGTTAAGCATTTATAAGATCACTCAGTGGTAGTCACATTTACCAACTACACTGCTCGGTGAAGTAACACACGTTTGGAATTGACCATTACCTCTGATACAAGTCTGCAGTGTGCTTCATGGAAACAGTGAAGCACCTACAGCCAATTTTCCAAAAAAGCTTTTCACTGAGCTCCTTCTGCAGACTTACAAGGAAACAAATTATCTTATGTTACAACATACACCATACAGGTATGAATATCCACCATAAAACAACATTTACTATGTGTGACTTAAGTGGTCTTATTTGACCCTTTTGTAAATAGTCCACAGATACAGATACACATACATTACCTATATGATTTAAGGATTGTTTAATCAGGAAAACTGTGCAGATTTAACAAAAACAACACAATTAATGAATGTTATAGAGGTTATTGGGTAATACTTTGCATTACAACTCGGTAACAACATGGCAATAGTTTGATAATAAAGGTGTAATAAGTAAATAATATCATGTAATAATTTATGAATCCAAAATATATGCTACTACTACTACTAATAGTTTTGCCTTGTTGTTATCCTTAAATGTGTTTCCCCATTATTTCCCTTTGTTTCTGGTCTCTTATTTCCCTGTTATATAAATGTCCAATATCTCTCAGCTAGTGCTAAGTAGTCAGTTCATCAGTGCTTTTTTGCTTGAAACAAACGGGCTGAATTCACTGCAGAACTATAAGCTGAAACATCCAATAAAGCTCCATAGAGCAGAGGGGAGGCTTAAATGCTGTTTGATAGTGTTGGGGATTAGCCCGTTCTCCTGGTTGTTTCAAGAAGCATGTATATTGATCTGATTGACCTCCCTCTGTAAGGTGAGTTTACCAGGTCTCCGAGTCCAAATAATGTGTTTGTCTGTGCGTTCACTGCTCCTCAGTCCATTAGGAAAATAACCAGCTGTTCAGAAGAATCCCAGTTCAGACAGGTCAGACAAGGAGAACCCTGTGAACCACCATCTGTTCTGTGTATATGAGATTATCAACCTGTTCCAAATTATTTCTCAGCTTTGTAAAAATAACAAAGCTTATTACTCACAGAAATAGGCTGGAAATCTGCTGATAGTTCTAAGCTGTTCTGTCCAAGAGTCATCAGGCTAATATTGCATTAACAGATGAAACATGATGATGTTCTGGTTTGGTTTCTCTCAGAGTAACATGAAACTGGTGCCCAAAGATGCTTTTCAAAAATGATCAGGAACAAAACACTAAAAACACAGGTGTCACCCTATTTGTGCATGTCTGCAATATACTAATACAGAGTGATGTTTTGCTTCACATTTACAATCTCATGTTGTACGTCATGCAGGGAGCCCAACATAAGGTTGCATGTCACCGATAATAACATTGTTGACAGATTGCTGATTTATCAAAACATACAGGTGGTGGGCAAACTACACCTGAACTGAGGCCAGGACTCTGATTGGCTCTGAAACCTGAAAGGTTTGTATTGGAAACGGCAGGCTCATGCTTCATTCAACAGCTCCTCTGCAAGACGGACCAGCCTGACACGCAACAGCACCAAGTCTCACGCCATGTGAACACAGAATGACCTCTCCTTCTCTCAGCATACAAGATTAGGTGGCCTCTACTGCATCATCAACACTGAATTCATCCCAGCTTTATCTGTCCTGTCTACGGACTGTGCCACTTGTTTGTTATTTAACTCAACAATAGTGTTTCTGGAGAAAGAAAATTGACCTGATTTCTTAGAATTTCTTTTTTTATTGTTCCAGTAAACACAGCTGACTAGGCTTGCAGTCCAGATACCTTATTATTATTATAGTCTTTTGCTTTTGGTTTGAATCAGGGTAGTAAAGTTGGCTTCATTGAATTTATTAATTGACTTAGCTGCAAGCAAAGTAGAGCATGAAAACAAATTACATGGACACAAAAACAGCAAATTTATTAGCAGCGTGTAATCCAACATGTTGTGAGGTCAGAGATTGAACAGAAGGAAGGGTACAAAACAAACACATGATATGCACTTACTACTTATTTACAGTTTGTCTTGTCTTGGGCATACTGTACATTGTGTGCAGCTAGAAAGTCCTCAAGGTTGCACAAACCTCGCAAGAAAAAGTATCAAGAAAAAGGCACCTGCAGTCCTTACCATCAGATGCGTCAGCATGTATGCATCTGACGTAATTCTGTGTGCGTTCTGAGACCCACACCTGTGCTGAATCAGGAAAAGTCTATGTTTGATTTTTGCCAATGCACCTGATAAAATATTAGGATGTGCATCAACTACTTTGTGACCATACAGCATTAAAAATAGAATTTTTAGGGTCCATCTAGGTCTCAAATACTATCATAATTCATACATTTATAGACAGGATTTGTTCATGTGTTATTTTTGAAGAATTCAAAAATGCTTTTTGGGGCTTTGTACTCAGATGAATTATGAAATTATGCAAAAAAAAAAGTGACTCATAAAAATTGAGTTTCATTGAGGGTAGGCCTTCTTGTTCAATAATGTCTCAAGTAGAATAGAATAAATGCACACAAAATCACAACAGAACAAAAGCAATTTAAAAAACAGTTTAATACGTGCAAAAGTAGCAACAAATAGAAACAAATGCCTGATGTCCAGCCAAGATGTTTTTTTCATACGAGATGCAATGACGAATAATTGTCACCAGTAATAAATCGGAGGGCAGAGTTATGAACTGAATTTACAGTTTTAAGAGTGGAGGCAGAGGAATTACACTACACAACATCACTATAAACCAGAAGTGACCAAAAGATGTCCTACTGAAAAAAACGATATATAAAATCATAACGTTTCTGTAGCACTATTAATAGGTGAAATGCCATTGAATTTTGCAGGACTGCTTTGTGGTGATTTGTGCTTATGTCACCACCAAGAGTTATGGCAGTTTCTGCCAGATATGCCTTCTTGCTGTAAGGGCGCATTGCTACAGATAAACTGATATTTTGGTCTATATTGCCTCTGTGCAACGGGCTAAAAAAGACCCAGACGATTAAAGCCTGTATATACCTCAACATACTCTCTCTCACACACACACACACACACACACACACACACACACACATATTGTATGTACACACATTAACACATACGCACATATGCTCTTGTCAACTGTAAATTGGATTTCTCACTAACTGCTTATGTGTCAAGCATGTTGCGTATACGTGCGTAACATGCCATCACAAGGAGGGGGATGATGACACAATCTCATAAATGTTCTAACATTTCATTTCTGCCATGTAATGTTTTATTCATAAAACTGCAAATAAAATAAAACCACAAACACTAAAAAAAAAAAATCTCTGTTGCTCTCAAAAAGACTCTCAGACTGCTTCTCCACAGTCTGCATCGGCTGCTTCCTTCACAATAAAACAAGGCTTTGCTTTGCCTATACTGAAAACTGAAGCAACCTCTGAGATGCCACTGGTTTAATCATTTGCAACAATTTTGTTTTCATATCAGCTGTGAATCACCGTGTCCTCACAGAGGGCCACAACATCTTTTATTTCCAGTCTTTTCTGTCCTCTTTACTAATTGATGAAGGCAAACATGGCTGAGAAGGAAATTAGTCTAATGCGTATGATTCTCCATGGCCTGAGTGGGCTGCAGCTGGTGTGTTTACTCTGCTTGAGGGCCACGTTGCCAGGGCAGTGCATGTGTCGAGGTCCAGCGGTGTAACTGAACAGGCTGCAAACAGACTGGGACACAAACATAGTTCAAGACTAGAGAGTAGAGACACACACAGACAAAGAAATTAAGTGCATATAAGAGACACTATACTGTACTGTATGTTTGTGTTTTCTAGGACTGACCCTGAGCTGGTTCTCAGGTGAGCAGCCAGGGTCTGTGCATTTGTCATTGAGGATTAACAGAGTGAAAATGTTGATGTTTCTCTTTCCCTGACCGAACAAATGATAAAACTCGGCTGGCTAAGTTCTTGCCATGACCTCTTCTATGTCAGCTGTGACCAGGAAATGGAACAATTTGTCAAATGTCCATTAAAATCTAAAAACCATTCCTTTTTTTATATCCTTCCTTTATTTTTTCAAACCTGATTTCTGGATATTTTAGAATGCAATATTAATTGTCATTTACTGTTCGTACTACATACAGAGCTGCTTAGATCTATTCTTTATCAGTTCATTGGAAAACCCTTAATTTCTATTATGAGCATAGTAACAAAATACTTGCATGATTCATTAGTTAAAACAAAAAGTGCACAGACATACATTAAGTACAGATAGGTTTCCCTATAGGTGAGAATGTACATAATATTCTGTCCATCATGTTTTTGTGCAGGCAGTGTTATGGCAGTGCCTTGCTGAACAAGCTATTCTGCACGTGTCCTGTTATACATATCACTGGGAACACACTGGCTTAATTACTGACCAATAGTCAAGTGCGTACTGGTCCACTCCTGGTTACACAAACCTATCCCTCAAGCCTTGAACAGCAGGCTTAAGTACACCTATCTGATTTCATCCCCAATGCCCCACAGAGGGCTAAAAAGGTCATCAGTGTTGGTAAGTTTTAGGTTTCACATGAAATCAAGGCAAATACCAAGATTCATGAAGTTTTTCTTAGACCTAGACTGTTGTGGACATTGTGTAGAATATTATTAGACCTTAGAGAGAAGGAGATAAGCAGAGACGGAGGGAGCAATAAATAATTCAAATGCCAACCTTACTTCAACTTAATCTAGTGACGATGCAGATTTGTAAAGTCATGGAATCTTGACACACTGACAGCAATCACTGCTCTCAAAATGGACATTAAAGAACAAGGGACATCTTCAATTTAAAAAAAATCCTGAGTATTATTACTCAGAACTTTTAAAAGGGACAGTTTTCTGATCATTATAGATTTTACATAATGTTCAGTTATTGTGTGGTTTAGCATATGCTATTCATCAGCTCTCCAAAAACACATCTGATGGATATTATCTACAATATGTTTTTAAGTATTATTTGTAAGTGCACATAAAAACAAAGCATGTGCATTATAAAACAAGAGAAGATGCAGGAAATAATATGAAACTCATATCCAGTGACAGAATTACAGAAACAATACATTAAGAAAAAGAGATTGTAAAGTAAATATTATAGTGGCAGCTGCTTCTAGTTCTCGGCAGCATGAGTAACACATGAAGCACACGACTTTCTCTTTTAGAAACCATTTTCTCTCTTTACACTGATTCACGGTTGTGAAGTAAAAGGTGATAAGTAGATAAGGTGGCAAAGTGGATGAGCCGAGTTTGAGTCACAAACATCGGGCTCTATCTTTAGACTACCTGTGGGGTACGTCAATTAACACATATGAGAAAGTCAATACAAATTGGATTGGATGCCTTCCAGACAGCAGTTACACCCAGCTATTCTTCAGTTACAGGTTTATTCTTTTTCTCTCATTGTAACATGCCCATTGTAACAGGGCATGTTTATGTTGTTTGTACTGTATGAAACTGTGAATATGAACAGTAAATCAATTAGAGACTAATGGGGAATGGAAAAGATAAAAAAATAAAACAATAAAAAGTAAAATAAGGACAATAGCAAATTAAAACACATCATAAAATAAGAATATACACTCCCTGGTCATTTCTTGGGTAAAATCTAATGTGATCTCATACAACAGCTCTGCTATAAATTATACTTTTACGAAGAAGCACTGTAAAAGTACTACTTTATGTTTATTACTGAGGTTGTAGGAGGTGGTGATGTTGTACTGGAGTGCATTATGAGACATTATTAGCTATCTTGGCTGGGATTTTTAATCTCAATGGGACCTTTCCTGGTTAAATAAAGGTTTAAATAAATTAGACATTTCTTTAATAATAAAACAAATTATAACAGAGTTGTTGTATTGGATCAGATTAGATTGTGAAAGTGTACTTAATGAAGTGGCTAGTGAGTGTATATGCACATAGTGAAACAGAATAAAACACTATGGTGAATGTACATATTGACATATCAACCTCAAGTTAAGGTTATACAGCGTCTCAGTAGGGCATGTGGAAAAAATCTACAGGCAGTATGTGAGGATTATAAGAAAAATCCCACTTTTTAAACATGTTTTGTGTGTTTGTGTGCCGCTGCGCCAGCCTCCGTTCTCCCAGGCTCACATATTCCAGCTGCTTTTCTCCTCAGGGGCAGTCAGTGCACTAACTACTGGTGATTGAGGAGACAGATGAAGCCGATGTTCGCAAGCAATCTGCAATCTGAGGTGGCTGCACTTCTGCAGCGACAAAACAAACAAAGTAAAGGCTGCTTAGGTGCAAAAGGTTAATGTGAGATGCCTCTGTCTAATGCGTCTAGGCTCTTTGGTTTAATGTGATGCTCACACTGCAAGATATCATTTTCACACCGTGCATGTCATTTAAAAAAAAAAAAAATCAAATCACAGTATCGCCACTTTATGGACAGTTGATTTGTGGTAATTACGCGTGGAAAATGTGTCCAAATGTTTAAACAATCGAGCATTCTCATCTGAAAACAAGTCCATTTCTTCCCCGTTTTCTGTGGAAGATGGGTGGACAGGGCTGACGCACACAAACAGCCATAGTAACATTATAATTTCGGGTCTTGCTTCAGCTCCCCAAACTGGAGTGTGACGCAAGACGCGTTGGGGAGGCGCGGCAAACTTCCCCCATAAATTGCCAGCCTGCTGCTCCACTGGCTTCAGAAAGACAGCGAGGTTACCTCTCACACCCCTCTCACATCACTGGGAAGGATTTAAAACCATCTCTTGCAACCGCTGCGAGAATGATTAAGAAAATGTCACCATCCGAGAACGAGTTCGACATACCGGCCAAGAATTGCCACAGGATGGTGATTCTGGGCTCCACGAAAGTTGGGAAGACAGCCATCATCTCTCGGTTTCTGAACGAGAGGTTTGACGACCAGTACACGCCGACTATTGAGGACTTTCATAGGAAATTGTACAGCATCAAGGGAGACGTTTACCAGCTGGACATTTTGGACACATCTGGAAATCATCCCTTCCCTGCAATGAGGAGGCTTTCAATTCTCACCGGTGAGTTGAGCTTTAGAAACTTTAAAACACTTTAAAACTAAAGCTGGTTTGGCAGTTTGCAGTGTTATTGTTTGGCACTAAATCTGTCTCCTCTTGTGTTTTCCAGGTGATGTATTCATCTTGGTATTCAGCCTGGATAACAGAGACTCCTTCCAGGAGGTGCAGCGCCTGAAGCGCCAGATTTATGAGACCAAATCCTGCCTGCGAAACAAAACCAAGGAGAACGTGGACGTCCCGCTGGTCATCTGCGGCAACAAATGTGACAGGGACTTTTATCGTGAGGTGCAGGAGGAAGAGGTCGAGCAACTTGTCGGCGGAGACGAGCACTGCGCTTACTTTGAAATCTCAGCGAAGAAGAACACCAACGTGGACCAAATGTTTCAGACTCTCTTTACCATGGCCAAGCTGCCGAACGAAATGAGCCCCGATCGGCACTGCAAGGTTTCCCTGCAGTACTGCGAGGTTCTCCATAGAAAGTCCTTCAGAAACAAGAAGTGTAAAGATGGGAACGCGTATGGGATTGTGGCGCCGTTTGCGCGGAGACCAAGCGTTCACAGTGACTTGATGTACATAAAGGAGAAAGCTGTAGGAGGCAGCCAGACCAAAGAGAAAGGCTGCATCATATGCTGACACTTTTCTTTGCTTGAGTGCAAGAGACTCTTGAGACTTTTCCCAGCAGCTGAGGAGGAAACCAGCCGCTCTGCTCTGCATACAGGGCGCGGGAGCCCCAAATACTGTAGATTTGAGCCTCTGAGGTGCGAGTGATGCATTGTGATCCAAACATCGCTCAGACACATGGGATCCTCATGTAGTGATGCAGTAGATGCTCTGAAAATGCTGTAAAATCTGCCTCTACGTTAGCTTGCCGAGAGCGGCAATTGAGAAAAACAATGTTTACATTTAATGTTTCTTTTTTTCCCCTCAACACTTGAATGTTTGTTGCATTATGAACAAATTTGAATCTGAATGTGTATTTATTATGTCTACGTCTACTTTTGCATAAAAGAGAAAATAAAACCAAACTTGTTACTTTCATAATCTGTCTTCATCTTCTCTTTCCTTTATGAGCGAAACACAAGGAAGACACGTTAAACACGTTTCATTCAACAGTTACCCTCCTCACATGGTTCCTGACGGATCATCCTGTCACTTCATGCACAAATAGATTACGTTGAATCTGCAACATGCTGAACTGAGGGTCTTCTAGGGACCCTTAACATGCACCACAATGTACTTTCACTCATATTTAACAATCACAGCCCTTTTTGCCACCAGCTATTAAATGCTGGTTCCACTATTGAATCACAGAATGAGTAGTTTGTGTCCAAAAACTTAATGAAGACCACAAGCTTAAATTAATGTACCACTAGTAGCTAATTTAAAGGTCCAGTGTGTAGGATTTAGTGGCACCTAGCGGTGAAGTTGCATATTGCAACCAAATGAATACTCTCTTACACCTCACCCTCTCCTTCCAAGCATGCAGGAAAAACTCTGTGAAATTCACATAAAAAGCAAAAGGTTATATCTAGATCAGTCTTTGGTTTGTCTGTTCTGGGTTACTGCACAAAAATGATGGTTCAACATGGAAGAGGACTTGCTCTCACAGCAGGTATAAGGCAACAAAAACACAATGATTCACACAAAATCATACTAACTATTATGATATTCAATTCCTGCCAATATATACTCTTAAATCTCACACACTGGACCTTTAAAAAAACACTTTAAGCCAATCAGTATTTGATCAATTACTTTTATTACAAAATAAGGATATCACAAGATAAGACAAAGAAAAGCTACATTTAATACAAACAGCCAAGCTTGCATTCTCACACTGCAAAAAGGACATAAAGAGGATATTGCCTGACTTTCAAAAACATTGCAGCAAACTTGCAGTGCGATGCAACTGAGGAGAAATAAGTCCTTGTTTATTTAAACGTCCATCACGTATTCTTGATCCCCACAGTTATCTGCTCCAAAGGCGAGGATGTCAATAAAAAAAAAGTCCTTCCTGTACCTCGACTCTCTCTGTGAGTTTCCTCCAGTCAGTGCTGTAATCCAGTCATCACTTTCACGATGCTTTTGGCACGTCAAACATGCACAAACTTTTGTATTTCTGCAGCAGCTGGTTCTTGGTGCGGACCTGCTCCCGCAGCGTGGCCAGCTGCTGCTGCTGCTCCGACGGACTGCTGTCTATCCCGGGCATGTTGGATATCTGCTCCCGAGCTTCCTGGATCTTTGCCTTCAGCTTGGTCAGTTCTTGGTGGACATCCTGGCTGTCCTTGTCCATGCTTAAAGGAAGTAAGGAGAATACGATAACATGTTATTTACCTGCTGTTGTGTTATTTTGGACATCTACCTTCACCAAGTTAGCCTAGCTGTAACTGGGAGCTAACGTTAGCTTTAGCAAACAACGAGCGTAGCAATTTCACCACAACGACTATTTACGACAAGTAAAGAGGTGTCCACACAAACATGTACCACACAGGAACCCGCCAGTGATCTTACCATTTGATAATGTCATGAACTAAAGGCAGCAAAGAGCAGTCGTCGCCCTCTTTCTCCAGCTTTGGTTGAGACACCGCCATCACCCTCCTTGCTCCGCGGCGCAGATGCCGGGGCACGTCATACGTTGCGTGATGACGTCACTTGATTAAAAAAAAAAAAAAATTTTTAATTATGACACTGAAAAGTGACCAATCAAAAACTGCGAATAACTTTAAATTTTATACTATCTATGCTTCAGACGGCCTTTAATATGTGTTCATAAACACTATACATGCCTATAAAGCTGAATATACAGTATGTGAGTAACTTATGACATTTCTTGCTACTGCCTTGTACCATCAAAACACATTGAGGTTAACAGACATGCTGGGTTATTTATTTTAACTTATCTTATTGTAAAGCTGTGTCCAAGTGACAGACTGAACAAACTGGTCAAGAGGGCCAGCTGTGTCTTGGTGACTGCCCCCTAGACTCCATAGAGGAAGTGGGGGAGAGCAGGATGTTAGCAAAGCTGACATCCATCATGAACAACTCCTCTCACCCTGTGCATGAGACTGTGGAGGCTCCTTCAGCAACAGACTGCTACTTCCACCATGTAAGAAGGAGCACTACCGTAGGTCCTTTATTCCAACAGTTGTCAGACTCTTTAACCCCAGCATGACTTCATGATTTTCTCTATATTTCTTACTTATGAGTAATTTCTTTTCCACTGAAACCATGAATTTCCAGAGTGTAGGATTATTAAAGTGTATCTTATCTTATCTTAAATGTGATGGTCCAGATGGGCTAAACTGAGAGGATTTCACCTATTTCACTTGTTTCACAATGTTATCAGTGGAAGGATGGAGGAATTGATGAAGTTGGATGCTTGCTTGGCTTTGCCCAAATCCAAGTCGGGTTCATCGGGTTCAATCGGTTCAAACTATTAATACACAGAACAAGCAAATCTGACCTGCAATGGCTAGGAATAAATTTATGCTTCACATGTCGCTACCCAGCAACCTTATAAGCACCTATACCTAACTTCAATCTCCTATGTCTACAAGTGTGACATGACACGTGGCGTGCATGCGAAGTGAAACATGGCAACCTGCGTAATGATTGCTGTGCATGACGGCCACAAATAAGATCTAATGGACAACAATGAGTCATACTATATGTCTATTCTGTAGATCAGTGAAGAGTTGTATTCAGGTCAAGCATTTTATCTGGGTATGCCTCTTCCTTGTGTGTGTGTGTGGCAGCACACACACATACACAGCTGCTGAAATTAGGTCAATGACATAGGATGAAAGGGAAAACCTAACCTAGCCCCCTCATAAGGTGCCCTGCCAATTAAGAGAAAGTGATAAAGTACCCTCTATGGTGTTAACCCTAACCCCGACAACGCTGTTTCACCATAAATGCATCCCCTTCATTGACCCATATTCCTGTGATATCACGGCCTCAATCATCCACAGGCCTCCATCCTGATCGTGCTAGTCATAAGCCTCATTAGCCTGGCAACTTGAATGATTTCACAATGGGCTCACTTAGTGTTTGACCACTGATAAGTCTGTGAGTTAATATTGGTATTGGCCATGCGTAGTGTTTATTGAGTTGCTTATCGTCTGTATGTAAATGGAGGGGTTGTGTAGACACCCGTGATGAACAAAATAGGAGCATCACAGATTACATACTGTGTTTGTAATGTAGTTAATTTATCTAAAAGTATCAGAGGTGTCTTATCTTAAAAACACAAAACCACACACTGTGGCCTGGTTTGCTGGTCTCTGCTGTAGCTGTTGATATTTTATGGTGTGATTTTATCGTTTGATCTTCTAAACCTCACTGACCTATATATTTTCAGTGGTATATGTTCACATAAAAGGATAGATTCAGCTGTTGATCCCCTCTGTTCCACACATGCACGCACAATACCCACACCTGGTAAACACTACAGGGACAAATTCTCATTAGCCACAGCAGTAGAGAGACCACTGCCGTGACACAGCCAGTGAAGACCTCATTAAGAGTAGTTTCAGTGAGACTTCGTTTAGATGTGAGGATTATTAAACATTTTCTTTGATCACATCTTCTACAGAATGGTAGTGTTATGATCTTACCAGATGTCAATTTTCCAGGATGACCTTGAGTGTTACATACTGTTCATAATCTTTCCCAGTTTGTATATGTGACCCAGATTTGATTTTGTAGGGCATTATGCAACTGGAGTGTTTTACCATTTGGGTCATGGGGAAAGCTTTGACACCTCACATTTATTAGTTGTGAAACGTGGGCCATTTCATGACCCAGCAATCTTATCCCACACAAAAAAATTGAACATAGTTGACTTGAATAACAGGCACATTGTTACCGTAATTGGATATTAGAACATAACAGCTGTGTCATAGAGTAAAAATGATGTGTGGGACAATAGTAAAGGGAGTAATATTTCCTGTCCAGGTGAGGTAGGTATCATATTAGTTTGTGGACGTAAGAGTTTGCTTCATTTTGACTCTTTGTCTCATCCTGATACATACTTTGACCCATATTCCGCCGAGAAGACAGGAAGGAACTTGTTAACTTACTGCAATGTTGGTCACAATCACTGATATCACTTTGAATGATTTACTGTGTGTTGCCTTACTTATTTCACTTGTAATTATATTATATTATATTATATTATATTATATTATATTATTATTATCTCGCTGCTTAGATGTTAGAAACATGCATGATGATATGTTGTTTTGGTGATGTCATATTGTTCATAAAAAATGGGATAAAATATATATAATGAAACTCTGTTTGGAGGATGGCAAAAAGTATTTTAACTTTAAATGTTGGGAAATAGTTGCTGAAAACACATGAAAAGACTTTTAATGATATATTACTGAAATGTGGAGTTAGAGGTTAATGGTTTCACCAGTTTCCTGTCCAGGATTTTTAGGGCGATCCTAAAGGGTGGCTTGATGACACACTGAGGCCACCCTGAGCATACCCCTGCACCCCTAGCATAGCGATAGAGATTAATTCAAGTTAGTCATGTCTTTTTTTTTTAACTCATCAGACATGTTTCAGTCACTTCAAAATTGCTGCTTGACTGTTCCCACGAGTGGGCATGGATTTTGACACCTAATTTCATAAACTTGTCGATGTTTGTAATCATTCAAATTTTACTGGGTGGTTAACAACACTTTTTTCTTGGGTTTGACAAACTCAGAACACATATTTATTCTTACTTTACACACTTTAACCGATTCACCGATATTTGGTTTGCCATTTACCATCTTCCTGGACCCATTTGAATGCAACATTACACATGCATTCTTTCTAATGACCAGCAGGGGCATAGCACTTGTCTGCAAAAGCAAAGTAGATTTACACTTGACCTAGAATATACAAATATGGTTTGGAGGTTTCACTGACATCACTGACACTCTCTTTGCTTACAACAATTATAATGAGTAATTTTATATAATGTAGTTATCTCTCTGAAATTATGACCCCTCAGTGGAACGCTTTCATTCATAAAGTTAATTACAGATGATATAAAGATGATCTTGCTATTTAAATCACCACAGTAAAGAGCGTTGCTTTCATCAAATCTATCAGTAATGTATCTTCATGATATATAAATTAAAAGGAGGAAAAAATACTTTCAAGAACTTTCAAAGGCAAATAAGTATAATGATATTTCTCTTTCTCTTAGAGATGTTTGACATGTGAGAAATGATCGACTTCAGAAAATGTAAACCACTGAGGGCTTACAGAAGTCAGATAAAACCTATTTAAGACAAATGTTAATGTGTAATGGTAACTGCTGTCCTATATATTCTATATGTTCTGAATATTGCCTTTCCTCAATATAGTTCATCAAATAAACATAATGAGGCCTGTACAGGTCCTGCACACAGGCTGGAGATTATATTGAAGAAGGAATGATTCTGCCATAACGCTTCGTGAGTGAACTAGTTTCTTGAAATGGGAAAATTTACATTCAGTCAACACACATAGTGATCACACACACACTCTGGCACTCCTGCATTTCTCATATCCTTCCCTCATCTCAGCAACAATAGGTGAAGAAAGGCAGAAAATGATTTCCCTTGTATAGGGTTGACTGAAGTTTGACGTGCCCCATTATGCTCTGCAAGATATGCGGTATTCATGTCATGGTTAGCCATTAATATCCTTTATTTAAAGTCAGTGTCTGCATTGGTTCTTCAGTTTTTAAGATAACCTAACTTTACACAAAAGCCTGCATGCCATTATCAGTCTTGAGAAATATTTTGCCGAAGAAATTACTCTAATTTTTTTATGCTTGCAGCAAATTTCTTTAAAACTCAAGACCTCTGATTACATTAAAAAGAAGTAAGATCTACTGTATGAGAAAAGATCAAAATTCCCATTTATGAACTCCAGAGAGTAAACAGTAGGATCTCTCATGGAAAAAAATCTCAGAGTAAAAATTTATGACTAACAAGGGAGTTCTGGTTGACTTTTAGGCATGTGTGGCCTCTCCCAAAGTGGCTTGCCCTGCTCCACCCACCCTCTGTGATGACGTGAAAGGGCCACTGACAGCTTCTAACAGATGTCACCTGGCCGAGAGCTGTCATGATGCAGACATTCTGTCTGTTGATCAGTGGTTTAATATTAGCATGCTTCATATGAACAATGGCCAGTTCTCTGGACACTAGTCTCTGATACTAGTGTCATGGCCTCAAAGCCGGGTTGCGATTAAATAGCTGGGAAAAACATTTCCTTAGAAATGAAAATGTGTTTACTCCACTCCATGGGGATGCTGACATTCTTGGCTGACATCACTGTATTACAGAGGCTGTAGCATAGTTGTAAAGCTCTAGTGAACATGCTGATATCATATGAAAGTAGAAGACCTATTGTATCCATTGGTGCCAATCAATCATGTTTGGTTTGCGGAGATGGTGGCGCACCCTGGGAGCAGTTAGGGGGTTTGGTACCTTGCTCAAGGGCACCTCAGCTGTGCCAACGACATGAACAGCTGCAGCTGGACTTGGACTTCCTTGGGTTCCCAAGCCAAATCCCTACAGGCTGAGCTACTGGTTGGGAAGGGAGCAGGGGAATGCATGTCGTGAAAGCTGTTATTTTTCTGACCAGACAAACGTTCCTACATATTGTGAGTTTATTATATTTAATAAATACTGAGCATGGACAGACATAATCAGCCTGTGCAAAACATAATTCCCATCCTGTCATGTGAGTCGTGATTCCAGAGAAGTTTATGGGACAGAAAGTTTCACAAACAGGACTAAAAAGAAAGCCATTCAGCTGCTGTCCATGATACATCCCATAGTCACGTTTAATCTAATAAACAATGCTTCATGCATATTTTGAGGTCATTCGGTCATGAAATCACGTGTGTGTCAAAAATGAACCAAGAGTCATGAATTATAACAGGGTCAACCTCTATGTGTCTGTCTTACTTGGAACTGGCTCTGACATTACTAGAAAATTACCATAGAATTGGCTCAATCTCATCAGAGTCTGTTAGGACCCTCAGATTTCCTAGAAAACTGAGAGTTAGATCTACGAGACCCTTGATAATCTCCTTCTGCTTTTAGCAGAATTCTTCTAAGAGTCTACTCTCACAGAATGTAATAAAATCTATGCAATATGAGTAATTAAGAGTGGTGGTTTTGAGTGGTGATTTACTATTTAACACTGCTTTTCTGATGTCTGTGGTGTCACATTTAGGACAGATAAATTTCAACATGCCTGCTATGTTGAAAACATTCAAATTAAAAATCTTTTTCTCTACACACACAACTCAACTCCTAGTACATAGGAGGCTCATAGTGGTTTACACTTATTATTACTAAGACACTTGAATAACACTTGAATAATAAAAAACCTTTCATTGCTTACACTTTATTTTGCCTTGTTTATCCCTTCAGCCTCTAGCCATTTATTAGGCAATGCTGTCCAGCTCCCAGCTGTGCACAGATGAATACAGCTTCCAACTTTTCAAGCAGTGTAGTTCAGCTCTTGGCTGTCCATCCAGCAATTTCAGCCCAGCATCAGCTTCTCAGCAGTCAGCAATCTCACTTCAATTTATTCAGAAATTGCATTTTTTAATTTTCTCATAAATGTACCCTTTATCTGTGTTACTTATTCCTTTAAGCCTCAGACAATTGAAAAATAAGTAAGTCATTTTGAGAAGATTTTTCTGAACCATAGTGTTGATTAATACCCAACTGTGAACTGACTCCACAGAAATACATGATCAAATGTGAACAAGCTGTTCCCTTGCTGGGATGATCTTCTGTGACTTATCCACCAATTTGCTGAGCGCCTGTCCCTAAAACCTCTCCAACTGTCTAAGACAAGAACATTGTGTTTTTTTCTCGCCATTCAATCCATGATAAACAGAATCATCTGAGACATATTCATTCTTCTGTTAAGACAGCAGCTTAAAACTCAGAGACACAGACAAAGTCTGTTGTGCCAGTCCCTCTTGTATTGGTCAGTAGTCATTTGACTTTTAACCTACTATACACAATAATATATATATTTTCTTTCACTATCCTAATCATGATTTTAGTTTGATTTTAGTTTCCTGTTGATACCAGACACCCAGTGTCAATGCAAACACCCAAAACACATACCCTGACTAGCTCACAGGAAGCAGAATGCTTTCATTTATTTGCTCAGAAAATATAAGTGGGACAACTCATGGAATTCAAATATAGGTTAAATATAATAATAATATTTTCAATGACATTAATTATAAATCGTAAGGGATGGAGAAGTGGGGAAGTATTATTATTGTATGCATAGTATATAGTTCTATAATAGCAAAATCTCTTCCTGAGAGCTACACATTTTAATAATGAGGATAGATAGACCTACACTGCCCCCAAGTGAACAATTAAGGGAAGTAACCCCCCACCCACCCCCTCCTCCTCAATTTCACAAACAAGGCCAAATAGCTTTCTTGTTTTTTTGTTTTTTTTAATCTTTAAAGTGAAATTGGGCCTGTAAATAATGCTAGTGTGACCCAGATACCTAGTTCAGAATATTACTATGAAGTTGGATGCTCTTGGTCATCTTTTTAGGAAACTTGTACTTTACTTGAGTAATTCCATTTTCTGCTACTGTATACTTTTAGTCCACTGCATTGCAGAGGAAACTGTATGTTGTACGTTTTATTCACCACCTTCATTTTAAAGCTTACTTTGCAGATTCTGAAAATCAGTACAAAATAAAATCAATAAATAAATCATGATGATTTTTATAGATTAAGATATCCAGCAATATATAAAATTACCCCCACCTTTACAAGCTAGAACACAAAAATGATGCATACACATTAATTCATCAGTAATTGCAATTCATTAATTGAGTATTATTCTGAAATGGGCCATTCTGCATAGTAACTACTTTTACTTTTAGTACTTTAAGTGCATTTGATGCACTGCATTGCTATTTTTATTGAAGTAAATGTTCTTTCCAGAAATAAATATGAGACCCCTGGGAACAGTGCTACACGTCTTATACTATTTTGGTCTGTTACCACTACTTCAAATCCATGAAAAGCTAAATCTGACCAATCTGAAAATATCATTTAACATTCCCACGTGAAGACATAGCCCATTGACCACAATATAAGCTAGAAAAAAGCGAGTAATTGTATCCAAATGTGCATCTTCATTAGGAAAGGGCTCATTAGTGTTACCTTCAAACACAAAATAAATTGTGTTGAAGCCCACACGACACCCCTATGCCCTGTTATGGTTGTGCTTATAAGATCTGCTCTCCAGTGTGAATCTTGCAGTTGAAGGTAGACTCTCTGCATTCAGCACGAATGTAAAATCCTTTGAAAATTCAGTATATATTAACAGAACAGTTAGTTTTATCTATTTCTTTTGTGGAAAAACACAAGTTATAAACTAATTAGATGGGGAAAGTGATTGTTTAATTTGACGTTGAGTTAGTCAGGACATTATTTATTTCTCATTGTACTTTAATTTATTCATTCTGATCCATTTGCTGCATTTAATCACACAGATTTAGATATACAATATTCAGTCCTGTGCCATAGAATTCTTAGCACAAAACTTACCTTTATGTAAATCAAAGCTGAGGTCCCAGTAGAGACATATGAGGCTAATTTAATCAACCCTTCCACTGGCATGCTTTGTATCCATCTATGCTATCCCATGTATTCATGAAACCAAGCTGACTTTTATGCTTGTTTTTAACAGTGACTGCATACATACACCATATCACCACTAGGTGGTAGGCTTTAATTGGTGATACTGAAAGGGACTGAACTTCTAGCATACATTCAGATAAGTACGGGTGATGTTTGGTATTTAGTTTCTAGTACTCTTTAGATGTCACATAGTTAGATTGCTGTCATGGACTGTGTTTTTGATGACTTATTGTGAATTAGCCTAATTGTATCGCTCAAAAACAGCAATCAACAATGATTGACATAAAGTAGCCAATGGGCAATCCTGTGGACAATGATTTCAGAAACAAACACAACATGACATAACATAAATGTATGTTTTGGATCGGCCACAGACTCCAGAACCTTCTGAATAGGGGGTGTTTTTTTGTTAAGGCAACGTCAACGATGTATTCCACGGGTTTAAATCATCTTCATATACAGCCAATGGTCAGAATCCAAAAATTCACATATACGGAACACACAGGGTTACAAACCAAGCGCACCCAACGTGCTCCAAAAGCAACGTGGTGACGTAACGTCTTTGTCTTGGCAAATCAGTGTGTACGCTGGGCGGGCATTGTGAAGCTGGAGTTGAGTGTTAGCAGGCTAACTAGAGAAAGAAAGCTAACTAATCGTGAGAGTGGAAGTGGAGCTAACGTTAAAGGAAAAGGCAACTGTCAAAACAGCAAAGGGGAGCAGAAAATCTACTGAAGTGATACTTCTGTTAGTTGACTACATGAACAGATGTGTAGCTAGTTAATCAGAGACCGTGTTTGTCAGATGCCCGAGGAGCATTTTGGATACTACATCGATTGTCCCGTTTCCAAACGGAAACCATTTCTGGACAGACAGTTCGTGCTAGCTAGCTAGCTAAGTGAATCATCCAGGAGACTTTTCATTGTCACCTATAAACCCTAAACTGAATGTTTTGTCTGTCATGAGTCCGGCCGGGTGCTCCCATGTGAACGGTTATAAGGTGGATAATTGGAAACAAAATCTTCGAGTCATATACCAATGCTTTGTTTGGAGTGGTACTGCTGAGACGAGGAGACGCAAGGTAAAAACACAGGAACTGCAACACTAGCCTCAGAAACAAAAGTGAAATGATTGTAATGTGGCACAGACAGACACAGAGCTGGAGTGCAAATGATGTCCCACATGAAGCACAATCACTGACCGGGCTGAACACGATTACGGTCTTTGGTGAAACTGTACTCTTGCAGCAGCAGCAGTGTTGCTAGTACTAGGGTTAGCCAGCTAGGTTATCACCGGTAAGTTAGCTAGCAAGACTCTGCTTGTTGAACTGCGGAGACTGGTTACTTCTTTGCAACATTAACTGCAACGTTTAATCTTTTTTTTTTTTTTTTTTAAAGCTCAAGCAGTGATTATTCAAGCTTTCTTTCGCGAGTCAGTCGGCTAGGTTAGCTGAGCGGTTCTGTTTCGTAGACACTGAGCAGATAGCTGGATGGCTAAACTTGGGTTTGAGGAGAGTTGTGGCTATGGGCTAACATTACCACACCAAGTGGACCCATTGTGTCTCTCCACACGCATACAACCGGGTCCACAGATTAGCGCTTCTCTCCTGGGCATCCCGGGACGGTGTTTTTTTTTTTTTTTCCCTTTTCTCCGCACTGATCAGTCACTCAAGAGTTTGGATGTTGGGACGTCAGCTGATTACTTTATTGCCAATTTCTTTGTGGGCTCATCCCACACCTGCTCGGCCTACACAGCTCTCTACAATGTGATGTCATCACTAGACTGTTGCAGTTTCTCTCACTTTCTTTCCAACCTTTTTCACTGTTTTTTTGTTTTTGTTTTTTTTTTGGTCATCATAAACTTGTTTTGTTTTTGTGCCATGATGTTGATTATTTAGAAAAACCTAGAAGCTTCACTTCACACTGTCGATTAGCAACAATTTGTAGGTTGCTTGACTGTTGTCCCAAGAACTTCTCTTATATGTCATACATTTTTATGTCGTTGTGATAAAATAGGTGCTTCAGAGTGATGCAGGATGGACAGAGCTGGTGAGTTGACGCTTATCCCCCCCCCCTCCCTTCTCATCTTCACTGACATACCCCTAGATAGTTCAGATGAATAAGAGCCGGCTTGCTTTCTCTCCTCTTGCTCACCTATCTGTGTGCATCAGTGCCTTTTCATTTAATGTTCTGAATATTAGATGTAAACCTACACAGCGGAAGAATTCAGCCCCATTTTTCTATCTCCTGTGATCCACTGCTACAGCCAGTAAGATTACCAAGTGGGAGGGTGGACTGTGAGCAGAACAGCCAGGAGCACTGCTCTGTTACAGTGCGGGCATGTCAAAGCAAATAGCTAGTGCAAAATGGTCGATGACCCTTTTTGTTTATACAGTGTTGTAGTGACATGCTTTGGTTTGAGCAGCGTTCACATTGTCTTTTATTATTTGCTTTTTATACCCTGAAGTACATCAGAATTAAAAAGTGCAAGAGAGCATCTCAGAATGTGTGAGGCAGCCCTAAAAGGTTATCAGACCGTGTAGTGGATGACAAAAGTATTTGATGAATGTTGATTTGGACTGTTTCTTTCTCACACTGTTGCCCGATAGGAATGCAATCAACAGGAGCTCAGTCATGGAAATGAGACTGCTTTCTTTTGCTCACTTCTGAGCATTTCACAATATTCTGCTCAGTCCTCTAGGCGTGTTTAGCGTTTGCAAATTTGGCCCCATCGCTCACTTTTCGGGGGAACTATTTCTGTATTGCCTTTTAAAACCCCTCTCCCGTCTCAGCACCTTCCCTGCCAACCTCGCACCGTCACCCTTTTTGTCAAGATGATGTCTTCCGCAATTAGCGCAGCATCAACAGCAACCGCCACTTTTAACCTGAGATTTCCCTCTGACAAACACTCGCTGTCTCTGCCACGTTGAGAGAAACACAGTGAGTGTTGAGTATGAAGGGTATTGTGAAACTTCTCCTCCCTGTTTTTCTGCCATGCCATGTACTCGGTGGCAAGCTGCATGAATATCAGTCCTCCAGGTTTGAAGTCCCACTCGCTGTCATAGTCGTCAAGGTTAGATGGCATTCAAAGACAGTTTTTTTTTTGTATTGAAACCATTTAGGTTGTGCAGTCGTGAGCCAGTTTCTATAAACTTTGAAGCTGTCATTGACAGTTTCAGACTTCATAGTATTGTATTCTTTCTGCTCTGCCCTCCATCAGTCCATGACATCTGTACTTTTCTTTTCTTATGAGCACCAGGTCCCTTCACATACCACTGCGTCATAATACAACAGTGGCCTTGTAATCTTGAAGTAATCTTACATAAAGAGGCCTTTAAAAATGCTGTGTAATACCAGTGCTGTACCTAATGGTGAAATTTTAGATGTATAATTACTTTCACAAGTATATTTTTTTGTCTGTAATGCAAGTGAAAAGAGGAAGGCAAGCCTC
Organism: Argyrosomus regius; assembly: GCA_946959425.1. Classification (NCBI taxonomy): domain Eukaryota; kingdom Metazoa; phylum Chordata; class Actinopteri; family Sciaenidae; genus Argyrosomus; species Argyrosomus regius. The sequence continues at coordinate 12,868,972 of OX336897.1, read as the reverse complement.
TGCTTTTATTCATTTATAGTAGAAATGCAACAATGCATAAATGTTTTCTGTGCTCTGAAAGATTGTGCCTAGAAAGTGGTTGTGCCGTTGCATTAATGAATACAGCTGTGGAGTCAGTTTTGCCCATGAGATCCATCCTTTTTAGCTTTGCGTATAATTTTGTTTGTTTAACAGCTGTCTAACATCTGTTAAGGTGTGTACCGAGTGGTTCTGTTCGGCCCATCTGGTCCCGGACACTGATTGTGCAGGTGACTGATACGGAGAGAAAGGAGACAACAGTGGCTCCTGAATGAAGTGTTTTCTCTCCTGCCGCCTAATTGCACTCCAGGATGGCTGTATGGGAAATATCAGCGTTAAGTCTCACACCCACTTTCACCGAGGCTCCTCGCCACCTAACTAATCTGACATGCAGAGCAGGTGTAGTGCTCCTCCAGCGGTACGCAGGCAGTGCATTCTCCTGAGGTGCGGCAGTCTTTGGTTTTTGTTCAGCTAGAAGAATAGGGGCCTTTTAAATATCTCATTGTGGAATAAAAAGACACACAAATCCTGCATCTGTCCTTGCTATGTCATAATGTTTAGTTAAATAGATGACAGTGGCATTGAGAGGCACTCTGAATGTTTGCATGGTTGATAAAACAAGAGCTTATCACTGCACTGCTCTCTACATATTTGTCTTATATAATACATGGCGGGCACTCCGTCTGCATAGAGGGAAGTTAAAAGACGTTGTCATGCAGAGACTAAGGGATAAAAAAACGTTTCTGACATTGTATTCAGACTTTGTTTCATTAGCCAGTGCCTTTCATCCTGAATCGCTGTTTTTCACCTCCTCTTTTCTCATTTCCTTTTTTCCTTTTTTACACCCTTCTCTGTAGTCTGTTCTCAGCAGCCTTCCTGCAAGCTGTCATCCTCTCTACCCCAGGCTAAAATCAATTCCCAGGCAATGTGCAGGAACATTGGTGGAAGATCAGTCACCTGCTCTGCATGCACAATATAAAACCCACATGGGTGGTAACAAACGTCAGAACGAATGCCACAGATAGGAGTTTGCAGAGGTGACATCACGGCCCAGTGTGGCATGGGAGCTGCTACCCTTTATTAGGAAACATTTACATAATAATTTGTCTGGCATGTTGAGCCTAGATGAAATGCCCCATTAGCTTGGATGAGCATGTAGATTTACATTAGCACAGTGTACGAGAGTGTGTACTCTGGAACTGGGACATTAAGTGTCAGCTATAAATTATGTATTTAGCTTGGTGAAGAATGTGATATTGTTGTGGACTGTTCCAGGCCTTGAGTCTTAGGGGATGTCACTAACTATACCTAAATAATTTTGCAATAGCATATGACCTAACTACTCTGGAGAAACAATTAAATGCTCTTTGACGTTAAACGAGATTTTCTTTTGTCCAACCGAGCTTCATTATATTCTGTTCTCGTCGAGGTGTGCTACATGTCTAGTGCTGTCAGTAGAAAGGTTTTGATTGGCCATTCAGTGTACCCCGAGGGGCTACACCCACTGTCAGTTTGTGTCATGTAACAAAAATCGGCTCCATTTCAGATCGCGGAGCAGGAACTATTTTCCTGATGTACTTCCCCCCCCTCTGTCTTCCCGGGTCTTTACTTTGACCTCTGTGGTCTTAATCTATTATTACTGTGTTGTTGAGTGAATGTTAATGAGTTTATTGAGCGATTGCTTGAGTACGATACGTGAGCCTTTCTCTGAGCAGATTTTTTATGTTTCTGCTCTTAATTGAGATTCATGTTCCATCAGATTGCCAAGTGCCATTAAAGCAGACTTGCACAGAAGGATTGTCAGCACAGCTCGTCGACAGAAACCTGCCCCTTGCTTTTAACAGCTGAATTGATTCCTCGTGAGGCCCAACTGCAGTCATATTCATAATTTATAGTTTGTGAAAGGCTACGGTGGTGGAAGGGTGGTGTGAATATTCATGAAGGTCGTGGTTATTATTATTATTATTATTATTTATTTATTTATTTATTTTTTGTGCCGCTCCATCCAGCAGGACTCTATTTACTGTATTTATCTGTAAGAGGAGTAACACTGCAAGCATGAAGGAATCTGCCATGCAGTTAAACCGGAGCTATTATCTTAGGTTGAGTGGCAATTGGACGAGATGAAAGCAGGGTGGGTGTGGTTGGCAGAATTTTACAGCCATAACTGCTTTGAAGAATTTGCTGTCACTTTGATTAAAGGGGTTAGGGTCGTGATTAGAGAGCTGAACTCAACTTTCTTTTTTCTTTTTTTTATCTCCTAGTTTTGATGAATTGTATATGATCAGAGGAACCATAACACCGCCTTTCCTCCCTTCCCACAAGTGCAAAGCCTCTCTCTGCTTGTGATGAGGGAAGATGAGAGAGAGAAATCGTTTGCTGGATGTTGCTGAGAATTTCAGAATTAGGAAGATGCTTATATTTTCAAGGATGACACATTTACTTCCCTCTGTCACTCCACTCCACTCCCTTGTTCTTTCGCTTCACACACACACACACAACACACACACAAAATGCACTCAGGCATTGGCTGATTCCTGTGCCATGAGCAGATCTCTTTGTCAGATCAGTCTCCCATCACATCACAGGCCCGCTCCCTGACTCATCAGCATACGTTTGTAGCGTCAGGATCTATTCCTTCAGCCTCTTCATAGCATTCGCTTGTTCCTCTTCTGCGCTCACTCCCACGCTTTCTTCTTCCCCTTCTTTGCTTTCTCTTTTTTGTGTGTGTGTGTGTGTGTGTGTGTGTGTGTGTGTGTGTGCTATTTGCAAACCTAGTTCAGCAGCCCGTGGTTCTCATTGCCTCTTGATTATCTCATTAAATTTGTGCTTGCATTGTATAATCGTTTGGTAATTATATTACTGTAGTTGTTTGCAATTAAAAAAATATACAAAACAGGCTGTCATACTAAAATCTAATTTTCTATTCACAGAGGTTTTCATCAGATTCTTTTTTTGATCCTGTGAAATTCATAGCCAAACCCTTTAATCCTCTCATTTCCTCCACTTCCCATCCTGTCCTTTTCCCCTCATCCCTCTCATAGACAACACTCAGTGGCTTTGGTGATGTCAGACGTTGGTCTCTGGCCCCCATCCAGCCCTATTTCTTTCTTTCTTCCACATCCATGTGCTCTCTGTCACTCCCAGGTCTTGTCTGATGTGGCTTTCCATCTGTCAGTCACTGTGGCTGTGGCTCAGTGATTCAGACTAAACAAACAGCGCAAGGTCTGTAACCTCCTCCCAGAGTAATCGTAGACCTGGTGTGTCACCTTGTGGTGTCCCTTTCGCGTGCTATTGCTTTCCAATTTTTCAACCTCCAGAGAAACCAGCCTCCCACAGACATTTAGCATCCTTTTTATGAAGCAATCTTCCACTAGGGAGCAATCCTGGTCAAGGAGATACAACATGACACAGGTGAAAGTGAAACTGGAGGTAAAGGAGGTGTGGGTGGGATGCTGCATGAGGCTGGCAATTGACAGTGTTAAACTTTGCCTTCAGAGCAGTAACAGAAAGAAGACCCAATGGAAAAATATATTGAAATGGCTTGGTAAGGGTTAGTCTTCGAGGCCGGGCATGACTTTGCCTTTTGATTTAGCTCATCTCTTGTGTAAGCTACGTCCAGCTCTCCTCTCATTTGACTGTCCAGCAGGCTCTGAAAAGACATCGCTGCTACAAAGCATGCTGGTCATGGCCTGAGCCAGCCAATGAGGGCTGCCGTCCAGCCCTCCCTTAGTACCACCATCTGGCTAATGAGCTGTCAATCACTCTCCAGGGGCCGGCCAAGCCCAAAACCAAGAGGCAATCAATCTCTTTGAGAGCGGACGCTCAATTATTCCCCATTGTTAAAACCACGGGCCCAAGTGACAGCTTTTCATGGGACTAGATGTTTAGTGAGGAAATTGTTCTCTGTCCCTGTGAAAAAGGTGAAGATTGTGGCATTAGTCCTTTGCAAAGTAATTTATTACTTAGGTCTGCTCTATATATACTCCGTTTTAAGGACTGTAGCGCACTAATAGCCCCACTGTGCCTTTATTCTGTGGGTAGTGCTCATAGATTTTCTAGGTAACATTGAAGCCTCTGTAGTTCCTGATTGGTGCTGTGGGAAGAAAAGAAATCAATTTGTCATCTGATGAGAGTCCAAGGGGACAATTCAGAAGCTCTGTGCCATAGGTGTCAGTCACATCAACGCTCGCTCTTCGATTTGTGTGTTTTCTTTCGGTGGAGCAGGGTGGTTGTGGGCATCTGGTAGCTGCTAGGTTTGACAAATGATCACGCAGCCTTTTGTTAAGCTGGAGCTCGACTGTTAACCATCTGTGCATACAAACACAAACACTGCCGTCTGTATGATCTTCCCTCTTGCCGTACATGTTTGTTTTTACTTGTTGAGTTTTTTTTTTTCAGCCTAGGTCAGTGTGCGCTTGCGTGTTGGCTTGGTGCTCTTGTGTAAGGGATTTTTTCTGCCACTATTCACAAGCGTGCATGTTTGGTGTTTGTCCCACTAGTCCCACTCTGATCACATGTATATGGACCTTATCTGCTGCCTCTTCTCTTTCCTCCTACACCCACTGATCTCTGGGAATCAAGAAGTACAACCTATCCCTAGTCGAGTGTTCTTAATCAGATTCACATCCTGCTGTATCACATCAACTTTCCCAAACCCTGGAGAAGCACTTGACAACATTTTTGATCATGGCATCAAAGCTACTCCACCGTGAGTATCTAGAGTTTAGTTCCACTCCATCCACATTTCATTGCGTTTTATTTAGTTTCCAGGAGATGGCAAGAAGCGACTCTCCGTGGGCTTTGGGCTCAGGGTTTAGCTATAATGTCCTTATAGCGGTGTGTGACAGTATGAGGCCAACCTGCACACTCCAACAGTCCCTCATCTCTCCCACAACTCGGATTCATTTGGACGAGGAGGGAATACGTTCTCACGCAGAGACCACGCAGCATGTCATTGTCAACAGAGGTTACAATGAGCCGACGGAGGACGGAAGCGAAAAGAGAATAGAGTAAGATATTGCGCGTGTCTCTTGGGCTGCTTACTGAGACTGCATTTCGCAGGCCAGGCATTGTCATGCGGAGTGAGGAAGGGAGGGAGAGGAAGGGGTAACAACATCATCCTGCCAAGGCACTGACAGGCTGCAGCCCCACGGGGTCAGTCGGCAGCGCGGTTCTGGAGCATCACCATCAGTCTCCTTCCCCAGCCTCCCTCAGCTTGTTCATATTAGATAGATATAGAATCACAAAAGGACTGTGTGTCCTGTATGTGTGTCTGAGTCCTCATAGCGTATGTCTAACAATTGTTTGTGGAGCTATTCGGTGTATTTCTAGTGTGCAGTACACGTCAGCCATTGTTAATTTTGTTAATGTATGAGCATGAGCGTGTGTGTGTGTGTGTAGAGAAGCATACACAGGCTTATGTGTGCGAGGCAGCATGGTGAGTCACTCCTCTCATATAGCTCTCTACTCTGTATTGACTCTCTCACTCCCCTCCCCTCCCCGGTCTGTTCTTTGCAGCAGCAGGAGCGTGCTCAGTAGAGCCAGACCTTTGTCCACATCATAATCATCGTCGTCGTTCTCTCTCCTCCTCAGTTACAGCTCATCACATTACTGGCTCTGTTTGAATATATGAATGCATTAACCTAAATGCTGAGGGAGGAATAATGCAGGAGGAGATGGAGAAGCTGAGTGTGAGGCATGGATGTTACTTTATTTAAATTCATATATATGCAGCTACATCTAGAGCATTGGAGGATTCATACTTTACTTGTTTGACCCGGGTCATTGTTGGCTGATGTCCGCTCACAGACCCACAAAGCATGTAATGCTATCTTATCTTCACGTTAAAGATGTATTGTCGATCTATTCATCTGGCTAATGCCTGTCTGCATCTGTTCTTCCATCACTCAACACCTTTGAACGTTAATGGGTTTTCCCCTGGACACGGAGCCCAGCCCAACGTGCCTCAAAGAGCACATCGCAGATGGGAGATGCAGCCTAGCGCAGCACGAATGTGAGCTTGCTACCTGTCCGACACTTGTTCCAGTCATCTGAGCCAGCAGCTGATCAATAGCTGATGTAATAGAACATTAAAAGCCCAGGGCGCAGAGAGATGCAGGACTGCTGACACTGAGGAATAGACGACCCGGGAACCCTGGTGAGAGGGAGAGCACAGAGAAGCCGAGGGAGGGCTGGAGGAGAGATAGATTTTCTGGCCCTTTTTAAAAAAAGGGGGTGTTGGAGTGAGGAGGAGGGCAAGGCGTGGCGTTGGCAGGGTTTCTTGTTTTTGACTTGCAGTCCTGGTGCAATGGAGGAGGAGTGGGCACTAACAACATCAGTGCTGAGGCTTAAAGGGGCAACTAAAACGTATATTTTTGTTTCCACACAATGTGTGGCCTGTATTTTTACCGTTTTACTGGGCCATGTTCCTTTAGACTCTGACAACACAAGTCCTGCTTCACACTCTCTCCCTTTTTTTTTTATCTCCTCTGTGGCCTCTTTTCTTTTAACACAATACAAGCTCTACCTTAAAAGTTAAGTCATACCCCTCACTGATTTGTTGCCACTACTGTTCTCTCTCTCTCACACACACACCCATTCAGAGCTGGCTGAACCAATATGAATAAAACCAGGGCTTAGGGTCTGCGACCCTGAATATCCCCTCTGCTGCAATGTCATCACAATGTAGCCCATGCCTACTAATGCTCAGCCAAAACACAGACCTGTGTGTGAGTTTTGCAGCCTATCTATGTCTGGTGTGTTGTGTAACAGCCATATCCTCAGTATACCATGACACAAGCAAATGAATGTTGAATTACTTCTCTAGCTTCCGTCAACTGGTCCATACAAATAGATTGCTACACCGGACTGTTATTTCAATCCCGCACCCACCTGCTCTTGCAAAAATTTCCAACCATTTTCCGCCCACTCCCACAGATCAGATCAGATTCAGAACATATTTTGTTTTGTTGAAAATAAGACACAGGTAAAACAGATTTTTTTTTTTTTTAAACCTAAAGAAATGCACGTCGTGTTCCTCTGCAGTTTATTAGCCACCTTTTTAAAAGATGTGCATTAAACAAGCTTGACTGAGATGTCTATATTCTCCTCACTACCTGTGTGATCAGACTTGCTATCTTTTGCTTCTTTAGTTTTAACGTGGAGGAAGTTCTTCTGTTTCGGTTTCTCTTTTACTTTGTCTTTAAAGCTTGTTGTAAAGCACGTCTTTACAACAAGCTTCATACTTTTAAAAGTAAAAAACAAGCAAGATATTATAAGAAGATTCAGAACAGCAGTATTAGTTATTGTTAATCATAAATATGACCACAAGCTCCCAAACAAATTATATATAGGTTATAGCCTTGGATGCTTGAGTGTTTGAGTCATCCTGTGAGTTATGTAGTGAGATGGTCCTTGTTTCATTGCCTCATAAGCGTATTGGTTTTAGTTGTGTAGTGATCCCATTGTTCTGTGTCGTCCAGAGAGAAGGAAGCGAAACTGACTGGCACAACCTATTTTATTTCTCTACAACAATACACCTTAATGTCATTCAGATGGTGTCAAGTTATACTATTGTATCTCTCGTCAAAGGGCAGCAATAGGCAGACAATACAGTGCAGTGCCATTGAGTTCATGTCCAATAGCATAAGCTAGGAGTGTAGGAGTGTGTGAGTCTTGTCTTCCGAGCTAGTTTCTCACAGTGAAACTGAAAACTGTTAAATCTCTCTATCCAGTAGTTTCTTTCTCTACTTTGTTTCTCTTCACCTTTACGTCACACCTCCTTTCCCTCTGTCTTCTCTCTGTGAGTGGGCGACTCATTGCGGCAGGTCTGCACCCTGAAAGGCTTTGATTAGATCGCTCTGGCTTTTCTCTCTTATTCAATCTCTCTCTCTCTCTCTCTCTCTCTCTCTCTCTCTCTCTCTCTCTCTCTCTCTCTCTCTCTCTCTCTCTCTCTCTCTCTCTCAATGCAGCCATGCAGACTTTTCTGCTCACATTACCAACAGAACTGCTCTGTGAAGACACAGACTAATTACTGATGTACTAATTGTTTTTTAAAATGACCTACAGGGTTGCAAAATCCTGGGAATTTTCCAAGTTGGAAAATGGAATTAACGGGAATTTATTGGAATAAATGGAAATAAACAGGGAATTTACAAAACTCAAGGTTGGCCCTTAACAGAGAATTTAAATATAGTTTTAATTAGTTAAGTATAGTTTTATTAAAGTGAAGTAAGTTTTGATGATATTATGGGGTAAATATATTTGATGTAAAATGAATTCATACAGTAGATAGCTAGCTGATAAGTTAGATGCTAAATAAGCTATAGCTAGCATAATTTCATTGACCATTTATAAGGCTATCATGATGCTAGCTTACCCCCAATTAATAAATTACCCAAAATTTCCAGTTTCTTCCCATGAATTCCCATAAATTTCCATAATCCCATGGAAAGTTTCCAATTTGGAATATTTACCCAGCTTAACTTTATAATTTCCCACCCCTTTGCAACCCAGTCCTGTTAGTATTCCTCGTATCTTGTCACATCTTCAAATGCTTGCACCGGGTTTCTGATGGAGCAGCAGGTAAAGCTCTCCACTGTCGTTTTGTCCATTGTCCACCACAATTCTCCAGGTTCAGCAGGCTGTATATGGGCACAGCCATTTAGCTCTTAGACAGCTGTGGTCTTAAATCAATTATAAACGGTCGAATAATTCATGTTCATGTGCGACTGTGCTCACACACAGCATCTGTATCTCATGTGTCTCTCTTGCCAACCACTTTATGTTGAGTTCATCTTTTTGATCCCCCTTATCTGTCTTACAGATTTTTTCTTGCTAGACATGTTCATGAGCTCTCCTTTCTCATGGCTGTTATAATATTTTTTACATATGGTGTAACCACCTGTGTTCCTGTGCAGCACCTGTAGGGCTCATTTTTGCAGCTTTGCCAAAAAAGATGTCTGGCATTCTAATGTTCAATTTCTTCAGGTTTCCTCCGGTTGCTGTAGTCAAACCACTTGCACAATCTCCAGCTGCCATCAGTGTGTGCTTCAGACAGATTTGCCTTCTCCAGTGTGTCTGCCAAGCATTAAATCCCATCATGCCCTGCATGTGTTAGAGAGCGAAAGATTCGGTGTGGAAATATGTTGTTATTCAACTGCGTTGGATTTGTCAACAGGCCCGGCAAATCTTTAGCCCGTCTTCATATCAGGTCTATTCAAGCACCGTGTCCCCCGAAGTGTTTGTGTGACTGACTTCGAGATACAAATCTAATTCAGCTGGCAGGGAGTCCCACTCTGTCTGCCTACGCCACTCTACATTACAGCTCAGAGCTCTGTCCTGCTGCAGAGGATTTTCTCACCACACTGACTGTCCTCTCCTTTCTCGCTCTCAACCCCCAAACCCCTTTTTCTCCAGGCCAAGTCGTGTATCTGTCACATGTGTGGCGCCCACCTGAACCGGCTCCACTCCTGTCTCTACTGCGTCTTTTTCGGCTGTTTTTCGAAGAAACACATCCACGAGCACGCGAAAAACAAGAGACACAATCTAGGTAAGCCACCCACCCACTCACAACTGTTTCAGCAAATCAATCTGGAAAAAGAAATCTCACAAATGTTGTTGATTGGTATATTGTCCCCTTCCTCCGTCTAAGACTCAGTCCCATCACGTCAGTCGTCACATTCACATGCGTCCCTGTGGCCCACTGCAGCATCAGCTATTATCAGTGAAGGATTACAGCATTACTTTGGGCAACTTCCTCCTCTGAGCAGACAGGGAGCTGAACCTCTCTCTAACCACAGCGCATTACCATTCTGGTGGGAGCGCCTTATCCAGTCAAATGTCACGGGTTTAAGTTGGTACACTCCCCTTCATACAGCAGCAAGGGAGGGGTCAACATCACTAATCCACAGCTGCTAGAAAGCCTAGCTTCAGCCTTACATGCTAATTATGCTAAATGAGACATTACACTAATTAGCGAGATTTTGATATTAACTAAATATGGAAACAGGGGAGATGGTAGGGTGGCTTGGTAGTTGTCTGAATGTCTTTAATTGATTTATTAATGCATTTCAACAGTTTGGTTACACACACACATGCACACACACCCACACACACCCCAAGTGCATGGCTACAGTGTTAATTAGCTTTGAGCTTTCCACAGGAGCCTCTCTGACACTGCCGCTCTGTTCTTCTCCACCTCTAATCAAATTAATCCAAACTCCCCTGTCTGCTAGATAGCAAGCTCTCTTCTCAGGCCTCCTTTTCCATCTCCTTTTCCTTACAGCCTCACTCCTTTCAGGACTCTGTCCATTTTTTCCCCCACCTTCCCTGTCCTCTCCTCTCATTCTTTGCTCTCGTCCTTCACTCAAGATTTATGAATTCCTGCCTGTGCCTTGTGGAGTACTCTTAGTCTATATTTTCTTCCTCTCGCTGCCACTTGTGTTGCTCTCATTTTTCTCTCTTAACCGGGTTGCTGTTGTCCAGAGAGTAGCATCTCATTTGGCACACACAGTTATCAAATGTGTCCATGGCTTACCAGGGGAAAAAAAAGAAAAAAGAAATTCTGCATGATTTATTTCTTTTTATGTCGTGCTATCGCGCACACGAGTAAAAAAACACACACACACAGTCACAAAACATGGCACTGTGACGACAACATAACATGCACCAGTCAGGGTTTCTACACGATGTATTGGCTCGCTTTCTGAGTGTGGGTAGCACCAAAAACAGAAAAAAAAAAAAAAAAAAGTCCGGTTAAGCTAAAAATAGGTTGTCACGGCAACAGAGCTGAGGTATTGTTGCCGTGGAGTTTGAGAATGGAAGAGGAGATGGGTGTGAGACAAATACACCTGTTCCATCACTGCTCCCTTCACATCTCTTATAATTGTTCAGTGCAGGCAACGAGATGGAAACATATTGCGGCGAGTGGAAAATGCAGGGCGAAGAAAGCACTTGTCTCGATGCTGGCTGTGCCAGCGAGGTTGGACAGTGAAATAAAGCCCAATGTGTATTACTGTGGAGAGCAAAAATCCATTTGTAATTATGGTTCAATCTCTCTTTCTCCCTCTCTTTTCCATCCCTCCTGCTTCCAGCGATAGACTTATTATACGGTGGAATATATTGTTTTGTGTGTCAAGACTACATATACGACAAAGACATGGAGCAGATTGCCAAAGAGGAACAGAGGAAAGCCTGGAAATTGCAAGGTAGATCATTCTGCTTTCTGTCAGAGAACTTAATGCAGCTTTCGAAAGGAGGCCACCTGATATCTCAGTGCCGTCACATTCGTGTTTCTTTTGTGTCCACAGGCATAGGGGAGAAATACACGACGTGGGAGCCGACCAAGAGGGAGCTAGAATTATTACGACACAATCCAAAGCGGAGGAAAATCACTACGAACTGTACCATAGGTGGGCAATACACTGCACTGTTCAGTCTGCACTTTAATCCCTCGAGAGAGAGTGTGTGTGTGTGTGTGTGTTTGTCTCTACATGTGCCTATGGCACAAGTGTACTTAGGGTCACACTTGTATTTAAGTGTGATACCCAAGGTCAACAGGACCGGGCAACTCCACAGGCAACACACTGTGAGAGGCAGAACACAGTGTTCCCTCTCTGATGGATGCACACCACAGTGGGCCTGAATTTATCTCTGTGTCTCCACAACTTGTTTTCTCAGTAATCTGCTGTTTTGATTTCTCCTTGCTATCTCTGTTGTGTCTCTGATTTTGTCCATGTACTTGATTTTTTTTTTTTAATCTTTGCCTCTGTCTGCTGTCTCTGGCCATCCTTCACCCCCTTATATCTATAAAGAGCTTGGTCGGTAGCTCTAAATGGGCAGTAGACGTGCGTGTGCATGTGCGTGCACACCAGGACCAGTCTGAAGTGCTAGCGTTCACACTGAGTGCTCGGGCTCTTCCAGAATCAAACCATGTTCTAATGGATTAGACCCAAGACCTCGCTGTGTCTCACCTGTTCTACTGGCCATCACTGAAGGACTGTAGCTTTACTTTCTCTCACTCTAAATGAATCCATTCACAGCTTCGGGGTCTGCTCCAGGATACACACAGTTTTGCTGGCAGACCTGACCCAACACCTTATTGTTAACGTTCCAGCCATACACAAAAGAAACGTGAATCTGAAAGAGCCAGTAGCTTTTATGTTGTGTGTATGGATTCATTTAGATTAATAATTTGGCTTCTAAATGTCAGAAAATTATCCTGAAGCCCAAGGTGTTGTCTTCAGATACTTGTTTTCTCTGACCAATAACCAAAGATATCCATTCTACTATGACATAAAACAATTGAGAATCTGCATCTAGGTTATATTTGGCATTTTTGCTCGATTAATGACTTAAATGAATACATTTTTAATATCTATGTGTGGTTTTTTTATGCTACCAACTCTGTTATGCTCTCTGATTTTGTTGGTTTCTAATAAGCAAGCTGACCACAGCTGAAACTCAAGTCAGTAAGATCAGGTCCTTAGTGGTGAATCATATTTCCTCTCTCACCAGCTGTATGAATCACACCATGTTTAATCCTCATTTCCAGTGCTGTTGACACATTTCTCTTTGTCTCTTCTTCTTCTTGTCCCACAGGTTTACGAGGGTTAATAAACCTGGGCAACACATGTTTCATGAACTGTATTGTTCAGGCCCTAACACACACGCCACTGCTGCGAGATTTCTTTCTCTCCGACAGACACAAGTGCGAGATGCAATCAAACTCCTGTCTGGTGTGTGAGATGTCGCAGCTCTTTCAGGAGGTATGATGCGCATGTTTTTTTGCGTGCGTGAACTTGGTACATACATTGGTTTCCTCCCACATAGAGAAGAAGAGCTTCTAATTAAAAATGAGCCATCATTTGAGTTTATTTTGTTGTTTTAAACAACCATATAATACAGAATGTTCTCTTGCGGTGTAACCCACTGCAGTAGGCTGAGTCACTGTTGCGCTCTTTTGTCCAGTCCAAAGAAGGGAGGCAGAGAGGAGGGAAAAATCCTGCTTGAAAGGAATGTAAAGAGCCACGTACAAATGAATGAGCAGAATGCACTAATTATACCTTTATTGAACCTGATCAGTCAATGCGAATTATGTTGCACACCCAATTATAGCCTTTTAAATCCGAGCTCTTTGATACAGAACTTTAGCATTTTTCATTTAACAAACTCATCGGCGCTGGATGTTATGTAATTTTTGCCTGGTCCGCTCCCACACTGCCTCGCTTTATTTCTCTTTTTTTCTTACACCCTCTCACTTCTCAGTATATATGGGCCCACAGATGGCAAGTGGTGCTATAATGAGTTGAGTCATCAACCCCCCCCCTCCCTCCCTTCCTCCCTCCCTCCCCCCCTCCCCCCTTCATGACACGCACACACAGAGCCCTGCCCTGTCTCCATTGGATGAACCGTTCACCTGCATAACACACGAAGGAGATAGCCGCACACCTCTATCACCCATGGAGGCAGACATTGATTGAGTATTCAAGTGTGTTTGAGACACAAAAGTCAAGGTCAGCCATGTGGGAAAGATTCATTTAAACACTAATATACATAGTATCATTCTTTCTACCGCCGCGCTTTGTCCCCAACTCTCCAGTTTCATTGCTTACTTCCACCCCCCCCCCACCTTCGTTCTTTTTTAACCCGCCTCCATATCGTCATCAAAAGCTGTCTTCTGACTCTGCACACACACACACGCTCACACACGCTCACACAGAGCTTTTTCAGACATGAAGGTGAGAGGCGCGTCCCGCTTTGATCATCACTCTCCCTCCTAGCTTTCCCTCCCCATGTTTCCTACTCCTCCTGTAGCGCCTTTCGTTTGTCAGCCACCTTCAAAACTGCCGAAAAGGAGCAGAGTTTGTAAGATTCAAGGAACCTTTGTGAGCTGTTTTTTTTTTTTTTTCGCGTCATAGCTCAATCAGATTTCAGAAAGAACTGTGGAGAATAAGGCGAGGTGTGCGCGCGACGTCTTCATATCGCGAAACGAGAGCCCCTCTCTGGCATTAATGAGCTCTGGTTGAAACTTCATTGTAGGTGTTTGCACCCTGCCAACTCTCGCGCTCTGCTCTGCTCTGCTGTGTTCTTACCCACATCTCCTGACCCTGACCTGAATTGTCACTCACTTGAATTCCCATGGCGACTGAAAGACTCTGCAACACTTCATAGATGGATGAACGCTCCCCTTTTCTAGCCACTTTGTCTTCTCTGCCTTGCGCCTCACACCTCTGCCTCTATTAGAGCTGCCGCTGTTAAGTGACATGTAGTGAAATTCATTCATATCTGATGAAAGAGTCCAAAAATCACCTGGGCTGACAGAACATTTTGTTATGGTTCAGAAATAAATTATAGATGAGGATGAGCTATGTAGCTATGAGATTGGCAAAGAAGTGATAAAATATAATTCACCCTGTAACACCTGGCAAAATAGGCTAACCACCCTCTCCTCTTCACCCCCACCCACCTCTCCCATCTTTCTTCCTTGCTCTCAGTTCTACTCGGGCCACCGTTCGCCCCACATTCCCTTTCGGCTGCTGCACCTGGTGTGGACTCATGCACGTCACCTCGCAGGCTACGAGCAGCAAGACGCCCACGAGTTCCTCATCGCAGCGTTGGATGTACTACACAGGCACTGCAAAGGGGACACCATCAGTAAGCTATATACGCAATCAAAATAACTTTACCAGTGTGTACACCACAGTTTATTTCTGCAAGTGCGTTCTTGAATATTTCCCACCAGGCCAGGATTGCAGTTTATTCAAGTTGGACTGAAATGGGGAGATGCAACAAAAAGCAGTGTCAGTTGAGATTAAGAGGAGTGTGCCTGCAACTATGCCCCTTACTGCCTGATCCAGCAATGTGGAGATACTTTAGATCTACCCACAGAGCACAGTGCCTTACTTCTCTGGAAACACACTGAAGGAGACTGACAATGGTGTGCACCAGGGGGACAGCAAGCAAGCAGTAGCAGCAGAATGTCAATAGGCCCTGCTGCAGTGCAACGACAGGCTGACTCACCCAACAGACCCTGCAGTAAGGCTTGCTTCGATTTTTAGCTACAGAGAATCCAGAGGGTTGTGAAGTGGCAGGCAGGCTCCGCTGCAGGGGAATGGTAAAGTGAGAAAGAGGGCCAGACAGTCCTTCAGAGGTGCTAAAGAGGTTGTCGGTGTTATCTGTGTGTGTATTTATACTTTGTGCTCTTTGTGGTTCACAGGAGATGACAATGGAAAGAAGGCCAACAATCCAAACCACTGTAACTGCATCATTGACCAAATCTTCACTGGGGGCCTGCAATCAGATGTTACCTGTCAAGTTTGCCAGTAAGTTTGTGTGTCCTTGTGTTTAAAAACAAACAATAGAAAGAAAGAAAGGAAAATTTCCTAAAAATAAAGGATATTGATGGAGGCTCACGTCACCACCTTATACCTCCTCCCCTTTTTCATACATTTACCAATTACCATCATCCGTCCAGCCTCCTTGTCCTTCAGTGCTGTAGCCGCCTCTTACCACTGAGCTGATCGATGTGGACACCACCCATCCTCCCGGAGTGGCTGCACCACCGGTTGTGTCCTCTCCACTGCTCTTATTTAAAGGCCTGGTCCCTGCAGAGCTGCTGTAAGGGGGGTTGTCTAGACAGCAGCACAACCCAAGCGTTGCCTGCCTGCCCCCTAGAGCTGTCCTGTCACATTAACACCAGCACGCTGCACTGAACTGCAAAGCACCTCGCCCAGGCGAGCCGGCATGCCGAGCCCAGCTCAGTGTGATGTTACCTGCGTCCACAGTGAAGACAGAGACTGCTGATGTAGAGCTAGTCATACTGTCTGGTGTATCGTTCTGCCATAAATTAAACTCCTTCGTAATCATTAAACAAATCTCCTGTTGGCGAAAGATTACTTCTGGGTAGAGCCTTGAGCCAAAGAAAATACAACCCCCAAGGGTTTTTTTCATACAAATGGTACCATAGTGGTGCAGTATTACTGCAGGATTGCCCTCTCACCGCCATAAATGCGTGTATACTTACCTTAATAGACACCTGCCGATGCCAATGGGTATTACAGCACCACCACTCATCTAATCAACAGCAATGATGTGCGGCACCCTATACCCTGTGCGCATATATTTGTGTATACTGCATGCATTCTACATGCATTCTCCTTTTAGCGCAGTCCATCACAGTCACGAGGCTCTAATAATACAAATTCCTTATGTAAAGCCAATTTTCTCTGATGTAACACTCCATTGAATTGCAAATGGCCTTGGAAGAACAGTGTGGATATGCACACATTCAATCTTCTCGCAGGCTTAAACAAAAACATGATCAGAATCTACAGGGGCTGCGTTGCCATCCATGTCATCATCCTTTCATCACGGCCTGTAATAAGTGACACACAAACATACACACAATTACTTGCCGTTTATTAAACACCGTAATCAGACTCCCTTCTCATCTCTTTTTTTTTTTTCCATCTAGCGGGGTTTCCACAACGATAGATCCATTCTGGGACATCAGTCTGGACCTTCCTGGCTCATCCACGCCTTTCTGGCCTCTCAGCCCTGGAGGGGATGGCAGCACAGTGAACGGAGAGAGCCACCTGTCAGGGTCCACCACACTCACAGACTGCCTACGCAGGTACAGCTTCGGTCTCAGCTGACACTGGGCGGGTTGATGGCATTCATATTGTTGAAACTTTGTTAGATGACAAATAAATCACATTCATAACACTGGGAAATGAAGGATATCAGTCATCTCCACTTGGAGTCAAATAAATTTCATTCATCTCTCCACTTGTACGAGGGGGTCTCATATGGTGTGTGAGCCACCCTGTTATCCCTGCATCTTGTCTTCAGCCATCACTAGATTTGCAGGGCAGGTGTGACCTCTCATATCTCCTCTACTGCCTCTTCATTTTTGCAATTTCTTTTCCCTTTCTCCTTATCTTATTTCATTCCCTCCCCTCTCCACCTAATTCCTTTTCCCCCATGCCCTCACTCTACCTCTCGCATTCGTCTCATCCTCCCCCTCTTTCTCTCGCTTCCTTTCCTTCTGACTTTTTTTTTTTTTTCCTCTCACTGCAGCTCCTCACACACCCCTAGTTGCTGCAGCAAGTCTCTTAAAGGTACAGAACTGGTTGGTGCAGTTGCCATGGTGATAGAGGCGTTGGCAATACCAGCAGGGCTCTAGGTTGGGTGGGCTGACATACAGAGTGGCTGCACCAAAACTCTGCAGGCAGACTTGATGCACGAGACCTCTTATCTTCAGATTCACTTCACGCCACAGCTGCAGCACCAGAACTAGGCGCTGCTGGGCACAAAAGGCCAGATGAAGAAAATATAACCATAATAGTCTTCTTCCTCTTATTCCCAGTTTTCACTTCCTGTTTGCTCACACTTCCTCACACACATTTTCTCTCTCTTCTCTTTTTATTTTTGCCCTCTCGCTGCAGGTTCACGCGGCCCGAGCATCTAGGAAGCAGTGCCAAAATCAAGTGCGGCGGTTGCCATAGTTACCAGGAGTCCACCAAACAGCTGACAATGAAGAAGCTCCCCATCGTAGCATGTTTCCATCTCAAAGTAAGTCAGCCAGCGACGACGTGCTGCCAGTTATCACTTGTTGCATTATCTGCCACTGTCTGTTAGTTTGATTATTTTAGGGGAACATGGAGCTTTTATCATTCTCACATCTAATTCTGTCATTACTCCAAAACAGCAGATGCTGTAGTGTGTTGTAAATAGTGCTGCGGGATGTGGCTTCAACAGTCATCCAAATGTAGATACTTTATTTCTTTTTTTTTTTTATAATTTGATCCCATTTAATTTGAGTTTTATCTGTTCGTCTTCATTCTTACGTTTTGCACAATATAGATACATTTATACGCCGCAATATATGATCCCTTCTGTGTGTATGCAGCCTTCCATCTCATGGCGGTAAATTTCATATTGTGTCTTGTACATTACTTGTGCGTATGTATGTTCCTAATTTAATTGAGTTGTTTGTGCATTACCTCCTGCTGTGCAGCCCTTTCACGGTGTCCCAGGACACCTATGATTTCAATGACTCGTACAGTCCTCCACTGTCCCATGTTTTATTTATCATAACAGTATTGGAGGGCCATAATATATTTATGATATTCATAGGAAAAGGCTGCAAGAAGATTGTCTTAGATCAATCCAAGCCTATTATTATCTTGTTATGATTGTGTAAATGTGTGACAGCAGAGGAGAAATCATGCGTTTTTACTTTTCACGAGCTGTGTTGTATGTTGTAATGATGATGCCTGTTATATCTAAATATGTGTTCTCTCCCCTCCCCCCACTTTCTCCCTCTCTTACCATTTTCTAACCCCCACACCTCCCCTCCCACTCCCCCCCCCTCTCTCATCCTCCCTCTCTGGCCATCCCCAGCGGTTTGAGCACTCTGCTAAACTGCGGAGGAAGATCACTACATATGTTTCCTTCCCTCTAGAGTTGGACATGACGCCCTTCATGGCATCCAGGTAAGCCTCCACCCAGCAGCCCCTTAGTTTCTCTGCCCCCACACAGTGTATCCTGCGACTGTTCACGTCAACATAAAAATAAATACTCTGTATATAACTGGTTTAATGTGTTTTCATATTTGTACATAATGCATACTGTGTGATATACCAATCACACTGTGTACAGTGAATGCACATATCTGCGTCTAAGCCAAAACACTATTATCAAACGCTCCTTTTACGAATGTCAGTAGAGCATGCAGCAGCAGTCTTGCCCCACCCCTGGCTGTAGCGTCCATTCAGCTCTGTTCAGAGACAGAAAGATCATTAAGCGGTTCAGGCAAGGAAGATATCAGCTTTCATAGATGAAATAATTCTGCCACCTAGTGGATTTATGTGTCAGTGTAGCATGTTTACACATACATGCATCATTCTAAATGCTAACGTCCTGTTTTTTTTTCTTTCTCTGTCGCCCGCAGTAAAGAGAGCAGAATGAACGGACAGTATCAACAGACGGTCGATGTATTAAACAATGACAATAAGTGAGTACCTTTTGGAAAACATGTATCACAGCATGATTTATTAGCACTCTGCTGCTTCACAGGAGCACTGACATAACAGTACAAATTTCTACTCTAGCACAGCAGCACATGCTAATGACCTGAAGCATCCGGCTGTGACTACCCCAAATGAAATCAATTTGAAGCCTATTAAAAGCTGCTTAGTTTTCTTCATCCACGACGGTTACAATAGCTTTCATTTTCCAGAACATTTATTGGGAATTTATGGTCTTAATACCATTGACAGGTTGCTTGTAGCAGACACAAGAGTCGGAACGCAAGGTGCTCCACGGTGAGGACACAAATACAACAGAACAAATTCACATCTGGTCTGTCTTTCATTTTCAGGTATTCCTTGTTTGCGGTAGTCAACCACCAAGGCACATTAGAGAGTGGCCACTACACCAGCTTCATCCGCCAGCACAAAGACCAGTGGTTCAAATGTGATGATGCCATAATCACCAAGGCCAGCATTAAGGATGTACTCGATAGTGAAGGGTAAGAATGCAAACAAGACATGAGCCGTGCTACAAAAATGTTCTACAGCATAACATCTGAATCAAATGTTTCTGTTTTCCCCCTCCTCAGATATCTCTTATTCTACCATAAACAGTTCCTTGAGTACGAGTAGTCTTTGTGACCACTGACCATAAAGAACCACTGCTTCTAGTGCGAGAGTCAAGGGACTGGGGACAGGATGAAACACAAACACACAAACCTACCTGAAACTCTTTGACTTACCAGTCTGCTCCTCCGGCTGTGGAGGACAAACATAAAAAGACGTGTGAAATCATGCAAACTTTCAAAAGAGGAAAAGTAAAAAAAAAAAAAACACAAAAAAAAAACAAGCACTGAGCTACTTCTTGGCATCTACTTGACAAAACTGAATGAAGAGGAGAGGAGGAGGAAGAGTCGGGCGTCATCAGTTCCAGGCTTGGGCAGAGGGAAGAGGCCCCACACCACCCTCTCTCTCTGTCTGTCTGTCTCTGTCTCTGTCTCTGTCTCTCTGTCTCTCTCTCTCTCTCTCTCTCTCTCTCTCTCTCTCTGTCTCTCTGTCACTTCCCCTCTTCCTGCTGCAGGGGCAGAGTCCGAGCGTGACCGACTGTCATGTTGATTGGGCACATCTGGATTTTTTTCTTACAGTATTCTGACCCCCACTTCCCACCCCCGCCCTGAACACACCCTCCATTTCTCTCCCATGGTGCTCTCATTTCAACTGACCAAGCATTTAACTTAGTCATGATGGAAGACAGGTTTGTCATATGCATATGGGACTGAATGCAAAAAAAAAAAAAGGAGAGAGAATAGAATCAACGTATTATGAACTTTGCAAGAAGATTTTTAAAGGTATGGTTATGATTCTTATCATTTGTGACTTTTGTTATGAAATACTGTATGAATCTAGTATACATCTATTTTTTAAGAGCAAAGAAAACATGAGAGCTTAGAGACGCTGCCTTTGCCAGTTGCTGGGGAAGTGCTGCCATGGAAACTAAGCAGATTTGGACCTGAGTGTGCTCATGTTCCTTTATTTACTGTGTTGATTGTTTTATTTTTAAGTCTGGTTGAGGGCAGGGAATATCTATTTTTTTTTAGCAACTCATTGAATTTTGAGTTTTTGTTTACTGTTCTTTTCAGTGTCTTTTTTTTAAAGTTTTCAGTACAGTCATATGTCCCTTGCTGTCCTGGTACTGGAAATGTTTTGGACGTATTATACTTTCATTCTTGTGGAATTGTTGGTATAATGATGGTGATGATTAAATTGGCTCACCTTTTGCTGTTTATGAATTGTATGTTGAATGTGAGCTTTGGGTTTCATATGGCATTCTGAAGAGAAGACTTGATACATGAACTCCAGATGAGGGTCGTATAATATGGGAGAATGCTGTGGTCTTTCCTCATTGAACACCTTGAATGCTCTGTGCAAAAAAAAAAAAAAAAAAGTAAAAAAAGCCCATTTAACAACACTGCATGCGACTGGGCTCTCATGATCTTATAATATGTGAAAAATTGCCCTCAGTAATGCCTCACGGCCTGCTGCCCATCATGATTTTTGTTCTGTAGTTTGGGGATCGGGAGACGATCATGTGAGATACATAGAGGGTAAAACGCATTGCACGTATATGGGCACTGTGCGACCACAGCCTGGCTCTGAATCCATCAGTGTTAATCTTCTCCGTGGCAACTGTGTGGCTGGTGTAGACCGGTGTGGTTCGTGGTGTGTCTTGCCTCTGCAGTGCAGTAAACCCAGTGCTCTATTCAATCAGTATGCTGTCAAGTCGGACTTTAGATAATGCACATCAGGGTGTTGTGGTCTGTTTTGTTTGAATATCACTGATTGTGTATGTATAAAAAAAATACAGAATTTAAAAACTACTCACTCATGTATAAGATGAGGGCTCTAACCTATCACAAAGTAATGCCACATTAAAAACCACAACCCCTGGTTGTTTAGCTGCTCTGTAATTGAAAATAAACATGCATATCCTTTGGTCTGCTGCAGAAGGGCAACGGTGGGTTTCTGAATAGTAAAATCAAAGACTTGTAAAATGGTCGCACTATGGTTTTGATGTATCATGGAGCAGTTAAGGCCACCCAAGGACATTCAGGGACGCAGCTGAAACGAAAAGGAAGAGGAGAGCTTCATTATCCGTTTCAGTGATTAAACTCAGAACAAAACTGGAATGTCTATGTGCTGTCTTTTGTCTCATTCTTCCATTCACACTTCCTGTCATTAGGACAATAACTTTTCCCAGGATTGAAGCACTGTGGTGTATGAGTGGTGAGTGTTTTTGGAAGCTGTCTGCCCTATATTACTGTAATGATGGAACAAGAAAGTGCTGGGAACAAAACCAAGAGTTGAAAGACTGAATACAGTCAAACATACTTGTAAACACACACACTCTCACCTTTCTACTAAAACTCTTCTGGCATGAAGCAGCTCCAGCCATGCGTTTGATTGTGGCGCCACTTTGTGGTGAAAACCAAGAAGCTCAGGTGAGGTGTAATGAAAAATAACTCAAAATCCTTTAGGATTGTGTGTAATGCAGGTATGTGAAAACATGTCAAGAAGGGAATATTTCTACACCTTCAATGAGAGTCTCACACTGTTTTCATACTTTTGGTATAACATGCTGCACATTTTTAGTCATTACCAGCAGGCATAATATTGACTTGTAATAATTGAAACTGAAATAATTGTCATGTAAAATGCAGACCTAATTTAGCATTAATTAAAAGAACAAATCATTAATTAATATGGCTTTTCATTTAAATATTTTATATCTTTCGGTAATAATTTGTCACAAAGAGGGGCATTCCACAATATTACACCACAAGAGTAAATATTCTGTCACTTATTACTGACTTTATTTCATTTCAACACAACTATACACAAACTTTGTTTGCTCCATCAAACTTTGGGCACAGTCTAACAGAACAGAAACTGGAACAACATACTGACTGAAAACCTTCTATAGAAACAGTTAAACCTATAACAATTGTGGCAAACTTTTCCAAAGCTCATGAGACATAGTACTTGAGAAATAAAAACAAGATTTATCATAAAAGCACACTAAACTAAAACACACACGGAACAAATACCAAGTGGAAAATATGGTCCTAAGAAAAACCAGAAAAATAAACTATGAGCATAGTTGTAAGCCAGAATCATACTTACTACAAGAACAGCTGTATGATATTGTACAATGTATGCATGTCCAGTCTAACATTGTTGTGTTCTCTAATATCTTCTCTTCTGATACAGTAAGCAAGGTTGGGTTTCACATTTTGTTCTGCACACCAACACAAACTATACATTTTAAACAGGTTTAATGTAACAGTGTTTAATATGGTGTTTGGTTTCACAGCTCGGTGCATGGTGATCTTAATGCTTGAGTCATCTAAGCAATGTCTACATTCCTAATTCATGTCCAGAATCATCTCTTGTCATCTCTATTATTACTATGCTAATTAATGTAACCATGGGACCAACACTCTCGGTCACTGTTGCTATGGAAATATAGGACACTGGAGGTGTGTCACATCATTCGTTGCAGCCCAGGTAACGGATTCCGGCCGTGGATATAGAATTTGATTCATCATGCCTGGATCAAAATGTGTATGCACTTCTGCGTATCATGCAATACTGACACATGAAGAATTTATATGCACGTAATCAAAAATCATGCGTGTAGCAGTTTGTATGTGTTGAATATATATATGTAAATATCAATAGTTACACATATTTTACTTAACATTTCTGCTAGAGACTTGTTGAGTTCAATGCAACACATTAATCATAATCTGTCACTGGCTTTGGTGTATATGAGGGAACCTGCACATGTTGGACTAAGGTCTAATAACTCACAATATAGATAGTAATCTGACTACAGAAAGACAAGGAGTCACAGGATGGCAGGGTGAACTGTGGACTCCTGGAGCAGCACAGTGATGATGATAAAGGAACACCAGAGCCTCTTCAGGATAAGTGTTCTAGCCCTTCACAAATCATCTTAGAGACATCCGGAGACAGAAACAACACTTCAAATGTGGCCTCTCAAATGCCACAGATTAAAAAAGGAGGATGTATCAGTGTACACCGTGTTTACAAGTAACTTGCAATGGGAGGCAGCATGGCACAAGCAAAGTCTTGTTATATCGAGTCAAAGAGGAAACAGAAAAACAGAGGAGTAACCAAAAACACACAAGAGACAGTTACCAAACAGTGTTTTCTGTAATACAACACAGGGAAATAACAATAAAAAGTGTATGTGTTTAGAATTAAAGAGAGGTGGACAAGAAATGGGAGTAAAATAATAATTTGTGAAATATCATCTGAGCAGCTGACATAAAAACATGAATTGAATAATTTAGAATTATGCAGTCTGGCATTTTTGATAAAGTTACTATAACAACTGCAAACAACAACAAGTAACAGTATTACATGATATACATAAATAATGGTAAAATAAGCTGTGACAGAGCACAGTTCCCAACAGAAATTGAGTCCAGTAGAAACAGGCATACAGTGACATTACTTTATATAATACTATACAACAGTGTCTATACATCTTAGCAGCAATTTGGTTAGAGGCAGGCTCGGTATATCAACCAAACCAGTACTATTTATGTAATATAAATTATGCGTGTAGCTATAATGAAGCAGCGAGTGACATGGTATGAAATACTTTCCTGCTGATTGAATACTCTTATTCACATTTATGTTTTAATACATTTCAGTAAAATTGGTCACACATTAAATCACACTGCTGTACTACAGAACACAAGAGTTGCACTGACATTGATTACCTCTTTAGTGTCTGAAAGAAATGTCATCACTTAATCACAAGTCAGATTTAAAGTTTTAAATATAAAACCCTCCAACTTTTTATACAGTTTCTGTTTTCTGTACAGTTATTTACAGTCGCACCACCCTCCAGAGGAAATAACCTGGAACAGAAATAGAGGAATGATAAGGTTGCCAGTTTTAACAAGAATGAGCACAGTGTTGAGTTGTTATTTTTTACACAGTACAAGACTATGGAAATTTGCAACAGGCCTTCTGCTGTAAGCTATGTATATAATCCTAGGTTTCCATGGAAAATTCAGGTCAGCCTGGGGACCATTGGCAAGTTGGCATTCGTTTCCCTTCTACCTTACCTCAATACAGAGAACAAACATTCAAACAGATTTTCATTTACAGAATACGGATGAACTTCTGGTTATGTTATACTGGATTTGTTTACAGGGAAACACAACAATGTGTCAAAGGCAGATAGAAGATAGAACGTACTTCCACATGTTTTTCATTTGGTGCTTCGTCCTTCTTAACAAGGGACATGTTCCTCTGTCAAGTCCCTGTTTAATATTTAATTATGTTCTCACCCTCTCTGATGTGATCTTACAGATATTCATAAGAGCCGACTCTTATTAGTTTCAAAGAGATGGCTGTCTGTATGAGTCCTACAACCTTCCTCTCAGATGCTGGTCTGCAGGTCGCCATTCAGCAGAGTACTTTGGGTCTCCGTGGGGTCATTCATCATGCGAGACTTATCCTGCCGGCTATCGCTTCGATCTACCTCATCCAGCCCACCCACCTTCTTTAGACATAAAACATTCTGGAAACTCTTCTTGAAGTTCTCCGACAGGAATGCATAGAGGATTGGGTTGGCGCAGCTGTTGGCGTATCCAAGAACCACCACAAAAGCAAAGGTGCTCCTCAGGATGGGAGTGGTGCTGATTGTTCCTGTCACCGAGGTGACGTTGAAGACGTAGAAAGGCAGCCAGCAGAAGACAAACACTGCCACCACGATGGACACCATCCGAGTCACCTTCCTCTCTGACCGTTTCCTCTTGGATGAACCCACACGGATGCCCGAGGATTTCACCTTAATGATGATGAACAAGTAGCAAAGGCAGATGACCATGAGGGGCAGGAAGAAGCCCAGGATGAAGGTGTAGAACATAAACGCTGTGTAGTAGGCCTCTTCAGGCTCAGGCCACACGATCGTGCAGAAGCAGCCATCATGCTTTGTGATGATCCCACTGTAGATAACAATGGGCAGGTTAACCATCAGTGACACCCCCCACACTGCTATGTTAATAGTCTTGGCCATGCGTGGCTTGCGCCACTTTGTGGACTTAATCGGATGCACCACAGCCAGGTAGCGGTCAATGCTCATGACCATCAGGCAGAAGATGGATGTGAACTGGTTCAAGGAGTCAACAGTCATCACCACCCTGCAGAGCACAGGACCAAACGGCCAATGAACCAGCGCCAGCTGGATGGCGATGAACGGCAGGCCCAGCATGAAGAGCACATCAGCCACTGCCAGGTTGAGGATGTAGATGTTGGTAACTGTCTTCATCTTAGCATAGCGCAGGATGACGTAGATGACAAGGGCGTTCCCACAGAGTCCCACGGTACAAACCAGAAAGTACATGCAGGTGATGACCACCGTGCTGGTTTTGTTGAAGCTGTGGTCTGTGTAGTTCCCATGGAGATTGGTCTCATTGCCCTGCTCAAAGCTGTCATACATGAGGTGCTCCGAGAGGTTCGGCGGGGATGATGGGAAGATCCAGGAGTCCATGATACCTCACTGTCTTGGATTATGGCATCACCTGAACACATAAAAATGTATGTCAGTAACTGTGTAAATACATTAAAATCAGCTTTTTAATTATAAATTATTTTTATACTCTTGGCAGTTATAGTCCAGAATACCGAGAATAAAAAAAGCCATTTCACTTGAAATAGATTTTTATATTGATTTTTTGCTTTCCAGTAAAATCCATACTTATCATCTTCATTAGATATTGAATGTGATCTCTCCTTCTTCCTCTCTTCTGACTACTTGCTGACGGATGTTACGGTGTCTATTGAACCAACTGATCTAAACGTAATACATGTCTATCAAGTGCCATTTTTTGCATTGCAGCACAGGAGTGAGGAGACACAATACAGTAATCACTGTGACATCATGAATCCATCCTATGAGTCAGACCAAAAGCTGACGTTCCTGTTAGCTGAAAGAAGTCACATTTACTTGTATGCAAAGAAAATGTGTTTTTTCCAATCACCCTTATGTTCAGAGGCACAGTACCTCTATGAAGGATTTTATCGATTTTGTATCTTTCTGATTTATAGCATGTGTAAAGAAGAGTACCTCAGAGTGTGAGGTAGTGATTTCCACCTGAGGCACAGACATTCTTTGTGTGTTTATTTGGTCAGGCACTACCACCAAGGGAAATCACTCCGCACACCCTACAGTCATCAGCTTTTCCTTGGGGAATTGCTTGCCCTTCACATGATCAGCTGCAGCAGGTTACACTGAATTCTCCACTGACACATTTTTTTCAATTTATTAGTGGGTGGGCATGGATGTAAATTAATCCCAGCCTAAGTAATTGAATAAGGGGAATCACTGTACTGCCAATAGCCTCACCACGGTCAGATTGAAGTGCTTGTCACTGCCAATGCACAGGAGGCAATCGTGGTCTGACAACTTTGTTTGGTGCCAATAACATGAGAGGTTTTATTATGCCAGTTTATCATTTTTACCATGGCAGCAGAATTATGTGGAGTCTTGTTTTTGGTGAATTGGTGACCAGATGTTTGAGCTCATTGAAAACATAGCCTGTTTGTCCATAAATGTGCGTTGTCTGAGTCAGGTGGATGGACAAAATATTGTGTCATGTAGCAGTTGGAAACGCTTTGGGGGAAACATCTTTTGTTTGTGTTGAAGATAAACACATGATTATTGATTAGTCATAAAGAATGTCCCACTGAAGCACTTGTTAAATCATCAAGTCATCATTATGAAATATTCTTTTGCAAACTGTTAACTGTGAGGCATTATGTATATTGAGCAACAGGTATTCTTTCTATAAAAACAGCCATGGAGCCAGTACAGTCAAAACAGTTTTCCACCAGAACAACTGGTGAAATACTACTCAAATAAAGTGGCTACTTCAAGTTCTTTCTTTCTTTTTTTTTTTTCAGGTAATATTTTTCTTCTTCGCTGATCAAGGCCATGAATTCTACTCTAACTTTTGCTTTTAGCAGCTACAAGGTAGGAGGTGGATACTCAGCTGAATAAATGATTATATTCTCATAGTTAATCATGCAAATCCAGCTCATGGAAAATAATGTGAGAATGAGGTCAAGACAGGAATTTAATTTAAAATGTTCGCAACTCTGCCAGCTGAGGATTTTGCGGTATGAAATCATGTTTGTTTTAATATGCATGCAAAAACATCACAATTTTACCAGGGCAACGTGCAGACTGGGACACATGGAGACACCACAGTAAATATTGTAATGTTTCAAACGATAAAAAAACAATCTCTTATGTTTGGGGAATGGAATAATCACATTAACCATAATGTGATCTTTGTATTGTACATTGTACATTTACTGACATGTGCGTCATCTGTGACAATTCAGCAGTCATTCCACTGTAAGTCAACAAAAGTATCATCTTACCTGCAGCTGGATTTGATCTCACTATTTACATAAAACATACGACACTTCTGCACGGAAGTATTTCAGTGTTTATGGCAGATTCATCTTCAAATATTCCTCAAGTTTGTCTCACCGGCATCGTAGTGGAAAAACTCTCTGGAATGTGAATTTCCATTTTAATAATCCAATTATGTAGCCTGCATTCAACACGAGGAGAACGAAATAAAAAAAAAGGTCGGACAAGTACATAAAATATAAAAGCCACTTTGCTTTGCTCTGCTAAAGGCGCCTATGCGCTCGTGGTGTGGCGCGCTCTGTGACTGGCTCCAGCTGGAGAGCGCGGATATGTTAAAGGACGCACATGAACAGCGCCGAGGAGGTGCTGAAGAGACTCACCTCTGAACGAAAGAGAGGCTGTCTCCTGTGATACACATCCAGTCCTGCATACAGATGAAGCCAAGTTAAGTAGAGCGCACATTTTAATGGCACCTTAATAAAAATTCATTGAGAGTGAAGCTTGTTGAACATGGTGCTAAGAGTGGGCACGGAGAAAAATGGCAATTTAAAGTCACAACCTTTAACAATATTAAAACACAGCAGGTCTTAATGTAACTTTTCTTCCCAATACTCGAGCCGAAGTGCTGCTTCCGCGTTTTGCCAAAATTGACTTGTCTCACTAAAGGGTGTTAATGGCTGAATAATTGCTGAATACATTTGACAGTATGTTGCAAAAAAACAGGAAATGCTCTCAATAATTATTTTCCCTTAGACAACATGGGCTTTCAAAATGTGTCAAACATCATTCTGATTAATTAGTCAAACATAAACCGTTTTTACGCACGCCTCCACGTCCATTTATCGGAGTTACATACAGATGAAAATCCTCTTTTTTGGAACAATGTTGCTTTTCTTTTTATGCAGTGTTCCTCCGACAGGTGTGAGTCCTGGTTCCCCCCCAGATCCAGGTCCACCCGTGCTCCACACTCCAACCATCAGAGGCAGCACTGAGCGCGGAGATGCGAAGCAGCACTCAAATTACGCGCCGTGAAAATCCCACACGCAAGCTCCATGTGAGCATGTGTTGTTGTTAATCATTGTTTAATCAATTAGATAAAAGTATAAAATATTTGTGTGTCTGTGTGTGGACGGATACTGGCCTTTCTGCGTTGTGGTGGTTGCTGTTCATATTAGCTGCGCCCAGGCCTCAGATTTTCTCCAAACATCTGATCATCAACCTACATCCAGTCTCCAAAACATCAGCTCACTGTGTGTGGATGATCATACAGAGGCCATTCAACACTTCAACCCTTCACAGTTTGATAGAGAGACATCCCTGCATTCTGGTGTGAGTGTAGTTCAATCTGCTGCACAGGTAAGGTACATTTCGTTATCCCTCAAATCTTGATTCCATGTTCTTGTCATGAAATCAAGAGTTTTTACAGAGAGAACGTTGTGATGTATGACTGTTGTTTCTCACCATGACTGTGATGCTAAGTTGCATTTGGCATTTGCTGTGTCTGTGTGTGTTTGAGCAGAAGGTTGTTAAATGTAGATATATTTTTAGAGAATTTTACTGGCACTACAAAATGCTAGTATTTTGTGTCTGTCAGCTGTAAACACTTGGCAGCCTTTGTCAACTAAGTAGTACTTATGTGGCAAAAACGTGATGATTTAGGGATCATCTTCTGTCACCTAAAATGATGCTTCAACTTCTGAACTATATGACCTCTCTAGTTTTCTGGGAAGTGTTTGGTATTGGTTCATTTAATTACCATTTGGTGTGCTTTTACCCACAGCCACAGATTTGGGTTTCTCTCCCATGTATTAGTTGAGCTCCACATTTTAAAATACAAAAAGGTGCAGGGATGCTTTTATGTCATCTTATGACTTAATATCAAATTGGTCAAGTCTGGAGGTCTCATCTAACTAAAGGGAATCAGCTGCTTTGCTGTCAGTGCAAACCACTTGGCAACATTAAAAGTCAGACGGCCCTTCACACAACTCCTCCCCTCAGCAGGGATACTGAAGTCACCAAATTTTGGGCCAAAGTTTCTTTTCAGTGCCTCCAAGAAGCCTCAATCACTTTAGTTAGCACGGCTGAGAAGCAGGTTCTGTCATGGAGGGAAAGTGAAGCGGATAGACGTGAGCTTCTTTTGAAATGTGTTGATTTTTAACAAGAAGAGTATGTTTTATTCCTGACCTGTAGGTTAGGTAGCTTCTTATTTCTTTGTCAATGGAGATGAGCTGAGTTAAAGAATCTCAACATTGATGCATTCCTCATGTTATCAAAGTCATGCATTGACTTGCTGTGACTCCATGTCTCTTAAAGGTGATGTCAAGCAATCTGCTACTGAAGCACTGTATTGACAATAGATGCTTGTTCCTTCTCTTTGTCTTTAAAAACTCAACACTGATTGATTCCACATTATTCTTTGGCCAAAAAGTAATTAAATGAGAGCTGGAAAATTAGCACGTCTTGCTGCCAAAGTGTGCGCAATTGTGCAAAATGAGAGACAGTGGTAGTTTGTCTCACTCTCTGTGTGGAGGTTTTGTTTGCACATGAACTCTGCATGGAGCAGGCAGAAAGGTCACAGGGGAAATTAAACGAATTAAGAAGAGAAAGCCGTAAATTATTAGAGGTTATCTTGCCAGAAGGCGCAATCAATGACCCATTAACTTGTGGTAAGCACTATATGGGTAAAGCAAAGCCAGAATTTTGCCGTGACATTTTAACATTGACATTTTGACTAGAATGATGTTTTCATTTACCTTCTTGAGATGTTAGGGCAGTTGAAGTTTAAAAAAAGGATTATTGATAAGACAAGCCAAAAGGACCCTTCAGGTATTGTCGTTGTTTATCAGTATTCTTTTAGAGTGGAACAAGCATGCCAATACATATTGGCATTGAATGATGTCTGGAGTGAACTCTTGATGGCTCCCTGGGTTGATTAAATTCTGTGTTACTTCAACTGATAGTGGAGATATAATGCAGGAGAGAGCTCAAAGCTCAGGTCTTTATTTGCTTTCTAATTACTGAGGCATGACCAAGCACCCCTCTGTTCCAGGCCCTGAATTGAAAGCATTGATTATACATCCTACCAGGGTAAATTGACAAACAATTAGTAGCCCAAGGCTGCTGCAAAATATTCAGTGAATACTGCTGCTGCTTTTGGCATTTTTGTAATTATTCTGCTATGAGAGGAATGCATTAACCAGGTGTTCTGAAAGGGATTGCTGCAATATGTTAGCACAGAACAAATGTTCTTCAGTGGCCTCAGGCAAACCTTTTATCATTTTCAGATTCATTAAGAGAGAGAGAAATCAGATTTAGAGTTGTATTTTTTTTATTAGATAGATCAAAGCCTGTGTGCACATGTCATGTCTGTTTCATGCTGCAATAGATGTAGTGGTTGTCCCCATGGATTGAATTCAGACCTCTTCCATCTCAATCATAAAGATGTGTCTAGCTAATTGCCAACCAATAATAATGATTATATATAATAAGCTATTCTGATATATGACAAAAACAGATGGAGCAGTGTAGTATTTGCTTTGATAGGGCTACAACAAAACTTTTTTTTTTATGATTTATTGGTTAATCTGTTGATCATTATCTTGATTAATTGGTTCATATAATGTCAGGATGTTGTTGAAAAATGGCCATCACAGTTTGCCAGTCTGTCTGACCAACAGTCCATAACCCAAAGATATCCTGAAGAGCAGCAGGAAGTCTTCACGTTCAAGGAGTCAGAGAAAACAACCATTTGATTTTCAAGGGTTCCTGATTCTTCAAGTATTAAAGAGCAAATGTTTTGCTCTGTTTACCTTCAGTTTAATGTATACTCAGTTACAACAGTATGATAGTAAATCCTGCCCTAATGAAGGTTATGATGTTTACACTGTTGTCTTAGGCTGCATTAGTTTTAGCAAGGTGTACCTAATAAACTGGCAACAGGATGTATGTTGCACACTGATTTAGAAAAATTGACTTTTTTAACTGTTGACCGGGAATATATTTGAGGTGTTCTAATATTTGATATCAATTTGTCAGCCAATCAACACGTTTCCTCTGTGGCCACAGTATGATTGTGACTCTTATCAAGTCAAAACAGTCTCAGTCCATAAGCCAACTTGTATCGGCTGCTCTGTGTGTCCTCTTTACACATTGCTGTTTATTTACATAAAATGAGTCTGGCTGCTGTGATAAAGACCGCCGAGGCTCACTCTAGCTCCTAGGAGACAACGGCGTTATTCTGGAGGATGTTGATCTGTGCGCTCTTGATGCTCTTTTCAAAAAGCGAAAACTAAAAGAGGTTTTGTGGGACTGTGGGACTGTAGTATCATCATAAACACTGTCGTAACACACCTCTTCCTTGACATTTATACCATATTTTGCCTTGTCACTCTTAGATTCTGACATAAACTGCTCTGGTTACTCAAAACATTCCTAAAACACTTCCACAAATACCAGCTTATGGCACACTAGGCTGTATTACACAGTGCTGCTTTTGTGGTCAGTTTTGAGATGCTCCTTATTTTAACTGCCTTGGTTTTACTGACTTGTAATGAATTTTTCACTCAGAATTTGAATTTTGAGACTATTCTACTTACTTTTGCTGACTTGAATGTGAAAGTCCCTTATCCCACCTTGGAAGATAAAATTATCTTATGTCCACTTATTAGCTTTTTCCAGAGTGTCCATCTCATCACGTCTTCATCAGCATTCTCATGAAAACCCCCTTGAGCACAGACTGCAGGTGCGATCACCTTCTTCATATACAACCACTTTCACATCACGTGACCACAGTTCTACACTTAGGTCACTTGATGACATCTGAGCCATCTCCATGACAACTGAGGAGACTTATCTGATGAAGACTGTGAGATGCAGTCGAATGCTCTGGAAAAAGCTTAGAAATGAACCTTGTATTAGGACATTTTTGCTAAAGGTTTGCTTACTATTTGGTGTCTGTGGAATGCTGTATAAAAACCCACTTAATATAAACATATAAATATGAATATATAAACATATCCACTACATGTATTGACTGTACTACCACTGTAGTTTATAGCTGGTACAAACTCTACAGTAGATGTGATGTGTTGAACATGAGCAGGCGTGATTCCTGAAGGAAACAGATTTCAAATTAAAAGGTTCCTGTCACTGAGTGTGACATATTTAGGCCACATCCCTGAGTTTTCATGAATCACAGGAATGATATTGTGCTGTTCATCTTTCGAGGAGGTACAGATGTGAGACTGCAGGTGATAGCCAAACTGGGACCAAACAGTCTTCGCCACCTGCTGTCAACTGGGACCAAACAGTCTGAATGATGATGAGGAATCAATTTAGATTTACTGCATATCAGAGGTCTTAATAGAGAATATAAATACTAACTAATTCCACATTTCCAACAATAGATGTTCCCGTGACATTTGAAATATCTGCATGTAAAATCCAAATGAATTGCACATTCATCTCTGTGGCTGTAATGCTTCATTTAAATTGGATTATAAATTGATGAATTTGTGGGTAAAGTTGAGATGATAGAGCAAGCTGGAGGAAGTACAAATTTATTCCCCCGTGTATTCTGTGTTGTGAAAACTGCTAAATGGCTAATTAGCGATATTAATGTTGCCTGTGGTGTGATTTATTAAATCAAACATTGAGATGTTTTTATATTATTTTGCAGCTACAAAAATCGTTTTATGTTTTTAACCATATTACCCACAACATTAACATGGGGTTTTAGTCACAGCTGCAGCTCTGTTTCATAATTGAGCAAAACTCCATAATAACAGAAACACTTTATGGTGTAGCTGAATTTTGCGGCACATCCACCGAGCTGCTGCTTTGCCTGTTGTCACCTGTTTGCATATAATAGCTGACAGCTGGTCAGTTCCTGGTGTGGCTGTAACTGTGCTCTCAGAGCCTCAGAGGCTTGTTGTAACCTGTTCCCTGGCATGCAAAGCAGACGCTGCTCACTTTTTTGTTTTGCAGAGGAGCTAAAGAACTGCTCGTTTCAAGGCTTTTAGGTGTGATTGATTGTGTTATTTTGTAGCAATAAATCAATCTCCGTCATCACATTGATTCTCAAAGCATTACAGATCAAAAATGTACTTTATGAGTAAGACGAAACATTTGAGACGAGATGAATTGAAATCAGTGTTTATTGTGCAGTTTTGTGCCTTGTGGTATTTCTATTTTGGGGGGTACTTGGTGTTTCTCTTTTTGCGTTTCATGTTAATTTCATTTTCCTTTTGCTTATGCATACACATGTTTTATTTCCAGTGGAACATACTAATTAAAATGTAAATGAAGCCTTTGAATAATCTCTACTATTTTCAGGCTTCAAGATCAGTGCCACGTCTGAGCTTGGCAGCCAGCTCACAACCTTTTAGATGTATGTGGGTTGGCATCTTATTGCTGTATGTCTTCAGAGTCTGCGACAGTATAGAGCACTGAATGTTATCCCATTACCAGATTTTCCCTCTAAGTGCTGATTTTCTTTTGTTCTTGGTGTAGATTTATGGTGCATTAAAATCCCCATTTCATTCCAGCCGTCAGACAGAGTTTTATAAACTTCTGACTCTCAGCTGTGACATTGTCCTACTCACATTCCCTTTGAACGATGAATGGCTGGTTGTGGCTGATGCGTGACAATAACCACAGATAGTCTTTTTTGTTGTGAATTTGACCTTAAAAAAAACAAAGCAGTGGAACAAATCATTTTTTATAAAATGAAACTATTCATCATACACTTGTTTTCTTTCAGTCTTTCTTTTTACAGTTTTTGTCTGTGTTTGGCCAGTTTGTGCCTTGCAGTAATGTAACTGACTCAAGTACTGTACTTAAATACATATTTGAGGTACTTGTACCTTTCATTTCGTACTACTTTAATTCTTTGGGATATTATACTATAATATTGTACTTTTAATTGTTGTTTTTGTCGCTTTGTTATGTATTAGTACACCATGTTAATTATTGAGCTTTAGAGGTGCTGCTAGGTAGACTGGGTAGGCTAGCTGTGTTCCCATGTTACTAGCCTTTGTACTAAGCTAAGCTAATTGGATACCAGCAGCACATCAGCCAGAAAGTAGCTGATGGTGTACTGGACCGTTATTCTGCTGCTGTTCTGCTGGCCTATGGCATAAAAATGCTATGTCACCCATGTTCCACTGTTATATACTACTTCTCACCGCCGTTCTTCTAAACGAATGTCACTGCTGATTACAATATGGTGCTGTGATGGCTATTACTCCTGTTTCATTGGCATACTGGTGGTGTTAGTGTCATGTTGATTCTTCTTAGTGGTATGCTGCTTTGATAAGTGGGATGTTGTGACCAGGGGTTAAAGAGGCCAATTAGCTAACTGTAACCGAAGCTAAGCCAGCTGGCTGTTGCAGGGCTGTGCAGTGTGGGTCTGGCATTGGTTGTCGACTGATGGGGTGATTGGCAAACAGCAAGCTAGTTAGTATCATGGTAATTTATTTTCCAGCATTCAGTCTTGTGTATGTCACTCTTGGCCGATGTCCAAGCTGATGCTCACTCGCGTCTAACAGGATGCTGACTCAGTTCATTTAATGCCCAAAGGTGTCATTATAATAAGTTTTTTATGTCAAATTTCTGGGCTCCACAGATGTGATTTTAACCATCTCTAAGAGTTTACCTCTCCCCCCTGCCCTCTTCTGTCACGGCTCATAGGACTGTTTGACCTGCATTGGAAAACAGCATGTCTCTTCTCTCCCACTGACAAATACCATTCCCCAGTGGCTTTCAATGATTTCTCATACCAACAGTGACTACAACTCATAGTCTAGTGTGCCAGTCAAAGAGGTGTACCCCTCAGAATCAGCGTATGCCACTAGAACAGGAGTGGCATACCATCCGTCACTTTTCAATCTCAGCGTTTCTCCTGGCTGCTGGCTATAGCTTCATATTTAACAGACAGATATGAGCTTTGGTATCCGTCATCTCTTTGAATAAGCATATTTCTCAAAAAGTTGAACTTTTGCTTTAACTGATGGATCTTAATACTTCATCCACCACTGGAGAGTAGCATATTGCAGAGTCTTATGAAGTTATATTAAAAAAATGAAGAAGTTATCATCAGGATGTTGCATTTTTCTTACTTGCCTTCCAAGAGCCTTTTTTACACGTGAGACGAATGCCTTAAATTGCACATCTTCGGATCACGTGATATCCACACAGCAACAACATGTGAGCAAGATGTGCTCCACACAGATGTATGGTAAACCGCATTAAGGTTCACCCATTACCTACGATGAATCAATTTAGCTTTCTATAGGAGAAGCTTATATAGTTTATTTTTCCAGAGGGAGAACACTTACAGCCAAACTTTTCTGCTATACACTTACACGGGAGAGAACAAACTGAGGAGTAAAGCTCTTGTGTCCTACTGTGTGCAGCTTTCTAATCTCATGAAACCAAAATTTGTTTTCACTCGTCTTTTCAGAGCCTGGAGATGATAGATAATGTAGCTCATGGGGGGAGGCAGGCGTCAGCTCAGATTTCTCAGGTGGGCTGTGTCTGAATGAGCTGTCAGTGGCACTGACCACCTCCTTTGGCTGTCTGTGACTCAGTAGTGTCTGGCAATACTCACCCCTCATGAGTTATAATATTAGAATGAACAGTCATTGCAGATAAAAAAAGCCTTTTTGTTTGTATAGTGCTTTTATTTCGTTTGTCATTTTAGATAGTAGACGTAGTTTGGTCCAGATATCCCATTATGTGTACCGAGTTTCTATTAAACAGTGGAAATAACATACACGCACTTCTTCTTCCACATGTGAAATAGTAATTAAGTGACTATTCTAGCATACAGTTGCTTCCACTCTATCACTTCAAATGCCACCCATTTATGTTAGCTATTCTTCCGGCACATCAGCAGGAACTCCTCTTCGCGCTGACACAAATTACTAATTGTCTCACACAAATTAAAAAAAAAACCTTTTTTCTCCTGATACCTGCTGGGCTCCTTACAAAGTTTAGTGATGTGATGAGTTTGTTTCAACTTTCAAGATTCTCTTCAAATAAATGCTCTGCACTACATGCCTGTTGCTGGGCTGAAAATGAAGCTTGTGAATGCATTTTTATTTCTAAATTGCCTTTGAATCATGGGGGAAATTAATGGAGTGAATAACACCACCTGCCCCAGTTCTGTTTCTGCATTGTAGATTGATTAAAACATGCTAAATATTCTATAAAGTACCAGACTGGTAATGTTGTGCACAGCATGATATTTAACTATTTAACTTAATCACTGGTGGAGAGCAGCTAATGTGCCCTCTTGAATACACCTCTGGTAGATAAAATATGATGCCATGTAGTCTGACCTACATGCTAGAAGTTTAAGTCTGAGTCACATGGAGATTTTTTTTTTTAATCTGAATTGTGCTACTCACATAGTAATGGTCATACTCCAGCATCATTGTGATGTTTTAGTGTTTATTGAAACCTAACCTTTTACTCAGTACCATGACATTTGTTCAACTGCTTTTCAATCGCATGTAACGTGTTGTCATCCCTTACTTTTAAAAGTATTTGCTCTAACTTTTGTAGATCTGATCATTTTATGGCTAATCATGATTCCATTGAGTTAAGAGAAAGACGAATCAGTCGTAGTATGACAGTAGTTGCAGCCTTAAAATTGGACTGCTGTGATAACATAATAAATACCATGTTGAACAATACAGCGTAATGAAACCAACCTTTTAAAAAATTGCAAACCAACAACAGGTTTCACTTGATTTTGTGTATTATTAAGTCCATCTGTATTGGTGTGTATGTGAGTGAGGGAGGCTGTGGTACGCTTAATATATTAGCATTCAGACTGGGGCAGGAGGGGCAGATTTGGCTGTAGCACTGTTCTTTGGGAGAGGTGTAAACAGAATGTGCAGCCATCTGCACAACGCAGACCTCTCATCTACCAACTACAAGTGAAGCACCTGCCACCATTCAGTAAATAATTACTTAAAGTAGTGTTAACAACATGACTCTCTGGGCATTTGATCATGCATTACAAAGATGCATGATCAAATGCCCAGAGAGTTTGATTTAATTTATTTAACATGCTCAATGGAAATCTGTTTGCATTTAGAACAAGCTATTTGGCAAAGGTCTTAAATAAATGCAAGCCTCACTCTTGGCTAAGGTACTATTTCTATAGTACTAGTGCTATAGTACTAATGTACCCCTTCCTCTTCTCTGAACTTATGATTAAATGCATCAGTTCTGTAATTAAAGAAAATTGTTTAATATTTTATGCCACAGGATATCTCAGTTTGATATTATTTAAAAGGTTAAAGGTCCAGTGAGTGGGATTTGGTGGCATCTCGCAATGAGGTTGCAGACTGCAACCAACTGAATACCGCTCACCTCTGCCTCCTTTTTCAAGTGTCTGGTTTGTCTGTTCTGGGCTTCTGTAGTAACGGGGTGGTTCAACATGGTGTCTATATATAAAGCATATAAAAGGCTCAATCTGAGGTAACAAGAACACAATTCTATTTCCAGGTGATTATAAAAAACGTACCTATAAATATCATATTCAATTTATGCCAATAGATCCTGTCAAATCTTACACAATGGACGTTTAAAGGAAACTTTCATAGGAACTAATTAATCCTGTTTGGCCAATAGTAGTGTGGCTTCTGGGCTCCATATTGTAGCCTCTTTGGAAGTAGACACAGCCACTACAAAGAAAAGGAATGTACCTTACAATACATTGAATCAATATCCATATTGAAACACCACACATTAACACAGCAGGTGCAAATGTAAGAGGCGAAAACGGATTTTTCTAAAAGTTCATGTGGAGTCTCATGCTTCTAGGCTTCATGAAACTTAATTCTTGTGCCTTTGAGAGGCTTCAAATGGACTTTAATCTGATATTTTCCTGATATTCATCCCTTAGTGCTATCTTATACTGTTTTGTATCTTGCATAACAGCATCTGTTGAAAGCCCTTGTGCTTTCTCATTGGCCGTGTATAGGGAACAGTTCAGTTTACATGAGCTGGCACGACATTGCATATGAAGTAGGTCAAGAGTGTCTGAAACACCGGAGAGGATCAACTTTAATTTAAAACTCATCTTTCTCTCCTTGTCTCTCTTCTGTTGTTGTTAAGTGAATACAGGGCCTTGTTGATTTGTGCAACCTGCCTGTGGGCACTAAATCAAGAAATAATAGCCACATTATGTTTAAGTCAAACCAGTTGTGAAAGCAGTTTATCGACATAAAAGCAGATACAGGTTCAAGAGGCAATCTGTAATCTGTATTTATGAGGTTTTGTTCACAATGGTTTATTTTGATGTTTCATAGGCCAACATTCAGCTAAAATAATGACCAGTGATCTTAAGGAACAAATATATCTTCTTCCTGCATGGAAGAATATATATGCATGGAAAATAGAGACACACAGAACATGTGTGTCTTTATTTTCCCAGTTCAGTTAACCTTTTTTCTTAGCTACATCTTAGCTTCTGTGTGTCGTGTAATAATTCAGTCCATGTGAAACCTTTTATGTGCATTCTGTGGTTTGAACTCATCAAGCATTCAACAGATAGATTCATTATGAATAAAAAGAAACAGCTCTCTTTAAACTTAATTGGCCATAATCGGGAAAATTCTATCTATTGTCAGTGCTTCAAAGCCTCGTTTATGTTTTATTATGGTCGGTTAACTAGAAAATGGTCTGTTAAAAATGTGCTGGTGCCATCTTTGTTGTAGTATCACTTTCAGCACATTACAGATGTTACACAATGCACGCAGTAACTTGGTAGATCATGTTTCATACACACATGCACAGCATAGGAGCAGGGTGGTGAAGAGAGAATTAGTCAGTACAACAAAAGGCTTATTTGAGTTTAATAAGATGAAGATGAAAAGTAACCTGCCGTCCTCTGTCCGTCCATGTGTCTGGTTGTCTAGGATGAGTTGTTTTCAGCTCTGGCTTTATTCATGCTTACAATGTGCACCCCGTGGCCCTGCAGGGATTATCTCCGGTGCCATGGATGTGCATATTTATCCTGCTTAAATGCCACTGCCTTGAGTCTGTCAAACACACACACACACACACTGATATGCAAAACCTCTGATAATAACATGCATCATGAGTATTTTGCTAATTTAACTAACACATCACAATTTGGTTGTGCTTTTGTATATATATTTTTTTGTACTATTTTAAGAAAGCCACATTTTCTACAATTGTAGTCACATTTATAATTATCATAATCATCATATAGTTTTCATTGTTAGATGTTTCAAGATTTGCATAGCAACAGATGGAAATCCACCTTATAAATCAGCCACTAAGCTCCACTAATTACTCAATCATTAGCTACCCTTTGTGTGCACCCTTGACGGAATTACTACTTTGATTATCTGACCATTATATACCATTTTATGTTGTAAAGTGATAGTGTTTCTTTGACCATAAAAGAAGCCTTCAGAAAGACTTGGAATTTGACAATATCTGATTGATACTGGATTAATAATGGAGCAACAGTCCATGGCACTTTCCCATGATTTCCACGCTTGTTTTCACTCTTTCGCAAATACTGTGCTGTTCTTTAAATATTTGTTTTGGGATTTCTGTGTTTGCATATGCAGCAGCCAAATTGGTGTAATTTTTGGTGTACACACACACTGGCTCTGCCCTGCAGTGAAGTGAACCTATTGCTGTGTGCGTACTGTGCTGGTTGGAGTTTCATGTATCTTTTATTGGCAGAAAGAGGCGGCAGCTAAACTGCTTTTTATTCATTGTCTTGTATCTGTTGTTTATTTGTGTTCTCTTATAAGATGAAGTATTTATTTGTTTATTTACATAATGCCCAGTGAGTAACAGTTTAGGATTTAGGCTTTTGGAAATATGAGGCCTGTGTGATGTTTGCTTAGCAACACAGATTACAAAACACACAAGGCTGGGCACAGATGGCTGTGTAAAGAGATACAGAAACATGACAAGTGGTAAAGTGAGAGAGAGAGAGAGAGAGTGTGAGAGGGAGAAGCAGAGGTGTGTTGTCATACCCAACCAGAGATGTGGTGACAGAGATGGAGAGCTCGGCTGCCTTCGGTTGCAGCGACAAACCCTGTTTCAATAAAGCATCGCCCGCCTCTTAATGAATCCTTAATAATAAACCAAGAGCACTGTTGCTGCTCGAACCTGCCATGTGCTTTGGGCTGTGTAATTGAGGAGGAGATTTGTAAATGGTGCAGTAATAAAATATAAATAATCCAGAATTATATTAAACAAAACAGATTACAAACAGTAAGCTGTCAGACATTGTAGATAATAGTGTTTAGCAGTGTTGTTTTTATTTTTGCATGAATCATGACTCATTAAAGCACAATATAGTCCACTGCAACCAGTCGCACAGTGTTGTTGTGATGTGACTAACAACTTTGTGTATGATATGTGAGCAAATAGTGTCAAATCAACACAGGAAACTGATGTAGAAGATGTACGGTGCAGTGGTGAGTTTTTCCACACCAAATGTTACCCAATAAGCATCCTCTCAAATCACTGTCACATTACGCTACTGAGAGCAAGAATCCACAGCTCATTGCTTACGTTCACACAACTCCCAGTGACAGTTCTGCGCTTTGACACTCGTACCTGCCACTGCTGAGGTGAGCTGATGCGGATGGATGGGCCTTAAGGAGAGTGAATTGAGGGAAGAAAACAACAGACATGACTCTGTTAGATTCATTATGTCTGCCGTCTCTCCGGAGTAGAACGGGGGTGTCTGTCAGGAGTGTCTATGCCATGTTGTGATATTGCGTGACATCCTCCTGTTATTCTGTTTTAAAGCACCGTGTGTCATAGAAGTGCAGGTCAGTGATAGATGCTCTGTGGCTTTTCAAATATTCTGTGTAACTGAATTTGCAGGCTGCGCTATAAGCTTGATAATGTCTTGCATTTCATCCTAATATTCTTCTGGATTACAGTTGGGGTCACTGAGGATTCATATCCAACAATTCTAATATCTAATTTCTCCATTTCTGTTTATTGGACGCAGTCATTTAGATATTTTCGGTTTGCATTTAATCATTTTGAAAGTTCCAGCAGTTTACTGCTTCTTAAAGCAGTCCACATACAATAAGCAAGTCTTGACAAAAGTCTTTGGTGCTTAGACTCTACAGGAAGATTTTTGTGATCAAGGGGCGTCGGTCCTGAGCAGCAGCAAGATAAATCCTCTAGACGCCGGTTGGTCGGGGTTGGCTAGTGAACCTGCCGAGGCTGATAGCCGATAACATGATGCGGCACGCGTAACAGCAGCATGAACATACTGAAGGCAGAGTGAGGATCATATTTTTTTTTAAAAATTAAAAAAATGCAGCAAGATGATTAGGTTAACAATGCATGTGTGTCGCTGTATTATTGGATAGATGTAACCAGCTGATGAGAGCACCTGATATCACGGTTGACATCCCCAGGTATTGACAGCAAGGAGATTATTGTGAGCATGTGTGAGAGGAGTGAATGGCAAAAGAAATGCAAAAGAATAGTTCTGACGGTAACAAAGATATTTGAATGCATAGCAGTATGCTTGAATTCTTGATACACCTTCGAAAATGTATCTACAGTTTCACAGGTTGCGTTGGAACATCTGCACAATTCTCATCTGTATGTTTCCTGGATTTTAAAGAGGTTTCATGCAGGAAGTGTGACTAGCATGAAGAACTGGAACATTTAACTGTGTCAGTGTGGACCTGACATCAGTGCAGATAACTACTGTGCTGTGACCTAGCTAATCACAGCAAGTGTCAACGTTAATTTAGGACTTAGTGTACCAAGTGCACACGGGTATCCCACACCAGCACCAGTCTTGTCATTTTTTCCAAGGATCTTGACTTTCAGCAGCACATATGATGATAAATGGATCGAAGCGGCTCTGAAGCCACCGAGCAGAGGGCTAAATCTTTTATATAAGTGAGACGCATGGCGCTGCAACATGGAGATGAGCGTCCTCAGCCATCGTGAAGCCATATGGCTGTGTAAAAACAAAAACAAAACTGGGATTTTGTATCTTAGCAGCAAAACGTTAGAATGCAAGCTGTGTGCAGGACATATTGTGCAAAGTGAGATGGATACATCTGCTGGGGAGATAATATATGTTGGTGTTCTGATGGGTTGTAGATGTCACAGCAGGCATAATGTCACCCCGCACCGTTTCAAGCTGGAAAATTGCTTTATTGTCAAGAGAGTTGCTGTGGCGAAGATTTGCAAGGTTTAGTGGGCAGCTGTAGCTTTAGTGGGGGGTTTAGATGGTCGGAGGGGTGGCATGATGAGATTAAGGGCTCCTGAGCTCTGTTACAAAGAACAGGAGTTATGACTTTTCTTTTTTTTGGTGTGTGATTCATTCAGCAATTGGAGCATGATGAAATTCTTCCACCATGTTCAACACCAATGAAACAATTAATTGTGCTTTGTGCCATCTAATAAAATTTAGTTACACACTCCACTGATATTGATGGGTATTATTTGCTTAAATTTCAACAAAACTGTGGCCAAACACAGTCAAACCACTGCGGTGTTAAACTATTTTTCACTAGCATATGTTTTGAGGAAAAAACTGCTTAGGTATTATCTTGTCTTAGATATTATTTTTTTCTGACTGGAGGCAGAATTTCAAGTTTGCAAAAAGCTCAGTGCCACAGGGAGGGGGGTGATGAATTGTTGCTGATAATTAGCCCAGGTGGCTCATCATTTAGGTCAGAAGTGTAATCAAATATAGCCAGAGGCATTAATTGCTGTGATATGCCACCCAAAATAATAAGAACATGAGCTCTCATCATTTAAATCCATTCAAAGTTTTCGCATTAGAAAATAAAATGTTTACAGAAGCTTCTCAAGCAACGCTCACACATCGTGTCTC
Source organism: Argyrosomus regius (assembly GCA_946959425.1). Classification (NCBI taxonomy): domain Eukaryota; kingdom Metazoa; phylum Chordata; class Actinopteri; family Sciaenidae; genus Argyrosomus; species Argyrosomus regius. Next base: position 12,825,048 of record OX336897.1, on the reverse strand, counting down.
TGTCATCCACTCAAATGCTCAATACGTTCCAAACAAATTTCACCAAACACCGAACACATGAACTGCAGATTGATGATGAAATCCCTTTTTATTAATGACTGTAGATAAACTGTAGACTTTATGGCCCATTAGAAGTGAGAAAAGTGACATTTCTAACTGCATTTTTACCAGATAGAAAGATAAACACCTGTCAACGGCAACATTAATAAATGATTTATTAACCACAAGCCATTAGTTACATCTAAGGTTTTTATGAAGGGTGTCTACCAAAAGATGCGACTGTATCACTTTCATGTATTTGTCTCTCAGCTGCTGGTCTTTGATACATACAGTAATTTATTGTAAATAGATGATAATACATACACCATGCCATTTTACAAAGCATACAGCTAATGTGTCGGGTATCACAAGAGGATGCAACCAGCACAACAAGACATATGTGCACCATGACGGATTCTTCTGGCTCTTGAAACCCGTTTCACTTGGTTTCCCACTGCTGCGTGTTCTCGCAATCAAGCGTGCGTCCATGAAACCTCTCATTATACAGCTTTACATCACCTCTGATCCCAATTAAGTCTTAACAGCAACAGTAACGACTCCATTCAGTGCATTCAGCAGAAATTGTGCTGCCTAGGATTCATGTGGAGTTGTTCATCCATTTAGGTTTTTATATTAACCCAATGACCCATTCAGATGTAATTGAAAAGAAAAGAGACATGCTTCAACCTCCCTTTGCAAACAGAATAGTAAAACAATCTCTGAGGTGCACTGAGGTGTGAAAAGCCACAGTAAATTTTGAATGTTGATAGGTATTTTTGTTTTTGCTTTTTTTGTGTGTTTTAGGCATGAAAAGAGATGTGAGTGAGGTTAAGGATTATTCTGCAGTGAATTGTTGGCAGATCAGTCAGTAAAATTGAGTTTATTATTCTGATGTTAACACTGCCGTGTTTGTCTGGTAAAAAATGCCATCCACAATTATGTTGAAAGTATATTAAGTTAACATTAGCCTAATTGGGAATGAAATAAGGTGACACGCTGGAAAATTATAAAGCTCACCAACCACTCTGAAAACACTTCATTTGCACATATTTATTTGTATTTTAAAGTACTGATTGTGTACCAAAACATGATAAAATCCTTATGAATTAAAGAGACCCCAGACAGATTCTCTACTTTTCTCTGTCCATGCAGAATAAGAAATTCTGTGAGTGACTTCTTTGGTGGCATGTCTCGACAACTCTCAAACATGTTATCTCCAATTATGTTGACCCTGCTGAGTGAGAAATCACACAGAGGCTTTATTTATATGTGCGTGTGTGCCTATGTCTTAAGGTTTATTAAGATGTCAGAAGAAATACACACAGGCTCAGGGTAAAAGAAACCTATGTCACTGATTGATTGATGTTTCAAATAATAAAGGTGAAAGGGGACATCCATCCATCTCAGGAAGAAAATACATTATTTATTTATTCACCATGGCAGCATGTTGCCATGTTACTCCCATGCTCATGGGTGCATTCATGGCCATATATGATAAAATGTGTGATTATTGCCTAAAAATATTAATAATTTACTTTGGTGTGGAAAAAATATTGTACAACTGTAGGATTACGACTTTTTCATCTGATCACTGTCATTGTTCGTGTGTGTGTGGGTGGTTAACACAGAAACTTTACTCAACACGATGGTTCTTTGATTATCTCAACAAACTAAGGACACCAGACGGGCAGCTGAAGCCAATCCCAAGCCTGAAAACTACAGAAATATATTAGCTTATAGTTCAGTGTCATTCATCCCCAGACAACATCTGCTGAATAACTCCAGCGCAGTTGCGCTATACTGAACAGTGGATTGACCGATATATTGGTTGGCCAGTATTAGCCTTTCGTAAACATATCAGTATCTTATCGGTATTTGTATATGTTATCTGCTATGTGCCTCTGGTATATAATTCAGAAAAAATGCTAATATACATTGGTGTCACTGCCAAGTTTATCCAGCAGAGTGCACTGTGATTTACAGTACTGTTGCAAGCAGCACAGAGCATGTCACCTCCTAATTAGACTAATGCCATTTTAATATGCTTTCAACATATTTGTGGACAACATTGTTTTATCAGACACACTAGCATTAAGGTCAAAATAATAAACTAAATTTTAGCGACCCCCAGCTGTCAACCAGCCATCACAGAATAATCCTTAACCTCATTCACATCTGGTTTCATGCCTAACGACACAAAAATGCAATGCAAATAAAAATGCCTATTGACGTTCAAACATGATGCTGATTCTAGAGGGGAAACATTCATATGGTGGACTCAGAAGCCAACAAAAAACTTTATTAATATTAATATTTAAGTTAAATAGTTTAACATTTACTGTACATTGTCAACCAATTCTAGTTGACATTGCTGTCTCAGAAATCCTGTGTAAGGCTCTAGTGTGTATATATTGATAATTTGATCACAGCACAATATTTAAGGGTTAACCTGAAACCTTTTCAAGACTTAAGCGTTGTTTTTATCTGTGACGTTTTGTAGTGGGCTGATGTGCAAGCAGCAAAGCAAAGATACAGTTGACCACACTCTTCGCTAATAATATATAATAATAATATAAAAGCAGAAGTAATTGGAATGAGGTTTGGCACTTACATGATAGAAAACTCTAGTGTAGTTATAAAAGTGGTGGTTTGAACCTAGTTTGAGTGCAATTCAAGACACAAATGTGTTGTCTTCACCAGAGTCCATTAGAATTCTCATTACCATCTTTCTAATAGCCTGATAAATTATATATTTCATGCACATAATTTTCATGCAGTGCTCTGTGTGACCAAACTCAATATCTCTGGATGCCCCAGGCAGAATTTAGTTGAAAATAATAGCCAGAGGGCTTATCTGGCCATAACAGGCCATACCTGTTGGGAAAGATTAAAATCATTAGATCCCAAATGGGACATTTGTGCAGCGGTCAGACTTGTTTCTGGCAGGGATTTCATATCGTTAGCTGCATGTTCTTACTACACTCTGGGCTGCTAAGTGTCTGGTACAAACAAATCGTCCATAAGTCCAAAGGCTAAGTGGCACACACAGTTGACAATGAAAAGGTATTCAGAGTACATGTTGTCTACCTAAATAATAATGATATTAATAATAATAATAATAATCATATTTTACTGGTTCAAATGGTATACTAAATGTATACATACATATGATTTTTGAGAGTTTAAAAAAGAAAGTCTTATAACCTTCCAGTATATTGGCTGATATTCATTTTTGGTCAAGGATTTCTCAAGTTTGGTTTGTAAAGAGTTGTGAGAAAGATTAAGTATTGGAATGTTTTATAAATGAATATTAAAGAAACATCAAGATAATAACTGTAAATATAAGATGATAGTACATTTTAACAGTAAACATCGGTGTAACCATAAACAGAAACAAGTGCAACAAAATATATTATACATTAATAAAGAGAAATTCACATAAAACATCATCCTATATATATAATTAGTACAGTTTTTTGTTATGTACCATGCTGATGCTGATAAATATGTGATAAGCCAATACTGGCCCATTGATATATGACATGTCAACCATGGAGAAGGACATGAAACCTTGACCAGTACTGTCTTACTATTTCATTTTGTATTTTCCTCTTCCTCTAACCATCCATATTCAAACCAATAATTCACTGCCAGTGTGCATGAGATCCTTAACAGATGGAGGAAATTATTAGAAAACTATTAGCATGTTGGTTCTTCATGTTTGCATTGTTGGACAACAGAGAAGCCAGCATGAGATTAAAAAAAGAGATAACTTTAGAGAAAAAAAGTGCGTTGTTGATGAAAGCGTTCCTCATCACACTGCGAGGTATTAACGGCAAAGGTTGCTGCTCAACATGTCAGTCTGATAAGTTGGGGGACAGCAAAATGAGTTTTCTTTGCTCTTCTTAATGGTTTTTGTGGTGCTGTTCAATCTCTGAAGCTTTAGGGGATTAGCAATAATGCTTTCACACTGAACTGAGATATAAAAGCAAAGCTTCTAAATAAGTGTGTGCTCTGTGCCGGCAATTTGTGCCTCGTACGTTCTTTTTGAGATTTCACAGCTCAAAGAGGAATTGATTTTATGCGATTCTATCAGCGAAGTTCTCTTTGTTTTGTTTTTTTTTTCTTTTTGTTTTAAACAATTGAAGCCTTCACACGTCCTCAAGAATCGCAGTTTGTCACAAAAATCGCTCTCTTGTCAAATCAACCCAGCACATACTGGAATGCAGCTGAGGTTCATGTTATTTCTCCTTGCTTATCTATCTAGTCACATGTAAGACAACATCTGCAACATGCCGTCTTATCTTCCATTAGTGTGCATTATGTTAGCGGTTTATATATCATAAGGAGCATCCGATATTAAAATTCTGCACTGTTGAGTTATCTGGTGATGATATCAGCAGAAACGCGTTGTTCTCTGTGTTTGCTCTCCTGTTGGCTTCATGCTTGTCACTGATTACCATCTGTGTTTGGCTGAGCTACAGCAACACCAGAGTGCTGGAAAGCACCGACACCTGATGTGTTATCACACATCAAAGATCACAGAACATAAGGGAAGGATATTGCCCAGACCTAAGCAGCAGTCATCCTCTGTCTAACATTGGTGCTGAATGGTCCCCAGGCTGACAAAGACGGGCTTTGTGTGCAAGAGAAATGGTGACAGCTTCCTTTTTCTCTGCCTGAAAGGTTAAGGGTTAACGGTGTGTTTCTTGACACTCATTATGAGAGCAGATAGGAGGCTTGATGAGAATCACTTTCATTAGAGCTTCAGCTGTGTCCCCCACAATCAGTATATGAGCAGCTGATCATAGAAATACAGAAACATGTCCATGGCCAAATGTATAACAATGGGCTTTGATTTGCAAGCTGTAAAAGATAAGGGATTTTGAAAGTGGAGCCGATAGTGTCCCATTTTTATTTTTTCAACCTGTAATTATTATCTTTTTCAAATTATAAATGGTGTGTCAGATGCATAGAACAAAGTTTTTATGTCTGATGCAATAGAGGGAGAACTTTTACTTTTACTTTCACATATCTTACAAAATCTGTCTTGACATTTTTATCGTAATAATATCAACACAGTTGTTGCTAGGCAGATTGAAGACGGGCAGAAGGTATTCAGCTCACACTTTGTCCACACTGATTTAATCACGACTACCGCTTCTCAAAAAAAGATGCATGCGTGTCCACAGACCGAGTGTAACTAATGGATATATTAATTGGTTAGCAATGGCAACCAAAACACTATCGGCGCAACCACTGTTTTATGTAATGAAATGTAACATCTGAACATGAACGCATATTTTATTAATTAATTACTCTCAAGGTTTTAAGTGTACTTACTTAATCACAAGATGCTAATTAAAGTTACAATTCATGCACCCATTATTTTCATTATCATTATATCATGAAATAATATAATTGCACCAATTAGAGCATTTTTATCAGCCATTAGTGTTGAAGGTGTTGCTGCTGTTGAGAAAAAAGCATCTGCATGTTATCTCCCCTCCAGGATGTACTCTCTCATGGCGAGCCTATTTGTTTTGGAGGCAGGATGAGTTCCAGTCAGGTAATAACCACCATGTAGAAACAGACCAGAAGAGCCCTTCAATGCCCATCTCATCACTCTTGACTTTAATGAGGGTATGTTTGCTGCCCAGTAATACATACTGTATAGGAAGAAGATCAGCTTGAGATCACATTACAAAACTGTCTTCTTGGTGCCAAATGACTGTCTTGCTGTGGGTTCACAGACAGCCACCGCTGCAGTAACACTTCATAGTCATATAACATGTACTCCCATAGACCAACAGCATACAGCTGTGGAACCAGGAGACACATAAGATAGAGTTAAAGCATTGTTTTATTCAGATTTTTTATATGTTGGGCAATGTGTGCTCTGAGAACAACGTGGAAGCAGTCCAGAGTCCAGATAGTTCTCGATCCTGCTTGTAGCGAGACAGGTGGTGGTTGGATGTTGGCATCAATGTGAAGAGCCTGAAGTAGCAGGCTACAGGTTCAGCCAGTTAGACTGATGAGAAGAATGTTGATTAATGGTGAATCAGAAGAATGCTTGGCATACAAGTGCAACAGGAAGAAGTTGGATGATGGGATAGGAAGTATGTCAATGGATTGGAGCCAAGTGGCATTGTGAGAGGGGGTAATAAATAAAAGGGTGGAGAGGATCTACTTAGCAAAATGATCCAGATATATCAATACATCTGGTTCATGAAACAAGCTCTTGAGATTCTGTTCTTGTTAATTTAGGGTTAGACAAAGACATAGTGGGACTTTTATCATGACCTCTTTCAGATATTTCCATTCATCAAGATAAATTGGCTGTTTTTGTTTATAAATTTCAGAATACACCAGTGCCACCATTCACAAATGCACTGCTCTGTGGGTTTGATCTAGTAAGCTAGATGTAGTCAAACAGTCCCTTTTCGGATTATTTTTGACTTTTCTTTTTACAATAAAACAAACGCACACAATAGACTTAAAGCACCCAGTACATTACACAAAATGAGAGAAGGAAAGGTAGGAGATTCATATCCAGAACTCCCAAGAACAGTCCAAATCTGCCAGTATAGCAACAATGGCAAAGCAGGAGACTGCCTCTTCCAGTAAGAGTGTCAAGGGTGAAAACGGTTTGGGGGCCGAACGTCAGTCAGTTAGTTTGCATAGATTACAGACACTATATCACAGCAGAGCTCATGAATAAAACAGGTCTCATCAAGAAATATCAAAAACACCTTTGATATTTCACAGTTTTGTGAAAGCGTTTTGTTGAGCCACCTCCTAAAAAATCAGGATGATGGAGACTTTCAGTTTAGTAATATTTTTAGCTGCAACTAAGCCTCCTTTAGATGGGTAGGAAGGGCCCTTATTCTGTCAGAGCATTCAAATATTGCCAAATTACAGTCTGAAGGCTGAATGTTTATTTCATTTTTGGAAAGCCAATTAAATATGCCACACCAGTAATTACCTAATCCTAGACAGTGCCAGGATCATAGTGATCCCTCAGCAGTACCACATCTATAACATAGTGGAGAAACTGTTTCAAACATAGTAGACTATTGTATAGTACTGTAGTCTGTGTAGGACTTAATCTATATCAAGAATAGACAGCTCTGTATACTGGACAGACCTTCCACGCCCAGTTTATCTCACAAAGTCAAACAGTCTCCATCTAGAGAATATCAAACATGCTACTTTTAGCAACTGATTATAAGTAGATTGCTGCCAATAGGTTTCAGATTCCTTTTTCACATTAGGAGGTGAGACATTAAATGGAAGAACCTGTTTCCATCATTTATCTAAATATCATTATCAAGAAATAATAAGTGATTTTATACAATGCACAGACATGCACGAGCAAACACACTCTTGTATGCCGTTACTGTGAGCGTCTGTGTCCTCTTAGGAAATGTTGCACCTTCACCCGCTCTAGTTCACACATATTGTATGATAGGCTGACACAGACTGGAAAATCATAGCCGGAGGGCATCTCCTCCTCGGTGAAACCGCATCTTGCTCGTCAAAATGCAATTATCACTTCTGAGCGATTCTTACAAATCCATTTTAGCAGTTTGTAGCATTAGTCAACCCTAATATCTGTTGCCCCAAAACAAAGATCGCACAATGAATGCACCTCAGTTGTGTTTCGGATAAGCTAAAGGAAAGATAAAATAAAAATGTATGCTGAGAAAATCAGAAGCAGGCGTGACTTTAGACTGCAATTTCCTGGTAATATCCAATGACATCTGCTTTGCACTCAGGCAGATTGATTATGATAGTATATGAATGGCACCATGCAAGTAATTGACCCTTATTCTCCTCAACGTAGGTACATGGGAGTCTTTACAGATTATTGCATCATAAATGTTGTGCATAAGAGTAATTTTCCTGCTGTAATTACGGTACACGTGTGCTAAGAGGAACAAGACTCGCATGACCAGCTTTTCCCTTGCACTCATAATCTAAAGGAAACCAGTAAATTCTTACAAAGTGTGTTCACGCTGGACATTTACTCTAGGTGTGGTGGCTCATGTGATGTGACCCCATCAAGGATTCATAACCAGTTTCAGTGACCCATCTGTCAGTTCCCTTTTGGGGCCAGGAAAATCCTCAGCCACAGTTCTCACGCTGTATTTTCTCAGCAGTCACCCTGACTGAAAGACAGCTTGACAGCAAGTGAGCCATCTCTACAGAGAGCAGAGAAAAATCAATATTTTCTAAGAGTGAGCCACATTTCTTCATTTGGTGTCCGTCAGCTTCATAATGGAACAAATTCTGCTTTGTGCATTTTTTCTTCACTTGATTACCAGAAGAACAAATGAAAGCTGAAGTTCCACAAGGTCAGGGTACAGTAAATTATGATATTGCAGATGCAAGTGAAGTAAGACAATCTCTGGCACTAAATTGTTAGTTTTATTTTTTTACAGAGTTTGTGTCATAACCATAGACTGTATGAAACATGCACGTCATATCCGTAACGTCACCCATAGGGTTCTGAAGAGCTGTCGAGAAGCTCTGGCTGTCATCTTGTCAGTCCTGCCTCTGCCATCTCCCGGCTAATCCAAAAATGGGCAAAGACAAAGAGCATGGTTGAAGCTGAGGTGGCTCAGCTGTAAAGACCAAAACCATTACCAGGCTGTAAACATGTTTATTTCTGCTGTGAATTTGGGCATTTTAATATGAGGGCTTATGGAGACTCGTTCTGTAGTTTTTTTTTTGGCACTTCCACATTGGCTTCACTTTACAGCCACAGAGGTTGCTGCTTGGTCTTAACCAGTTGCGCCACCAGAATGCACCATTGTATCATTCCACCTTCACTGTTCCTCCACACAGGCAGATTTCTGCGTTATGAAATATGTGCCAAAATACTCAGTCTCCTGGCACAGGGTCATCACCACGGTTACTGCATGACATCCATGACATACAAGAACTCAATCTTAGTTGGTTTCTTTTACAAGGACATTAGACCAGTTGGCGAGCGACAGGAACTTCTCACCTCCCTCTCTCCTTGTCAAGCCAGCTGCCTCTCGGGGTAGACATACTGAGCTGTACCCAAGTCAGTCATGGAGCAACAGTGCTGCACAAGCTGCCACATAAAGCTTACTCTAAAGCTGTTAAATGATTTTCCTTCAAGAAGCTGTAAAAACTATCCAACTGTTCCTTAATGCCACTTCAATCTTTTAATTCATTGCCATATTCCTATTGACTGTCTTCCCCTTTAAAAAGAAATATCAGTAAAAAGGCTGTAATGTTTGCCTATTTAAAAAAGACAACAAAACAGAACAATCAAAAAGCTTTTCTTGATTATTTGTGTTCTGTCTGCTCCAGCTCATCACTGCTTTTTGTTCTTATTGATCTGAATTTGTGAACAATGGACTGATGGTGTGTTTTGTCTGTTTTGATGTCAGACACTGGCTGACTTTTTTTTCTGAGTGTAAACAATGACTCACTTTTTTTTATCACAAACCTTGGGAGCAGATGGATGCTCAGGTGTTTAGCTCTGCTTTGTTGCCATCCATGCACTGACCACAGTTTTCCATCATTCCCCCCATAACAGTGTTGAGTAATTAGATTTTTGATTTACCAATCCTTAAGCAACCATAGAATTGTGATGTCCAAGCAGAAAGAAGAAATTCCTGCTGACTTGATGTAAATTCTATAACGTTTGCAAAAAGAAGGTTCTGCATGGATATTTCTCTGGATATGGCATAAATGCATGCTCAACAGTTGCTATATCTTGACATTTGTTGACATATTGCTGTATCTTTACTTTGATGTGAAAATCTCTCATGACTGTGACCATGACTCAATGACCTTTGACTCTCAACACCATCATTCTCTCACATATTGATTCTTCAAATCCTCACATTTCATGTGAGTTTCGGCTGATGTTGGTCTATCAGTCGCTCCACCACTTTGGTCCAGACTGTAGAGATGGTCTCCTGGTCCCCAGAGGATGACCCCTAATGATTCTGTTGATCCACTGATCATGAAGTAAAATAGCTCAACAGCTTTGAGATGAATTGCCACAGACATTCATATCGCCCTTAGGTTGAATTGTAAGAGCTTTGGTGATTGCCTGACTTTTCATCTTCTAGTGGCATCATAGAGTTCTGCTGGAATATCTTGATAACTATGGATTGTCATATAACTTAATACAAACACCCCCCACACCCACAAACACAAGATGAAAACTGTGCAAAAGCACAGTTTTATAACTTTATTCACTGATTTTAGTGAAACTGGATTATATTTTATATAGATTATATTTGTTGGTTTGTGATCTCCAGACTTCTAATATGATGCCATCCTCAGGTCAAATTCTTTGGTTAATGACCAAGTACCCGCAAAATGAGATTCTGTTCAGCCAGCTGTGCTCTGTTTTCTTGAGTTGTCTACTAATTGCAGGGTTCAATCCCTAACTCCTCCTGTCCACATATCAAAGTGTCCTTCCTAAGAAAGCAAACCTCAAATTGCTATTTACCCAGTGGTAAAGCCAGTGTGTTTCATGGCAACTTATTGCCAGTAGTGTGTGAGTGTGTGTCTCAACATTTTATGTGAAAACATTTCAAGTTTTAGACAAATTGTAAGTGTAGCCTGCTGTGTTGTTCCATTTATTTTCTTTCATTTTTAAATTTTGGAAAGTAACCAGCCTGGTGTGAAATGGGTCATGCCGCAGGTAGCTGACAGGTGAGATTATTACAACTCACAGAGGAACATCCAGACAGACGGCTTGCCACTGTGCCTGTTGACCTGTTTGTGGGGCTTTCAAACATAAATGCATTTCTCCTTTATCGCCTGAGGTGGGTCTTATCATCTTCCTTCACAACCTAATGAATCTTGGTTGAGTTTTATTGCCTGAAGTAGAGCCAAAATGATCAGTAGAGAGGTGACACAGTACTGGCAAATGGCAGCTAAAGCCATACTGTAAGAAAATCTAATCAACTTGATGAATTCATCATATTTGACAGCCACAATACACCAAGTGCCACTCGAGGCACAGATTCGAATAGGACAAATGTTGTTTTCCTTTTATTCACTGAATTTCCTGCATATTTTAGATAAAATTGCCTTTAGAAAAAACATTCTTGTTGTTTCCTGGTGTCAGCAGGTAAATGCCAGAGTACAACATCCTGACTTACTGCCCCAGTTTGTCATAATCAGAGTCATGGTACTTCCTCTAGATATTACTTTATCTAGCTCAGAGGCAGATTCATAATGGTTGTTTATTTTATCAGAATATTCCCTCATTCTGTGTATCACTGTGTATTTATACAGCAGTAGCACACGATATTTTGTAAGTTTCTATCTCACTGAATTTTTCTGCTCCCTCTGTGATGATTGGACTTTTAACAAGGAGGATAATGTGAAATAGTTTCAATGGAGACACAAACAAGGTGAATGAAACAGGTCAAAGATGAACCAGGAATCCCAGTTTTTCCCTCTTCACACCTTCATCTGACCCATCGTTCTCCATAGCAGCCAGCCAATGATATCCTCATCTACTCATGGCATAATGTTTGTTTGCCACCTTTCCCGATAATGACTTGACGATGACGCATGTGGGCAGAAGATGGAGGAGGTGAAGTGGAGCTGAGTTTGTTTTCTGTGATGTTGATGTGATGTAATTTGTTGTGAATATTGTGCGCCTTGTTTATATGTCTAGAAGTAATCAGTTACAAGCAGACACAATGTAAAACACAGAGTGTTATCATTGTAGACTAGTCAGGAGAGGGAAGAAGAAGGGATACTTTATTCATATCAATATTTATACTCTGTACACTCCCTCCTGTTCCTCACAGACTGAGCTGCTTCAAATATGCTAAAATTACAACATGATTGGCAAGTAAGTGTTCCAAAACTGTTTTTTTGATTTCCTAATGCATTTATTTTATTGAACCACTTACTCTTTACTTAATAATCACACAACTTGAACAAAGCTGAGGTTTTTATACACAAACATTGTGTGTTAATATCACTAGGAAAACCCAGAAGATTTTTATTAATTTGTCATGTCTGGAATCACCTCTCTGTACATGAAGCAATTGCACATGAAGAAGAATGCAAGGATGTCTGGAAAGCATTCATATTTAATTCATTCATAAATGCCAACATTTTCCAGCAACGCTTTGATCAGAATGGCCTAAAGTAACTTATTATAAACAGACATGACAACTATGATTGAGAACGCTTCTGTTCTGTTCTTGGCTTCATTAAATTAACTGGGTGAGTAAAATGTCTCGTTTACACTTTGTCACATATTGCAACTCTGAAATGTTGCCCCCTAAGCTATGCGAGTATTTGCATTACTATTGCAAAGTGCACACACCATAATTATGATTTAGTAAAGCATTGTGCGCAGATTTTTTTGTAGGTATAGCAGAACAGCCCTGAGTTGTTTTTCTGAGGTTACTGCTAAGGGGGAAGCTAGAAGGGGCTGGAGTTGACCACCACCTGGCTGCATGGACTATCAGTATGTGTGGCTTCATGACTGTGTGTCTGATGTGGTGATTTGCAGCACGGAGGCCCCACAGGGTACGGGGCTCCCTCCATTTCTCTTTACCCTGTACATGTTGGACTTCAGATACAACACTGACAGCTGTCACCTCTTTAAGTTTTCTGATGATTCAGCCATCATTGGAAATGTATTAGAAGGAAATGAGGAGGAGTACAGGGCAGTTATCACATACTTTGTCGACTGGTGTGATCTCAACCAAGACTGCTCAGAGGAGAATGAGTGCTACCACAGGTCCTTCATTCCAACAGCTGTCAGACTCTTTAACACCAGCATGACTTAATGACTTTCTTCAGCTTGACTTTTTTCTATATATTTCTTTATTGCGAGTAATTTCTTATCAAACTTGTGTACAGCTACTGTGACAAATGAATTTCCTCAGTGTGGGTCTATCTTATCTTATCGTTCCCTATTCTTTGCAGATAATTACTGTTTTAATTGAGATCTTTCAACCATGCACTTCTTTTTCCACCACTGACGTCTGAAAAGAGGGGAGCGTGTTCTGTGCTAAGCTGCGGTTAAATGTGTATCATGCTCAGTTGGGCGACCTGTTCATTATGGGAGGGGGCCTTGAGGGAAGAATTACAGGGATGTAATTTTCCTCTATTCACTACATAACACACATCACCTCACTTGAAGGAACATTATTTTGGGGATCATGGTTATCACATTTTGTTTTACTGTGAGTCTCTCATCCATGATACAAGCATTTAAAATCCCTTGAGATACATTCATGTGGGACTTAACCTTTATGCTCATCCAGATGATTTTTAATACACTGCAAGTATTCCATTATAAAAGACAAAAGGAAAGACTGTGACTACCAGCTTTGCGTATAGCAACGTGTGCTGCGTTTGTGGGTATGTGACAGCTTTGCAATTACTTGGCTAGCTATAAATCCAAATGCCAGGCAAAATAGAAGGCTATATAAAGGCATGCCATTAAAATAACACTCCTCATTAACTTCTGTAGAATACCACAGGTCTGACCTGTTGCTCTTTATTCTTCCTGTGGATGAGAAACAAGACTAAGATACTATAGTCATGTAAGCGGCTCTGTGAGGCTGTACAGTGGTGCTTTTGAGCTAAACATTAACATCAGCAACATGCTGATGTTTAGCAGGTTTTATCATCTTCAGCTTCTTAGTTTAGGATGTTAGCGTGCTAACATTAGCAAATTAGCAGTAATGATGCTGTAAGAAAAATTCATGAAAGACATTAGGGGGCATCATCACAGAACCATGAATGTCTGTACACAATTTAAGGGCAATCCATCTGATGGTTGTTGAAATATGTGTGGAACAAAGTGGTGGACTAACATAGAGACCAACCATGGGGATAACATGAAAATATTTTCAATATGTGCTTATCATGCTTAGGGTTGCAAAGAGCTGGAGCCTATCCCCGCTTGGAGGCTGGTTTGGATAGGTCACCAGACAATCAAAGTGCTAACACAAATACACGGACAACAAATTTGCACAGTGGTAATAACAGAGACCCTCCTGCTGTGAAGTTACAGTAAAGATGTGGTGTCTTACTACTTTTTGAAGTCCTGTTTTCATTGACTGCAGTCCTTAGCTTTTGTGTTTCACTGGAAAAAAGCAGCCTGCAAAATGAGAACTGTGGAGTAATTTGAAAGAATTGACTGGTAAAAAATCAACATAACTCACTTGGTGTTCAAGGCTTTATTGTCAAGATCAATGAAACGAATAGGAGTCGGCCAAATTGGAAGGGGAAAGGCAGATGGTGGTTTTGGCTTCAGGATAGCTACTTGGATCAATGGGCCATAATGGCACAAGCCTGCATCAATTACATCTTCTTGAAGTATACTGACACTGTTGTTCAATAAATGCAGCTTTAACTTACACGGATTGCCATGTGCAATAATAATCTATATCTAGTGTATATTTTTCAGTGCGTCATTCAGGAGTCGTCAGACAAGGACTCCAGGCAGCCCTCCTTGTGTCTAAGAGGTGTTCAGTTTTCTTTTGCAGAGATCTCACACTTGTGTTGTGGAGTACACTTTGGTGATGTCAGAAATGATGGACCATTAATGTGGCTGCACATTCGCTGTGTGATTAGCGCCCACACAGCAACAACACTTCCATCAAAATGCCATGATCTGCATTTCCTACCATCCGGTGCTCGAGTTGTGTCCTCTGATAAACAAGCACATATATAGTTAAGACACAACAATACAAAATTCCCTTGATACTGCCTCTGTGAGCTGAAATATCACATGATAAGCACAGCAATATCTCAGAGTCATGTCTAGATATGGTAGTATTGATTTCAGAAATAAAGGCTTTTCAGTCCATTTCAGCAGTGTTCTTTTCTTCTAGTAGACGTCTCTGAGAGCCCTATAGATTTATCTAAGAGATTTGTTCAATCTGGGGGCTCAGAGCTCAGAGTCTAGCCTTACAGATTTACAGATCTCTTACTGATCTGATGAAGCCCCCATGAGTGTGGGATGATCTTTTACACCTACCTCAGTCTGCAGCCTGCAGGGCATCTCAGTTTAAACATGCAACCAAACGTAGATTTCAGGTGGAATGATTTAGACCCCCTTCCTGCATTTGTTCCAAAGTTACATTGTGTTTCTGAGGAAAGACTGAACAAATATGCAGTGAGAAAATTACAGTGCAATTTGGTGAATTGGGGCTTGGCAAGTCCAAAGCAGAAAAGCACAGATGGCCCCAGACGATGATGGTACTATTTTACCAGGTGTCTTTGTAGTCGGTGCTGAGGTGGAGAGTAAGGGTATGAGGACACGAATAACTGACCATGACTTTTGATAGTACAATCACCTTTGTAAGGCAGAGGCTGAAATGTCTCTTTCTCAATACTGTGAAATAATGGCAATAATAGTGCATAAAGTATTTGTTCAATTGCAAGATGGTTCCAAGAATATCAAGTCTGAAAACAAATGTGAACTGGTGTAGCAAGAAATACATTTCCAATAGAAGATCACAGCAGGGGGCACTATAGTCAGTATGTACACTGTGTTAGTTGTTAAACTTAACATGTAGCAATGAAAACAGACTCTCTATCTTCCTGAATCCTCTCCTACATGCAGGTATAAGCAGCTGTGTTTCTCTTGAACAGTTCCTGCATCTTTCAGAGATACCAAGCTTGTGTTGTGATGAGGAATGGTCTGAGGGCAGTAATTGCTCAGGAATGAAGCAGGATGCTGGCATTGAGCTTCAGAGCTCACACAGCCAGGATTGATTTATACTAGTACAATGGTGACTCTGGAGACAGAGTACTGAAGAAATCATTAGAGCACCATCCAAGAGAGAGATGGAAGACTCTAAGGAGAGATTGAAGTTGCATGATTAAAGAGGCATAGATTAGGACATTAGGAGATCAACACAGTGACAGGGCTATTTCATATTTCTTTTTCACTCTGCTATCTGGCAGAAATGTTTGATGGCAGTATCAAAGGCAATAACTCACACACAGTGCACAGTAATATAAATAATGTGTCATATGATACCCCTTCCCATTCCTGTTTCACACAACCAATAAAAAACATGAAGTCTTAATGTAAACAATCATCAACGATCAATTCTCAGTTACTACTACTCAGATCAGTTTGTTAGAAACACAAAGAATCCTTCACATGTAACCCCTCACTTTAGGCACATCATATGTATATGACCACTTCTCTCTCTCTCTCTCTCTCTCTCTCTCTCTCTCTCTCTCTCTCTCTTTGAGAGTGTGTGTTGTGTATAAATAAGTGTAAGCCCCTCTCTGCTGTGTGGTGTTGCCACCTACTGGTCAAACCTTCGTCATACATTATTTTCTGATCAGAAAACTCAATGGTGAGCATGTCTCCTATCTACAAGACTCTAAGATTATCAGTAGATTTTTTCCTGTGAATATTGCATCAGAGATGAGTTTTCCTGATATTTTATGAACTTTTTATACAATTCTCTGTCTGTATGATACATTTTAAGCATTTCTTTAACAGGCATGCTTTTTGACAAATTACATTTTTCTGTTAGCACTTTGGTTGCACTTTTCTAATGCACGGAGAGGCTGTTTAGCAGAGAGTGAAAGCTCTGTGAATATTTTGTTTTTAGGTCTCCACCATGCCCTTATCCTGTGAGATTTCTTTTTCTTGAAGATGTCTTATTCTTCACAGATATTAATGAAATGCTGAGATATAGGCCTACTGTACAGTGCATTTTAAAAAATGCTGAAGGCCTTGTGTTGTGAACCAGTGCTCTAAAATATGAAACAAGGCTCTTAAGTCATGCATGTCTTGGTTGTTCAGCCTCAGAGGTCTGTGGTGTATTTGCTCAAGATGGGTTGTCTCTTATGCACTGGACAAAGCACTCCTTTGTTGGAGTGATTTATAGCACTTTCCCTGCTGTAGCTGCCTTTCTGGACTCATGATAAAGACACAATAACCTGTAGATTTCTAAACCACTCACTGTAAAATGTTATCCAGTCATACAGTATATGTCTGCCTTTGAGCTATGGAGTATTCTATTTATATGACTAGAATTCACTTGCACAAAAAGTGGATTTCATCGGAATCCCTGATGAGCTGATAAGTTTGTGTTCAACAGGTGCTGAGTATCAGTCTCAAAGCTGTACACCTGTCTTTGACTCAAATTCCTAATGAATCCCACCCCGTGTAGTTCACCAGCATCTGTGTCCATTCTTGGCTATCCCGTGTTTTTAAGAAGGAAAACCAAACATAGGGGGAACAAAGAGCACACTGTGCCTGCTGGAGATATTCGTCACCTGTGGTAACACTATGATGTAGTGGAGCTGGGATTACACGGGTTTAGGAATGTGAGGGGTGACAGTTTGGACAAGATGACTATTGTTGAGAGTAACACCTGAACTGGTAGCAGAGGTGAAAGCTGATCAGAAGGAGATGGGAAATAGCTCATCTCCGGCCAAGGAACAATTCTGGCAAAAGTCCATAATCATGTGATCTTATTGTCTCGAATAGGCAGTTGAAAAATAACGAACGTCCAGAGCTGATAATAACACGGTTACAGTAGGTCATAGAGATTTTAGTAACGTTAGGGCCTTCATTGTTAAATGTACTGAATTTCAATATTAAGGTCTGAGTATTATCTTTTGTACAAGTGGTGTTCTCTTCAAGCTTAGACAGGCAAAGATAGGGGTACACTTCTGTTACTAGTAAGTATGTGTTCAATAGCAAAATAATCTTCACGATGTTATCTGAAGCAAAGAGAGTAACGCTTATTTTTACATAAATTCTTTCAAGTTTGAGTTTTTGCCTGAGGAAACTTTCTGAAGACTCAAAGACTCCTGAAATATTGTGGCTATAAACCTTCACAAACTGTCAGCAGAACAAAGTTCTCATGGAGAGCCTGAAGTTTCAACATGTTCAGATCTGAGAACTTCTCTGAATAGGGTACTGTTTTCAAGATCAGTCCATAGTCATATTTTTCAAATAAGAAACTCTTTAAAATGTCTGAAAACCCTAAGGCTCTCACAGCTGCTCTACCAGAATCAGCTGTAACAGATCCAGGTAGGAACTTTATGAACAGTGAATAGTATTACTTTATTTCCAGTCCAGATGGGATACATTAGGGAGTAGGCCTGGTCAAGTACAATAAACTCCTCCCTATAGCAGGTCTGTGCCCTGTGCATTAGGTGGCCAGCTGCTGCGAGTTTCAGATCTTTTTCTCTTTAAAAACAGGGCAAAACATGGAATAACATTTGGAGGGCTGGGAATTTTTTTCACACATATGTAAGGTGCATGTCATGCAGGGCGGTGAGGGGATGTGAATAGAACGATTGAGAGACATGGGACCCCGCGGAATGCACCGGAAACCACTGTCCAGATGTGGAGTGGCAAGACAGGGTGGGGGAAATGGGATAGTGGTGTGGTGTGGGTGGGGTAGTGGTGGGAGGTGGGGCAGGAGTGGGAGACTTGTACAATGTAGAAATGCTATGTTACATGTGCATTAACACAACGGAAAGAGGGATGCATATTTGACCAATACAATTGGGGCAATACAGTCCACTGCAAAAAATCATAACTTGCTCCTTATTATTAATGTTCCTTATTGTTGCTCATGTAAAGTCTAGCGTCCAATTTACTTTTTGCATAATGTTCGGATTGTATCTTAAATTCCTTCCTGCAGCATGAACAGCGTGGTTGAATCTATTGAACAGTATCAGTGCAGCAGATAACTACAGTGACAAAGAGCAAAATCTTTGTGTTGCATGCAGCTGCATGCATGCACACACCTGATTTGCGTAAATGATCAATCACTTAGCACGACACAACCTAACAGGCAGATTAAGTTGTTTATGAAGATTCTGAAGTGGTTGAGACTTGAAAATATCAAAGCATTTGAAATTACAGTATGTAAATTTTAGATTTAAAGTGACGTTAACTATTGAACTCAAGTCAAGTTGAATGTCAAAATGCTGACATATTCATTTGCCATCTGGCCACAGTAAAAAAGGTATTTAAGTTATAAAAGTACAAGTTGCTGTACTTTTTAAGACTTCAAATCAGGTTTAATGAGTTCATCTAGATTGACATAGTAAATGATGCATGATTTACCAGTGTTGCATCCTGGTCCATACTTCATCACCCATCGCTGCTCTGTTTATTAAAATGCAATTATTGCCTTCCTTTGAATGTAATGTACATTGACATGTGTTATTAGTAGATTTCAGGCCTGCTGTTTGTCAATAATCCATTATGTCTGCCTTTACACGTTACAGTTCTGTCCATCCATGTGAAAAGGAGCTTCTCTTTCAAAATGATCCTGGGATAACAGTGTTGAGAGGAGGGAAAGGTGTTTTTATGGACCAGTGCACCCAGGAGCCCATTTGACTAATTGAAACCCTTACAACTCTGCATCAATAGGCTGCTTTAAAGTAGTGATGAGCTTTTATGACTTGTTTCAGTACACACACTACACTACAGAACTTCATGAGTGCTCAGAGATGTCCAGAAGAGGGAATACCTCACTGAAATATTAATTAAACCATCTTGTATATGGACCTTGCATCCTGTAGACGGTGTCAGCTTTCCACAAAGAGAAGGTGAAAGTGTATTTTCATTGAACACTAAGGGTGTGTTCCTTATGTGTGTGCATGTCAGTGTGTATCCGTATTTTCTATAACAAGTGGTTGCTTGTGTGTGGCTCCACAGCGCATTGTAGTTATTAAAGTCAGTAAGAAAGGAGTCTTTGTCACGGCCATCATCTAAACCCAGTCACACGGGCCATCTTGTGCCAGAGAGCCCAACTCATTTTTACCACCACATTCCTGGGCTGTTTGGTAAGCCCATAGGGGTCCTTTCCCTTCACTCCCCCCCCCCCCCCTCCACTCCCTCCTTCTTACTCTTCTCGTCTGGATTCCTCATTCCATCTTCATTTGGGTCCTAATGGGAACATTAGTCTCACATACTACACGCCAAAGCACACACATCTCAAAACACATGTGAATACTTGCTCAACTGTGTGTATCTCCTACATTCATGCATACTGCACACACATTTTTTGTATCTTTATACAGTACTTAAATAAAAATAACCTGACTGATACAGTACAACCCCTAACTTAAAGCATCACAATTACATGCCTTACCTTGATCCTGGACCTAATCATAACCTTAACCGTAAAATCTTGTTTGGACCCACAAACAGTTGTAAGGGTATCATGGACTTTATTAGGTACACCTGCGCAAACTAATGCAATTCAATACAACTGTTCTGCCATAAAACTTTCTTTTATGATGCCTATAATGTTCAGGTTTTGTTGACTCTGTCACTGTAAAGTGATAATCAAAGTATATATTATAACTTTGAGGTCATAGTTATTGATGCCGTTGTACTGAGCTGCATTATATATATATATATATAATATAATTACATTAGGTTTGTAATATTCTGCATCCTCATGTATAGTATACAGTATAGTTCATGTATATACTTTAGCTGCCAACAATATATTCAACAAACATTTATAACACACTATTTTAACCATGTACCTCCAATTATGAAATAATAAAACATGATTTGTGTTTAACCCCGCATTAAAAAAATGTAGGCCTAAAGCAAAGTCAGTTTACTGAATGATTTTCTTCAAAACGGGAGGTTGTAATATGATGAGAGGAAGCCCAGTTGAAACTTCAGTTGTTCTATATGATTAAGAAAAACAAGACAGCTATTACCGAAAAGGGTCATAATAGCTCATTGGCTCATATTTCATAACAGTAATAGGGGGGAATTCAAATACAAAGTTAGATTTATGAAGAAAAAGCAAAAAATAAACACTATTGACATTTGTCATTTGCATACAGGTGTGAGATATTTCCTTGGACAGCTCATCAGTTCCTGTTTACTGTCATGTCATGCAAGTGGCAGGTAAAAGTAACACTCATGGAACATCAGTCAAGCTTCATCTTACACTTCATGGATTACTGCAAACATTATTTTTGCTATCTGTTCATATTCAAATCATGTTTTTACACCTAGTCTTTTGTAAAAGCGAGGACCAGCCAACAAACATATCCTCACTTTCCAAAGATGTCCTCACTTTCATGGTTTGAATCTCTAATTGATCCCTGCAAAGACTCAAGTATGAAAGCACACACACACACACACACACACACACACGCACACACACACACACATGCTGTCCCTAAAGGCAGCTACTTTCCCGAGCAGTCTTGATTACCTCACCAAGCCCTGGGCTCTGCTGCCAGCCCTGGTCAGTGGGTTTTGGAAGCAGGAGGTGACAGAGCGCTTCCTCTCATTTTCTGCAGCCAGATTGAATATTCACTCTCTGTACTTTCTTTCTTCTTCAAAGTCCTCCCCCTTTGTTTCAGTAGGAGGGATACTATACATTAAGTGACACATTCAATACTGATATAACCTCTTAGGTTGTCAGAAGTTGTGTTGCATAGTTTGCTATGAGCCCAGAAAGAGTTTTTGGCTCTTGCAGGAATAAATTGCTCTTTTCTCATCCACATTAAGCTCTGGGTTTTTACTGTCTCTGTAAATGTCTCGTGTGTTGCTCCCTGCGTCGTTTCAGTGGCTGACAAACAAACAATCCATTCATAGGATAGCCAGACTTACCAAGAAACTCAACCGTATGTTTATACATTCTTTCAGGGAAAGAGCCTATTTGTGGTTGAGCTATTCTAGTTTCCCATGTTCCACTCTCTCCTGTTGTCTCTCTCATACTTTTTCCAGTCTTTCTTCCTCCTCCCTTCTCTCATTCTCTTTCCCAACTTGTGTTTCTTGTCTCTTTCCACAACTCCTCTATTCTCAATGACATAAGATAGTTTGGAGTGGAGAACATATTCAACATTTGTTTAATTAAAAAGTTTTAATTTGTCTTGGATTGGAATGTATGCAGCATATGTACCACAGTTTATTTATGGCTGACTTCACATGAAGAGTAGTGGTGGAGCGAAATGGGGTACTGACTAGCCAGGGCCCCAAGGAGATGGTGACCCCCTGAATTGTCTTACTTCAATAGTAGTATATACTTAAAAATGTAAAATATACTTATTTTGAATTTGCATTTATCAAAAGGTGAGAATATAAGTAAAAAAAGTCTCAAATTTATAGTAACTTCTAGTAAATAAATAATGGAGGTGTTGTACACCCCTGTTCTTCTGAATCCAGTGTCAGTCATTGCCAGTATGTTACTGGGTGTGCACAACTGGTAGTTAATTTGTTTGTTGAGTCATGCACAGTCAGCGATGATACCATGGTTACCATGCTATCTTTGTTTGATTGGTTGGATGGTTTACTTGCGAGCAGGTAATTTGATAAGTGTGGACAGAGACGGATGGTTTCAGAAACCATGCAGCTTGATTTGTTTGACGGTGGTTATTGTTGATAATCACTATCCTGATCTTAAATAGAAATATATAAATTTGACTAAATGCATCAAATGTAATGCATGTTCAGTGAAACTGCTCACCAAAATATAGAGCAGTAGCATAAAAGAGACAATACCTATGAGTACTTTTATTTTTCATATCTGCTTACATTATTCTATGTTTAATTATTTACTTTTACTTGAATGCAGGACCCAATTTATATACTACATAAATAAGTTGTATTTTTCTGTTATTTTATAACTACCTTTACTTGAATGGTAATCTTCCACCTATGTACAAATTCCATGAAATTTGACTAGACAATGAGTCAGAACCAGTAAGTTGAGTCATAATACTCATAAAACAAGTATTGTTCTCACACGTCCTGCAAATATTATTTTCTTACTTTGGCTTCGATATGAGATGCTTTCAGATTTTTCAGTTAAATGCATAACTTTGTGCAATTTTGGAAGTCAAAGTCTCTTCATTGCAATTGGGTGAAGTATATCTGTCTTATGTAAATTTCTGGAATGGCTGTACCATGCTGCTTGCAAGCAAGATGGCTTGTCAAAGGGTTACAAGTGGTTATATGGTTATTGCTCATTGATACAATGTCTGCAATGGCCCAATCTAAATGAATGATTTTCTATGAAGAAAAGTTTTATTCATATCCCACTTTCTGGAATTCCGTCTGACAGTCTTAATTAGTTTTGTCTCCTTTACAGCCAAACCCAATCACTGGATTTAACTTAATCTATGAGGTTTAACTCCTGCCTCAGCATGCCAATGTTTTGGTCAGGCCTGGGCATATATAGCAGGCAGCCGTGTTACTCTGCGACTCTCCCCTGTATTTGTCTTGGCAGAGTATCATTCTCTGTATGATCTATTTTGCCACCCTGCCCTATCCTATTCAGTCGGCCATGCCCAGCCACTCAAACGTTACATCCCACACATGCCCTAAATGCTAAACAAAAAATATTATGTCCGATGTCTTTGGAGATGTAGGACAGGGACTGGGCAAGTCACCTTGTGTTTCCATGGATGACCATAAAGACAGAGCACTACTACCTTTTGATTTGTTAAAAACGTCTTTACCTACACTGACCTCTGCTCTCTGTTAACTGTGTAATTCTGTCATTAAAATAAAGTGCTCTGACTGCATACATAATAATCTTGCTTTAGAACATAATGGATATGTTTGACCTCAGCTATTACCTCCTTTAGTTGGCTCTCATTTTTCTACTTTTCTCTACTTGAATGGTTAGAGTGGTAAAAACGTACATACTGTTTAGGGAATGATTGACATTAAAAAAATGAAATTGATGAAATATACTGAAATATAGACTATAGACGGCTGCAAAAGAAAAATAAGAGTAACAATATTGCCCTTTTTATAAATCTAAATAAATTAAATTTGAGCTAGAGCTGCTCCTTTTCTGCTGTGATATTTATACACACATTACTATGCATAATCTGTCATCTTTCAGTGTGTGTTACAGACAAGATTATTTGCCACAGGTGTGACATTTCTTGCCAAGAATGGGTGAGTAAATTTCATTTCCAATAATATGACAGGCCTGGCTTTTTATGGAATTAGTTAAACTGAAAAAAAAGGAGAAGTTCCTTCCTTCCTTCCTTCCTTCCTTCCTTCCTTCCTTCCTTCCTTCCTTCCTTCCTTCCTTTCTTTCCCTTTCAGCTGACAAAGCTTGTTCACAGAGACCACAGAGAAAACCTTTCCTCCCTGGATACCCTCAGTATATTACTTCCTCAATTCTTCTGTGGAAACATCTCGACAAACCTGGCTCCAAAACTGCCAAAGCACATTCTGTACTACAACAAGTAATGTGTTGTGCCCTGTTTGACTCCAGGACCGTGGAAACACAGAGTGGCTCAGTTCCCCTCGACTCTGCAGGTGCTGGGAGCACATTTCATAAACACCTGCTGGGAGTTTAGAGTGTGTGGAACTCTGAATCCCAGCTAATCGACACTGGACTGTGTGTGTCTGGGTACTGTTAGTCATAGACCGTGATCTGTGAGTCCGTTAGGGTCACCACAAGGTCAATACTTTGATTTTGTATACAAGAGCATTTGGCACTTTTGACATTTCCTTGTCTGTATTAGTCAAAGGGCACTTGAAGTATCTCTGGTTGTTCACTTTAACTCCCAGAGTTCCTGCAGAAGACTGCAGTCACAGCTTTGGTCCTAACTGCAGCCACAGGCTTCCCTAAGCCCCAACCCTAACCTCAGCACCAACCCTTCAACAGTTTAGAGAGCGGGAGGACTGAGCGAGCTGACCCAAACTTCCCAGGATGAGAAAACTTTAAATCTAAATGTTATTCTTCTGGGTCCTCAAAGGATACATTGTGTGGGGATCCAGAAGGACATACCAGGCTGTGAAAGAGGCTCTTTCTTGTTTTCTGCCCATTGGCCCCCTCCCAGTCTCTCCGGGGCGGCCTGTCTCTCTCTGACAACAGCTGCTTGCTGCCTGTGGAGGCCGGGGGTGAGCGGCGCAGCTCCAGACATCTGTAGGCCCTGAGCCTGGGCCGCCTAGCTCTCTCTTTCTTTTTCGCACACACACACACACACACACACACACCCACACACACCCACACACACACACACACACACACACACACACATACATTGGAGCCCACAGTCTGCCCAGCACAAAGGACTACATTCATCCCCCTCATACAGTCTCTACTGGTGAAGAGGTCGTCTGAAGCTCCCAAGCTCTCACTCTTTTTTTGCCTCCTCTCTCTCCGTCTTCATCTTCTCAAACTCTGTCTGTCTCCATCTCTCTCTTTATTAGGGCGACTGTTCTTCCATTCAGGTCCACGAGACTCACATAATCATTAAACATTATGAGCCGCGGTTAACCAGGACGACAACGAGGGCCACATGTCTCAATTAGAGGAGACATATTCTCCATTTTCTGAAGCACGGTGACCTGTCTTTGGCTTTTCAATTACGTCCTAATGTGGATGTCTTTGAAAAATATGTGGGAAAGTGTATGCGTATGTGTTTGTGTGTCCCTCTGTGTGCGTTTTACCTCCTAACCCTGAGAACAAGCATTCCAGTGCAGAGGACTTGCCGACTAAGTTCACAAAGGGATACTGAGAGAGGCCAGAGCGAACAGAGATCCTTTGTACAGAGTGAATGTGGCCATGAGAAGTTTGGGAACGGCATGGTTTGAGAAACATCACAAAGTTGCTTTTAAAAAGGCCCCTTGGTAGGAAACCGTCTACTTTCAACATAGGAACTTGAGGTTGGCCATATGTCCGTTACCTTGCCTTTGACAGCCACAGCCACACACTCCACACCACAGCTACTGTACGGTGTGTGGGAACTAAACCAGAAAATGCACTGTGAATGATGAATGTCTTTAAGTCGGTTTAGGTTTGCTGTCACTTCTCTCATCCTAAATGTGTTTGTGACAGATGCAGCAGGATGTTTGGTATATTTTGTGGTTATATAAGACGTCCTTTGTTAAAACCCTGTGTCTTCAGCATCTGTCCTGAAGTGCCCTTGAGCAACACACATTAATGTAGCTGAGTGATTTGTAGCCTGAGCTGGAACATTAAACAGGTTGCTTGCCGGTCAGTGTATTTTGCAGCCACTCTAATGTGCACTTTTGTAAATGTGTCCCTTCGGACCTGTTAATGGACTTTTTCATTGAACGCTTTTCTTGGACTGTTTTATTGCACTTCGTTTGTTGGATTTTGTACATTAGTGTTGGACTTGCTAGAATATAAACCCCTTGAGTTTTGAGTTTATGCTAACTGTTACAACACCAGTTCATTTTATGTAATTATAATTTTCACACCCAGAACTATGTATTACACACAGAAGAGGAAATATGTCTTGGAATTTGTTTTTAAAGAGAGTCTATTTTTATTTTATTTCACTTCCTTATGTGCTGAGTTGTTTTCTGTTTCAATGGAAGACACCCTTGCTAATTATGGTGATAAAAGACCGGTATTACAATGTTACTATTATATTGTTTATACAGTACACCACATACTGTTTTGTCTTTCATACTCAGACTTATTCATTCACAATTCACACATACATACATTTACAAACTTGTAATTCTGCCTTTTGTCATTTGAATACAAATAATAAAGACATGCCGAAAGCACTTGTGCCTGAAATTGTGAATTATGTGCTGACAATGGTCATAAAATATGATACAGACCAGAGTGCATGTTTTATATCAGCATGTTCTGATCTCTACATAAACCATGTTTTTAACCCCAGTCATGTTCCATAGCTCAGCAGTAAACCCACCTAAGCTCTACGCATGCACACAGTCAGTCCCTCACACACACACACACACACACACACACACACACACACACACACACACACACACACACAGTCAGCGCAAAGCGCAACTTGTCTGCTCATCTGCTTCTGATTAGTGACGACATGAATGATGCCAAATGGGAGATATGGATCTCATTCCTTTGCAGACAAAGCCTCATTCATTGGCAGAAAGCTCAGATGTGGGAAGACGATTTCTGTGACTTGGACCTGAGCCGGTTCACTCCTTCTGGGTCTCATGTTGTCCTGTGAGCAGGGGGGTTGTACCACAGGTTTTGGATGGATACAGGGATGCTGGATCAGATAGTGGGAAGGTGAACATTTACACAATGTGCTGTATTGCTGTCTGAGAAGTGTAGACAGTTGGTTGATTCTATTAGATAGTGTATTAAAAATGAAGCAAAAGTTCATTTGACTTTTGATATGAGGGAATATCAAAGGTTTTCAAGATCATTTTTAAGGTGTGAAAAAACTAGTGTTCCTTTTAGAATGAACAATTAGTTGCCTATAATATCTGCTGTACTTACAACAACTCTTTTATATTAGCATGTCAAACAGATGTGTGTATTTTGGATCACTTACAACATTACCAACCTTTTTTGTTCATCTTCTTTCATTTCATTTGTTTGCAAATGTTGTGTTTGGCCAGCCAGTGGGTAGGTTGTACCCATAAGTCAGCAGTCAGTGGCCTGCAGTCATAACCCTGACAGCTATAAAGGTGATGGCACACCTTGAGAGGACAGGCAACCTTTTGATGACAGCTTATCCACGAGCTCTCTTAACTGTTCGTTGTGACTCACTGATTAGGGAAAAAAAAAAAGCTGCCAATGTTTGTGTTAAACCTCCTTTGAGCCAAATGACTAATACTGCAAATATTTCAAATAAAATCAAACATTGCACACATGTAGATACAAAAGGTACTGTCTTTGTCCCCCACATATTAAAATATACAGAGTGGTGTCACACATGAAGTCCATAAGGCAAGAAAACCAACACTCCCAGTGTAATGAAGTCCAATAAAGGTCATATTCTACAGTTTAAACAACGGTTATCAACTCAGTAGAACAATGGCTGTAAAGCTCTTTACTGCAACTGCCTCTGGTTTATAGTGTCTTATTTAACTCTTTATACAGTTGCTAAATAGTTGCTAAAATATACATATAAATGTATAAGATTTTGCTATTGAAATTAAACACTGTCAAAACACATTTTTGTTCTTCATATTGTTCCCATTTCTCCGTTCCTAATTGCTCAATATGGCTACAGTATACAGTTTGCTCAGAGTGGCAGTACACTCAACAGGCTCAGAGGTTGTTGACCTATTGTTCAACCGCATGCTGGTGAAATACGTCATGGATAATAATGTGTGTGATTGTTCTGTCTTTGTTGCTCACAGGTGTGCAGTGTCATCACTCTAACAAAACAATCTAATCCCCATAGTTACACTGCATCTGGACTGTCTCTCTCTGCATCTCTTTCCCTCTGTCTCTTTGCTTCTTCTCTCCCCTTCTTTCTCTCTTGGAGAGCAATGCACTCGCCAAAACGTTTGAGGGCAAAGTCATCATAAAGTCATTTCCCCCATCATATTAAGTGCACATTTCTGAGAGGATAAAAGGTCATTGGCAGATTTATTTCAGACCTGGGAGGCAGCTTGGGTGATTTTGGATCGTGCTGCGAACCTCAACCACATTACAAACTTGCCCAGAATCTCACTCATGAGGCTTGGGTGTGTGGGTTTTTTGTGCGTGTGCCTGTTTGTGTAAGACACGGCTATGTGTTTTTACTGTGCTGATAGGTCCTCATCAACAAAACCAACAGTTTTCATATGTCAATAAAAGGAAGTGTCTGCTTGGTGTTTCCCAGAGTAGTATCTTTTAACCTGGCATCATACAGTCTGTCCTTTCAACGTTGACATTATTATTATTGCCGTTTAGGGATGGGCATAATACTGTATACAAATACAGTAAATTGATAGTTTGTCAACAGTCAGTGATTATTCTGTAGCCTTAACATTGAGACATCTATACTTGTTATATCATCTGTTTGTATAAAGTCGTTCAGCACGACTTATTGTGATTATTCAGGCATTTACTAAATTAATAAACTAAAAACAAACATTTTCACCTTGTTTAATCTTTAAAAGATTTCAAAAACTTAAATTCCAGAAAATTGACAGACACCCAATTTACACTATATCAGTATGTATCAGTGTCATGATATAAAATTACATATGCTGTAATACAGGGTTTTTTCAAGGTTTTTCAGGCAAAGGACCTCATAGCTGATAGACAAACATCATTGTAGGCCGAGTTTAGGATTCAACAGGATTTTATACAATATATGTAGTAGGGGCCCTGCACTGTGTAGGGCAGCCTATAGTGCTAGCTCACATGATTGCACAAGGGTTCATCTGTAGCATCATCAATGTTGTCGTATTATTTTTGCTAATTTTTGCCAGTTTATCTAAGAACATATTGGATTCTAGTTAATGTGTATTTTCAGACATATTTTAAGTTTTGAAAAAAAAAGATACAATGAACAATAACCTGGCGGCACTCTGCTGTAACTGTGAAAACTCCCTGGGGTTGTGGACCCCCTGGCTGTACACACAGGCTGCAATAGATCACCCAAATCACCCAGCTCTTGTCATGTTATGAAGTCTTGAGTTGTTATGAATAATGGAAACATGTATTGTCATGAGGTTATATTCTTAATTAGACACTAGGAATAAATACCTGCTGTGATGCAAAGCAAGTGGGCAGTCAGTCAAACAAAGTAAAGGTTCATGGTTTTAACCAAGTAGGTTAAAGTAGGTTTTAGTGAAAATCTGTGTACAGTCACGATTGGAACTGTGGTGTTAATAGGATGTCAGCCTAATACAAACATATACCTGTAATGTGTGTGTCTGTGCATAATGGAGTTTGGCTTCCATCCTTCTTTCAGTGCCAAGCATCTGGGTCTAAGTAGGAACCTAGCGGTGTAGCAAGTCAACTCGACAAGGTCAGAGTACAGCACCACCAGGTTTTCTGTAATCTGCAAAAACAAGCAAATGTTTTGGGCTTTTCTCTCCTGGGCGCTCCCCTCCCTCTGCACCGCATGGAGCAGGGTTCATTTGAAAGGCGCTGTTTGTTAAGGCTTTAGCGGTTAGTAAGTGCTTCCTTTGTTTGGTGGGAGCGCAGAGACGGGGGGTTAATATCTCCCAGGGAGCACATACAAAGAGGGCCTTCAGCTCCCCTGGCCGGAGAGGGGTGGCTAGATGAATGAGGCCGGGCCGTGGGGCAAAGGTGCCAGGGAGGGCACGGGAGGGTGGGGATGTGCAGGGGGCAGGAGGCAGGAGAGTCTGTGAGGTCACGAGGGTATTAGAGCGGTAGAGTGGGTTAAAAAGGCTGCAGGGGGCAAGAGATGAGAAGGAGAGAAGGTGACTTCTGGGCGGGAAAAAGTGTTAATTTGTCTTAAAACAACCACAAACTTTAGCAGAACGCGGGCACAGGTATAACGAGTCAGGAAGTGGGTGATTACAGCTTTTTGACATTCCTCCTGTCTGTTTCCAGTGCAGGATAGTTTGATGCCCAGCAGTGGGAGTTTGGGGATATTAAGTGTTAGCACTGTTTGGAATAGCTCCCTCTGGACCCTGTGGTCTATGTGGTTCCCTTGGCCAGGTGCCACAGGTGGCAGTACATGTCCAGTAGGTAAAGTGGGAAGCAGAGATGCAATCATGCAATATAAAACAGACAAGCCCTTCATGGCATGTGATAACAATCAAAACAGTGTGTAAGGGTCATCCACACATCCCTGAGAGACGGGGAGAGTGATAGATGAGGCGCGTAGTGGAGTGAAAATTGAATACATGTATTTCTGTCTCCATTGCCGTCCACATTCCTGCATCTGCATGGGACATCCAAAAGTGTGTGCATGTGTGCATTTCAGTACCGTGTTTTAACAGGAGCGTAGAGTTTCCCAATAAGGCTTGATTGTGGAGGGTCAGTGTTCCATGATGAAGAACAATGGGATTTCTGTAGTACTTTTGGATCAGATTGATGCTTTTATTTCATGGGAATTGGTGTGTGTTTTGGATTGCAACATTTGTTGGCTTAGGTCAAGATACAGATAAAATTAAGGAAAGAGGGCTATAGGGAAAAAGTCTCATTTTCTGAATTGGGATTTGGCAGAAATAACTTTTTCAGGTACTGATGTACAGAGGTTCAATAACCCAAGTCTCATTATTTTCCTGGGTGCTTTATCCTTTTCTGTTATGTCCGTCCAATAGAATAGATAATGAACAAAACCCTATTAAAAGTGCATGTTAATAATTACTCATAATGTTTTCCAGAAGTTCAGATTCAAATTCTCTTTTGTGTTCATTACCTTGCATTTCATTAGTTAAACCAGGCTTGCAGCATTGGTGCCTATGTCATGTTAGATTGAAATAATGCCAGCCCTGAATTATTGAGGGCTGCTTGTGAGGGCTTTGTTGACATCTCCATCTCCTCTTTTCTGTCAGAAACTCATTGAGGAGAGGGAGAGGGATCTCTCTCATTGAGCTCAACTCTTCCCACGGAACTCCAACTGGATTCCCACTGTGTCTTGACCGAAGCAATGGTCCCTTTGTGCCCGTCTATCAGAGATCCTCTCTCCCCTAGACACTGCCCTCTCTGTGCCCTGCAACCCAGGACCAACTAGCGCCTCTCTTACTTGCTATGGGACTCATGACCACTTCAGCCAAATCTCAATGGGTTCACTGCCCACCTCTGTCTACAGTATGGCTAATCTCGTGGGAAGATTTGGGGATGTAGTGGTGTACAGTTACTGTAAGAGCTACAATAACTGATGTAATGGTATGATTTTATGAACAAAAAAACTCAAGTCAAGTTTGATGTGCACTCATTGTATTATGGCTTTTGCAGAAATCTCAGATCAGATCATCTCTTAAAAATGTTAATTCTCCCTTAACACACACACACACACACACACACACACACACACACACACACACACACAAACACATAAAGTCAAAATGTATGTTTAAATGTATGTATCACATATGTCTGTGTGTGTAGTGCTATATGTCACCTATACATCAGTATCTGGACCAACAATGACAAATACAATAAGTCAGAAGTGGGCTCAACAGCCAGACTGGACCAGGTTCAAGTACAGCCTCTGAGACCAACATGGAATAACATTACACTACCGAGGTGATTTTACAGACTTTCCTGATGGAAAGATTGCTAAGTAGCAAACTGCTGTCAAATGTCATCAGCTCAGTCAGCCGTGGAGCTAACCGAGTGTGACTCAGGAGCCAAACCCACCAAGAAAACCATCTCGATAGACGACTGTATTTCCTGCCAAACTGGCCACCGCTAGTTTTGAAAAGTTGTCTTCGGTCCCGGTTCCGGCCATGTTCACTGGAAGGTAGTCGCAGACACTAGCTCATTGTGCAATTTGTAATGCATAGTGGTGGGGGTGTAACGCAACACTCACTATTGGCCATTGTAAACGCCAATCAATATCTACTTTAAGTCCCTATCTATCTACAGGAATTGCATAAATATGTGGAAACAAATATCTGCTTTCCACGGGAGCCCCATGGGGACTCCAATCCTCTATTCACCTTCTTTTTGTCTCCGTTCCACTGAACTTTTTTTTTTCCTTTTTGAATGTGTCACCATGGCAGCATATTCCCCCGAATGATCTCATCCAATCCATACAGCTTGAAATGTGCCGTTCAACGGTGATTCAAGGCAGTTCTGTGTAAGAATAATATTTATTCTCTTTAATCCCCCTCTCCACCTCTACACATTCCCCAGCCTGCAGAACTGCAGGAGTGTGCCAACAATAGCACCCCTCCCTTCTTTCATTTCTCCCTGCCGCCTACTCTCTCTCCCTAGTCATGTCAGCAGAATGGGTGGCAGGTGACATGGTATAATGCTGTGTCAATATATGTATATGAACCGTCTCAAAAGGGTGTTAAGTCAGTTTTAAGTGGTAACCTGGCTGGGAACATCTCGACAGACAGATGCACTGTCGTCGTCTGTAGATAACCAACAGTTAGAGATATTCATGCTCTGATTGAGAGATAGCACATCCGTGGGGAATATGTATTGTATAGTCTTCCAGATAAAATGGTGCTGAAATGTACCATTGGGTTTGACTGTTTTGCTTAGTTAAATTGATTTCTTCCAGGTGCATAATACTGAAGGGATTCAGTGAGTGATGTACCATACGTTTCTTCCTGTTTCAGTTTTTTTTAAACTGCCCTACTAATGTGGTGATGGCAGTAATAGATTAAGTTCTCTCAGCAAAGTGTTTCGACATATTGCAAATACAACAACCAGCTCACCAAACATTGGAAATTCTCCAAACCCCCCAAAGACATCTAGTGACAAATGATTTGAATAGTCCACACCAGTGTTATTTTTTCTACATTGTCATACGTTATAGTTATAGCGGCTACAATCAAGCCTATATTTACATGATCTAAACGTATCATGACAATTTGAAAACAATGTGACGATGTGGAAGGAGTCGCTCGTATGAGGAACCTTCAGGGAATTATCACCTGAATCTGTAGCTTCCCTCAGATCAGTCTATTGTTCTGACACACCAATAGTCCAAAAAATGTCCCATTGGAGCCCATTTGTTTGACAGCCCAAAATACACACTCTTCCTGGAGTTTTAGACCTGCAGAGAAGAACAAAGTCAGGTGACCTTTGTCCAATGGGACGTTTTTCTATTTTGGTATTTCAGAATAATGGGCCATCACAACTAGTATACTAGCTACTAGCTAGTAGTAAGTATCCTATATTTACTTTAGGAAGTGGGACAAGACCAAAAACAGCTAAAAGACAGTGAATATTGGACTAGATTCATCAGGTGGCAAGAGACATGACAAATGGATGTTACCTTATGTGTACTTAATTTTGAAATATTAAGTTAAAAGTGATAACGTCAACTTGTTTCCCTTGCCCCAAAGTACCCCCTCAGAAAAAGATCTGTGTCATGATTACATTTTTAAGTAAGTCAACAATGATTGCTGGTATGAAACACAACATTACAAGGCAGTCTTCCTTCACCTCTTCAGTTCACTACTCCCTTCATTGCAACTGAATGCTGGCATTGGAGGTAATTTATGTACTGCAGAAGTGTCCAATATGAACGTTATTCCCTGTGTGCGAGCTGCATACAGCCCTTAGTTGGATATTTCATCACAGTGTCTTATGAAGTCATTTTCTCTGCTCAGAGAGATGTTCTCTGGATAAAAAATGGTTTTACAGAATAATTTTCCCTTCATTCTTGTGGTCAGAATTGCCTGGCACCATGAAATGGAGCATTTTACCATGTATTATGATGGAGGAATCCAGCATGTCTCCAGAATGAAGTAAACAGCTTTGAAAAGCAGACACACATGCTCTTGTCCTCTCTCTCTGTTTGAGAAATCTTTGGCCTCACCAAGCAAACTTTACTCAGGATAATTTTTCATCCGTGATACAAAGACTTAAGTCTGTTTGGGACTCCGAAAGGAGTGAGGTCATCAGCTGTGTGGTCAGGGAATGAAAAACGAGATGAGGAGAGTGAGTTCACTGTGACCTGGGCTTGCCCTGGAACCCGGGACTTTTGGTTTGGGGTTTGGGCTGGGAGACAGGAAGAAAGATCAGCCCTAGCAGCACCACACTCTCCATAGCTCTTGGCTCATTCATTGTATGCTAGCCATGGTCCAGGTTTCTTACTTTCAAGAACAACTCTTGATGCTTTTCTTTGTTCTCCTTGCCTTATCTCCCACTCTTCATTTTCCCACTGAAGAAACATGAAGATAAAACACTTGCTAAGCTTGACCTCTTTTGCAGCGTAAATGATGATAGCTAAAACAAAGTTTGACATTTCAAGAAATTGCCGCCCTTTGTAGAGTACACAAACAACCCTGAGTACAATACATCACACTTGGTGTGGGAAAATAATGCGCTGGAGGAGGATTCACAGAACTGTCTGTTCTGGTGTCATTACAGGACAGAGAATAGATGTAATGTCTAGACCATAACCAAACAAAAACTGTGTAATTAGCGATCTCTCACCCTCCCCAGGATTTGGCAGAGGTGCTGAGCATATAGACCACGATCACAGGTGGAGGAATAGGGTGAGGTTTTGTGAGTTAAGTGGCTGTCAGAGCTGTCATGTGGACATTAGCTGGATTAGTGTGATGAAGATCAAGGAAGAATCCATCGAGTCATTGTATTCACTATGTTTTTACAATTATTATGAAAGCTTATGAGGATTGTTTTAATCTGTTTAATCTGTGTTTTTACTTGGCTCTTTCTTAATGCACACACAGACACAAAAACTCACACACCTTTTACTCCTATCACTCCCACGTCAACACAGCGGTTCCTCACCTTTGCCCCCCCCCCACCACCACCACACACATACACACACTTCCCTCCCTTCTCTCCATCTTCCCTCTCCTACTCTAGTCCTCTCTTTTGCTCTCTGCTGCTGTAAAGCCTTTCCGTGACTAGCTGTCATTAATCTTCCCTCTCTAGGGGCAGGATCTTGACTGCGTGCCAGCAAGCGCTCATACAAAGCCAAGACAGCCATCCAAAAACAGAGCCGCTTTTCTTGTTTCCAGAGCACAATGTAGCTCACACTCACACTGCTGCAGCCCTCGGGGCAACGCTGCTCCACACAACAAAGAAATGACTCTGGATGCGGCCTTGCACATCACACCTAGCCTAATATTCATACATTTAGATGCACACACACACAGTCATGCAGGTGGGCCTATATGAAACCTATCCCTTTTATCACCTTCTCACACTGACTCTCTTTCCTCTTATGAACACACATTTATTATATGGATGCATGCATGCAGTCAGTGTGGTTTTGTGCTTGTATTTCTTTTTCCAAATCCTCTAACTTTAATATTTTAGGCTCTATACAGTATTTTAGTATACTTTGTCACGAAGAGTCTCATTTCATTTCACTCATCAGTACCTGCAGCCTTAACAGCACCTGCAGTAGCTTCCAGAAGGGAAAAAAAATGATTATAGCTACTACAAGTACATGAGTCAGTCAACCGCTGTTGACATTTGAGTGTGATATTATCAGACCATACACACCTATGCAGCATAATAATACTGTTTACAAGAACACCTAAAGCAAAAATGCTTGAAATTCTTTCTCATGACGTACTAGCTCCACATTAGTGTTTAGTTGTAGACCGGCTCAAGTTTTTTGTTTTTCCAGTCAACAAACAAAAGGATTGTATTTATTTTTTTTTGTGTGTGTATCTTTTCTTTTTATTTTATTTAAATATTTTTCATATTTAAGATTGTTAATCAGTGTGCCTACTTGTTATTCTGCATTTGTTAGTCACCTGGCTGACTCTTTGACCCAGAGAAACCACGGGTCACCTGACTCTCCCGCTAATCTGCTCTGTGATCATCTCCGTCATCCTCAGGTGTGTTGGCAGCAGACTCTGGACTTTGTGTCACAGCCATCACAATGCTTGTGGAGGAGAATGAGTAGTAATTTCAGCAGTTGCCCCTAATAAAAATGCAGATCGTTCACCATCATAAAGAGCTACTGTGAGGTTAACAGTCCATTGTTGGTGCTATAAATGTCAGTCAAATGAAAGAGATGAGATGGAGAGAGCAGGCGAGTGGAAATTTAGCCGTGTAGCAACACCTGTTCAGTGTGCTACCACTGTGAGCATATGTGTGTGTGTGCACGTATGTCTCAGGGGCTTACTCTTTCTTATGAATAGACTGGATCTTTCTTTATCTTCTCACAACCCTTTTTCTAAACCTGGTCCCCCTGGTTTCTCCTTTCCTGTGAGAAGAGATATTATGATCTGCACAATCAAAAAGAAAGAAGGGGCCACCAGCAGTGGGTGTATTGCAATATCTCCTTTTCACAAGTGCCCCATTCAGCCCCCATCAACAACTCCAAAACACACACATGCTTTGCCCCCTTAGAAAACATCATCCAACCTTTACAAACCACCACCACATACTACTTAACTTAGCCACTTCCCTTTACCCTCAGATCCTTTATAGCTCCTTCACTTCAATCTGAACGGACCACCATGTTTTTCCTCAACAGTCCCCCACCTCTTCAGTGATCCAGCAGCAGAAACTATGCACGGTTTACACTTATGACTAAATAAACATAAAATGATTATAATGTTGATATGGTTCTGAAAAGCTTTTTACTCTTTATGGCTCTGGTTTTTGCTTAAACCCACATTGACTTGCTATACGGGTGCACAGTAACATGCTGTGGGTGTATAACAGATGATGTGGAATATGTTGCAAAGTTGCTGCAGACTTAAAGACGTGTTTTTTTTAACTGTACAATTGTCTTAAAAAAAACAAACAAACATAAGAGATACAAATACTGGCTGTTTTATGGCTTTATAAAGTACACACTGCTGTAGGCTTGAGCCAATGTTTCTCTTATGGTGTGTTTCTTTCCATATCTTTGACAGCCATCTGAGAGACAGAATTGAAGAACACTTTAGAGCTCATTATAGACAGCCTTTCAATGAGTGCATTTGTTCGTGTGGGTGTATAAATCCACGCTAGTTCTACAATTTAGACAGCTGTTGTTTCTCTTAAGTACCAGGTATGTCACACACACACACACTGCTCTGTTATTGTTTTTACAATCAGTCATCAATTAACAATAGACTTGTACCCTTCAGCTTTATCTTTACAAATCACTGAGTCTGCTCAAAGCTTGTGTTTTCATGAACAACTCTGCAGAACAAAGTCAACATTAGGCATGTTAAAAGTTGCCATTAACTCATTTGAAAGAACTTTGATTGTGTCTGTTGAGGAGCTGAAAAGTAAGGAGTTTAGTAGAGACATAAATGTTGTCACAAGGCTTTTCAACAGAGTGTGCAGGGCCAGGATAGATTTACATTAACTTGTGGATTCAAATAGGATTGTAATGATCCTTTCCTAATGTGTGCATTGATGTGCATACACTAAGTGTGTTATATTACAGTAATTGCTCTGACTTCTTAAATACAAAGACGAGTTAAGCCCCATGTAATTACTTTTTTAGCAGAGGACTTGCTAATAAAACCCCAAAAATGTTCAGACAGATTCTCTTCTCTCCGCGCTTCATGTCCTCTGCCTTAAGGCAACAGTCACTCAGTCGTATTTCATTGTGTTTGTCTGGAGGGGGAACACATTAACCTGCCTTTGCTGTCACGCTAGCTCCCAGTTGAGTGAGTCAGCGTCAGCAAGAGAAGTTGGACCTCAGCATACCTTTCTCACACATCAAAGGCAAGCTAAAGTGACTCCATACGCTGAGCCTCCACGTCGTGGTATTCAGATATTCAACGCCGTTTCCTGAGCAGTTCTTTTGAGTTGGCACAAACAAAACATTGTAATGGCGATATAAGAGTTAATGCTAATCATACTGGATTTACCAGTCAGAGAAACTATTTATTGATACTTTGAAGTGGTTGTTGGATGTGTTACCTGTGGGTTTTACTTGCAGAGAAACAGAGAGGGCAACACAAATGGTTATGTTTTGTTCAGATGTCGCACGACTTGTGTTGCATCCAAATAAAAGCAAAACAAAGACCTGCACGGTGGGTGGAACAGCTTCCTGATTTCTGATAGTGGGTGGGTGGGTGATAGAGGTGAGGCTAAACAATGGCTCTTGTGAGCTCTACTTTTTGAGGAATGTTTGGTTCTGAGTATTTCCTAGTTGAGGATGAACATAACACTTGTTCCTCCAGTTCTTGGATTTTACACACTCAGTTGTGAGAGCTCATATTAAATGTCGGATTCATGAGAAAGAAAACTGTACAATAAAGTAGATAAATACCTACCATGCTCCTCAGACAGCATTCTGACATGCATTACATTTGTCCACAGTTTTTTTTTATCAACATGCAAATAGATGGAATACATCAAACTCCCTGCTAGAGCATGCCAGTAAGCAGCCATTGTATTCCCACTCAACCCTGTCATTAGCTGGCTGGGGTGTGGGGAGTGCTGTTTACAAACAGCTGCCTGACATGACCAGAGAGAAAGTGACACACACGCAATGTGCTACAACACCCTATACTTGTCTGTCTCTGCCTGCATGACTGGATGACATTTTCCTATTGATCAAAGATATAGTTTAAGTGTCAAAACAAAGCTATTGTGTCAGAGCATTGGAGCAACGCTCTAACATCCGCTTAAAAGAAAAAGAAATAACAGTTAGCGAAATCATAACAATTGAACAAATGTCATCTGTAATAGATACTTTGCGTGGATCTGTGGTAAAGCATGTAGCATGTTCCAAAAAACATAAACTGTATTACTGTTTTATGCACAGGTACATTTACTCAAGTGCAGGACTTACGTATATAGTACTTTTCACCAACCAAAGTATTTTGGTTTAATGCAGTTTTATACGAACATTGTACTTTTTACTATTGCTAACAGCTTTAGTTGCTTTTCAGATTTAATTGTTCATGCCCTTTCTGTCCAAAGAATGTTTCTCCAAATTAGTTGAATTTGAATATTTCTAATGAACTGAAGGATAAAGTGTTCCGTTATGTGTTCACAAAATGATCCTACTTGTTGAGCTAAATAAACCGTTCAAAAACCCTCTTGGATTAGCTGGAATATGCATCATCACAAAGCTGAAAACAGGCTGTTTTTCACACAAGACAAACATATGATGATCCATTGCTGTAGTTTAATTACCAAACACTATAAAAAATAGGTCAAATGAACTCAACATTAAACATCTACAGCAGTGAAATGCAACATATTAATGCAGTTATAGTAATAGTAAAACATTTACAGACACTGTTTTTGCTACCTAAAGTAAATTTAGCTAATACTTTCATGCTTTTTGTTTTGAATTCAGGATTTTTACTAATAGTGGAGTATTTTCAGTGTGGGTTTTATACTTTTACTTAAGGAAAGGATCTGAATACTCGTCCCACCACTGGTTTTATGGATACATACTGAAATATTTGTTAACCACTTAATGTGGGTAATGAAAAGGAACAATGGTTCCTTCAGCAGCCATGTGGTACAAATTTGCAGAAAAAGTGTATTTCATCGTTACTTTGCCACGTTGTTGGTTTGTCTCCAAGCACACCTTGCGGTGTGGGGAAGGACAATACAGCTCTTTCACAACCCCAACCCAACTGTCACACCTTATATTCAGGACATCCACTGGCTTCATGGACAAAAGCAATTGTTTCCAATGAGAGCAGAGAGCGACAGATGAACTAAGCCTGAAACAACAGACACAGACAGGA
The DNA here is from genome assembly GCA_946959425.1 of Argyrosomus regius. Classification (NCBI taxonomy): domain Eukaryota; kingdom Metazoa; phylum Chordata; class Actinopteri; family Sciaenidae; genus Argyrosomus; species Argyrosomus regius. The sequence continues at coordinate 12,785,033 of OX336897.1, read as the reverse complement.
CACAGCAAGATTGATTTGAGAGTCAAATGGAAGAGGAGGAAAGATATGTGCGGATTGTAAACGTTGGGTGAACTTGAGAATTTCTTGAGAATTTCTTCGTTTGGATCAGCGTTTGCGCCTGTATCGACGGGTCCGATGACAAACTGAAGTGGAGACTGTATGAAGTATCCCTTTATTCTCCCACACCAATTGCTTCATATTCCCAATCAAACAGCCCCTTTGTCTCAGTGTTTTGTCCGCAACACGGGGAAACAGTGCTCTGCAATGACGAGACGCAGACAGATTATCTTGTTTGAATGGCTTTTCCAGAGCAGCAGAAAGGCCAGCACAACAATAGGTAACTTGTTGTCGGCACAACAACTCTAATATTCATTTAACATAGCTTTGTTGAAGGCTACCCATGGGGACTGCTTATGCTGGTACAGTAACTGTTTGTATTTGCATAATACACTCCACCTCAGCAGGGCTGCTAATTGGGCCGGTTGGAGTGAGCCAAAAGCCCCTCGATGAAAGAGAGCAGCGGCCACAATTATCACAGGAGACACAACAATGTAGGGATTGAAATAATTTCTTTTATGCCTGCATGGGACATCTCTGACAGTCTGACTTTTCCAAATCAAGAGACTCATTAAATTCAAGCTGAGAAAGTAATCTTAAACTAGAGGAATCACTAAATCATTAGTATACAGGAATATGTTTGGTAACCATGCAATCTGAATTTGTCTAAAATCCTTGTGCACTAACTGAACCCTCATGTCTGGTTTTGTCAATAGGCAGTGCATGAGTATTTGTGCAGACATGCATCCATGAGATTCTTCTCTGCCCATACATTCATTAGCGCTGATTGAAGGCATATGTGTGCTGCTGGTAACATTGGCAGAGAGGATTGTGTTTTTCTCTGCTTTGGACATGATGGTCGCCCATGTTGTGTCAGAACCAGTCAGACCTTCCCTCAGTCTTAGAGTTTGTGCAGTGCAGCTTGAGGGATGTGCGTGACTGAGACTGGCAGAGCTGGAGTCCACAGACCAGATTTGGACTTGTTTTATTACCTTCCCTCAGTGTTCAACATCTGTTAGATCACAATCATTCACACGCACCAATAAATATTTTGGATGTTATTCACACATATTGTCTTGGTATTTAAGCTGTACTCAAAACCGTGTAGCAACAACACATGGAACAGAAAAACAGAACTTCTGGTTACAGAAGTTATTGTTGTATCAGTTAAGAAGGTGAATGAATCCAACATGTTTAACTTGGCACTTACTCTACAAAGATCATATATAAATGGATCACATCTTACAAGAGGAATTGTCCTGTTTTTGTAATGATACTACACATTTCTTTTATCAAATACCACAAACCCAAACCAAATCGTGCAGTCGCTTGTCTGTTTTCTTTTTTCATATTCCTCTAGAGAGGGATGTTAGATGAAGTTAGTTTGGTGAGTTATTTTGGTTAGACTTGCACGCCACAGGGAGTTTTGAAGTTTTCCCAGATTCCAGGGCGTGAGACAAAAAAAGGACGACAATGCTAAACTTTTAAGAGCATTTCCATTATGAGCAATAAGATGTTTTACATGAATCTTTCTTTTTTCTTTTGGCACACTTGGAGAAGGCAGCCTTTAAAATCTCAGAAATCTGCTATTTATATGTCTCATGTAATGTAGTAATGATTTATGATAATGACATTTTCATTTTCATTATGGGTGTATAGAACAAGTATGGCCCACTTCCTATCTGTGTGTTTGTATACTTATAGAGCCTTTTTTGAAAAGTATTTGCATTTCTTCTCATAAAATCTCAGAGATCCAGGCTCCTGCAGAACAAACTATATTAAAAATGGTTCCAACTACATTCTTTGGTGCAGCACAATCCCAGGATTTTAAAGTTCACTGTAGGACAGAAAAGCACAGCACAAAAGGGTAGAAGATGCCTGTAACACTGGATACTGTTTTCCCATCAATCAAATTTTATCAGTCACACAGCAACAGCGAGAAAGAGAGACAAACCTAATAACCTCGATAGGAAACAGGTGCTGAGTCAGTGAGGAGAGGAATGTCAGAAGAATGGGGAGGGAAGGGTAGCGTGTCTGTGTGTGCATGGGCGAGAGAGAGGGAGGTGTGTGTGTGTGTGAGAGAGAGTGTGAGTAACACTGAGTGGAAGCCAGGGAGCCAAGGAGAGAACAAGGGGAGGAGACTCTCTGGGGATTGCGTGCGGACATCAAATGTTTACCTGTAACAAAAAGAAAGGGGAAGGTGTAGAAGGGAAAAAAAGGAGAGGAAAAAAAGGCTGTGGTTTACAGGGGTGGGCGGGGACCCAAAGCCTAAAGCATGAGCTTCGCACGCAACTTAACAATACTACCTTTATGAAGACTGTATTGCGTTAGTCAGTGAGCACACACACACATATTCATGTAAGATACCGCTGGTAATACAGGCACTCACACACACACACACACACACACACACACACAAGGAGGCAAGGAATTTAACAGGAATAGATAACTAAATGATTTCATTTACACTGCAGATTTTCAAGTAAAAACATGTAAAAGAGGTGTAGAAAGCCTTCGTGACTTCCAGATAATGGGATCAAAGCGGCTCGGACTCTTTTGCGGCCACACATTAAACACCAAATGGGACCAAATAACCGACCCCATCTGTGGAACAGCTGGAGTTTCTGTTTGACAGAAGGGGTACTTGTGTCCATCCAAGCTCAACCCAGAGCCCAAACTTCTGAAAGCAGATGTTCAGCATTCCCTCTCGTCCCCCGGACCCCCTCTCTGTGGTTGCCCTGTTCATTTTTCATCATAATTGGCCAACAAATCAAGACAAAATGAGAGTCAGCCTTTGTTGTGGAAACCGCAGAGAGCCCCAGTGATTTACCGACAGGCGGCCTCTCTCTCTTTCTCTCTTGCTTTCTCTCTGCGTCTCTGTCTGACTGTCTGTCTCCCGCTGTCTCTACATCTACGATATCTTGGCTCTCCATCTCAAGGTTGCCTTATCTGTGCACAGAACAAAAAGCCTGGAAAAACCTGGGCTGGTGTAGGACTGATAATAGATTACTTAACAATAGTCACACTGCGGGTTTATATTGAAAGTCTTGTAGTCTCTATTACTATACACCTTTTACAGTAACACCTCTGATTGATCTCTGTGTAGGTGTGTTTATCTGCATAGAAGTATTATTCATCGTGATACACTTTTAAACACAGACACCTGAAGACTTATTTCTACATTTGTTTTTACGTCCATTTAATGAGGAAATATCACGTTGCAGTCATATAATATTGACTTGCTTGTTCTAATTAACCAAACACAACCTTTGTCTTTTTGCCAGTAGTATTTTCTTTGATTGGAAGTCAAATCTGTCAGTCACAGCGCTGATTGGCAGCTTGCGTGTTAAAGGCAGAGTTACTGGGATTTAGCCCAGGGCGTCTGCGGTCAGCACAAATGTGTACTATAAATAATTTGACTCCGTATGTTGTGTGATTGTGTGAGTAGAGAGAGAGAGAGGGAGAGAGAGAGAGAGGGAGAGAGAGAGAGAGAGAGAGAGAGAGAGAGAGAGAGAGAGAGAGAGAGAGAGAGGGAGAGAGAGAGAGCTGCACACACACTGTGAGCTCAGGGCTTCCTCTCCTGTGAGCGTCTGCAGTCAGAGCACAGGTACAATAGAGAGCATTGTTCGGCTGGCAGGCCCCTGCGTGCCGGCTCCCCCTCCGTACCTGAGCACAGAGACAGGTGTATTTCTCCTAGTCACGCATAGCCCTGCCACACTCCCAGCTGCCTACACACAGCCTGCCACTGAGATCACACACTCACACACCTAGAAGCTTGCATACACCTACGTGCCGATTACACATACTCATTTACTCATTTTATTCCTTAGCCTTACCTTCACCTTTTACTAATTTAAATTTAAATTTCAACTTTAAACCAACCTTAATATCTACCCTTCAGGGATTTACAATGCCAAAATTCATATAATTCATTTCTAAAAAAAAAAAAAATATATACATGTACACAGACATGCTATTTTCTTTCTTTAAAATTCAGGTCATTTCTTTTGATAATTAGTTTACAGTGTGTGCTCTTTGACACAGAAACCCAATAAACCAAGGCACCTGCAGGTTAAGAAATTCTCATGGTTACACCATGGTAAGTCTCCAGGAAGGGTGTGTTTGTCCAAAGAAACTCTCCCCTTTGCCCAGTGTAAGAGTGTGGTGTGAGGGAGGAAGGAGGAATGACTCATGCATATGTCAGTGGTATTGAACAGCCAGTCAAGGCCAAAAGTTCATTTAATTTCTCCTTAAGTGGGAAAACATGTTTGAGTAAACATTAGAACCCCTGTTGCAGTTTGACATCTTAATGCGCAGTGACATGGGAATGGCCGGAAGGGAGTGAGGGATAAGGGGAGATGACGAGCGCTCAGAATTAAGGAAGGGAACAAAATCTTTACTGTTAACACCAATCTAATGTTAAGAATAACATAGTGGGAGAAGGGGGGTCATTGATTACATGGTTTCCTTTGAAAGAGCCTCCCTTCCTTAGATCTGACTCCCTGAGGTGCTGGAAGGAGTCCAGCCCTATCAGTCTCATAACACAAGAGGATTAGCTCTTTATCCTGGCTGCTTCTATAGAAAAGAGGTACACGCCACATTATGTCTTATTATATAGAGCAGGCGCATTTTTTTTTTTAACAGTTTTCACATGACTAATCATCACCCACGTCATGCTGAAACCTCACCGTGACCCCTGTTTAGCTTCACTTCGCCCGTTCCCAAGGAGAGGCCAAAAACTTCACGGAAGTGGACATATTGGCCGTGCATGAAATTACATGAGCTGCCAACATGGAATCCAACCTCAGGTTTCCTGGCTGATATTTACCAAATTAATTCCCAGGCGGATGTAGAAATAATAACACCCGTGAAAAGTGGGAAAATAAGGAGGGGAAACCAAGTGTAGCAGCCTAGTGAGCCTGTGGTGGGGGCCATGCCAGTGAAGGGGTATGCTGTTTTTGGGAAATACTTGTCATTTCTCATCCACCCCATGGTTTCCATGACGCCACTACCCCTCCACCATCTAATAACGTAGCTCACATCATACTATAAGATGGGTTCAGCCCTTAAATAGCTACATTATGGCGTTCATCCGTAACCTTCTCTGTCTTTCAGTCTCATAGGTCTCTTGCTTTCTATCCTGTCGCTGCAGCTTGGGCACTCAGAGCCACATAAGGAAACATTTGTTCCCAGTCTGGTTGAATAGAGCCTTGTGTTGGAGGTAGTCAAAGAGATACAAGGGGATAGGACATCCAAACAGTCCAACACAAGAGCTCTGCTCTGAAGCCCCTCTCTGTCTGAGCTGGGCCAGTAATGAATGTCCTCTAGTCTTAATCACTCTCAGAGCACACACTGGAGATATGACTGACTCCATTGTCCTCCTCTCTATGTTTTGTATGTTGAAAGCAAAAGTCGTAGAGGTCATCACTTCCAGTAAATATTAGATTTGTTTTACCACCACCAGGTGATCACTGTGCTACTTGTATGGGCTCTTTGGATGGAATAGATTTCCATAAGTTTGTACTCCTGCATCATCTAAATATGCGCTCAAAGCAATTTGTTTATGCTGTTTAAAAATATTTGATTCCCCTCACTCAGTCAGCTTTGTTTCCCCTGGATTCCTGATGCATTCCCCCCTTTTCCACCCATCTGTGTAAGCAGCACTCAGAATGGTTTTGTGCTCTCTGGATATGATTATCCTTGTCACACCAATCTGGAAAACATTTGTGTGCACATTAGCACATACCTATGTGCACGCATTGGCGTGAGTAGAGACACGGAGGAGATTGGATGCACAAACGGGCACACACTTGCAGGCACTTGTGCACACACATAGCCGAGCCTGCAGACGTACATTCATTATACACACACGCACGCACGCACACTGAAAAATAACGCACTTCCATTACTTTGGTATCGGTTGTGTGGCTGAGTCATTGCTGAGCATAAAAACAGGGGAAACTATTGCTGGGTCTATTGTTCATCACATTGTTTCAGATAAGAGATAATGACCTCTTAATTACCTCTACAAGATAATTGCCTACTTTAATTTGGCCTCGATCAATGATTAATAAGTTATGGGAGCAGAATTTTTGAGCAAGAAGCGAGGTCAACAAAATGAAATTAAGAACATGTAACTTTCTTTCTTTCTTTCTTTCTTTCTTTCTTTCTTTCTTTCTTTCTTTCTTTCTTTCTTTCTTTCTTTCTTTCTTTCTCAAAAGAAAAAAAAAAAAACCTTCACACAGCAGCCGTGGCTTAGGAATGCGAGACAGGAATGCTGTTGAGTTACTATAAAGGGGGTTTGATCACTGTAAACAGTGTCTTTGTGTTTTCATCCCCAGCTCTAGTCACGCAATGCTCTGTGCACAAACCTCCAGCAACTTTTCAACCCCGGCACACAAGAAAGCCATCAAGTACCTGCAATTGACAGAATCGCGTGCAATTCAGGTACTCCTGGATTGTACTGGAGCACAGCCAAATGGGGAGTAAAGGAAAAGGCGGAGTGGAGCTTCACCTGTTTAAAGCGCAATGCACACTGTGTGCTGTGATTGGAGTCGGTAACCAGTAATAGTGGTGCAATGGAGGGTAAATCCACTTTAATTTTATTTATTATATTGCACATAATATGTTATGGGAGGGATTTAATGATACAATTTCCTACATATCTGTGAATAAAATGATGATAACTTACAAACTATATTAGTTTGTAAGTTTTACATATAGTTTTCTAATAAATAGGCTACATTTCTCACCTGGGGCCAAATTTTACCCACTTAACTAACATATGTATTCTTTTAGATAATATATCAATGCAAATGCCACGATTCACATAGTAATATACAATATAGTGGGTTGTTTATCAGTTCAAAATGTCATACATAATTAGGGTACTTATTCAAATGATTTTAAACCACATTTATATTATCTCTGAAAACAGTCAAAACACATGATAAACCCATGGATTATGGCAACTATCACATTGAATTTAATTTGTAAAACTTTCATTTAACTTGAGCTTCATTGAACCTTCTTAGTATACCATGAATTTCATTATGTTCTAATTTTAGTCTTCAGGGCTGCACTCCATTCCCAGGAATCCAGTCCTTATTTTGACATTTAAGGGAAGCTATGATCCCAGAAATACAAGCAAGCCTGGAGGTGGTTAGGACATGAAAGTGTGGTAAGAAAGACAAGAGATTCATTCATGGGAAGGTGATTCAAGGCACCGACATCCCTGTATCTCTGCGCAGCGACAGATGATCATTATTACTCACTCACACAGCTCACACAGGGCTCACACGCAACCTGGGATCAAACTGACACATGATGAGTGATTGCAACAAGATTATAACAGCCTATGCTCATGACATAATAACTTACTTGACTGTTTCATAGTTTGATAATAGTAATAATAATAGACATTATCATAAAAAGTTAGATGAGTGACAATTCCAGTAGCACTTTTTATATTAGCAATGTTGATTTAATGTATGTTAATGTTGAATGAAACATTTCCAGTAACATGTAAACATGGTTTACCTTCCAATGTAACCTAAATATTACTAAATATTACACAGTACTTTTAATAAAACGTAACTGACTTTTAGAATATGTTACAGTATCATTCCATATAATAAATGTTCCCACTGTTTTGCAATTTTTAAAACTTTTAACCTTATATCATTCTCCTGTTCTTAGGTATTTGGCAGCAACTTTAAAAAACAAACAAACAAAAAACTACATTTACCATCATGCCTTGCGCGCCTACGTTTGCAGAAAGCAGCATGTGCTGCGCTGTACTGCTCCAACTATGGCTCAGTGCGGCTCAGGCTCTTCACGGGAGCGCATCGCATCAACGACAGAGACGCTTGCTGGAGCTCCAGCAGAGACCATCGCTGCACTGGACTATGAGGAGGAAGCAGCTTATTTTATACCTCATTGGAAATAATCACACTGATCGATCTACTTGATTTTACCAAAAACACCAAGTTTACGCACGGATTCTTTGGACGCATTAAAGAGGATTAAACGCTGCCGTCACAGCACTGACACACGTGGAGGAGTTATTATCATTATTATTGTTGTTGTTATTATTAATGGTAAAACTTGATGATGGCAACAGCTGATGGATTCAACACTCCAACTGTGAATCGTCCTGTAGGATATAAGGAAATGCTGTCGCTTTCACAGGAGTGGTGTCCATTACTTCTGCTGTCCTGCTGCTGGACAAGCCGTTTGGCGGACGGACGAGTCTCTTGGGATACTTCACGTGTGTGGCCAGTGTCATAAATGGCCACTGCCGCGATATGGTTTTGGAAAATCGGATATTTGTCGCGGTGGATTTTGGCACAAGGAAAGGAATATCCTGGAATATATTTTGAAAGCGATGCTGCAGCAGATGCCCTGCAATTTGGATAATGACAGTACGCATCTCCTCATCCAGCAGGTATGTGAGAAAAGAGAGTTATACAACGTGTTTGTCAGCGAAATGTTATGAGATGAGTCAATTTCTGGCATTTGTAAAAGTTGTTAAAGAAAAACGTGCTGCAGAGCACAGTGCTTTGTGGGGTTTTCCAGAGGGGTTCCAACTTGGAATAACTTTACTTCAGCTGCTGTTATTTCACAAACGAAAGAAACAGTGGCTGTTTTGGTCAAAGGTTCTGTTGTTATCTCTCTACACACCCATTTTGCCCACGTCTTCACTACCAAATTACACTTTACAATCAAACTCCTCTCTTATGGGATTCCTTAGGACTCTCGTCAAGTAATGTCTGAGCTGTGTCTGTTAGGGGGGCGTGTTCGATACAAAAAGCCTCGTCAACCCCCTGATCTGCTCCACACTTTCAGGTTCACCTGTTCACATGTATGTGTGTGTGAGCTCCGTTATTTCTCTGGGCTTCATTACGCGTGCATCTCTCACCCTCAACACTGACTCTAATTGATTGAGTTGTGTTAACGCACACCTATAACCTGTGCTTACTATACACCTGCAGTGCCAGGTGCCCACAGACCACTCACAAAGCCACGAGCTGTCATAACTTGTGAAAGACCAGGTGCAGCAGAATAAACGAACAGTGTGTGGATACAGTGACCAACATGCGGTCCACCCACCTCTCCTACAGTGACTCCATTCAGGTGAGAGTCAAAGTTTGTCCACAAGAGGAGGGGGTGGGGTTGTGGCATCTGAAGCGCCTGTCAGTGCTACCTGACACATGGCATGTATCCACTCTATGCTGTGGTTGATACAGATTTGGATGTCAGGAGTCACATGAGGGAAGGGTTTGTACCGGTTTTGCATGTTGGCATTTCCATCGTTAACGAGCATACTGTGATATAATGGCATGGCATTCATAGTAGGTATGTGTGTGTGTGTGTGTGTGTGTAAGTTATCTGATGAAGTTTCCACCTTCCTCTTAAGCTCTCTCTCCTCAGTCCTGTCCACTTCCTTCGCAATGAAGAATTCCTCCTATTGTTGGGGCAGGGGGACAGAGCCCCACTATATGTCTGTATACAGCGCAGAGCACAGACCAAACCCCCCCACACACACCTCCCTTCAACTCAGCACCCCCCCCACACACCCCCTCCATTAAAAATCTTCTCCAAACAAGACCCCCTTTCTCCACTGAAGAGGGACCCTCTGTCTAATGCCAAGTGACTCTCATGGCCAGCATTGACGGTGGGACACTTGCTTCACAAAAGGAGCTGAAGTGTCAAATAAACTCGGTCAGAGCCCCCGACACACAAGAATTCCTTTATCTGGCACCCTGGGAGGCAGACAAAGACAGACTTTGTGTCAGTGAGCAGGCCTTGACTAAACACTGGGGCTTTTTTTTTTTTTACCCTTCTCACAACTTCTGCCTCTTCTTCCTCCTCCTCCTTTTGTTGTTTGAATGGTGAAGCGGGAGCATGTCTGTTGACGTGACCCCCGCTCGCCCAGCATCTGTCCTGCATGCTGCCAACATCACCACTGTGCTGTGGAGGCACCACATAAACACAGATACACCCATGCACGCCCACTCTCATACACCCTGTTCTCTTGCTAAGACTTCAGACATCAAAGCAGCACTTCAATAGTCTTTTTTTTTTGATACTTTGTTTATGTCTTGGTCCAGAGCTGAGAATAGCAAAGCAGGAATTTGCTTTCTCACAGGGCTGAGTATGCTGGCTGAGCTGTCATATGATATGGTTGTGGTGAACCGCAGAAGAGAGCCATATACACACCAGGGTCAGGCTCACTTAACAACCCTGTATTTACTCCACTCAACGTTCCCTTGGAACTTTCTCATCACTTGCACGTCTTATTGTCATCTGATACATTCTGATACATGTTAAACAATGAGCTAACTTCTAAGCTCATTGCTTCTTCAACTAACAAGTTGTTGGATGATTAACACTAGTTTCCATCACCTTAAAATGTTACCTGGACAAATAGGTAACGCACACACCCTTGACACTAAACAGACACACAGTCTTTCCACATTAATACAGCGATTCTATGGAGCTCCTTGAAGTTAAAAACCTAGTCGTCTGTATGGAAGTGATCCCAAAGTGCTGGAAAATTACCTCATACAGCGTTGAGACGGCGGTGCAGCAGCACCACTGAGAAAATGTTGTGGCCCAGAGCTGGTGCTGGCCAGCCCCCTGTGGTAGACATGTGCATCAAGCCCCCAGGCATGCTAATACAGGCCTGCCAGAGAGCGATAGTCCCCAGCACAGTGGATAAAGTAAACAGATCGAGTTGCTGTGGTCGAGTGTGTTAATGGTGTGTTTATGAGCTTAAGGTGAGTGGTGATTTATCATGTCCAAACTCAAGCCTCACCTCAGGTCCGTGACCTTGATCGAGTTCAGTATCTGGTGTGTGTGTGTGTGTGTTTGTATGTGACATTACACACAGGTGACAACACTGACTGAGCAGAGTGACCTTGTGGTGAACTGTGTCTCAATGTCATGACCGTTTTCGACCACTGAAGGGAAATAGAAAGTAGCAGGGACATGTATTATGCATTAATTACACCTTGTTTTTGTAACGAATGTGCCCTCAGCATTACCTCATCAGGTCTGCAGGGCACACAGCTCAAATCGCAGGAAAATACCCTTCCATCATTAGTGTCAGATAACCTTTTAATGAGCTCCATGAGAAATATCAGGCTGTGAAAAATCCTTTCATATAGAGCACCATTTACACTGAGTTTGTGTGTGTGGGTGTGTGTGTGTTTAGAATGGGCTCTAAAGTTTGTCTGAACAGGAGAACTGTCATTTATTAGTAGTGCAGGAACAATGGGGAGCTTGTCTCCGGGGTGGTGGGGGCCAGAGGGGGGCCAGAGGGGGCCGGTGGAGCCAGGGGAGGGTGGCCTGAGATTGGGCAGCAGCCTCTGACCAAGAACAAGCCCCTGTCTGATGGAGAGAACTGCTGACCCTTCCTGAGTAAAATGGCACCTTTGTTTCGAGGTGTATGTGTTTGTGCCTATGTGTTTATGTGTGTATGAGAGGGAGAGAGGTTTTGAAAAGCTGTGAGCTCTGAGCACTGTGTAAAGTTTTTTTTTTTTTTCTCTCAGTGCTTTGGTGATTTTCTAACAGCTTCTCTTTGCAGATTTAGTAGTTATCTGGCATTTTGTGTCATTTTGTGAGCAGTCATCTCCTCAGAATTTGACATTTTATAGATGCTCAATGTTTTGAATGTCAGCTTTGAGGAGATCACAAGAAGTGTCCACTACTCCCATCATAAAGCAGTACCACAACAGAGGAGCCACACAAAGCTATAGACCTCTCTTGATGTCATGACACCAGACCACAGCTTCAGACTAATTAGCTATTTTGTGTTTTCCCCTGGCCTGTTGCCACAGTCTGTGTGGTGCTTTCCTCCTACTGGCCTGCCAACAATTGTCTCCTCTCTATCTAATGATGCTCACGAGGAAGAGATGCTTTGTTTAAAGAAATAGACGGGAGGGGGGAAGAGAGAGGAGGAGTAAATGCTGGTGGGGTAATGACTGCAGATTGCTGATTTCCTATCGGGAAACCACAAGTTACAGGGTGGTGTGTGTGTGTGTGTGTGTGTGTGTGTGTGTGTGTGTGTGTGTGTGTGTGTGTGTGTGTGTGTGTGTGTGTGTGTGTGTGTGTGTGTGTGTGTGTGTGTGTGTAAAGGTGGGTGTTATCCTGCTTTGGGAGTTTCAGGAAGTGGGAGGCTGAGAGAGACAGACAGCTTGTGCTTAAGTGAGAGTGTGGCAGGGTACTTTAGAGGAAGTGGTGAACATGAGTGGGGGATTCTTCAGAATGATGCCTCTGGGTGTGACACTTAAAGCTTGTGCTCTTTGATAAACCTCCCTCTGCACCTGGTGTTTAGACCTAACTTAACTCTCCACCGTGTGGCCTCGTCATTCCCTATCAGGTGGTAAAATCTGGCACACTTTCACTCCCTTTCATTTAAATCCTGTCATCCCTTCTGTCCTTGACCTCCTGTGCAAGTACGGCCACAACTGAACTCTGCAGGGATATAGAAAAAGAGATGGAGAGGCATAGAAAGATGGGTGGAGGACAGACTCTTTTACTCCCAACATTCCCTCGATACCCACACAGAGCAAACAGTAAAGACACACAGTGCAGCACAGGGGCATCTCTGTCGGCCCAGACACACTCCATTCAGAGTCATCTCATAAGAGATGCTCAGAACAGGCTGAGACTCTGCTAGTCGCACTAGAATATGTGCAAGCGTGGATGGTTTTGCAGTGTAGTGTATTCTGTAGTGCAGGGTTGACCTCACATGAACAATGCAGAGAAAGTGCATGACACTTGTTTCAGTTTTTGCAATTCTTCCCTGTTGTAAAACTGTTATATCACTCACTAGCACGTGAATGCATGTTTCTTGTGTCACGCAAAATCAAACAAACTGATCAGACTGATCTTGGTTTTGCAATGCTTTAAATACCAGACATTCCTTCTCCTGTTTTCTCTCAAACTGACCTCGCTTGTTCTCTTCACGCTGTCGTTTTGGAGGGAAAATTCCTCCCTTTGTGTTCAGCTCTCACAAATGTCACATTCCACCGAACCTGTGACCATATTCTGCCTTTACTTTGCTGGGTGTGGGTCTCCGTGGTAACGCCACTGCATTTTCAATGAGTCACACCTACACAAGTTAAGCCATCCTCATTTAGCAGTTGGGTCTTTTTTTTTTTTTTTTTTCGTCTTCATTCGAGCCACTCTTTCACTCCTCTTACCCTTTCTTTCCTTCTCAGTGGGGAGGATAAAGGAGACATTTTCAGTGTGAAGAGGAGCGTGAAATTTCCTACGTGACCTCCCTGGGACACAGCAGACCACCAGGCTCCTCGGACGACTCTGTGTGTGTGTGTGTGTGTGTGTGTGTGTGTGTGTGTGTGTGTGTGTGTGTGTGTGTGTTAAGTCCTGCACTTGCGTAGCAGATCAGTTTGATGCTGACAGATTTTAGGGCATGTATGTTTTTATTTGCTTTGTTAAAAGGAGATTAAATGAGGTCAGGTTACACCCATTTCTACATTCAAAAGTACAACTAAGGTGGATTGTTAACATTTAGAACGTGCCACATAAAATGCCACATAAAAGAAATAGAGGCAGATGCTCCCAGTAGGCCTGCATCCTCTATGGTCATGCTACCACAGTGAGCCCCGTGCCTCTGACAGGCAGGCATGCTGTGGAAGTGAAAGAATGGCTGTCAGTATCCCTGACCAGAGACACAGATAAGCATACAGTGCCAAAGTGCTGTAATGACAGCTAAATCGACTGGAGGCTGTCCAGGCGTCAGGCTGTCATCACAGGGCATCACTCATTCAATAGACTGTGGAAAAAAGACAGACATTCATGTTCCTCAGTGAGCTCCTGCTGATTGAATTTTCTAACACATTTGAGATGATTCAAATCTCATGACAAGCTGCATAAAATGGTTGAAAATCGAGTTATATTTTGTCTTCATTTTGTAAAAAGTAAAAGTGGCATTGACAGATGGTAGCTATGTTGTTGCGAAGTCTGTGGTTGATGTTAGAGGGTGTGCAATTGTTAGACTCTGCTGCCCCTTTGTGGACAATGTAGGCAGTACATCATAATAATTCACTGGGCTGCATTTCCTCTGTTGGCCACTGAAGATCTGTGGTGCTAATTGCAATCATACATAACAAACTTGGCTCATGACGGATTTTTTCCCCAGTAAGCTGTTTGTCTTTACAAAATGACTGTGTAACAGTTAACAATGTTAGTTTAGCTCAAATTGAATCATCCAAAGTAATATAGAAGATAAAAGTTGCTTAGATTTTAAATAATAGCTTTGCCAAAATTACCCAGAATATAATCAAATATATAATCAATAATTAAAATTAAATGTAAAGAAGGAATCTAATAATTGTTTAATGAGTTGTAGATTTAATCCCTCCCTTGTATTTGTCAGTCATGTGTCATGTGTTTGTGTCTACCGCCTACTTAACTCATTTCTAACACCAACTATAAGATTACTTTCAGAATACTACTGTACTTCTCACACCATTGCAAGGATTGTAAGCATGTCCTGAAACTCTGTACACTTCTCAGGTCCTCATTTAGGCCACTTAACAGTAACTGGTGTCTAAATTCTATTAATCAAACCTTGAATATGAAACATCAATTTTAGTTTATATTGAAAATGGAAAGTAAACATTGCAACTAAAACAAACAGGACCAGAAATACAATGTATAACATATATACCACTATAATTATTATATTTTGGGTAGGTTTACATGTTGCCTTGTGAAGTGGGTCTGTTGGACTTCAAATAAATGGTCACTAGTTTATAAAATAGGTGGAAATTGTTTCAACGTTTATACAGACAGACAGACAGGCGTTCACTTTGGATGTTTTTATGTTAATATCAGTTCAAAAACAAATAAAAATCTCTCTTACTGCATACTGTACATTTAAACTACAAAAGCATGCCACTTTCTTGAAACACCATTAGAGGTCAGAGTTTGTCCCGAAACTGGAAGACTCAACATTACATACTATAACATGCAGTAGAGTGAAATACAGTGTTAGTTCCTCAGTGGCACATCTCATGTCACAGTGGACACAAAGTTAGAGATCTGTATTGTCTAGATTAGAACATATCTTGAAGTTTTCATGTACAATGCTGTCTTTACCTGCTTGCTTTTGGCGGCACTGCAGAGCTTCATTCTTCACTGTGTGTACAACACTACCTTGCTACAGTTGACTGCATTACCCACAAGGTGTCACTCTTGCATAAGGCTGTGAATATGTAGGCACTGACTCAACAGTACATAGAGCAGTTTTCTACTTTTTGTTCTCTCAAATAGCCACAAATGATTTGAATATAAATGTATTATATATAAGATTGTCTTTAACTCATTATTCTGTTGAGGTAATAATACAAATAAATAAATATACTTGATTTTTAATCCGTGAATAAAGTTAAGCTGCCATTTGCAGGTATAGTTCACTTAGCAGCTTGGAATGTCAAGATTTGGAGCATTTCCATTTTATGCCACTTTACACTTCTACTCCATTACTTCTCTATTGTACTTTTTACTCCACTACATTTGTCTGACAGCTTCCTGTCCAAAGAAAAACCATGCATCTCCAACTTATGTCATTTTGAATGTTTCTAATAAACTGAATAATTAAGTGTTCCTTTATGGGTTGAGAAAATCAAGTCAAGTCAAGTCAAACTTTATTGTCAATTGCTGCTATATGTACAGGACATACACAGAATTGAAATAGTGTTTCTCCCAATCCCTGGTGCAAACAGCAATAAACATGAATTATAAAATATGAAGTATAAAATATAAAATGTAAAAAATATATACAAGTTAAAAAGATCTAAGAAAAGTATGGCAATCTAAGATATCTGCTGTTGTAAATGATCCTACTTCTTAAGATTTATTTAAAAAACCCTCATGGATTATCTGGAAAGTGCACCATCACAAAGCCAAAAACAGGGCTGCTTTTCTGAACTGAATATGATGCACTGCTGTCGTTTAACTATTCAGCATAACAGTATATGAAGTAGTTAAAATAGCTCAACCTTAAACATTACAGCAGTAAAGTGCAACATACACAAATGCAGTACGGACATTAATCAAGACACATTGTCTATGATAGTAAAACACTAACAGGGACACTTTTTCTGCAGGATGAGAACTTTTTTTTTTTTTTTTTAACTTTTGATACTCTGATTAATGTTCTTTAATACTTTACTGAATACAGGACTTTTACTTGTAGTATTTTGAACACTTCTTTCACCGCTGCTCAGCACTTTTCTGTCTCTTTTATGAACAAAGGGTCAGTCTCATGTTTAAACACTAGATGGCAATGTGGTAACATGAAATATAGTTTCCCCTCTGGAAAGTAAGAGCCACTTAGTATGTCGAGGTAACTCTGATCTATGGAGTAATGGATGTAGATTGGCATTATTATCTTCTTATTGCCCCTCATTCTTGCTCATCTCCCTTTGAAGATCAAAGTGGCCGTGTGCCTCTGTGTGTACCGACACTGATAAACCCAGAGTGAACTTCAATAAAGCCAACTGCTCACTTTGTACATATGTTGCTCCTTCCCCTGTTTCTGTCTTACTAGTTGAAATGCTGCTGCAGCAGCGGAGTCGTTTGTTGTGCAGAATTTCATGTTGATTGCTCAAAGTAAGCCAACCAACAAGCAATTTCAGAATAATTTTAGCAAAATTGGGAATATAATTTGAAGTGTGTGGTAGTGTTGCACAGCATGAACAAACAGAGGAGCTAAATAACAATGTGCACAAACAGCAAACAGCCATCAGCAACCAGTCTGGTCATGATACGGAAACTTGGCAAGTTCTTCAACTCTTTGTTGGCTTCACTCCTCCTCTGTGAACTTCAGACATTACAGAGCACAGAGAATGAATGAGAGAAAGATACAGGTGACATGATTAAGGAACAGGTGGGGCAGCTTATGATTGGGTGACAGTAATAGCACAAGTATAATGCCACCTACAGTTTAGTTCCCACAGGTGTCCTGTATGTGTGTGTGTGTGTGTGTGTGTGTGTGTGTGTGTGTGGCACATACTCTTTTTGTTGGGCACATTTTGTCCAGGCTTAAATGGTAGTTAATGGTTATTGCTTAATGCGCGTGTTTGATCTGCTAAAACTCACAAAAAGAAAAGCTCAGATTGGTTTTGGACAACTCCTCATAGCTGCTGTTAAAATATAATTCAGCTCTTTTGAATGAATTTCCTTTTGAATATTGAATATCACTGTTTCTTTTAAGATCTCCGTTGCTCGTTTTGGAAGGCCTGGTCTTCCGTTTCCTCTCAGTGTGTACACTACATTGTTGAACGTTGACCACTTTGCTCTCAGCAAATCAGATTTCAGAGTATGTAGTTATTCAGGTTCCCGTCAGTAGAAGATTATGGGAAAGAGTGTCATGGGATGAAGCTGTAATCATAAGCAAATCGGTAATGTGTGTATTGTGCAATCGTGTGCACATGCACGGTTCATACAAACTTTTTCACAATGCACACAGTTCATGCACTTATACTGTATTTCAAGTGTAAACTTAAGGTATCGGTTAAGTGCATTTGTGTATCAGCACAGCACAGTGTGTGTGCACTTTAAACATATAGCCACACCTCTTGCACTTGTGTATGTGTATGTCAAGTTGTCCATAATCTGCAGCTAATCAGATTTCTCCTTTTGGGTTTGTCACTAAGAGGACTTTAGCCACCTTGAAGAGCTATGCTATGAAGTTATGCACACACAAAGAAAGGCATGCACACACACAGCCTTTGTAATATTTCATACACTGTGCAGTTCCTCTGAATCTCACTCAACTCCTTCTTTCTTTCTTGCTAAAACTAAATTCAAATTCGGAACTGGTGACTTATCAGGGCTGTTGGCAACTATTTACCTCACTTCTTGTTTTTTTTCATACCTTTTCTGTTTATTCTCAGTGAAAGTGCAAGTGTACACTGCCCACAGTTTACTTTTTTGGTCTTTGTGGAAAGCTTGTTGACATTAGCAATTCATTCCATTTTTGGAGTGCCATTTGCAAACCCACAACAGAAGTCAATGGTTGCAACATTTTTTTACCAGCTGCTTATCTCTTCCATCTCTTCTAAGCTCTCCAAAATTACTCATCTCCTCATAATAATCGATCATCTAAATCCTTCAGCAGCTTTTGATAACAGCTACCGCGGGCTATTCGAGCTAAAAAACCTGACCAGACGTGTCCAAGGCAGGCAGGTACTATAGGAGCTCACTTGCCTTTGGGCAAAAGATCCATGTTTTTCCCAAGCTGATGTTTATTGCAGACACTCTGTTGAGGCATAGCAGAGCGGGAAGAGTGAGCAAGTTAAGGTGGAGCTTTCACAGAGATACAGAGGAGGAAGTCTTGAGTGTATATCTGTCTAGTCGATTGCGTAGGTAAACCTCTGTCTACTGTTCGAGTTAATCATTTACTCTGGACTCTCTGCCGTTCTGTACTTTGCAAGCAAGCAAGGCTGACTGAAAACGTTTATTCATTAAGGGCATTTTTCACTTTCAAACCTCAGAATGCATATGCTGGCTTTTGTACTAACCACATTTTGCAGCAGTGCAATAAAGCATTACATGGTGAGCCTTTCCCTTTAACTATTTCTTATGGTTCTGTGCTCCCTGTGGTTGACGTTAATGGGGTGTTGTTAGTGGCAGCAGCTCCTTTACAGGCTTTCCTAACGTACGTAGCACCCCCACCTCTCTCTGCTCGACACTGTTTCACCCTTCCACTGGGTAACCTCCACTGTAACACTGGGCCTCCTTGGGTAACATTGGCAATACCCCAATTAGAAACCAAGGGAAACCCTAGCGCAATGAAAATTAATAACTACGTCTTCCCCTTATGCTGCTAACCCCCCCAATCGGTGGTGCAGCTCTCAATCAGCAGCAGCCCAAATGGGGTGCACGTGTGTTGGGGCATGGACAGCTGTGCAGAGCGAGTCTGGAGCTCAACTTGTATTGTAGCTGGAGAAGACACATAGACACATGTGCTCGCACACACCAACACCAACATATACACACAAGGAGGACATTAGCAGCGGAGCGCGGCTGTTGTAAGCTTGGGTTTCAGTGCGGTGCGAGCCGGGGAGTTTGTGTGAGGTGGGTACGTATGTTTATGTGTGTTCCTCTGTTCGTTTACAAAGCCTCCACTCCTCCACTGTAAACGTTGCCAACCTAGCCTCTTCCAGACATCTGTCTCTCCCTCACACACACACACTCATATGCCTGCGCCACCTTCTCAGTTAATCCCCAAGTACACACAAGCTGCAACTTGAAACCCAAAAATCTGTGCATATTAAATGGGTGATTCACCACCAAACATAATTACAACTGTGACATTTCTAAAATCAGGTATTAATTGTGCGTTATGTGCACTGTGTGGCCCGTAAAGGCAGGGGAGGTATTGATGTCAAGCTGCTCTTACATGTTTACAGTTACTCAGAGGCTTGATGGAGAGCCTGGTGGCCTTGAGGACAGGGCAAAGGTCACGCAGGTGAGGTTGGACTTTTCCACTCCTTCCAGAACCACGGCGCCACGGATTAGACTTCCCTGTGCTCCGGAGGGCCGAGTCCGGTTGAACCAGGGAGAAGAGGCAGAGAGCAGATTGAGAAAAGGTTTTGGAAAATGTGAGTGAAGTGGTCAGGGACCTGGTGGTTACTGATGGCAACTTTCCCTCCTGCCAGCTGCCAGCTTATCGACTTTAACGATGTAAGCGAGCGATGGCCAGTCCCTCTGCCCCCTGGGTCTCTGTGTCCTTCATGCCCGCCAAGGCAGCAAGAATGGCAGCAGCACACCAATAAAGCCCCACATGGTACTGATTGAGAGGTATTAAAGTTCCCTTTCCCTCGCTCGCGTTCAATCATTCACTGAATCATGAAGATCAAAGACACTGAAACAGCCCAGCACGTTTGATAATCTTTATGCCTACTCAAATTGCGTCAGTGGAGGTTTCTTCAATTTGATAAAATAACACCATCGTAAGGCTTTTGTGAAACCTTCACCATGGGGCAGTGCAGGGCAAAATTATCTCCCAGCCACCCTCCTACTGTAATTCTCATCCCACCTTTCCTATCTCCTCCTCTCCTCCCCCCTCTCCTGCTCCCTTTGACTGAACTGTTTTGGAAGGAGCTCCAGGGGCAGCATTCATTTAAGAGTCAGATATAAACAGGCATTAAAAGGCAGCGTGGTCTTAATTAGCTGAAGCTGCTCATATGTTTAGTGTGATTATGTAATGTTTATACTTCAGTGTGTGTGTGTGTGTGTGTATGTGCGCCCGCGCATGCTGTGTCAGGCCACCGCGCTAATCACCTAGCCTGAGTTTTATTGCTCTTTGCAACGTTGTAACGATGCTGAAGTGCAGAGAACAAGGCAGAAGAACGAGCAGACGCCTCACACAGTGACATTAATGACTCGGAATCGTTAATGTTACCAAGCAGCTTTTGTAGCACCTTTTTACGTCTTACTTTAACATCACAAAATGATTTGTCTTTCCTCACAAACAAACATCTTCCAGAACCTCCCATAAGGGTTGATTCAGTGTGTAACTAGGTTTTCATATTGGATCATTGTTTTGTAAAAGGCAAGAGAAAACACATGAGCTGCCAGGGTTTGTGAGGCAATGTGTTGTAGTGTAGTTTAAGCTGCAGTCTTTGAGTACAAACTGTACATACTGTCTGTGCATATGTGTTGGTCTGGGCCAGTGATCTGCTCGTCAAGGCTTCCTCATCCTGACCACAGTTTCTCAGGTCAATGTCTGCAGTTATTATCAATGCAAAATAACTGTCTAGCTTCTCTTCTGGTAAACTATCTGTCCCTGTGCTGTGTACAGTAATGCGGTGACATTTGGCCCAGTCATAAAGGAGCTTCAAGAACCATAAAAACACCTTACGATGTCTGGGTTTCTGTAGCCAGGCTATTAAGCTGTAAAGCCCTATTGTAAAAATCTAGATTGGACCGATACAGTTGAAGAGAGTGCAGCAAAGATGAAAAGGGCCTCGCTCAGCCATACTTCATAAACCTACAGTGGGCTTGGTTTTACCGGTAAGCACACGGGGAAATTCTTTGAATTCCCCGGCCTCACACCCTCACTCTACTTTTGCCGCCTTGCAGCCAATACCTCGGGCTACATGGGCTTGTTTGTGGTGCGTTTGACGTCACCGAGAGATCGATTAGTTCGAGTTGCTGCTTTTCACCCTCCCGTTTGAGAAGATATTTGACTTTATAGTTTGTACATTGGACTGAGCGCGCGCAGATAAGAAAGTATGTAGGCATAGGCACATTTAGCACAGACCCAGCTACTGCTGTGTAGGTGGGCCAGATCTCATGACGGTCTGACCATACTGGAAGCCATCCACATGTGTAAGTTTGAACGCACCACTCTCCTGCCCTTTTCCTTTGTCCCTCACCTCCTCTATCTATCTTTCTATAATTGTGTCCCAGACCCAGACATGTCCATAAATAAACGGGGTCTCCCTCTCCTCAACCAGACCCAAGCCATGTTTATGTTCAGGCCTGCGTTGGGGGGCCATCTGGACCACTAGGCCTGCCTCACGGCCTCTCTCCGGGCTCAGGTGGAATCAAGATGTGCCACCAAACACCAGCATCTGTTTAACGGACTAACATAGGCTTAAAACATAACCACTGGGCCATTGGAGATATATTTTTTTAAACTTTTATTGAGGATTAAAGAATCCTTGACTCGTGTCCCACACATTTTTGTTTTAACACTTTGTAAAAACAAAACGCAGTAGAAGCAAAAGAAAAACATCCAGAGTCATGTGTGTTTAAAGTTGTTTTCTCAGATGAATGCATGCACATTCATAATCCATAATGCAAACTGTACCGTTTGGTCAGGTTGGCATAATCTTCCATTTCCTGCTTTACTCTTACCCAATCTGTAAAGAAAGTGCAAGAAAAATTTTCAAGACAGACAGTTGAGGAGATTTTTGGTTTATTTACATTAGCTGGATGTGGTCTCCTGGTCTTCATTTCATTTGGTCCAGGAGCCAGGCTATTAAAACTAATGAACACTTATTACCTCGAGTTGGATCCTGAGCTCCTTGCTAAACATCCCTTCTGTAGCTGTTTGTTTTACTTGTACCTGATTATTCAAACAGAGTAGTAAAACATGTGGCTGAGCCTTTGCCTCTGGTCTTTACAGGTTGTCTCATAAACAGTCTGATCTATGATATGTGATTGGATATGAGAGCCACAGTTTTTATATAGCTTTTAGGTTTTTATAGCAAACACGGGTGGTCTTCACTTTTCTCCCCTAATCATCTTGGACTGAATCCATTTTTTTAACACATTTATTCTACAATCTGACGTCCTGTGTGTTGAGTCATCAACATTCTACGCCGTTACTGGAAAACCAAACCGTTTTAGTTTTTCAGCCTTTATTAACCTCACTGTCTCTCTACATTTTATGTCCCTCGTCTTGTTTGGGCAAATGACAGCTTTTCTTGCTATGCTCTAATCAAGACATCTGCTTTGCAAATGTGAAGGCACATGGAGACTTGGATTCCTCAGAACTCAGCTGAAACACAGTTTGAAGCATTGTAATATTTATTACTGCTGACAGATATAATGGCATGTTTTTGTGTCTGAGAATTTCATTGCAGATATATAAAAATATGCATTTAGAGGGAGATAGTGTTTGGGTTTAGTGAACTACTGTACATGTCATTAAACTAGTAGTTTTGCAGTAGCTTACTGGTAGTTTAACTATATTCATATTTGCATTGTGATTCACGTAATTAAATTACTTTTTTTGGACACTTTTTGTGTTGTTAACTACAAACTAAAAACAATTATGAGCCATAAAAGTGAGTAATTCTGCTTGGTGCATCACCCCGACCTAGACTCTAATTTCTGGAAGCAGACTGATGGATATATACAAAACCAAAGCTATGCCTATTTTGGATAAGCTCTCATTATGATAATTCACTTAACAAGTATCTGTTTAAAAGATATGCAGTGCGTCGAATCTAACGTGGCCTTTTTTATCACGGTTTCAACACCACCAGGATTTGCTTGCTTGATGGCTTTATAATTGTTTGCTGATCGCCAGGTGTCAGATTGAAGATTATACCGGCAACTGACAGATGCACTACCTGCTCTCAGTGTGTGTGTGTGTGTGTCCACGTGCTTATGTGTGCTTATGTGTGCTTATGACAGCTTCGATGTGTCGCTGCAGATCATCGGTGGCTATAGAATGTTGGTGAGTGACATACGAAAGTGTGTGTTTCTCTCCCCTCGCTGAGACCTTTGTGCTGCATAAATCAGCCCAAACAGCTCGGGTATTGTTGTAGAAAGGAAAGAGCCCTTTCTTCTGACTCCTCTCCCGACACTTGTGGTTTTTAATGTGATATGTGCATACGGAAAGCATGGTCAAATAAACAGCGTGTAAAGTTTCCCCTGTGTCTGTACCAATCCATCAAAAAGAGATGGAGCTCGACTTTCATCTTCCCCCGCTTCAACCCTACCAAAACCCCTCCCACTACCCTACAGCCCCTGTCATCCCCAGCTGGAATTTCCCTGGAGTCAGAGTTGGCCATTTCTACTTGTCTTAACCTAATTAAACACTGTTAGACGGCATGCAACTTAATGGCACCTTTGTTTGTGAAATACAAGATAAAAGAAATGTGCACTTTTGAGAGAAGGGGCCAGAGAAAGGGAGAAAAGGAGAGGAGAGGAGAGAGTGAGCTCAGACAGAATTGAGTGATAAGCCTGAAAACGAGAGACAGATTGAGGGAAGGACAAAAAAAACTGCCCTTTCCTGTCTGCTTTTCTGCCAGTGACATTACCTCTGCACCCCTGAGGAGGAAACATATCAGTTCTTTTCGCTGAAACCCTATATTGTGAAATTAAAAGGTACAGCTTCACTGGCTGCTATGTCTAGGTCAAAGCAATGGTTCTAACGCTCTTGTATTACATTTCACTTAACATGCTATCATTGTAAAAATCTGTAATTAGATATAGAACACAAGGCACCACACCTATAAATCTAGCACGATTATAAAGGCCTGTGTTGGCTTGATACTCGGACTCCACCTACGTCAGTGGCACAGCTGGCACTCTGACTGTGTGTGTGCGCGTGTGTGTGTGTACTCACAGGTTATACACTATATCAGTCCCTGTTGTACTTAGTCATTCTACAGCTTTGCTCTAAAGAGTTTGGAGATTTCACAACAGCACGAAACCTTCTTTTACAACCCTACTTTCCTTGTTTGTACTGAAAATCATAGAACATACTGGCAACTCAGCAAACAATGGAAAGAACAGATTAAAACATTACAGCATGACGTAACGACAAAATATTTAGTGCACGTATGGGCCCTGGGAAGCTGTGTAAAGTAACATAAAGAAACAGAGAACAGGAGATACGTGAGCCAAGCACTGTGAGAGAACATGGAAGACAGGCTTATGGAAAAAGTTTCAGGTCCTCAGAGTGTCTTAACTGCAGCTACTGGTGGAGGAAATACTGAATCCTCTCTGCAGGGGCCTTCCTCTGTTTCTCCTGGAGAGAGGGTGCCTCCAAAGTCCCTGATAGCATGCATTTTTCTTGGATGCAGCACAAAGTCTTTCCTCCTTCTCCCCACACATCTGAAGATGTATTTTTATCACAGAACACATGACAGGGGTAATCCTTTGGTGTCCTGCCCGCCTTCCCCCCGCCCCAACTGACCGTTCACTTCCTCTTTTTGTTTTGCTTTCCCCTTTTTCTTTAGCCCCTCTTATCAGCTAATCCCTCCCTGTATAGAACCGTCAATTAAGAAGCTTAGTTGATAGAAAACGAGACCATTTTAGAAGCATTGAATGTGTGAAAATGCAGTGAAAAGATAGGTTGTGACTGGCCCTCCAACCAAAGAAAAGGGGGAAATGGAGCCTTTTTGTGGGGTTCTTTTACCAAAGGAGAGTCTGTGTCGCCTGCAAGAGGCTCAACACAACGTGTTGAAAAGTGGAGCAAAAATTGAGATGAGAAATCTCACATCACCAAGTAGTTTAGAGCACGGATTTTTGCCATGAGCATCAGACACTTTTGTAACAGTGGCATTGCTGACCCTTTCTGAACTTTGTGTTGCACGATGCAGGATAAATGGCACGGCAGCATCTCGCACAGCAAACACACACATACGCACATACTGGGTTTCTGATCTGCTTACTAAGATTAGACACAAATGACCTGGCTTATGACGCAGCAAAATGGTGTGATTAAGAGCCATAGAATTATGGTTTTAAAGTTTTAAGCCATCTACTTTTGTTTCATTGAGGGAAATTTAATTTCACAAGACTAGTTCAACTAGTAAACTACTTAAAGTTTAAGTAATTTAGTAATTGAATATACCTTTACACATGTCATTATAAATGGTTAATGTTATATTACATTTAGAATCACATCTTATACATGTTTCCTCGACCATTAAAGACACTTTTGCCAAAATTAGTAGTTCTGTGTGTTTGCTTTCATCATAAAGCATACAAAGTGATAACTAGCAATGATTTTGGTCGATCTTTTCTTATCCTCCGCAAACCAAGAAATTCATACTCAGCATACCAGTTTTTCAGCAGTACAAGTACATCTAATCCACCTTAAGTTGAATGAGTGGCAAGCCATTTCTGCTGTGAAGTTTGAGATTCAGCTGGGGGTGAAAGAAATGCTTTCTGTGTACAAAACATAAATGAGATGTGCTTTGGAACAGACTCCGTGCTGTGCTGCTGGGAGAGTAGAGAAGAGGTGAGGGAGAGGGGAGGAGGAGGCGGGGGTAATTGCCACATTAAGGGGAAGGAATTCAAAATAAATTTAATCTCCCAATCCCTTTCACCCCCCAAGAGGTTTACAGTGAGCATGCTCTGTCTTGTTATGAGACACAAGGAGAGTACAGAGAGAGTGAAATGGAGACGGGGAGAAAGAGGGCGAGGTTCTGATCGAGGTAACTGACTGGCTTCCGACCAGGTTGAACTTGTGTGGGAAGGTTCGCACAGAAGGGGCAACTTTGTATGCAAAAGCTGTGTAGCCATCTCTAAGTTGCTGTGTTTGTATGTGTGAAGTAGCACTAATGACCTTTGCTGCCAAAGCCACATTTGCATTTACGCTTCTCTGCCGGTACCTTTCCCACAGTGCCTCACTCTGTAGCTGAATAGTGTCATCAAGACTCAGAAGCATGTTTTCACCCTAACCAAACACACTACACCAGCTAATTGCACTGACTGGCACATCTTCAAGAGAAGGAAGGAGAAGTGGAGGGAGTGTGGACATCATTAAAATCAGCTGCTAATGTGTTTGGTCAGACTTTAAACTTGCCAATTCCTGGGTCACGACAGAGGATGATTGAAAACCAGACGTTTAGCTAACCCAAGGCTTTCTTAAGCACACATTCTCCCTTGTGATGTCTTTGGGTCCCATTTTTCCATCAACTGGGGACCTGCTGAATAAGCACTTGCTGTCTCGAAAGTCACTCCATCCTCTGGAAATAACTTCAGGTGAGTGGATCGCCCAAAGCCGCGGCAAGGCTGCGTCAGCTCGTGAGGTGCAGAAGCAGGGTTAAAGGCCTGCTCGGATCTACTGTATGTCATCGTGTGGTTTGGGCTCTCTCTAGGACATATGGTGTGGTGTATTTTTATAATGTAATCATTCCTCCTCCTGCAACAACACTGTTAAAACTTTCTGCATGCTGGGGCAAGAATTCAGTCAAGAGCCCTGCTGACCCAGACACAGCAGAGCATAAACAATGGAGCTAGGGCCTTGGCAACACACACAGCGCACATGGACACACAACACCACACACTTTGCCCCATGCAATGTTTCTTGCTGCCCAAAAAGCTGCTTCAGTCTCTGCAGTAACCCTAATATTGTGTCTCCATCTTTTTCACCTCTCAGTTTTTAGTAATTAGTTCAAAAGTGGGTCATAGTCGCATACATGTGCGCCCTTTCGAGTGGTTTTATTAGTGTGGTGTGTTTACTTGACCAAATGTAACCTGTGGTATTCCGAGTTGAGTCATCTTCCGCTGCCAAGGAGGGATGGCGGGGTCAGCTGGAGTTCTTTCCTCCAGGAGCAGTTTAAGTGACACTAATTTGGCTTTTGGGTAGTAAAGATAATTAAGACAGTTGCACAAGCCCATAATTATAGCCTTTCCCCATGCGTCACCCATATATATCTTCTCTTATTACACTCATTATCAGCTGTAAATATCCACTGTATGTAGTTGAAAACCAGTTTTTCTGCTCCTCCTATGACAAGTACATTATTGTTTGTTTCCGGCGCTTCGGCTGACAAAATAATAATACTTCTCAACCAAGAAAAGACAAAGAAACACTGCTCACGTCTTGTCTGTTCAACTTACACAGTTGCTATTTAATTGCCAGCCCCACTGTTTCAAAAATGCTTCCTGTAGAAATGAGGAAATGTCACCCATCCTTCTGCTGTGGCACAGGAGAATTGGCAGCAAGATCGAATGGGATTGTCTTTGTTCCCCCAGCTCATTAGGGAAACACCAGCCTTCAGGGTTTCAGGGTGCTGACAGGCTGATTCGGTGTGATGGGGTGCCCTGTGCATGAACATGCTATCCTGCTCGGCTGCCGGTTGAACACTGCGCTCTGTGTTGATGGGCACAACGGGCACTCGGATCATGTTTCCAGCAGAAGCAGGAAGTGAGAATTGGAGGGTTCCTGTTACCAGGCCCCTTCTTCCCTCCCGGTCCTACACAGAGCCAAACTCAAACCATGTGTGTTCTCACCCTGTGGACCTCTGCATACAGCCGGCCTGGCTGGCTGGTTGGCAAGTGCTGTGGTCGTCTGAACAACATGTGATCTCAGGAAGCATTCAGCCCTTCCCTCTTGCCATTGTTATTTGAATCCCTTCTCTCTGTAACTCCACTGGGTCTCTTGGGGAAAGTGGTAAGTGATTCCTCTCTGTGTCCGGTCTCCAAAGACACAGCCCTCCCCCTCGGAGCTTTCATTCAAGGTTAGGCACACGATGGATGTGATTGGGGAAGTACAGTAGTCTGTCCCCAGGGCCAAAGGTCATTTCCTGATACTCAAGCTGCCAAAAGTTAACGAGGAGCAGATTAAGAAAGATGGCTTAAACTCACAATGACAATGGAGAAATTAAGCCACTGATAGTTATGTAGTTAAAACAACATTATGTAACTTTTCTACCATAAAATAACAGATTTTAAATAATTTGATGCTACACTGACTTGGCCTGGGTTATTGATGCCTCTGTCAGTCCCCCTCTTTGCCCTGTATGCCTGCCTTGGTGAAGTTTTCTGATGGACAGTAGAGTAAACTGTTTAAAACTTTAGCTGCTGTTAGCTCAGTTTGTTAACCGGGCTGCCCGGACTATGGTAAGTGAAGAAGAATTTCAATTCAATGCAAGAATTCAATTCTCACATCATGTCCAATTTAAGCCAAAGGGATAAAAAATATATTTTGTTGACTTACTGCTTTTTTTGATGCATCTACATTTCTCTTTAATGTTGGAAAAGGGGCCTTAGCTCCCGTAACATTTCTTGCCTCCAGTTTAAATCACATGACTCACTTAATATGCACATGTAACACACACTTATGTGCTTAACAGTCGTAAAGAATACAGTCACACCTCACAGACTTAGCCTTAGTCATCTGCTTCAACACAAACATACTGTATCTTTGTTAGTTGGTGACCAACTGTGCACTAAAGCTCCCTTTGAGCATTGCCATATAAAGTTTATGTATGCTTAATTGTGTTCAGTTTCATCAAAGTCAGAATATTTTAGTCATTGGTGGCATGTTCTGGCATGGGAATACCCTTAAGATGAGGTATTTATGTTGATGGAAAGGGAGGCTGTATGAGGCTGATTAGGTGAAATACCTGTCTCTGCTCTCAATCCTTCCACAAAATGGCTGTTTACAGAAAACACAGAGTGATGAAGGGATAATCTGTCGAAAATATATGTGCCACTTCTTTCTTTCCCTCAGTCTTTCCCTGTTTTACTGACTTTTCTGGTTCTTACATTTTCAAGGAAGAAAAAGCTCACTTAACCCCAACATGATGGAGAGGATACATGCAAAAGAAATGGCTAAAAAAATACTTATTATAACAGGGCTGCCGTGTTGGCATTCTTGCAGCCACTGTCAGGCCTTTTGTGAGAAATTTTTCAGGCCTTGCTCCTGCCTCGTTCCTCTCCTCTGTCTCATGTGAAAGTCACCCCAGCCACCCATTTTTTTCCAATGAGACACATTGTATGGACACCTGTGGGCTGCCATTTCGACTGGGGGGGATTGAGGGATGGGGGCGTGGCATCACTGGCAGCTTTTAATCGAGACGCGTTGACTAATCGCCCAAGGATTAGCCTCTTAGACAAGGCCTCTTTCATTCTGACACTCCATATACCGCAAAGACTGCATGGAGATGGAGAGGGCGGGTGAGAGTAAATTTTTGGGGGGATGGAGGGGGAGTACAGATGGCATACTGTACCTGGATGTGCTTTGTTTGATCATGCCTGAGCCCTCTGCATGTACACACACACACAACACACACATACACACATATCCTGGGGCTGGATCTTTCCCCGATTCTCTGACTGGAGACAGCTCTGCATATTTCTCACTGTAATCACAAAGAAATGTGAAGGACACCAGTCTACCCTTGTGCTGTGCATTACAGCTACAAAAAAACAGAATAAAGCATTGCTTGATTTACTGA
Source organism: Argyrosomus regius (assembly GCA_946959425.1). NCBI lineage: Eukaryota > Metazoa > Chordata > Actinopteri > Sciaenidae > Argyrosomus > Argyrosomus regius. The sequence goes on along the minus strand of OX336897.1, from coordinate 12,755,274 downwards.
GCAACAAAACCATTGTATCATTTCACTGAATGCCCCTAAAACACTCTGTTCACCATACTGAATGAAGATGACATGTTTTTTGGGAACTTTGCCCTTTCTTCAACCCACTTACAAACAAACAGACACATACACTCATGCACAGATGCGCTCTGAGTGAGATTGAGTTTAGCATGCCGTGAATGGTTTGTGTATGTGTGTTTGGGAGTGGGCTGTGGACCTGTATATTGTTGTATGTAAATGAAGCGGGAAGACACCATCCGGGCTCTGTGGCATAGCTCGAACCTGATGTTGCCCAGACCCCTCTGCTGTATATTTTAGGGTTTGATGAGGTCATTCATAACACACAGGTACATACAGGCAACACACACACACACACACACACACACATACAATTAGGCATAGAAATAGAAAAAAAAGAAGTCAGGCTTGCATTGTACAAGGAAGAATTTTATTTTATTAGGCTGAATATAATCTGACCACTCCACATGTGTTTTGTAATCACTGTATTGGGAAGGAAGATGAGCAGAAGAGGTTTGCTTTAAGAGATATGTTTATATATTTTTTATGGCACCTGCCCATATCATTTAATGGCCGGTGCAATTTTTCAAAGTACTCTACTGATTTAACACATCCTTCAAGGGAGACAGAAATGAATCCCACGATCGATAGAAAAGCAGAATTAAATTTCCAGTGAAGAGGGCATCTGTTATCTTTGCTGAGTTACTGTCATGACTACGTGCTCTGCAAATGGCTGCTTCCAACTACTTTGTATTTCATACACAAAACAGCGTGCTGTAGTTTGTAAAAGTATTTCATGCCCAAGCTCTGTGTAAGAGAAAACATTGATATTCTAGCTAATCTGCTTTGGCTAGTAATTGGGGCCTGTAAGGTGTGACATGCTGTTTTTCTGGATTCTCCATTAGCACAGTTTGCCTCTAAAGCCTGTGAGTTTCAGGTTTCACACACCTATCAGAGTAACCTGCTACACACTAAGCTCTCGCTGAATAGGACACGGTGTAGAACAAGCACAGGCCCAAGACAACCTTGTAACATGACAAAGGAGGGCAAACACCACAGTGATTCTTGTCTTTTTCAAAAGCTTCTGTTGGTGTAGCACGTTCCAGAGGTCCTCCATTGTTCCCTCGATTAACTCTGGCTGAAGTGTCTATTTGTACTGAGCAGCCGTGAACCAGGAGGCTGGGATCTTCAGAAGTTTTTCCTGTCTGATTTGTCACGGTGGCAGCTCCTGAAAAGGTTGTGCAAGTGTGGCAGGCGGGCTGAGCTCAGGTGTTACATGTTTGCTCAGTGGTCTTGTGTGCTCTTTCAACCGTGTACACTCTCAAGTTTCCCTGGCTCAAGCAAACATAGATGAAGAAACATGCAAGTGGAAGACATTGTGGTTAAATATCAGACTTGTTGAATCGTAATCTGCTCTACCTGAAACTGGATTAGAAAGTTCCTTTTCTTTTGTTTAACTGTACCATTCAGCTTCTCAGAATCCGTTTCTTCATGCTGTGTTTGCTCTGGAATACGTACTGTGGCCTGTTGTTTGTCTAGTCACAGGAGCAGCCTGGAAGCGGCTGCCAACCTGGCTCTGCAGCTTGTGTGCTGGTTCACTCAGCTGGTGAGGAAAATGATAACAAAGGAAATAAATTAAATAGCACTAAAGCATTTGTGGTCGGGGAGATAGAAAAGTGAGACATATTTTACAGCAAATGGGAGGGGCAAGGTAGAAGCTGAGGCTGCAGGATATGAATAGGTGTGTGTATGTTTATATATGTGTGTGTGTGTGTGTGTGTGTGTGTGTGTGTGTGTGTGTGTGTGTGTGTGTGTGTGTTAAAAGGCTGTGTTTACGAAGCACAGAGCTGGGAACTAAGTGTTTGGCCCTCCAGGTGTGTGTGCCGGTGGTTGTCGGGGCTTGCGAGGCCCGCTGCGGAGGTGGCTACGTGACAGCTGTAATGATAGGTTGTGGCGGGTGAAGACATGAGTGTGTGTGTGTGTGTGTGTGTGTGTGGTGTGTTGCTGCAGGCAAGTGTTAGCTTGGCTTCTGACACACACACACACACACACACACACACACACACACACACACACACACACACAAGCCGGTGCACACAGTCAACAATGTACCTTATATCAGACTTCACATCCCACGCAGCAAGAGCAATTAGACGCATGACATCAGGACGAGTGAGCACTTGCCAAGTGAGGAGGGCCAAGTTCTACAAGTCTGGGGTCAGATAATCCTCAACCAACCAGCTCTGTCTAAGATGCAGGCTGTTAAATCAGGTGACAGAGAGGTCAAGTTCAGGTTGAGCTGTAATCTAGCAGGTCAAGTGCCTCTGGCTGTCTGATTGCCTTTGACCTGCTGACTTAGCAAGATTTTCTGTGTTTTCTGTGCTCTTCAGGTTGCATTTACACCATGATTCAGCTAGTCTCTGGAGCATTTACGATACTTAAAAAAACATAAATTGCAGGGAACAAACCCAAAGCATTTAGCTGTAGACTATTTTTGTTGTTTTGCCTGGTTTCAAGACCACAAGACACCAGGCAAGTCCATGGTTAAAGTCTCTAAACTACCAGAAATGCTACCAATATTTGGTCCAATAAACAAGTAACTTGTGCGTGCATGTAATCTTTGGTTTTAAGCCCTGTTTCACTTGCAATTGGCAGTGTGAACAAACAAAGTAAACATTTCATCTCCCTAAGATAAATAGTTTAAAATTCACATTTGTCTCCAAAGTATACTGTTTCGTATCCTACGGTGTTTTTAGAGATGATATTTAGCATAACTGATCAGATTCTTTGGAACTAAAACCTCTAAAATGACTTTCTGCAGAAGCATCTTTCAGATCAGCACTTAAATGCTCTTACAGTAGACGCTGAAGGCACATTGGGCTCAGCTCTGCAGATGTTTAAATTAGTTTCTCGTTTTATGACAAGCACATACCTGGTGCTCATTAAATGGGATCGACACACTACCCTCTCCTGTCATTTACAGTAATGTGCAAAGATAATAGTGTTGCCTGACAAAGATGCTCATTGTTGTGGCTTGCAGCAAGGCCTTGCATCTCAGGGAAACAGAACTTGCTGCGGCTAGCCACCCCACACAATAAAGCTCTCAGGAGGACCTTTTCAGTGCCGGGGCATTCCACAATGGTCTCACCACTTGGGCCGCATCCGTTTGCCCAGTTCTGCGCTTGTCTGTTTTATGATACCGCAGCATTTGAAAACACACACACACACACAGATACAGAACTGAAGACAGACAGGATAAGAGACAACAGGCAAGCCATTGTCTTGTCTTACATATGATGGACTCGGAACTACTCATGTCTGCATGTCTGATCTTAAAGTATGAGCTGCGGTTTTGTGTAAGACGGTTGAGTTGCTGCTGCTTTATGTCAAGATGACTCTTTAACGTGTCAGCTACCATTCCACCTCTTAAAAGTAAGACACATAGGAATAATGACACAGGAGACAAATGACTTTTTAGAGAGTCACCAGCCATTCTAAGAATGGCAGCTTACCAAATGCTCTGGAGCAAAGTAATGAAAATTTACTCCATGACAGATGAACAGTGGGCAACCGCTAGTTTGGTTTGGTTGCTTTTGTCCGCAAAGATCAGACGCTATTGTCAAGTGCGTCTGTCTAAATCCTCGTGAGCTTATTATTATTTTTTTTTTTATTACGTTTTATTTTCTCAATTGAACTCTAATGGGGCTGAGTTCAAAGAAGTGAAGAGGATATTTCCTGCTGTCTCAGGGCTTAGTGCAAGTTCAAAGCCTTCCAACTGTTGACAGCAGCTGGTCCTCTCAGGAGCTTCGACTTTGTCCTACTGTATAAAAAGCTACTACTCAACCGCTTTTGTCAATCCCCAACAGTACAACACTATACATCCCCCCATGCACTGTAATAGAAAGCTTTATGATTTAGACAGTATTAAGCTGTCTGGAGCGATATCAAAGCTCCCCTCTTCCATCTCTGACTCTTGTTGTTTCTCTTCTGTTCGTCTCTTTTCCAGTCCCAGAGACGGCAGTGCCCAGAGGCAGTGTCAGTGCTTATATTTGTGATTTTCTTGGCAGAGGAACAATGGTTTAGTTTAGGCAGTGCATTCCTGATTATTGACACACTGTGGTATGGAGAAGGATTAGTGAGCGCCTTGGCTTTCTGAATCTTCTGCGTTGGCTCGTGAGTAACACCTGGGTGTATCCATGACAACAGGCATCACAATGAACAGTGATTTCGCCACCAACCGGTTTGACAGAGAGTCTGTGGCGATGCTTGTGCAAGGAGGGTCACTTAAGAGAGCAGAAGTGGGAAATGTTTGCTTGACATTGCTAAATGCAGCACAAAGTGAGTCCCCGTGCAAGCTAGAAATAGTTTTATAGGGTGGAGATGGTTTCTGCAGGAGGAGCTGGTCCCATTCTGACAGTCTTGATTACCTGTGTCCGGCTAGCCCACATGTGGTCTGTGGTGAGATGGCCTGATAGCTGGGACTGAGGCAGCATTGTTAGCCTACATGCAGTTTGCTGAGGGTCTCTTAATGACCTGTTCCTCAATCTTATCAGCAGGAGCCCACAGGACCCATATCAAGCATCCTGGTAAAGACTTCCAGTGACATCATGGCCTCTAGGGTATACCCCAGTTATATTTTCACCTTTGAGAACCTGCTACCTGGTTTTAAAAGGACGCATTAAGAAATGTATTGTTATAACTTTTTAACTTTCATTACTTTCTCTTATAAATTTGCTCTAGCTGTGATGATGAATTGAAACCCAGAATTGGTTTCAGAAGTGATACCAAGTGTCATGAATAAAGTGATGTTAGAATTAGAGTCAACTTAGCTTCATGTCATTGTTTAATTGACTGACGGACAGTTTTTTGACGTCACATATGTTTGTTTTTATGTCAAAGAACATTCCTTGCATAAGCTCCATTCAGGAATATGTTGGCGAGGAATGTCAGCGTCTGATTGACTGGTGCAATCTGTCGGGTGTTTTTGCAATCCGGAAAAAGAGAATATCACCATTGTGTTCTCATAAACACATTTCATCTTGTGCTTTTCACTTTATTATCTTTTAAATACCATGTAGAGTATGTGGGAAACATAATAATAATGCTCTTGAGGAGCAGCTGTAGTGCATGATATCAGGTTCATATTTCTCTTTACAGCATTTCTGCTCAATGTTTAAGCTTCCTGGTCGGGATCAGCATTGGTTAATTACTTGTAGTTCATTTGTGTAGCTTCTTCCCTGAATGGAAGACAAACCTTGAGAATGAGCAGATATTGTACATACGACTGCCTGTCGAGCAGAAAACAGTGTGTCCATATAAAGTTACTGTCCATACAGCCCAGAGGTGACTGTAGTTTACAGCGGAAACTTTATCTCAAACTTCTCCAACTGTGTTACTAACGAGCACTGATAAGTAAAGTATTTAGGGCATTAGACTACCCTGTCATGTGCAATCAGAGGTGATATTATTTGGCAGGCCAGAGAGCTGACAAGAATGCCAAGTCGGAGGAAAACCCATCAGTTTGAAGCCTATTTGAGTCACTGAATGTCACCTACCAATTCACTGAATAATGTTTTTACAGAATAGTTTTTTTCTGTATTTCTACCTGTTACTTTTCAATCAAGTTGAGTACTCTGTATCACACCATAAACTTGATTGCCTTTTTCACTACGTTTGGACTGAGGAAACCCACATAAAATCTAATTACATAACTAATTAGATGTCACTAACCCTTTAATAAAAATGATCGACCTGCTTATTAATCTTAAAGGTCTTGTCAGTTTGTCACAGACAACAAAAGAAATTTAAACTATATAAAAATAGAAAAATACATTGTCTAAAAAAATTTTAAAGCTGGAAAGGCTGTCTGAGAGTAAGCGTGGGTGGCGTCCGAAAATAGTGCATAACTCATAAAAGAAAAACAAACATGAAATGTTCTTCCTGATAGCTGAGATGTCAAAGGAGACATAATATAATTGGAAATGAGGGTTGAGCAGAGTGTAGAGGAACCGGACCTAGCCTGTTCAGGAGCCCTCTCCTTCACAACAAGTGGTTTTGTTTGGCACTCTCCCTTTGTTGACACTGTCAGGTTCTCATGCCTATTAGGTTGCTGTCGACAAATGGGCACCATGATGACATGCCCTGCACAATGCCATTGGCTGGCACATTGTCATTGTCAAATGATCACCTGCTCGCTTCACTCGAATGGTTCTCAATCGCTTGAGTGGAAAGTTGCCCAGGCTTTTTGCAATAAACTCAACAATGTCAATAAAATACACCTGTACTGTACACTACTGTTTGTTATATTACTGTGACATGATGGCATTGTTATAATATAGTATGAATATGTACTCACAGGACACATCTCTCTGGTGAATTAATGTGTAAAACACATGTATTTTCTGTATGAATATTTTTCTCAAAGTCATTCTTTAGGTGCCTTGTCATGCTGATGAGGAAGTCCGGTATTTTATTTATTTTTTTCTTTCCTGAGGCTTCATCTCTGTGTGAGTACTTCGGTACAGGCCCTTGTGGAAACAAAATTCCCCTGCCAATAATGAAGAGCGTTACAGGCTTTAACCGTGATCTTATGGTGTAAGGCAGCGTGGGAAGTTTGCTGAACTTCCTGACCCCACGCACCACCGCAGCACATTGACCCCCGTCACGTGACAAAGGAATGTTCCGCACCTTTTGTTTTAGCATCCATGGCACTCATGGAGTTGAGAGCAATTTTGCATACTATAGAATGATCACTAGCTTGGCATTTTACCTCCCCATTCTCCTCCAGTGTTATTCCCAAACAGGATTTGCAGGCAGCTCTCTCCTGCATCTTTTAAATCACTTCAAACGCTACTGAAGCCTTTTTTTACTCAAAGCGGGCACCCAATCTAATGGCATCATTTGGGCCTGCTCACATCGAGAGAATCAACCCCTTTTTTTTCTATGCTTAAGGTTTTGTGAACAGGGGAAGACAAAAGGCCGGCCCAGTGAAGCGCATCTCTGCTGGCGGGCTGAATAGAGGGGCCCCTTTCATGGCTGTTTATGAGCACCCCTCTTCAAAAACACACATACAAATCACATCCAATTCTCCCAATGGCTCCTCTGATACGAGGATGATGGCAGGGAGGGAAGGGGAGGGAAGGGAGCTGGAATCTTGTGGTGCCTCTCACCCTTTTCATATGTTCCAGTTGATTGATTTCCACCCAGTGTCACCCCTGCTTTACTATCGGATCCATCAGTTTGTTTTCATAGGCTGAATCACATGTTACATAAGAACAAGTTGGGCATCTCTGCTGAAAACATCATTAAAATGTTTAATATAACAGATGCCGGACAGAAGGCAGAAAAAAGGCACCGTTATTAAACTGTCTGTTGCCTTTGGTGTTTCAAAATGTAAGATACGATTGATGGAGAGAATCGTCTATCATGACACACTTAAGCATTGTGACTCTTGTGGTGGTGTGCGTTAAATTATAAAGTATACGTTTAAAGTATTTTCATCATCAAGTAACTGGCAGCTATTTTTTAATTTTCAGGCAAGCATACCAAACATTTTACAGTTCCAGCTTTTCAAATGTGGGGATTTGCTGCTTTCCCCTGTTATACATGATAGATAAATTAACTATGTTTGGGTTTAGGACTGCTGTTTGGACAAAACATGATATTTTAAGGAGTCAATTTGAAATTGTGATGGATATTTTCACTGTTTTCTCATGTTTTATAAACAAAAACATAATGCTGCTGCCATAATTCTAATCTTTTCTAAGAGTTGTTTAGTCATTTATTGTAGAAATTGTCAGAACATAGTGAAAATCTATTTCCCTGAGCTAAGGTGACAAATTTAGACTTTAGAATTGTTGTAAGGCTTTTCTCTTTCATAATGATCTTAATGCAACAGCCTCTCGGAAATTTAATTAACGTCATTAATTCCTCCCGGAATTCCATCCAGGAAATAATTACAATAATTGTGACATTTCCATTATTTCCCATGATCATTTTCAATGATTAATGAACATTTAAACAAACAAAAATAAAAAAGCCCACCCGCTAAAATCAGATGTCCCTCCTTGAAGTTTGCTCTGGCTACAAGACTGAGAATGTATCTCTTTGATTCATGTTCATACTTACAGAAGAGAGAAAAATAATTTATGCACATGCAAACTTGTGGATGCGTGCCTCTTTCTTGGGTCAGATAGGAAGGTCAGAGAGCTGACAACTTTGGAACACATTGCAAGTCCTCCCACTATGAAGTAGATCCTCTTGTAACTACCTTTTCTGCTCTGTGTCATATCTTGTTCAACAGGTAGGGTTTGATGGACAGGAGGAATGCAGGCTGAGGGATTTGTTTTGTAATGGCAGTCCATTCTTTGGGTGTTCTTAAGCAAACAGAGTGGCGCTATGTCCTGTTTTTTACGGGTTTCACACGTCACTGTTCAAACTTTCAAACAGGCTGGTCCCCAAGAGTACATGGACGAGAGCAAACAGTGCTCTAATACTTCACCACTCTGACCTTCTGCTAACTTGATACAAACACACACACCTTTCTCTTATGCAGTGAAACCATGCAGTCCAAAAGGATGTGTGAAATGTTTATTTTGATCTTGAATTTTTGTGGTTCACTTGTTGTTCAACTGAATGAAATATAGCAACAAAGACACGGATGATGTTGACGTAAACCGAATCCAGCTTTTGTCTCACTATCAAAGTGCTTCAGCCTTAGAGAGTAAATAATCTAACAGTGTTGATCCACCTGAGCTACGTTTTGGCATTAGCTTACAACTTTATAACAGTTACACGATTAGGAAATATTCAGATGTCTCTCTTTTAATTGGATTTAATGAATGACTTTCCATAGCCTACATTTCAGGAAATAGTATTGTTTTTTAATGCAACACTGGCCTCATAAATATGGGTGGTGGGTGCTATATGTCATGTTTGAGTAGCATATGAGTGCCCTATTTTTCTCTAATTGAGTGCTACTTAAATGTGTGTGGGTCAAATGCATGGAAAATCCATGGGAATTCTGTTGGAAAGTTTAAAAAGCCCATAAAATGATTTTTTTTTTCAAGTGCTCCCTGAATTCCAACAAAATGTATTGAAACAGTACAATGTCTGTTTTTATTAATGGCATGGAAAAATATAGAGGAAACGTGTAGTGCTCCCCGGTTGGTGCACACAACCGAGTGTCTCAGGCTGATTTAGTTTATGTAAGCATGTGTGAAGTAGTTAGGTGCGTATGTGTCTGGACTTGTGTGTCAGTGCAGTGTGTCTTTGCAGTTCTGCCAAGCTCCCTGCCATGTTGTCTTTTCATGCAAACATAAAGGAACCAAACAACACCTACTGCTTCTATGGATCCCTCTGCGATCATCTCTTTATGGTTCTTTTCTTTTCTGCTTGTTTTAAATCTGTCTCCGATATATGAGGCATTCCTTTGTGGTTGTGTAACATGATTTGAGGCGAACAGAGAGAGGGCGAATGAGACAGAGAGAAAAAGAGAGAGAGAGAGAGAGAGGTTTCATGTCCTACTGTGCACTCATATTTCTTAGCCCGCTTCACAGTTGTGGGTAGCTTGGCTTATCGTTGGCCTCCTCAGCTCTTTCCGTCATGCGTGGCCTACCTTAATCTCTCCTGTGTACTGTAAACCGCCCCTAATAACCCTGAACACGATTAAAGCAAACATCTTAATAACGGCCTGCCTCATTATCAACTCACACTGGGAAAATGAGTGGTTCAACCTCACCTCTGTAATCGTGCATATGTGACTTAGAAATAAACCAGAGAACAAGACAACCTGCTTATTTTGTATCGTTTACAGAAAGAAAGAAAAAAACAAAACAATAACCAATAAGCATGTGAGCTTGTTTTATTTTCTCATTTTAACAATTGGCAGAGTTTCTTATTGGCTGTTTACATGTAGTAATAATGATGAATGTACCATTTGAGTATAATTTACTGCTGTTTCAGAAAAGCAGCAACAAGAGTGAGGTGCAGGATTGAAAGTAAGGTGTTGCTCTAGAGGGTGCTGTTTACTGAGGAAATGTGCTTTCCTCTGCCTTCGGTTCCTGCTGCTCTCATTAAATCTCACTCTTTTTTGCTTTCTAGAAAACAATGTTTGAAAAAGAAAACATCCAAACATCAGGATGAACAAGATTTAAAGTGTTCTTTGATTTATTGCTGTTCCTATATATTTTTTAAAAATTGATGTGCTGGATCAGATTCAACTCCAGAGGGAACATGAGGCAATTAATATATAGGAAATAATTGATAGAAAAGAAAGATTTTACAGTCTCTGAAAGTATGTGTGGTATTGTGCTGCGAGGCTTCTTCAACATGACATTACGCCATTGTATTCCTTCTGTGTGTGTGTCCTGCTCACCTGTGGCTCCCACTCCGCACACACACATACTGTAGACATACAAATGCCCGCAGATGTTTACACAAGTTTCACACACGCCAACACAGGTAGATGATGAGCTGTCAATCAGACCTCCACTGGCAGAATAGAGATAGGGAAGAATGTGTCCGTGGCGATGGTTACACCTGTGCTGTCTGTGGTTTTCCTGCGGCGGTATTGCAGGGTGTAATCCTTAGCATCGCCTGTGTTTATGCTTGTGTTTTAGTTACAGGCCTTATACTAGCATGCTTTAGAGCTTAGATGGGACTTCTGCTTCACTTACTCCTCAGCCTGGCCCAGGGGCATCCTCCTCAGCCTGCCACACACAGGCTCATCTCCGGCATGTAGGGATACAGTAAACAAACACAGTAGCTTTCTGCATGTGTCATTCATACATCCTTTATTCACTTTATGTACATAGAGTCATAGAAACTTAAGTAAAAGTCTTTAATTCTTTTATTTGTGTGTGTGTGTGTGTGTGTGTGTGTGTGTGTGTGTGTCTGTGTGTGTGTGTGTATATATATATATATATATATATGTATATATATGTGTGTATATATATATATATATATATAATCAAACTACAGACTGTGTTCTGTTTAAAGTTGTTAAAGGTAATTCATGCTCAAACTGTGTTCTAAATTTAGAAAGTGCAAAGCCATATTTTTCTGTTGATTTGGACTCGGATTGCCATAATAGGATCATTTACAGGGAACATTAAATTGCGGTTGTTTCCTTATGTACTCAGAGTATTTGCAGAGGTCTTTTTTTGTTGTTTTATATGGTTTGTATTTCGTCATTGAGTGACGCCGGCTGCACCACTGAGGTCATGAATGGGGAGGAGAAAGTTCCAGTGCCAGCAACTGAACTCACTTTTTTTTTTTAGTAAATATACTAAATTTAGAGTTCAGCCGCTGCCAAAACTTCGTCCCAAACTCCCTGAATGACACACCTTTCGAGAAGTGACTCTTAACATCTGCTATTTTTATCATCATCTTATTTTTTCCCCTTTGTTTTTGTTCCTTTCTCTCTTTTTCTGACAGACACACTATAAATGATGGAGTCCTGTTTTTCATTTATAAGATTTGTTGGGTGGATTATTATAGAGAGGGTCCTAATTCCCTCTAAAGGAAGGACATGCTTCAGCAGTGTTTATGAAAACACTGTGCTCTGACGTGAGTAGCAGTGGAGAACCAGTAACAGGTCCACTCTGCTAACACACCCTCCTTGCACCGCTGCCCAGTAAAAGTTCTGTTGTAATGGTGGCATTTCAGCCCTTCAAAGTAAAATGGCCAATTGGATAATGAGCTTCGGTTTGCCGTGGGGAGCAGACCAAGCCATGACATTGCATAAACTCACATATGACTGAGACAAAAGCTTACACTACGTAAAGTCTTGCCTTAATATAAGTACAGTATTGAAGCATTGTGGTTCTTCTTCTGTATGATGTGACATTGATGAGATCCACCCGGTGCTTGGCTGTTATTTCTGTCTGTGACCCATTATTGTCAAGCGGCGCTTTGCTCCACTGTAAAGTGGTCAGTGTTTTGGAACCTGGTCCTGTGGGTTGAGGCTCTGAACCGTTTTCCATTCGTACCTCATATTACATGCTCTAACACTGTTTTTACCTAAATGAACCCAGCTGAACAAATGGGGAGTGAAGAGTTAAGCAGATATAGCAATGTAATACTATACAGTTGGAGTGTGAAGTGACGTTTGTCCTCTTTTGATTTTCTTTTTCACAGTGAAGGAATCCAAATTCTTGGAATGAGATGTCAACCTTTAACTGCTGCCCCGGGATCTTCTGGTGAGTGTATATGTTTCTAAAAGCGCTGCAGAGTCTCTGTGTTAAAGTTCTCTCCTGTAAACCTCTGCTATGCCTGTATGCCTAACCATGTGTCTCTGTTGGGAAAGTTTAGTTGTCATAAGGTGATGTTATGTCCTTTTTTTGTCCAGTAGTGTTTTACTTTGCAGCTCCTGTGGCTCGCCCAGATGTGAAGGTTCTCGCTATCTGTAACAAAGCAGATGTATGCCAGAGACTTATAGCGTTACTGTGGTTTAGGCTTATAAAACTGACGCAACTCCTGCTTCGACTGTTGGCACAACTGGCAGCCAAATGTTCATTATTTAGCTTAACATGAAAAATTTAGACAGAATTCACTGCGTGATATTTGTTGTGGTTTACTTAAGAGATTGTTCTCATCCTCAAAATAGCATTTTAACACAAATCATTTAATTACACTGCTTTACAAAGCCACAGGCATCAGTACTGTTTTGTGACTGTGCTGTAGCCTGCAGTACTCAATGTACTTAGCCTCTCTCCCACATCCCATCAGCCCTCCTCCCTCCCCACTGGTGCCCCCTATCCCTTACTCCCTCTTTTAGCTGGTCCACCCTCTACCAACCAGTGTGTGCCTGTCAGCGTGTCACCCCAGGGTGATGCCCCTCTCTCAGCCCCTTGGGGCCCTTTTGACTCCGCAGCACTCCGTGTTTGCCCAATCATTTGGGAGCCGGATACGGGGATGAATTGTTAACTACAGCAGGTCAGCCTGTGCCCCACAACCCCCGGCCCTCTCTGCTCCCCCCCCCCTGACCTGCTGTTGACTCATCTCCATGGCAATGGGGCAGGAATTTGTTTTCTCTCATGTGTCCGCTGCCAGCCAGTCCCCCCCACCTCTCCGCCTCTGAGCATCCAATCAAAAGGCAGTTGGAGGGAGTCACATGGTCAGGAAGTGTTGAGGGTGCATCCCACTGAGCAAGCCGTGCTGTCACTGGAGGTTTGCTCTGCTCTGCTGGGAAAGAAGGCCTTGAGGGAAAATGTGTGTGATTTGTTTGGTAGGAAAGTGAGCACAGTCATCAATGATTTCCTGACACACAAGCATGCGGACATTTTTAAACATTCTCACGCACAATCAAACATGCACGTGCACACACGCACACACAAACGCAAGTTTTGATGCGGCTATGTACAGATGTGCAACGTATTAGAAAATACATTTCGTTTAAGCCACTTAAATCCTCCTCCTGCAGCCATTGTGATGGCCTTAGTTAAAATAATTCATTTTCTGTTTATTTTTGCAGTGCAATGATTAAGAGAAAGTCTAAACAGAGCGGGCCTATCATATACATTATAGTCTTGTACCAGACTATTACCATGCTTCAGATAGCACAGTAATACAGCACAAAGAGACACTCTTGCATTCCTCTTCCTCTACTCTTTTTATCGTTAAGTTTCTCTGGGCACATCTGATACTATCTTTTTGTTAACACAGTTTTGCACAGTCAAATTCCCATCATTGTCTCAACATATCGACCGGCTCAAGTGAGTTCATGTGTGAGTGTGTGTGTGTTTGTGTGTTTGCCTCCACACGCATTATTAGCTTAGGGCAGGTGAGTGTTTGCCTACCTGTCTCTCCTTTATGAGGTGAGTGTTTGCCCAAGGAATGCACCACGTCCGATTTGTCATTGACTCTTATTGTTCAGCTCATCCAACTGGTGCCTTGAGGTTGAGTTGTGCTGTGCCCTGGCAAGTGAGAAATATGTGCTTTTCTTCCTTTTTTTCCCCTCTTTTGCTCAGTGTATTTGCACATGTTCTTGGACGAAAATGTGACTTGGTGGAAAAGTATTAAGGATGGTAAATGCATTGGGAGTGAAAATGAGAGGAGTCCAGACCTGCGTAGAGAAAAGTGGAAAGTTATTAAACATCATGATCAATGTCACCGATTTTCAGAGAATTTACAAAAGTTTTGATGAAAGCCAGAGTTTGAGCCTGGCTTCTGCTCCCCATTTGTAACTACATGGAGGGCTCTTGTTTTGAACCTGGCTCAGCTGAGATAGAAAATTACACAAGTCGTCACTCTTCAATTGTGCATTATGCGAACTGAAGTAAGAAAAAAAAAAGATAGAAGGCAATAGTATGACGTGACTGTGTGGAATTACTTCTAACCAGGGACATCCTGTAGACACATATGAACTCTGATGAGCAAAGCTGGCTCCCTCGCTTTGTGGTAATGAGGAAGCAAATTAATCCCTCCTACAGCACTTGAGTGATTAACAGAGTCATTACAAATGCCATGTGCAAGCTTTTCATGTTCGCTCATTTCCAGGAAGTTTTAATATTTAATATTTAACATCTTAAATAGCAAGATTTTACTTAGCGTTGCATGATTATTTGTTTGGATTTCTCTGAAAAAGTTACATATATATGCTTTTGTGGATATGAAGTATATATAAATTTACGTGCCTGTGTCTGTGTTTGTGCGGCTGTCGTTCTGTGCCACCATCTGGGTGGTCCTCACGGCTGGTTTGATGGTAATCCCCCTGTCCCATAAATCAGTGTCCGGGCTCGGGCCGGGAGCTGATGCTGTGTGACCACTGGAGCGAGGGGCTCGAGGCACTAAGCCGAGACCCCAGCCGCTGCCCTGCCCTGGCCTGGCCACACGTCAGCTCTCCACACCACCTTTAAAATAACTCGTCATGCATGGCTGACTACGGCCTCGGCTCCAAGTGCATACGAGCCACTGGCAATATAAGCCACAGCAGAATTGGAGGGCATGCTCATAAATTGTAGCACCAGAAGATAAAGTTTCATGGCTTATAACCCGAACAAGTTTGTGACTACAGAACTTGTCCAGGTTTTTAAAACTTTTTCATTATGGATATTTTTCTTTTTGCAATTTTCAAATAAAAACATATTTTCTAAAATTACAAGTTGTTTGTTCTGACTAGTGGCAACCTTAAAATGACTTCTGATAGCCTTCTAGAGAGCTGCTCTCAGTTCAAATGTTTCTGTCTGACTGAAAGTGCTAAGATTAAAGCCATATCTTAGTCTTTGTAGGGCCTATACCTCTCTCTGAGAATGAGGAGGGAGGATGAAGGCCTGTCCGAGCTGTCTGGCTTGCATACAGCTCTCCACTGAGCTTTTATCTAGGGAGATTGGTTGCAGCTCTTTCCAGACCCGGCTCCCGGGGAGTGCACAGTCCTGAGACCTGTGGCATTAATAAAGATAATGCTGTTTGGAATAATAACAGTCAATTCTGCCCAATAGAGGGGAGAGACAACAGACAGAAGTGTAGCGGAATACAAAAGAAGCCAAGATGAAAGGCTGAAAGGTAGGCCTGTGCACCTCTCTGGCTCTCTTGTGGGAACTGATGGAACCTATATCAACATGCTCACACACAAACAGCGTTGAGAGGGACCCTATGCCGATTTTGACCCTCGGGTGCCATGACGCAGAAATGTAATTTGTTCTTTTGTCTGCCAAGATCACAGAGGGAGAGCAGTGACTTGTCTTTCTTTTTATTCTTACTTTTTTTTCTCCTCTTGCTCCCCTCCGTTTCATTCTCTCTATTCCCCATTGCCTTCAGTGAGTGCAATTTAGTTTGATGAGCAGGTGGTCTTTTTTGAATCTCACAGTGCTTTTGGCTCCCACCTCTGGCGTGTGGTGCTTTCAGTTGGAGTCAGTCATGTAGGCCAGGATTAGAAGGGTGGAGGAGAAGGAGGAGGAGGTCCAGTAAGAGCCTTGGTATTGGCGACCTCAACGCCCTGCAGTCAGAACCATGCAGAGAGCAGATTGAAAGAGTTATTTTGCTGCTAAAGCTCTCAGCCGCACCCCAGATGGCTTTTGTGCAGGCAAGGGACATGCTTGGGGACAGGGTTAAAGCAACAGCGTCCTTCAGGCTTGGTGAGTCTCTGCACTCAGCAGGTAAAGCGCTGTGGGCCAGACAGTTGAAAACGTTGCTGTCTCGGCACTTTTCCACCTTGAATCTGAACAGCAGACCAAAACAAAATAGGTGGATTAGAGCAAAGGAAAAACTATACTTCTCAGCACACCCACAAATGAACACACATGAACATCAAGGCTTCCGAACATCCACCCAGGTTAAGACTTAGTAGAGCATCATCACATAAGATACGCTTTGTCCGCATTTACAGTGGACGCCCTTTCTCCTCTTTGCACTATTTCCTGCTAGCAGAAAGCTGCAGCGACCAAATTACAACCTGCTTTCACAGCTTTACCTTTGATCTCGGTTTCATCTCACACTGCTAATTAACCAACCCTGATACTACTTAAAGGTATTTATTACCCATTAGTTTATCAGTCCAACATTCACTCTGCAATAATCTCCATAGTGACGCCTACATAAGCGATCAATATTTTGTCAATGCAACAGCAGGTGTGCTGCTCTGTAGTTTCTCTCATGTCATAAAGTACCTTATGCTCTATCTAGCACAGTTCCAGACATCTGAACTGTGACTCATATTTTATCAAGTGATACCAAAAAAGTCTGGTGCTGCTCTGGTGTTGTGTGGCTGTTTCACTGGTTTGTAATTTGAGTTGGTAAAGGCAAGTTGTATCAAATTGAAACATGTTAGTTAAAACCAACAGATAAATCTAGGGCTACAGCTTTGATTTGATTATTAATTTGTCAATTTTATGTATTCGAATTATTTATGAAATGTCAGAGAATTGTGAAAAATGTCCATTACAGTTTCTCACAGTCATTGACTGTGGGTCCTGAACTCAAATGTATTTAATGTAAATTGATATGAAACAGCAAATGCTGATATCTAAAAATAAAAATGGGGCCAAGTTTGTTGATGACAAATTCTCAGACTCAGATTGTCAGACATCCAAAAATGTATTAAGCTGGCTGCCCTGATGTTTAATCACTCTTCTAAATCACTGCCCGGGATATATAACACTGTATACAATCATATAAGACATACAAAGTCAACATTTACTTTTAAAGAATGAGGGGTAATTTCCTAAATCAAGATAGCTCATTATATTTTGAACAAATGATTTAACCAGCACATTTACTATACAAATGTTTTCTGGCAGATCCCAAAAAAGTTCATTCTAAATAAACAACAAGTGATCTCTTTATTACTGATGTAATATCTTTAAACTGGCTTGACATGTACTGCCTGAATGCTGGATAACTCATTTGAGCACAATTGAAGAGTAGCTGGATATGTGTCAATCACTAAGAGATCGGTTAGGGCAAAATCCAATTGCCACCCCACAGAATATGGCTAACAAGAAGTCAGTGTCAGAGTGAATAATGTAGTGGTAACAAAATGGCAATTTCACTCTGAATATCAAGCTAAGGATTTTGGACTGTAAATCAAAGCGAGAGGAGTGATTGGTTGGACTCCTCTGCTTGCCGGTATGGGTTTTGTCCCCAAAGTGTTTATCATGTAGGTTTCACAAGTGGCCGCTTTGACTTACACTGATAAACAGCAAGGATTGGATCCAGACCCTGCTGGGTTCTAGCTGGAGCCCTGGGGCTTGTAAACCACACAGACTGGGAATGTTAGTCATTTGTTTATTATTGGTGATATTTCCCGACTCCTAATCCCAGTATGGATTAGCCTTGATGTGTTCCTCATCCCACCTTTTTCCACCATTGCAGTCCCTGACATTTGAGTTTTGTGTGTGTCAATGTGTGCATAGGCAATAAGCATACACACTTTCATGCAGTGGCGTGCTTCTAGGCTGGTGTGTCCACACATGAATGTGTGTTTAGGTGTGTGCTATTACGCATGTGTTGCTGAAACACGGATATCTCCTCTAACTCCATCCCATGTAATGTTGTGATCAGTGTTACATGGAAGAGGGAAACTGTCACTGTGGCCAATATTTTATCCCATGCTAGGACATCATGATCTGTGGCTGTGCTTACAGCTGGAGGCGTGTTTGGATCGAACAATTCAGGGCTCCAGAAAGTTTTTTGTCATTTTTTCTTTTAAAATGGAAACACCCAAAGAGCCTTATAGGAACCTATTAATCAAAGATGTCAAATGTCAATGTGGCGTCATAGGAATCGGAAATTACTGTTGTCATGAAGGAGGAGAGAGTGGTGCTTACGTGTCTGTCCCATGTGTTTTGAAATTGGCAGAGAATCACCTGGATCACAGAGAGAACGGGGTTTACTGAGCAGAGCTAACTTGTTCAGTGTGACCTTTAAAGAGCTGATCCCGAACACTACATAAATCTGTTTCCAGTTTCAAAACACGACACACGCACATGCTTATTAACGTGCCATACTCCTTCAGCCACCATGTTTTTGTGGGTGAGAAAGTCCTGCAAATATGCACGAACACTTAGGCCATGCAGAAAATCTCTGCTCCCCAAGTCTGCCCACAAACACATACAGATACAACAAATGTTGAGAGACTGATGTATACGTTACATAGACATGTAATTATCTTTATTTATGTGTGTGGGATTTGAGGGCAAAAGGTTAAGGACGATGCTTCATCATTTTTTTTTTTTTTTTTTTTTTTTGAATACTTGTCTGGGTGAGAATCCCCTTTCACTTTAATGAGCAAAGTGTACATGACTTGGGGAAAAGATAGCTCAAGTTACAAGTCATTTTCCAAGCTGTGTTGATAGTTTTACAAAGCTGAGAAGTCTTTTTGGGACCAATCATTAAATATTCAAAGAAACCTGCCATGTGTATTTTTTTATTGTGTGATTTTTATCAGGTCAAAGGTTGAGACTTAAATGTTATAGCTTTCAAGTCTCAAAGCATACATTTTTATGACTTGAAAATCAACTTGAATCAAACTCAGTAAACCCACAAACAGTGTCTGACCTTCCCGCCGCATCCTTTCTTACCCTGCACAGAAAGAAGTTTTACTCACTGCACATGGAAGCTGTCCAGCTGAAGCATTCACAGCTTAGCTTCATGGGGTGTTGGTTAATTGGCAGTTTTGGTAAGTGCAGATATGCTCCACTATGCATATCTTCCTCAATGTCCCTTGTAGTATTTGCCTTTTTAAAGTGTCCTTTAATTGGCTGCACAGTCACAGTCTCCTGCTTTAACCGTCCCTTGTGGTACCTGAATGTGGCCTATTTGACCCTGAGGCCCTGAGGCGAAAACCTCATATTTGGCAGCCAAAAGCAATGACCGTTGACCACATTTTCTTACTTTTGTTTTCAGTCTAACTCTGCCTTCACCTCTTTTTTCTGAACGTCTGTATGAGTTTTGAAGGTGATCTTTTTTTTTCATAGAAAGACAGTTTTGGGCCTCTGAAAAGCAAAATCCGCTTGGTTTCAACACCTTTTCATAATCCTTACCTAACCTGTGTTTGTGCGAGTGTCTGCCAGCCTCTGTCAGGCAGTTCTGTCAACATAGTAACATGCCTGCCTTCTCAACCCCAAAGAAAGGCCTCAAATTTGGGCTCTAGAGGACCCTGACTAGTCCATCTGATAGATCTGGCCACAGCTTCTCTCTGCACACCAGCCACTTCCAACGGGGCTGCATCAGCAGTACTGAAAGACCTGAGAGGACTGTGATCCCACCATGGGGTGTATGGCTGTGGCTCCGGCTGCACTACACTTTAATCCCCTTCCCTTTTAACCACAATGGAAAACATGTGCTTACTCTGTGTAGGGTACAGGCCCACCATGGGAGAGGCTGTTTACCTTCACTCTAAAACTAACATTTCACAGCTCCTTTGACCACTCCTGGTCCCTACTACTACTGGGTTAAAAGGGTGATGGAAGATCGTTTAGTAACATTTTTGTTTCAGACAAGATAATTCATCACCTGTTGCTGCTGAATGGAACTGTCTCCTCACTTCTCACCCTGTAAATTTTGACACACAAATTAGGTTTTTTTCCACAGTATGCTCTCCAAGCCAGGAGGGTTGAGCTGTCTAATTTGTCTTATTAAAGAGCTGCTTGATGTAACTTTATTATGCTCTTAAATTGACATTCCAGATTGAGGTTTGGGTCACTGTATGACAGCGATGATTGCACCTCTCTTCTTCTTGGTGAGAGAATTAAGCAAAACTGGGAACTGTGCTTGTCAAAACTATATCCTAAACCAATATAATCCTCCGTGTAGGATTTTTCCAGATGTGGGGAGTACATCTCATTGCTTTAGATTTTCAACACCCAGAACATAAATCAGGTCATGGTCCTTGTCCCAGAAGTTCTGTCCTGTGTTCAGTGGTAAGACGGTTGTTTCTGGTCAGGCAGGAAACAACAACAGAGAGATGCAGTGGTGTAAAACAGGAACAAGCTGCCACATGCCAACCCGGAGGACAGGAAATGGACTCCAGATGAAGATGCTACATTGTGGTTTATTTTACCGGTGTGTGTGTGTTTGTGTGTCATCAGAAATGTGTGCTGTAGGACTGACCATATGGCTCTCGAGTTACCTTACAGCATTTCAGAGAGTTGTTTTTATCAATTAATTGATGGATAGCTTATATAAGTGTCAAACATCATGACAAATACCATCATTACCAGAGCCCACATTGCTCCTTTTGTCAGTAGGCTGTTTAGTTTACAATAACAAAGAACTGCAAATCCTGCTATTTTAGATGCTGTAACAGCAAATGCTACTAATTTTCATTAATTGCAGTGAGGTATAAACATAAGCCTGCAGAGACTTGAAACCTGCTCGCCTTGTTTTTGCTGTTGTTACATGTTACTGCAGCTTTATATAGACACAATACTTTGTGCAGCAGCTGCCAGTGTTGCATACATTCAGTATTCTGCCACAAAATCTAACCCACACAAAGTACTAAGTATGGACATACAGAAAAGGGTAATGCTACTTGTTCAGGTGGTGTCCTTGAAGGCACCAAAAGGACAATATAACAATGTAACTTTGACAAAAAAGTTGACAAGATTAATGGAAAATAAATGAGCTCCTGTAATATCCTAAAGCTTTGGGAGATCACTCATGTCAAGTAGACTGTTCTATATTTCTTTGGCCAAAACATGTAAATCCACGAGTACAATAATTTGTACCCTTCGTTGGTTCAGTTCAGTCTGAGGCTTTGGTGACTAATTCCCAACTCCTGGCTGGTTGCACTGAATCCTGGCCTCCACAGGTGTGGCAGGTGATCTGAGGGATGAGTGAGCTCTTCCTGGGGTAACAGTAGCCCCAGCCAGCTTCCCCTGTTGCCCTGCCCCGTTCTGCCCTTTCCTGTCGTCTTATCTGAGCATCCAGTGCAATCTAACCCTGGGCGCGGTCCCTCTGCACCTTCATTCCCCTCGCTGCCGGTCTCCATCGCTGGTCTTCTCAGATGTCACTGTGAAGAGAGAATGACCCGCATGAGTTGAACTTGAGTTGGGTTGACTGACAGAGTCCTGACACCCCATTGTAGGCGCAACTGTCTCAGCTTCCTGCCACCCACAACTTCCCACCCTCTGACCTCCATAGCACCAAGGGCAAAAGTAGCACAGACAATGAGCTACGCAGCTGATCTATTTAGGATTTTGTTTATTATGATGCTGAGCCAGCGCTGATTGATTTTCCAGACTTGATAAAGAAGTAATTCAAGTTTCCTTAAAAAGTTGTAAAGACAAATGAGATTTAGTTGTTGGTTGGGCCAGAGGGACATGCTGATGCAGTTGAAGGGCTTTCTGATTAGCAGAGTGGAGACTTAATGTAGATCCTGTAGGGACAGAGACTTGTACTTCCTCCAACTGTCTGGGTTTAATTAAGTCAACCAGTCCACCAGCAGCCAGCCAACCAGCTTCTTTCACATTGTGACTTTAATCGAAAGACACAGAACAACTCAGACAACTGCAAATCTGATCACTGAAGCTAAAATGGGCAGATGTCAAAATTGTTTGCACTGTAGAAGCAAACATGGCACTATTTGCACGTTTTATAACTCTTACCGTGCTTATTCAACTTTGTACTTATTTCCTAACTCAATCACTCAATGGAATAGTTAAGCTGTTTAAAAAAAGCACCATTGACTCAGGCAAATGTGACACAGTTTAAGAAAGAAACTAGTGTGATTCTTCTACTTCAACACATCAGTGCGTGGTTACCTGAATAGGAATCATTTGTGAATCATCTATCATTTGCATTCCTGCCAAACACACTATAAACATGTTTCCACATGTGCTCATTCCATAGCAGATCTGCCAAACAGCAGTCGAGCATTGCTGAAAGGAGGCTTATCACAGCCCTCTATGATTTTCCTTGTCAAAGAAATTGTTTTGTTTTCTTCTTATTCAAGAGAATATGTGACCTTAGCTACACTCTTAGTATACATTATACAGCCCATACACGCTGCGTATTTACTGTGTGTTTATGTGCACATTTTGAGCCAGTATTTCCGGGCCTGACTGATACTTGCAGTTTGCGTACATTCACAAAGACGAGAAGGGGTAAAATCTGATTAAGCTGTGTGTGTGTGTGTGTGTGTGTGTGTGAGTGTGTTTATGTGTGTATTCATGTGTGTTGCGTGGACCTGAGCCCTGAGCTTTAAATGTGTGTGTGTGTGTGTGTGTGTGGACTTGC
Source organism: Argyrosomus regius (assembly GCA_946959425.1). Classification (NCBI taxonomy): domain Eukaryota; kingdom Metazoa; phylum Chordata; class Actinopteri; family Sciaenidae; genus Argyrosomus; species Argyrosomus regius. The sequence continues at coordinate 12,732,579 of OX336897.1, read as the reverse complement.
AGGACTCAGCTTGGGGACGTAATCTGATTTGCAGAAAGGAATGGGTCGTTTCACATGACTGGTTTAAAGGACCACTGGCGCAAGGTTGTGCCAGTGTCCCTGACTGGTTTGTGTGTGTGTGTGTGTGTGGATGCATGCTTGCATGCTTGTGTGTGTACACACGCAAGTATTTATTTGTTTTAACAAAGTGCACTGCAGAAATATGAGCATTTGTTAGTCTAGGCTCCTAAACAGTAGAAATGGAGAGGTGTTGAAGTTTGCTATGCGGTTGAACAAACCAGAATGCTGCATTTATTCCGTTGTCTTGGTTTTAAATCAGATTCATTTGGGAAAGGTTACATGAAAGTAAGGCCACTGCTAATTAACAGTCGATTACACATCTGGAAAAAAGTACAGGTCCGCTTCAGACTCTGATGCGGGTTTTGTTTGTAACTTTCTGTTTACACATCTCTTATAATCAGAGCTTTATTTTGAACTAATGGACCATCAGAAATTATATCAAATAATTGAAATCATCCTATAGCCTCAGCCCTCTTTAGAGGACTGCTGGGATCAAATCCCCTGAAAGCTTTGCCTCTGAATCCTCTCTGTTTTTTTAACTTTGTTTGTTGATGTCTTTTCGGGGTGGAGATTCTCGGCTGTTTTTTCAGAGCTGGATGTGGTCCATCATGTGATTTTCATTGGAGAGTGGCCGGAGGAGACGACCACAGTAAAAGCAAGTGAGCATGCATGAGCGTGTGTTTGTGTGTCATCTGGCCTCGTTAATAAATGCAGGTTGTTTTCCATCTGGGGTCATCAGTTCTGGTCATCACACACACGTGGAGTGGAAGAGAGGGGGCCCTCGGAGGTGACGTTTGCAGCCATGTGTGTTGTTGGTGTGTCCGCGTACATTTTTAAGCATGCAAAAAACTTGTGAGTTGTTCATGGCTGTCTTTCCCGAGAGGTTCACATGTGTGTATGTGTGTGTGTGTGTGTGCTCAGTGTTTGGTTGTGTGTTTTCCCTCTTGTGTGTGGAGAGCTCATAAGCAGGACGATGCAGTGGGCAGGAAGCTCTGATCCCATCAGGCGTGTCAGCAGGGGCAGTTTTTCATAAGGTAGTAATCTCGCCACACAAAGGGGTGTCCAATATTAGACAGAGCCCCTACCCCTGAGCTAATCAAGACCTGACCAACCCTTCTCCTGGCTCGCCAACCTTCTAAACATTACCTCATCTGAAGGCTTAGCCTAGACACATGCTGCTCCAGACCGCTGGTGTAAATGATAACTCACTTAGCTCAGTACGATAGCTAGAAAAACCAGAAATATAAGAAGGGATATAAAAGAAATGGGACCAGCACACAACTACCTATGGTGCCTGGTGCCAGGGAAAGGTATTTTAAAAGGGAGAGGAAAGAAAGAATCATTTTACCATGTCCTCCAGAAACTCTGGGAAGCAATTTGCCGGTATTCAGTTTCTCTCCCCGCCGTCCTGTTATTGCTGTTTTCCCCTCAACTCTTGGAGCCTTCAACCTGAAAGGAGGTTCTTAGGTTCAGGCTTTGTGTCACTCGGAAACAGTGCATTTGTTGCCAAGGCAACAGGTCTGGGACAGTGAAACTCAGAAGCAGAGAGCACCTTTGTCTGTGAATGGATGAAGAGGGGACTGAAGCTGTCATTGGTCCAGGGAGCACAGCTTCAGTCTTGTATTAAGAAAGCTATGTTCAAAAAAAAGTTTCTTCTTTCTCCAATATCTACCTGAACCTGTTAACCTTATAAAATAAAAGCAGCGTACCACATAATTGTAAATGTTACAATGGAAAAGCTACTTTGACTGCCTCCGTTCTCCTGACCTGCCAGCTACTGCAGAGCTCCACTGAAACCTTAGATTTACATAAAACAGAGTGATCTATGCCGCTACTCCAGGTTTGGTTTCTTTAAATGTTCTGTGAAGATACTGGAGCAGGTCTGAGTCATGTGGTCATTATAAATCCAGGTTGACCAAGAGCCTTAAAAATAATGAAACATTATGGTAGTCAAGTTGAGTAGGACTTTCCGGTTGCACTTTTTTTGCATCGACTCTGTAAGGTTCATGATTAAACAATTTTTTTGCTAGAACATATAAGTCTGTCTAAATACATTTCCAGCAGCTGGCAATGTAGTTCCCAGCCTTCTTGACTTTTGTCCAGTTAAACTATACTATACTATACTATACTACTACTATACTACTATACTATACATATATCATATCTGGTTGCACTCAGATCACCAAAGAGTGAGATTTTTTCCCCCACTTGTTTTATTTGATTAATGTTTAGAGGCATGAAGTGGTGAAATTATCCAGTGCTTTTACTGTTTTCCTATTCTGTAAATCATCTCACAATTTTTCAAATTTATTTTGAGATCCGACTTTACTCAATGATTGGAAACCACTGCCGCTGTAACCTCATCATACCGATGAAAACCGAGGAAGTAACTGATTGCTCTCTCATTGTACTGTGAGAAAATAAATATTTGTGTTAATGCAAGTTTGGGCAGAGCTGGACTAAATGACATCTGAATCCTCGGTGTTTTTTGTCGACTTTTATGTCTACTCTTGAATGAGCTCCTCTCTGAATCATTTCATTTCCCCATCTTTTATCTTTTTCAGATGATCTCAGGTGAGCACAGAGAAGAGCTGACTAATGGAAACATGATCTCAAGAGATTCAACAGGTAGGGATGACTGTTTTTTTTTTGTTGTTGTTTGATCTTCATTCAGGGGAATATGTGATCACACACAGCGCAGTCTTATTATGAACTGACAGTTGCTATAAACAACAAGAGTATGGTACATCCACTGATGAAACAGAGGTAGCAGTGGTAATTCACATGTGTGATGTGTGTATGTGAGACATGATCAGGGTGGTGGCACTGGCTTCATGCCCATGTTCTTGCTTTTTTTATTGTGTAACTCAAGTCATGACAGCACGGTAAAGAATGCAGTGGCACAGAGATATCACTTCAAACACGGCGTCTCTCAGGAGCCTCAGATCCTTTCAGTGGAACTGAATGAAGATGTGCTTTGATGACCCACCACAGAGTCGGTGGCCTTCAAAGAAACCTGTTGATGGGCTTGTGCAGGGCAGCCAGCAGGCTGAATGAGTGGTACTGTATATGTGCACCTCCCAGGGTTGCTGTGGGTGTTCTCAATAGAGGTCAAACATGCTTGACCCCAACATGAGTAGTCTTTTTCTATAGATTTTAGGCTTGCATTACTTCTTTCCTTTTTTTTCCTTCTACCAGGCGTTCTGGGTAAATGAAGGGGAACTGTGTGTGTGGATGGCATGGTGCCAGCAGACAGGTACAGTAGATGTGCTGATGAGGGAGGAAGATAGGGGCCGGCCTCAGTCGCTGCCCGAGGCACAGACAGGCATACACAGGCAGGCGTAGACTCAGAGGCAGGTTGGGACCTGGTTCTGTGTGCTGATGCTGCTCTACGGGCTCTGCTCCAAGGTGAGGCATAGGAGAGAAACGTGGGAAGGGAAAAAACAGAATACAGGGTATATGGAGAGATAGATAAAGTCAAGCAAAAGGGTGATTGTTGAGTGGCGAAGCTGAAAAGGCATACAACCAAAATATGAGGGTTGATAATAGAGTGTTAACAAAAAGCAGTAGAGTAGTTGTATCTTAGCAAGCTGGAAAGAGATGATGATGTGTGAAGCCCAGAGGCAAGAGAAAGCAAGAAGGAGATTAAGAACAAGTACAAGAGTGAGGCCACATCCTGTATGCTGGTGGAACGTGACTCCCTGCAGGTAAACCCAACTCAGAGGTGCAGACAGGCAGAAAGAAGATGAGAAACACTGATGGATGACTACTTATCCTCTGACACGTTGCTCCTTCCATGGGCAAAGAACAGGCGGGACAGGCCAGTCCTGTCTCTCTGCTGCCATGACAACCGCAAGGCTGATTGGATGGTGTTTGGGGGCGAAATGTCATTTTGTGGGAGGTTGTATGCGCAAGCACAGGTAACACAGAGTACAGGTTGTTCAAAGGCCACCTACCTGCATTACCTCACCTTCTGACGTTGTGAAAGAAGCAGATGTTGTACTCTGATCAACACAATTATCCAGCTGTTGTTCCCGATATGAACATTTTCTCATCATCTTCCTTAACTGTTCACACACTTTAATTCTAGATAAAAGGGATATTTCATTTCTTTAATCATTGAAATGAGACGCATCTCTCTAATCAGGACTTTGTTGGCATGAAGTGATACAAGGGTGACATCTTAATTCTGGTGTTGGACTGAAAAGTAGCTCACTCCAGCTGCACTGTAAGAAGACCTTGTGATCCATATCCACATTGCTGGAAGTAAAATACACAGGCTGGCTTTTGCCACCACACATAATGTGATAATTTCAGCTGTGGATGAGGCTCTGGGTGGTTCATCTGCAACTTCTTTATGCCAGTTTGAATCCTCAAGTTTTTTACATGTGGAAAGTCTGTGAAAGCAGCCAAATCCTATGTGTTAAAGGAATTAGGAGAGCAGACGTTAATGTTGATCAATTTTGGGTGTTGTATGAATGTGATCACAGCAGTTACTTTTAACGTTTTATTGCCAGAAATGTTTAAATACCTCTAATTTTCTTTAGCATGCAAACATGTGTCAATGTTCAAGCTTCAAGTGGTTTTTGGCCTCAGTCAATCATTAGTTTCTGTATTATGTTTCTAGGATCATACTAAATCCTGGTTTGGACTGTGGACCAGCATCCCCTACAGCAGATGTTTGCTCCTGGCATGGCTGCGAAACAGCGTGAAGCTCCATCGCTGACAATCTCGCTCTAAGAATCCAGCGCCAGCAGTTTGGACTTGGAGAAGCTGTGACATAAACTCAGCGGGACAGTGGAGTGTATTCTGCTGCTCAGACATTATGGAACAGATCAGTCAATCCTCGTCTGGAGAGCTGCTCGATAGGAAAGTCAGCTCGATGAATGTACATTTACCACAAAGGATCTACACATTGTTTGACTTTTTCTAAATTGAAGCTGGATTAATATTTTCCCGTAATATACATCTGCTTTTGATATTCACTGTTTATTCACGCTGTTGCTCATACACTGCAGTTGTGACATATACTGTGTTATTCTGGATACAGTATCAACAAGCGCTGGAACTGTAAATGGAAAATAATCAATCAGTTTTTCATTTTTTTAGTCCTATTTTTACAGACGGAAGACTGAAGCTCTTACACCAGCGCAGTCACATACAAAGTTAATAGACACTTGAACATTCCTTAAGAAGTATTACTCATTTACTGGAAATGTAATGTTATTATATGACATCTCATAATTGCGATCACAAAGAAGCCATTGTAATGAAGGTGCTGATGAATGCAAACCAAAAACACTGTTATTGACTTTGATGTGACACATTGGCAGCTTGTGTTAATAATAAGAAATCATCCTGTCAAGGTGTGATGTCTTCATGATGATTTATGGTCCCTTAACGTTTGTTGTGTCTGTAAAATCCTGTCAGAAGAAATAATAAAATAAAGTGTATCCAAACTGTTGCCCATTTGTTTTGTCATTGCAGCTGCAGATCTGTGGGATTAATAACTGACGAGAATTTTATGATGTTCACTTGTGTGTATCTGCTGTTGTTTTGTTATAATAATAATAATGTTGGCATCATTACTAGTTAGGCTAGTATGTGCTAGTCTGCTACAAGCATGACTATCAAGAGTCACGTAACTATTTTCTTAACTGCTCTGGCAATGAGAAGTAGAGTAAAAGAGAAAGTGAGAGAAAGTGGAAAAGGAAAAATGCGACTAATTATAATTGGACCTCACAGAGTTTTACTTCACTTATACCAGTGTGAATAATAGGTCAGTTTTGAAGTGAAGTGCATTTACTTTCATCACAAGCTTTCCTGAAAAAGATTACATCATGGAAAATGTGGGCTGAGTTTAGTTTCTATGAACCATGTACGTATGATGGTGTTGACAGAGAAGTGCTTAATGTCACAGGTTAACACAGGTCAAACTTCAGGGGGTTTTGATCTTTTTGTGGATAGAAATCCCCACAGCTTCTTGTCTTCTGCAGAAAGACATTACAGCATATACTACAAATGCATTTATTGTTTTTGATTAGTTTAACTGAGTTCAACAATTCAGCAGTGACTTCCCATTCAACTGTCTTTCACTGTCAATTTCAGCTGTGATTCAATAAGGGTTGGCTCAAGGAGGGGGGGGGGGGACTACGGGCCCTGTGGGGGATAGGACATGGGTGCGGGGTAGCAGAGTTGCTAAGGGGGTAATTATTCCTCAAGGGGTTGCTTATTGTTGTCTTTCACTCTGCGATAAAACAAAGCAGACCGGGTTAGGCTCCATTGCAGTGTTCTGAGGCTTTTATTCTGCCGCTTGACAATGTTCTGACGAGTTGTTCAAAGCATCATAGGGATCATATTAAGAATCAAATTTGTGGGGGACGAGGTCATCGTCATCTGAAAAAGAAAAGGAGTGTGAAGGCCCCGGCGTTGATGTTTTGGAAGTTGAGCTTCATGACATCTTTATGGCCCTGCTTATGGTCAACAACATTAGCATGTCCACAATGGACTTCCCTGCTTGCCTGCCCCCCACCACCACCCCCATTTTTTTTCTCCTCCGCTTTTTCTCACACATATACACAGCTCAGGGGAAAAATGACCTCTCTGCAGCTCTCAATTCACTGCACTTCTATAGCCCTGAATGGACCGGCTCAACAAAAGGTGACATAATTTTCTCAGGGTTTGATTGGCCCCCTCCATGCCACAGGATGACATCATGCACCCCCCCACCTAACACATCACAACCAGCACCAGCATACAACCAACCCTCCCCTGCATGTTCTTGGATGCTGGGTTGTCAAGACAACAGAGCTAGGCCCAGGCTGCGGGGCAGGACTTGGCAATGTATCCCCGCTTGGCTGTCCATAATGAGCTCAGGCAGCGTTGCTCTTGTGTTTGCGGTAAACAGTCTTGGGAAATGATAGAACGAGACGGGAAGAAGAAGAACACTGTTTTAGATATAATGGTTTCCTCATTATTCCCTCTCTACCCTATAGGGAGTGTTGATGTAACGTTCTGCAATAAGAAAAGTATTCCAGCAAGAAGTGTCAAGCCACAAACTTTTAATGTCAAGCATGAGCTTTGTTTCAACCACTGAGCTCTCACTTGAAGCTCTGCCAAGTTTTAGTGCAAGTTTCATTGTGTCTCACTTTCTCTCTCATGAGGTTCAAGGAGGGAGTGTGTGAGTGTGTTTGTGGGGTGAAGGATGGGGGCATTTGAAGAGGGATGTGGGATCATGCACAGCCCACAAGACATGATTCATTTTCTTTAAGTAATTAAGACATTGTTGTAGTGCACAGGATTCACGCCTGTTTGATCAGCCCAAAGTTTAGTGTTCTTTTATTCTTATATCTATATCTACTATGATTTTTTTAAAATTGAAATGTTATTGTTGCCATGTTTTCTCAGATAAACTCTTTTTCTATGTACCCACAATTTGAATAATGGCAGTATTTGAGGTGTTCCTCCATTCATTGCTCTATGACGTCAAGTAACAAATCCAGGGTTCTCCCACACTATCAGAGCCAAAAGAGCTGCTATTGGCTGCCTAGTACAGTTCGGTTCAACCTGTGACCCTGACTAATAAATGCCACTTTTCAAGCTGGTGTGCATCCAGGACTATTACAGGCCATGTACACCAGAGTATCACACACATACAAATGGCCATTTCCCATTGGAATTGCCGTTAATGAGGATAATTTGAAGTGAGGTTGACAAGCAGCCCAGAGCCAAACCTTGTTGGTTCCAAACACTCCTGCAGCATAGACGCCTTTAAGCACACTCCAAACCATTTCCTCAAATTGGAGCTGCATCTGAAGAAAAAAACTGACACAATTACAACTTGGTCTTGGAAAAGTTCCACATTTCATGGTGAACATTACATATTGCATTAAAGAGTCATGTATGACGCAGGGTAGTGCTGGTACATACTGGTTTTAATGGAAAAAAAAAAAAGATGACTCTCTTTTTTGCTCTTCAGCTGTATGTTTTCTGACTTTATCTTGTCCATCATGCCAAGACTCTTACCCACTTTAAAGTGCACCTCTTTACAGTTTTCATGCTTTCTCTTTCTTGCTGTTCCTTGTGGTGTGATGTGATTAACTGTGGTGTGCCGGATTGGCCCCTCCTTGGATTTCCTTGGAAGAAAGTATAGCTTTAGTGGGTTTTCGAGCTTGGATGAGCATTGACTGGGTATCGGTTACGTCTGGCATGCTGAGGGTGCGTGGGCTCCCACTGACCATGACGTCGATCCACTCAGCTCTACTTGCACAGGAGAAATGGTGGGAATTCACGACTTTCCCTTTCCTCTGTATTTTCCACAATTGTTCTTTATAGAGGTAACCTATTTTCCAACAGGTTTTCACTTTCTAATGTATCATGGGATTTACCTTGAGTTTATTATGACCACATTTGTCCAAGTAAGAACTTTATCAATACATGAACAGCAAATTGATACTGACATTAAGGTTATATACTTCCCAAAAATCATAAAACATGTAGCAGTGTTTCTGGTTTATTCATGGTGACAGCCTTGATTGGCAAGGTGACATAGATGAGGCAGTTGCATGGGAAACCATCACTCGGCCTGGCAAAGCACCCTCTCTCACCCTCTCCATCCCTCGCCTCTCTCCCTCTCTCTTAATCCCCATTGAGAAGGGGAAGGGGAGACTCGGGAAGCAGGAGAGGATGAGGAGGAGGAGGAGGAGGGGAGCGACAGAACAGGCCAAAGGCTCCACTGACATCCATGGGAATCTGCAGATCCATTCAGTGGTAATTATTAGCATCAATGCAGAGAGGCAGTGGCAAGGCGAGGGGCGGGGGCAAGGGGGTGTGGGAGAGTTTTGGGGGTGGGTTTGGGCGGGATGGAATGGGGGGGGGTTGCGTTGTAATGAGAGTGAGAGAGGTGGTGAGGTGGAGAGTGATGTGGGTTTACTTTCAGTTATGGTAAAGATGATGTGAGCTTGACCTTATGAGCAAGCACATTTTGATCCAGTGCAGCATTTCCCTTTCCTTTTCTTGTTGTCTGGTCTCTAGAGAAGTGATTACAAGAAAATAAATATTTATAGACAGAGGAACTATGCAGCACTATATCAAAAGGGAGGCTGGTGATCATGAACATTTTATCTATTGATGAAGTCATATGCCATTTGTTTTTTTTATGTTTTAGATCACATAGCAACAATAGCAGTAAGTCTGCTTCCTCATACTTTAAGACCTTGACTTAATTTATAGCATTGCTGTCTAATTATTTGCCTCCTAATGACGCATTCTTTAAGCAAGTATATCAGAAGTGTGAAAGAATTCATGTGCATGTGTGCTTCCTGTCTGTTTGCGCGGACTGAAGAGGCACGGTAGACGTTCTCAGGTCCAGGATGCCAGCCCTCTGTCCCCTCTACATCATACATCACACTGACAGGCCATTTCACTCCTGGATTCAGAATTCCAGCTGAGAGACCACCTCAAACACTTTGAGTTGTCCCTGCTTGGTGAGAACGTCACTCCCAGCCTGCTGAACACCACGTTTGAACCTTTGCCCACTGTCTTGCAGAGCCAAATCTGTCCGACGGGGAAAATTATGACAAATGATTTTTATTTTCTCCCTTTTTTCATTTGAAAAAGCTGACAATTTTCCAGCAGAGGGTGATTCAGCACAGCAGCTTTAGTGGCTTGACCTTTAATTGCTGGCAAAGAGGAAGGATCAGATTTAAATGGAAGACACTAAAATTTTTAGAGGTGCGTTTTTCCACAACAGTGTTGTTCTTTTTTTTTTTCTTCTTTGTGAAAGAAAGGTCAAGTCAAAGGTCAGGTCAGTACTTGTCCACTTCTTTAGAAGCTCTGGTGATATTCTGGAGTTTACCTTGGAAAACACACTCAGACAGAGATGTCACATTATGTGAATTTAGACAGTGGGTGTCAACCTGTCAACTGCAGGGACTAATGATGTCTTCAAGTGAAGCTGTCAGGAAGAAATTTGGCCACATTATTTGTCTAGTAAATGTGCAGCATTATAGAAAAAATAAAAATTTTGTTAAAATTATGTCTTATGTGTTTGCAAATAAAAAAAGGGAATAATAAGTTCCCTAAAAAAGCAGATATGAAAATCATATTCTGACACATGAAGTGCTCAGAAACTATGTTCTGATGTGTATCTATTTAAAATGCTGATTTCCTCAAAAGTATTTCACACTTTGTGCACATGACGTTTTACTTGTGTTTCAGGGAAGTCACGTCTGCCTCCTTGAACATTGGAGAAACAAAACCTCCTCTTTTATTACTATTACTGTTTACTACTGAAAAAGTGCTGGGTTGGTTTTTGGAACCACCCATAGTACAGACTCATCATGCAGATCCAAAGAAATCCCATATAGATGTTAAGCCAATGGATTAATGCTGCCTCCTGTAAGGTAAAGTTATTAGGTGTGATCACATTGTACATCAGGATCTCATTATTTTGTCTTGACAGTTTGCTGCCTCCACTGGAGGAATCCCCTGGCTAGGGAAAGGAGTGACCCCTTGACCCACACACACAAAGTTCCTTTTTACATGCAGCACATGAATTTCGTTTCCTGATGTGTAGAGGTGGCAGAGGGGTGAGGAACAACGAGGACGCTCAGGCAATTTATCACAACGATAGCACAAACAAGATGGTGATGGTGTGTCACTCATGCAGTGGCATCGTGTGCAACGTGGACATCTACATGCACAAAGTCTGAACCCATTCCCCCAGAGATTACCTGAAACACACTGAAGGTATTGTACACACACACACACACACACACACACACACACACACACACACACTCATACACATAGACTTGTATCTCACATAACCAATGCCAGCTCCAGATAAGACCTGTCATTCCTGTGTCTGGGACGGTCGATTGCCATCAACTCTCAGGGTAGTTAGGCCCTGTTTACACAGCCAGTGAGGCCCTCAGCATCAGCCCACATTTCTGATTCAGTTGCTTCACCCCTGTTGCACATGTATCTACACCAGGATAACTGCTGGACACCCGTATTTGCACACAGCCAAGGACATAACAAAGATATGGAAAAAAATCTGCTCCATCAACTCCTTTCCCACCTTCTGCCGGAGACCATGGCACACTTTCAATCTGCCCGTGTTCATACAACATGCTGAAAAGTGAATGAGCTACAGGCCGTTTACTTTACTCTGGTTGGATTTTATTGAGTTTATATTTAGGCTGTTAATGGTTGATAGTGATACCAATGAGGGTAAAGGTTAAATACAGCACGCATCCTGTCGCAGAAATCTGAAGAATCCAAGACAAAATTAGGCCTGCTTTTTTTCATATTTTGAAACAGAGGATGATCAAAATACTGCAAACTCTGCAAACTACTGCAAGTTTTTTTTCACTTGTGTTTGTATTTCAAAGGCTGCTTTGTCTTCCTGTTCATCCTGCTTGAAATGTAGCCCAGAAAGTTGACGTTGTGTGATCTTATCAGTGTGCCCCAGAATGTTCTTGTCCGCAAGAAACTCAAAATGCCTCCTACTTCTTCGAAAGCTCTAGGGTCAGCACCATTCATAATCCTCAAGGGTATATCATGTTTAATCAATTTCGTGCACATTGAGTGTAAGATGAGTGACATGTTGCATAATTATCACATTCACACATTACTTTTGAATGAACAGTAATCAATCTACTCTGAGAGTGTGTTTACATAAACGCTCTCTTTACATACACATCAGAGAAAGTTCATTTGACTTGTCTCATTTTCTACTTCTCAGTTTGATCTAACTTAATATAATGATGTATCATATAATATCTGATTTGAGCTGGCTACAAGCGCCCAAAAATCGGTGGATTACACCAAATTCACAAAACGTACATGATAAGCAGCACAAAGTACATCTGTGATGTCTGTCTTTTGATAGTTAAAAGTGCCCTGTGGAGTTTTATTTGTAAACAAAGTTTCTGTTTACATTCTGTGTAGCTCACCAAAGCACATTATGTATGACTAACAGACTTGATGAATGCATTTCCTTTCTCACAAAGCATTTGTAAATCTGATTTGTTTTTAAGTTTGAAACTGCATTGTTTACATTGATGCACTTGATAGCAGTCATTTCTTTTCCTGTCTCTGTTCACTGCACATCCTGGTTTTTTCTCTCTACCTGTGGATCAGATTAAAGGCAAGAATGCATATCACATCAACACATGTGCACCATTATAACATAGTAAGTCGCATAGTAAGATTTTATTCATATGACGACTTTTAATATAACGTCACCACATGCTGTACATGATATGATTATAAAAAAATAAACATACACATAAAGCATTGTACAATATACAGAAAAATACCAAAAAGAAAGCAGCATGTTGCTGCAAAATTATAAGAAATTGTTTGAAGCTGTTGCATGTTAACAAATGTGACCCACTCATAAAAACAATGCTCCATAGCACCACTGGTGTTCAAAGACTCCACAGCGTACCTTTAAGTAAGAGAAACGATAACATGTTTTGAGTGGTTTATATGCTTTTAAATCAACGCTTCATGAAAATAAAAGAAAACATTTTTTCTTTATGGTGCAGACAGTGCAGAATAGTCACCTGCAAGGAATAAGCAGTAAGTATTTTATATTGGTAATTTCTTCAATAGTGACACTTTAATGTCCTCCAAATGATGATGCTAATTTCACAGCCTATCCAATCATGAATGATTTTATGGACAGTTTCAAAACATGTATATAGTATTTCTAGAATCTAAGATCTGTAAATTTTAGCAGTTCAAAAGTGCTTGGATACGACTCAGCAAGTCCATTTGCTAAAACAACACAGTAATTGAGCTGAGCTACTCCCCAGAGTTTACTTTCACTGTGCTCAGAAACAAACATTCACTCATTTTAAGGGAATTTTATTTGAATGGAGAAATACATTGCGCTGGCCAGACAGAGAGAGTAAAGTGCAGCAGTAGCGTCTGTCAGTGGCAACAGATGACACATAATGCAACCTGATCAGGCAAAATAGAGCACTACAAAAAACAAAAGAAAAAACTTTTCAGTCCAAAAAGCCAAATCCTCTGAATATGGATGTTTTGTGTGACACGCTCATATGCTGAGGCACGTTTTGATTTTCTGTGGCCTGCAGGAACACACATCAATCGCTGACATTGAGTGGTGTTTTAGGGTGGGTGCCTGATGTGACTAAGTCAAGACTGTGCAAAATTTTCCAGCAGTTGGCATCATGTGTCTTCTCTCTGGGGACATGTTTATGTGGGAGAGCAAGACCAGGGGCTGTGTGCCTCTTTGCCTCATCTGTGCCTCTTTGGCTCTTCTGAAAATCTGTTTGCAAGACCCAAAATACTGCCTGCACTGGCTGTTGATTGTGTATATTGTCCAGCTTGAGAAAATGCAGGAGCCTTTAATTGTGCATTTTGTTGCTTTGTTTGTGTGCTTCTGTCAGGTGTGTTTAAATATAACTTCTGAGCAAATTACTGTATGGTATGATTCAGCTCTTTCCGTGAATGTGAACAGTTTCATTGTACTCGCTGGTGGATAAAACGCATTCCCACGTTGAATCCTCCTGAGAACAGCCATTAGCAAATAGTCCCATCTACACCTGAAGCAGTTTGAATGACATTGTCATCCCTGCAGGTGAGTGTAATTTGGCACCTGTTAGGATCAGGCCCAGTTTCTCATGGGACATAATGCAGATATCTTCTGGTCTAATTGGAAATCACAAAATTGTAGTGTATACTCTAACTGAAGTCCTTTCATTTTCTGCTTTTCTGTAGTGTGAGAAAGCAGTATACTTATAATCAAAATTTTCCATTTTCACCATGTTACACAACCTTTTTCACCTAAGAGACCTAACTCTGATTCAGGCTGATCCACACTGCTTTACTCATACTTACTGGGAATCAGATCATCAAAGGCCCCTTGGTCTAGTTCTTCCTGTTTTGATACAGTCATCTCACATTTCATCCCCTGCACTCATTTAAAACACCTGGGAACTCCCCTCAGAGATGGTAAGCAAGAGAGGGACTTATTCAGTATAGTAGGAAAAGGGGAAGTGACAGGGACTTTGTGGTGTAGAATGGGGAAACATTCAACTATCTAAAGAATCCCTTCGGCATAGCAATGTGCTAGGCTCTTGTTTATGTGTTTACAACCAGGGCATGTTGGAGTCACGCAGTAAGCTGATGGACAATGGGTGTGAATCTGTGGGTTCACAGCTGGAGCCAAGCTTCACATATCGCATGATTAGAGCTCTAGTGATGGCCATAATGACAGCGGTGGTGGTGGGGTTACCAAGAGGTTATGACCGGCTGAGGACGAGCCACAGTTTATTGACACTGGGGGGCTCAATTAACTGTGACACCACAATGTTTTTTTCGGTTTCACATCCAGAACTTATTCAGAAATTGGTGTAATTTGAAGCCATTTAAAAGCATTATTTATAGCTGTTTTAGACTTCATAAAAATGTTGCTGTTATGGGGGGAAATAGTTTAAATAAACACAGAAAGTGCTTAGTATGATTGATAACAAATACAGAGTGTGGGATGGATGGATGGGAGTGAAAGAGTGTCCTGGGACTGGATCACATCCTGTCAGCTGAGCTCCCTCTCTACCTCTCCCTCCCTCCTTCCCTCTGTTTCTCCTCCTAACAGCTGGTGCTTCCAATTGCATGCAGGGTGATGTGTGGGTTGATGGGGGTCTCTCCTCGGGGTGTCCAGCTGAATCGAGGCTCGGCCTGGAGTAGTGCTCTGGGGTTACCTGACCTTTTGGCTTCTGGGTTAACCTCTCAACTTCATCTCTCCCCAGGGCCAAACGTATAGCCATACTGAACGCATTAACCCACTGACCTCCTCTGCCCCTCTTATTGATAAACAAGACACTTCATCCTCACTCAGTAGTAACAATAGCTATTATTATATGTCTCATGACATTCATTTGTAAATAGTATGAAACATAAAATGTGTTGCATGATATATGTTTAAGGTGATCAGGAAATGGAGAAAGGATTCAGAGCATGCTGTTGCTGAGTGGACAGGGGCAGTTTAGGACACAGTCACGCCAAAGTCTGTTTAGCCAGACTTAGCCTTAACTGTTTAGCCGCTCCTGATTGAAGTTGAGGGCTGAGTCTCCAGGCCTGCAGGCTGCAGGCCTGCCAGGCTGGTCAGGTGGAGGGCTCTGGGCTGAGTGACTGCCACAGGGTAGCACCAGTCCTCCCTCAGTCCCTGATCTGCCCAGCGTGCACAGGACTTAGGGCAAAAGCCGGGGATTATCTCCAGTGCACTTCCACCCCTACCACCCACTGCCTCCTCGCAATGCAACACCACACAGTACTTCACCTCCTCCCTCCCTACTTCCTGCCCTGCACCTGCATGACAACGAGCAGGACACACACATGCACATTTATCCACAGGACTGACAAGATTTTCTTGAAACACATCAGTGCACTCTGTGTGGTTCTACATCTGATCGTTTTACATACAAATTCAATAAAGCATTCCTCCATTGCTTCCTCTCTGTTACACACACACTGATCACATGATTTCCAGGCAGCCTCCATAACCAAACACTTGAGGACTGGATGTTTGTCAAAGGTGCATGAACGGAAGTGCCTTATTGTTCTTTTTCAAATGTTGAACTCTCGGTGACAGGCAGGTAACAATACTTGTTTTTCACGTTCTTTCTAATTCCTCCTCAGTTACTCACCCACACAGTCGGCCATCACTTACTGATCAACTTAGACAGCATTTGCAATGAACCATTAAATTAAGATTGACATGTCCAGATAAGAAAGCCTTACAGCCATGTGCAGAAGGTCTAAATAAACTTTTAGATTTCTGTTATCTAAATATAACCCAATAAGAACCTGTGGTAGATTCTGCATTTTATTCAAATCCATTACTGAAACAATTTCAGTATGAACCTGCATGTACAAACATTTCTTTAATGTTGGTGTTGCCTTAAAATAACTTTAATATGTTATTTTGAGATTAGCGTGCAGCCTTTGTGGTTTGCATGATTAGGCAGATCCTTGTATTTGTTAAGGGTTACGGATGGATCCTTGTTGTGAAAGAGATGACAGAGGCCTCTACCTTGCTCTCTGTAGGGCTCCTCTCCACAGGACGTGGCTTTAAAAAGGATCTTATGTTTCATTTCCCCATAACTCATGGCCTACTGTGCGCTCTACCTCTCTCCTAATTCTTTCACTCTCTATATCTGTTTCTCTTTCTGTCTTAGGCACAAATAACGCAGTCCTACTTGCCCAACAATTCACATCCTAATGAGCTGCCTCTCACTCATGATGTCATGTGCGAGTGCTGACAAAAGACTTGTCTCTGTGTGGGTTAAAAAGCAAACAGTAGCTGAATAAGATGACTGCTGATAGAGACACTACAAAAAGAGAAATCAGCCTTCTCAATCGGATGACATCAGTAGCCTGTGGCTGACCCTGCAGTACAGCAACAAGAGGCGTGGAGAGATAAAAACCCAGTGGATTCATCAAACATTTAAGATGAAGTGATACAGCTCTGGTAAGGAGAGTAAGGCATAAAAAGATGAAAGGAATTACCTCATTATGTTGGAATATGGACGTGTCTCTAGCAATGATTGAATTATATTCTATTTGGGGGAGGGGTGTGAGGGTATTTCTGTGTCCATCTTCAAGGCTTTGCACCGTCGATGTGTGTCTCGGCCTCCAAGACAGGCCAAAATCTGTAGCGTTGCAGCTGTGGGGTGGGATCTGCTTGGCACAGTGACATTTTTTTTGTTTGTTTTTTGCATTAAAGCTGAAGTAACTGAGATGTATACCATTCCCTGTGCATTTCATTGCATGGTGTTGCTGATGTTAAGTGTTATCCAGAAGATTCCTGTTGTATGGGAAGACAAATGTGTTACAGCTTTATGCTGTCTCCTCTGCTCAGGTTTAAACAAGCTAAAATGGCTTCCAAGAAAGTGGATGTGTAGGGACATGTTCTCACAGCACTGCCTGCTGCAGGGTTTGGCTCAGACTCCAGGGTAGAGGTGGCAATGTGTGCACATGCATTTGTGTGTACGTACACGCTTGTGTATTTTAGTGAGGCATGGGGGGAGTGGCAGGCAACGAATCATGGGCCTGATGCCAGGTGAGATAATGACACTGTCGAACAGGATTTTGGGTAATGGGGCGATAGTAGCTCTGGAAAAAATGATGTCATTAAGTCGTTTTGGCTGCCATCTAGAACCACTGGTTTCATGGAGGGTGGCAGCTTTAACTTGAGGGGAAGAAGAAAAGGGGAGGAATGAGAGATAAGGGTTGGAAAGGGCTCAAGGAGGTTGTAGGTGAGGTGGAGGGGAGTTTATACGAGTGTTTGCACACAGGAAGGGCTGTGATGGAAGTGATATGGAAGGGATTACGTGATCTTTAGCTTGTTCTTGGTATGCATTCGTGCATAATGCGTATGGCATATCTATATGCGAAGCATGCTGGCAGAGCCTAGTGTACTGTATAGGAGATTTATCATAGTACATCCTCTCCTCTGTCCCCTTAGCGTGGCCCCTGTAAAACCATTTTGCAGGCACGTAGCCACTGCACCCCTCCCTTCACCTGCTTGTGTCTGCAAGCACATTGCCCTCACACACTGTTGGCAAAAGGCCATGCAGGCAATGTGGAGAACATATTTGCCTACATGGCCGAATACCTACACCTGACTGTTAAGGCACAATGGCGGTAGAGAATTACGAAGAGTAATCACGAAGTAGCAGCTGCATTGTTTTACTTCACAGCATTTTCATCTGTTGACCGATGTTACATTTCTTGAAGAGTAAAAATGTGTAGACAGCTTGCAGACCAGCAATTCGAAAGAAAAGCCTGGTTAGGTCTACCTTTTAATTTTTATCAACCAGACACATGCATAGATCTCAGACAGAAACAGGAAGTATTGTGGGTAATATAGGAAGTTCATCAAGATCAGGATTTACAACAAATATATCTGGGTTTGAAAGAGCCTGCTTGGTTTCAGGTTTTGCATCCCTTAATCTTTTATTTACTGCTCTACTGGTTGTCAGAGAGCATTGAGCAATCCCTTTTGTTCAAAGCTTACAGAGGACTTAAGAAGAGAAAACAACCTCAGTCCATGCAACTTGAAATGTGATTGAGATTCATTGTGCATGATGGAAATGTAGATAGGTTTATAATGCATGACGGAACATGCTTGCACAAGGGCTAGTCCGATTTAGCCACAGCACTTTTATGGTATAGTTTAGATCTTTGACTGAGGGCTGCCTGTGGTTTGAGGTGAAACCCAAGGCCTCACAGTCTAGGTGGGCCTACTGTGTTAGCCTAGCTCTGACAGCACCTGGGACTGGTTAGCATCCTTGCTAGAGCTGGATAGAGCTGCTGGACAAAGTTCAGCTCTGTGGGAGAGGAATAAAAGTTACAAAGAGAGAAAGAGCTTTCTATTGTAAGCATGACGTGAATGTTGCCACACGTCCCATGAACATTCTCAAACCTACAAATCAATTCACACATGCACAGCCTAATGTCTTCTTTTCTGTACAACACATACAGTAGGAGCTTTGCAGCTGCATCCACACATCTTTCTCGAAACCACATTTTAGTACATTGGCAGGTCCACAGCATACAGCTGTGCAGGGTGCGCAAATAATGTAGAACAAATGGGCCACAAAAAGAGAGCCTGCAACATAGCTGTAACGTACAGTTGATGTGCTAATTTAATAAGGCATACAATGCTAATGTTTATATGTCATTAGTGGTAGACAGGAATCAGATGTTAGTGTATCTGCTTGTAAGCTTGCCAACAAAGTTCATTAGCTGTGAAATTAGCAGCTGCAACTCAGAAAACCGGACTCCTGAATCCTGAATAATTATGTCTACCATGTCTGTTTTGTCAAGGCCAATGAAGTGCATTAGAAGTTGCTACAGCATGGAGCACCTTCAGCGGGGCTGCCAGAGGATGGATTGTAACCTTAACACCCTCACTGTGAGTAGAACAGGATTTAAGCACCTTTCTTGTGCTCAGCACATATCCTGCTCATTTCTCATATTTTATACTCTTTTTTTCAATCTGTGCCTCAGCAGGATGTATTCTATCAGCACTTCAATTCATCCACTAAGGGTACTGTGCCCTAATCCCAAAACGCTCCTTTTCCTTACCCTCACATAGAGCTTTACTTTTCGCATTAGTGCAGGGTTAAAGCAGTGGTTCCACCTCCACTGCCAGTTGGCTGTGATCTCTGTTCCGGCTCCAGCATCTGCACCAATACAGCAGCATGGCAGCTCAGTCCAAAGGGGTTGCACAGACTAAGGGCCTGGGTCATAGAGTGGGGCTTCTCTCTTGTGACGCAGTCATTACAGAGGCCAGGGTACGACGTCTTTACTGGATGGATGGGGCGATGTTCTGCCCTGACCAGGGTTGACCTGACTAGACGACCACAAGCACTTGGCCGGCTCCAGCTCATTTTTGGGCTTCCAGCCCACCTCCATGTTCTGTGCTCCATTTGGGCTTTCTTGATCCGTCCCAAACAAAACCACAAAAGTGGAGGGGCTAATGCAGTGAGGTTGCTGAGCAGCTCTACCCAGCCACAGAGCAGTGAGGTCATAGACTGTATGCCCCAGCCTAATACTTGGCATGATGCATGGGAACTGTCTTTGAATCTCTCTCAGCACCCGTACCTCCTATCCCCTCTTCATTTTCTTCATCATCTCTCTCTTTCCTCCCCTCTATCACCCAGCTTTCTGAGTGTCAAGGATCTGACTTCCTAGCACCTCATCATCCTTCAACCTCCTGGTCTTGCAGAGAGGCAGGAGAACATATGGTATCTATATCACGGTCATATATTACTCATCTTTGAATCTCTCAAGATCCCATCTATGAACGCTGCACCAGCTTTCCCACACAGCACAAATCATTAGTGTCTCTGCATCTTGGCATTACAAAATGGTTCTATGACGTGATATGTTAGCATAACAGCAGTGCTGCCAAACAGGGCTATATGGTAAGGCTGACAGGGTTTTATATTCAGATACGGTGTCACATCACAGGAGGGTATCAACTCTCGAGCCAAACCTATAATGTAGCTTTCTCAGGAGGCAACATATCCCTTACGATTCTTAACTGCTGTCTTGTTAAACTGGACATAAAGTATTTTTTTACATTAAGATGAGACAGGCATAAAGACACAGTGATTTACTGTGGATGGTGAGGGTGTTGTTTTACATGTTCAGAGACACAAGGACTTCTCTCAGGGGACAAGAGGAAGCTGATAAGTGGCAACGGGGGGAAAATAAAATAGCTGAATCCTGCAAATTAGATATTATGCATGCTGGATCCTGCTTTCTAGTATTTGGTCTGACAATGTTGCCCAGTGCAACAGCATATGCCAAGCAATTGTAAATAGGAAAGAGGAGAACTTTAGATTTCCTTCCATGTCTGCTCTGCAGTGACTTGCACAGACTGTTACACTTCCACAGCTCGGTTACTGCCTGGGCAAGCTCCAAGGGCAATTTTGTTGTACCATACAGTGTTGAACGGTAATATCCCTCTGTTGTACAAACTGTGCTGCACTTTTATTCATGATGAGACATGCACGGCTTGGGAACATATTGCTTGTCAGTCATACATTACCTTGTTCTAACACTTTCACAGACACAAAGGTGCCAGTATTGTTTCTATAATGCTCCCTCTTCCCAGGGTTTAATTCTTTATTTTACAGTGGAAGAAAAAAAAAAACTCACTTCCTGCATCAGAACGTGTCATGTTTCTGTCTCACACAAACAGCCCCTTGTCTCGCAGTGCAATTTACCTGTCCCATAGCCATGAGGGCTGTTGTTCCCCTTCGCTTTCGTCAGGGCACAGAGCACAGTTCACTGGGAGGACAGGTTTATATAAATGTTGTCTTGGTGATATACAACCACTAGGGAATGATAGAAATTATGGGATGTCATGTACGGCCATTGTCAGTGAAAGGGAATGACGCAGTTCTTTGTGATAAAATGCTTCACCAGTGGCTTATGCATGTTTACGCTGTTTTGAGGTTTACAAAGCTTTTCAGGGATTTGAGTCTCAGGTACATTTGTCATGCTGCATGAAGCAATTGAACCTTCACCTCCATACACAAAACTATACAGAGCTGTCAAAATAATCACAGTTAAGATTGGCTTAGACAAAGTACTTGTGATAACTCTAAAGGACTTCACTATCTGCCGTCCAGCAGTGTGAGTATTGTGCTGCCTTGCCAGGTCTGGTGCCACAGTAAAAGGTACATGAGCCCCACCCTGCTGCGACTACCTACTGTGTTGAAGGCCTCAGGCCAAGGGTAATGAAAGTGTATGACTGTACACTGCTCAGACTTGTTTGACCTGTCACTGTAGCTTGAGAGTATCAGTCCAAAACTGTCAGCAGCTCTGTATCTGATGGCTCCGTGCATGATGTGTGTGTGTGTGTGTGTGTGTGTGTGTGTGTGTGTTGCACAATTGCATGTATTGGCTTGCATGTGTGTGAGAGAGCAAAGGTGAGTGATTAAGAGAAATAAAGTGTGTGTGTTTGTATGTTGCCCCACATTTATATGTTGGCACAGCACAACACATACAGCTCCTTGTGTATAAGTATTTTGACAGTCGTGGCTCGTTAACAGATTGGATACAGAAAGGTTTCCAAGCTCCATTCATGCCTTGAAATGTAACAATTTCATTGTGCGTCACTTGAAAAGCCTTTTCCTAAATTCACCATGAATCTGTCATCAGATTGCAGCCGTTCCAGTTCTTACTAGCTACTTTATTACCACGAGCCTTAAAAATTAAGAGGAGAATTAAGGGGGAAAAAGAGAATGAGATGAAAGAACTTGGGTGGGCATGCCAAAATTTTATGGTATTATCCTGCTTGTAAAAGCACACTGGTGATGATTTCACATTGATGGAAAATTATACATAAATCACGTAGCTGCACTATGACAAATCTCTCAAAGGTTCCCTTTTGCATGACCATGACCTGCAAATGGATCAGGATGCCAGAACACATTAAAAGAGGACTACGTGAAGTTTAACAGGTTACACAGAGGAAGATGTAGATGAATCATACAAATGTCATCATGTTTTAAGTGATGTAGAAGTAGACATGCTGGATTTTCTGTAGTGACTGAACAATTATGACACTCTAACTTCCGCCAGTTACGTGATCAGTCACAACAGATCAAAGATAACACGCTTATGACATGCATTGTTTGTACAGGTTTTTTTTCAGATACAGCTCTGGTCCCCACCTACTGTATGTATCAGTCACATAGAAATATAATACTGTTTGATTAAGGAAGGATGTTGGATGCATCGTATGTACTAAGAAATATAATCCATGCTGAGCTCCCCCCCCTTTCCCTCACTTACAGCATTAGCCTGTGAAGTT
This sequence comes from Argyrosomus regius, assembly GCA_946959425.1. NCBI lineage: Eukaryota > Metazoa > Chordata > Actinopteri > Sciaenidae > Argyrosomus > Argyrosomus regius. The sequence continues at coordinate 12,710,144 of OX336897.1, read as the reverse complement.
TGACGAACTTGCCCTCTGGAAAGGGGTGTAGACTTATCATCTGTCAGTGAGGTGACATGTCAACACATCTATAGGTGCATTACATCAACAGTGTTTTCTTTCGCATTGTCGTAACTACAACAAACTTTGAATGAAGTGAAAGAATACATTTAATTTGCTACTCTCAACCTGGTGTTTTCCAAGGGGTTTTTTTTTTCCAGCCCACTTGTTCACCACACATTGAAAAAGAATTGTGTTCTTTCTTTCTTTTTTTTGCTTTGTTTTTTAATTCAATAAACAGCATTTGTTGCTATGCTATATCAAAAATAACATGCAAGGAAGAAAACCAGGCAAACAATTTGATGGTAGGTTTAACCAAAACCACAACATACATGCATGCTTCATTTATCTATCATATTATACTGTGTATTACTTTACAAAGATCTGGCAATTGCTGCCTATCCAAGCATGCAGGAAAAACTGCATGCTTTGCCAATATATTACAGAGCTCATATGTAGACTGACATGCATTAACCCAATCCTGGAGTGAGCTGAAATTGTTAACGTCTAAACTGCTATTTCTTTTTAGTGGGCATTCATGGGAATAAAAACAAAAGTTAGCATAGTGTGTATGTTTTTCTCTCTGCTTGAGTGATAACAGTGATGATTAATTGTCTGTAACATATAAGTTGTGTGTGTAAAAATTATTAGTGCTACATTGAAAATGTCCCTCTCATGTACACGCTGCCGTACAGTCAGCTTTAGTGTCAAGAGTTAAGGCAACTGACCGTATGTTGAACCTTCAATATCATTAAATCATTCCTTTCATTTGAACATGCCACTAGTTATTCTTCAGTCCCACTTGTTTCTTGTTGTGTTGTATCTATGCAAACAGGCCACTAATCAGAAAATCTGACTCATGCAGAACACATAAGTTGACAGCTTGTGCCCAGTAAACTTGTGCTGTGTGGGTGAGGCACATGAACTGGTATGTGCTACTTTGTGCCACACTCACACAAGTATCTTTAAGCGCCATTATTTGCCTACTTAATAAGCATTACAGTGACTGACAGCTTGAATACTGGGCTATACCTGGCTAGCTTAACTCTGTACTCTAAGAATGCAATGTATGCACTTGATACTGTCTCATTGTTTGTTGAACTATTTGGAACCTTTTATTCAGTCAGCTCAGATCAGCACATGTTTTGTGTAAAAGCACTTATATATAGTAAATAGTTGCTTTAAATTTCATCTATAAAGAGTATCCATCCATATGAGTACAGTTATATATCTGCGTTACTTTTAGGCACAAACTTCCCTTGTCCGTGATCTATGGAGACAGAAGGAGATGAAAGTTGTTTTTTTTTTTTGTGTGTAAAATAATGTGAGTGTGTGGTAAATATGAAGGCTTACCTTGAGAAGACATGGTAGTTGCCCGGGGTAGAGTGTGAAAACTGAGGTAGCTCTACCTGCTGCTGCCTGTCTCTCAAGAACTAATAGAGATGTGTGTTCAAGTTTGTGTACGTACGTTACAAACTGAGGGGCTGCCAAGGAGAGCCTATATGGACAGAGGGTGAAGTGAAAAGAACGAAAATCACAATATGTTTGTGGAGATGAGAGCAAAGAAAAGTTGTATTAGAGAACGCTTCAGTGGTTTGACAAAAGAAATGTGAAGAGGGGTGGAGAGATGGAGTGATCCGGGGTGGAAACTCTGCTCTGACACAGGCCTGTCAGCACTCCCAGCAGCCATCTCAGAGCGCTGCCATCGCTATGGTGACTGCAGAATGTTTTCTTTAATAATAGGCAACTGTGAGCCCGTGAGCGTCCCCGTGCACAGATACACTTACTCATACTTTAACGACACCTGTCAAAGAAGCCGTCTCCTCTAAAAACCTGATGAGCTCAACAGCTACTGCAAGGAAATGCGTAGGCTTATGTTTGGTCATGCACACACACACACACACACACACACAGAACCTTACAGATGAGTGGAGTCATCGGCGCAGTCAACAGATTGGAAGTCAAACTCTTCATGAAAGAGGCCTGAAGGAAAAGAGTTTTGACAAGGAATCTGTCTCGCGGTCTCCGCTTGACAAAACAAAAGCTTACGCACACTAAGTGGAACTCTGGGGAAGTGAGAGAGGGGAACAAATTAGCGATATTGTTTGCGGAGGGATGTTTGGGGGCCTGCATCTGATTCTATCGCTGCCATCTGATGGTATCTCACCTTGAAGTGATCCTGGGAGATGATGCACCAGGGAGGGAGGCTTGGTCACGTCTCATTGCTGTAAGCTGGATAACATCATGCAGCTGTTTACATCACAAAGCAACCCAAAATCCCAGGCAGGGTTGGGCCCTCTGTCTCGTCTACTTACTTTTTTTTTTTTTTTTTCACTGGGATGAAGTTCTCTCACTTCCGACGCACATCACTTCACAATCATGTTTTGTACTCTGTTGAGATAAATATGATAGAAGACATGATTTACTCACTCACCATATAAACTATGCTGTCATTATCAAAGTATAAATCTGCCATCAGTTGACTTCATGTTGGTCTTAGAATAACAACCACAATCATAAAATGCATTTTTTCATATTCCTGTAAGGTACAAACTCGGATGAGAGCTGCTGATTCTACTTATTAACCTTGAGTAGAGAAGGTGCTCATTAAAACTGAAATTGATATGGCTCTTTATTTCCAGTTGCTTGACGCTTTTGTTCAGTGTGGGGATGGCACTATAACCCAAAGTGCTTGGCAGTGAAGCAGCGGGTCGTTTAAGCTCTGTGGCCTGTTGTGTCTTTGTCAGTAACCTGGCCCTGAGAGGAAATGACTGTCTCTTCCACAGGCCAGCAACATCCTGGCAGGCACCTAGGACAGCTGAAACCATGGACATGTTTATCGAATTGAAACTCAGGGCACTTCTATTATTGCATTGTTCTGTTGTACTGTGTGTACATTGTTTTTCTTATGAGAAAGGGGGACCTGTTGGCAGAGATGTGGACTCAAGCAAATGTCACTTGGCCTATAGTCAGTTTTGATGACTTGTAACTTGACTTGACAAAAAATAAATGACGTGAGACTCAACAAATACTCATCTCTTGATTTAAAACATGATAACTCTTTTCAGTTTAAATATTATATATTAAAAATATTCAACATTGTCAATGTTGACATTGCATTTGTCTGTGTAGCGCTATCTGGTACGTAAGCAGACAGTGGGAATATCATTGTCATGATTAGTCATCCAATCAACCTGACCAGATTGTCATCATAACTGTCATACTGACTTTATCAGTATTAGACTGGGACTGATATTCTCTTAACAATACTGCAGGTAAGACTGCCAATTGAAGTTGACTCGATTTGATACAGCCTGTTACTTGACTTACCCAAAAAACCTGAGTCACATGTCTGCCTGTTGGAGCCTTTGCTGTTTGATCAATTGAACTGTTGTATTGTTGCTATATTACCGTCATAACTTGTTATTCGTTTGATATTTACATGCCAGCAGATTTGTTGTTGGACAGTGCATCTGATTATTCAAAGTGTAAGCCTCATTGTTCCTCAAATGACAAGCATTAAAAAAACCAGGAACTTCATGCTGCATTTACTGTCATGCCTCAGTAACCGTCCAACTTTGTGTCAAATATGAGGGCAAGAGAGAAAGAGTGATTGATTGAAATGAATAGGAAGAAAGAAAGAAAGAAAGATGTACGTTGTACATATTTCTTTTGCTGTGTCGTGACAGAAGATAATAATTATTTATTAAGTTACATGATATAAAATAGAGCTTCTTTATTTAAATGTTTGTCCCCGTGCAGTTCTCTGATGAAATTAAAGGGTTACAAAGCTTTTCTGAGGTGACATGCTGACCGTGAAAAGTGGATCTGTTGTGGTTGTCAGTTGACATCTTGTCAAAGGCCACTATCACTTTGCAATAAAGATATTCACCTTTATACAGAGTGCATACGTGTAAATGTGCACTCCTGTGCAAGGAGATTAGATGTTAGAACTGTGAGTTCAAATGGAGGTCTATATGCATTTGGCAAATAATAACACATAGAGTAAGGCATTTTTAGGAAGTATATCATACCCTGATTATTAACTAGCAGCTAGTGGCCAATTAATAACTTAGCAGCTTGGCTGAGAAACACTTTCCAAATGATTTTATTGTGAAAAACATTTGTTCTCAATTCAAGTGCAGCTCCTTGGAGCCAGTAAGAGCGCCATGAATCCTGAAAGGTCATTTTCTCCAACATTTGTCATAAGTGGGTTGATGCTTTTAATCATGTATTTGTACAATACAATAATACAAAATTCCTCATCTTTTCTTTGTGACTTGAACTAATCTGCATGATTCTTCAACCAGCAGCAAGCCAACAATATAGCAATATAAAGCTGGCCAATGGAGAACACATTACAAGGAGAATCCATGTAGTTTGTCATCATTTGAGGCAAAGCTCAGTCATGATCCTCTAATCACTCTGAACCCATATAACAAAGAACAGACCGTGCAAGTAAATCTGATTCAAAGCAATTTGTTCAATTATAGGGAGCTGGAAAGTGGAAACTGATACCCGGTATGAGACTTTAGTTCCACTGCATTCAGGAAAGGGTGCTGGAAAAATCTTTGAACGATAGCCACAATCACGGCATTTCTCTCGTAGCATGTGCACTGTTGCTTGAAGACTTTATGAGACACATGTTGAGTCAATGACACTGGTAGAGTTGAGTGGACATCAGCAGGTATAAGCACTGCCAGGGTTAGTGTTACTGTCAGTAGCCAAGATTCTCAGAGGGATGTTCACACATACAGTAACTGCAAACAGCACCCATTTATGGTTCATTTTCAGAGTCTAGCTGAGGAAAAGCACTTTTCCATCTGTTGTGTGCATTACTACCATGTTCTTTCTGTGAAATCAAATAAAAACAAAAAAAATTAAATTAAATTAAAAGTAATTATATTATATATATATAATTTTGTATCACAGAAATATAGTGTAAGTTAAGTTGAATTTAAAGATACCTCAAATTCCTTTTGCTCTTAATTTCACTTTCTTTCAAAAATAAATCTAATAATTAAAGTAATTATATAAATAATAATACTTAAAAAAATAAACTACTAAAGAGAAAAACACAACTGGGTTAATAATACCAAAAACAAAACAAAAAAACACAAGCTTATGTAGTATAACATCTTTCACAGAGCAAGGTCACGAAGTGCTTTACAAGAACAAAATGTTAAAATGTAACAATATAACCATGAAAAAAAGCAAACAATAAAATATAGGCAGCAACAAAACATGAAAACACTAGATAGCACGAGGCAAGACGAAAGCCAGTTTGAAATTAATGGGTCTGCTTTGGGTCTATAAGAAAAGTGTTCTAGTGTCAGAGCCACTACGATCACCTTTTGTTTTTAGTTGAGCACAAGGAACAACCAATTCAATTCAATTTTATTTATATAGCGCCAAATCATAACAAAAGTTATCTCATGACTTTTTCCATACAGAGCAGGTCTAGACCGTACTCTTTATAATATTATCTACAAAGACCCAACAATTCCACTATGAGAAAGCACTCGGCGATGGTGGCTGAAAACTCTGGCTCCTAATCTACTTTTGGAGATTATAGGAACCACAAAGAACCCTGCATGTTGGGAGTGCAGTGTTCTAGTGGGGTAGTAAGGTGCTATGAGCTCTTTAAGATATGATGGTGCCTCACCATGAAGAGCTTTTATATTCTTGTGAACTGAAGGTCATTGTGGACCCCAAGATGAGGTCATTTTGTCTTCTCCACTCATGCTGGAGGAGAGGTTACAGGATGATAAAGGTTTACACATCAGCTTCAGGCTATTTACACTCTGACCAGTGAGTCAGAAGACCAGATCAGAAGACCTACTGTAAGTGACTTACGGGTGTTATAAGGATGAAACAGTTCAGAAATGTATGCTTCTATATCTAGAAAGCTTGAACCTTAAAATGAATCCTGAGCTTGATCGGAAACCATCCATCCATTCATTTTCCATAACCACTTATTCTTATCAGGGTTGCAGGGAGACTAGAGTCCATCCCAGCTGGCATTGGGCGTGGGGTGGTGAGGTGTTCGCAGTAGACTAGCCCCCAGTTCATCACAGGGCGGACAACAACCATTCACACCTATGGGCAGCACTTGTCCTTAGCAGGGTTGCAGGGAGCTGATCCCAGCTGATGACTGGAGGCCAATGCAATGCAAAAAAGATGGGTGTAATGTAAGTTGTCCCTGGCCTGGTCAACATTCTTGCAGTAGCATTCTGGACCATTTGTAAAGAGCCCAGAGATGACTTGCTGAGGCAGGTAAACAGGAAATTAAAGCCAGGATGATATAAACGTGTGAATTGTTGCATTGTTAATTGTTAAGTGAAAGAAATATAAACAGGTCAGTGATTTTATGTTGTTGTTGTTTCTCTATTTTTAATTAAAAGAGTTACTCTTTATAAATTTAAGGAAAACTTGATCTCATCCCTTAGTTCTGAAGTCCGATGTTGTAACATTTCATTAACGTCATCATATTCAACTTCTAATTTTGTTTCATGTTATTTCCAAGTCATGTTTCACATGTTACAGACATTCTCAACATGATCAAATGTCACTTTGACATCATCACTGTGGGCTGAACACAGACATTATGCACTTTCACTTCTCTCATTTTGTCACGTCTGTCTGACATGCGTGATATCATACAGACACATTTCTAACAAACTTAACTTTCTAAAGGGGAAGTCTGCTGCTGCGTCTAAATACACAGTCATGACAGTCTACACATGACTGTGTAGTGACGCGATTATTGTGATAAGTGGTATTCTGCTATAACTTCTGTGGTTTGTACTTCTCTTTTCTCCAGAGATGGTTGGGAGTGTCCTGTGGCTTCTAGTGGTGCATTCCCTTTGCCATGGGTAGTACAAAACTTCACACATTCCCAGCGGTAGCCTTCTGGGAGTGGGGATTCACAGCTTCTGTCTCAGCATGCTTTCTCCCTTGTTTCCAAGTCCAGCCTGCCACTGTGGTTGTATGTTGTTGTATGAGAGCACAGGTTAAAAATTCCCAATTGCCTCTCAAAGTTGCAGTAAATGTGTGTCTTAATGTTTCAGTTAGAGTTTGTGTCCTCTTGAAAAAGGTCAGAAATTTGACAAGAACAGAACTGAAAGATGGCTCCAGAAGCTTTCCTGTAAACTACAAAAACAATTAAAGTCAGAAGTTATTATGGGAATTCCAGACGCCCTTCTTAGATCGCAGGGTTTTTTGGGGGGATGTGTATCAGTAAGTTACTTAAACACAAATAAACACATAAGACCTCATGAATGTGTATCCAACATATGTGCACAGACACATATGCACACAAGCATGCACACAGTCACAAAACAAGAAGTATTTAAAACACTGAAAGTTGCTGCTTCAGGACCCAAATTTATGGTGAGAACACAGCAGAAAGCAAACAAGAAAGGAAGTGTAGGATGCTTCATGAATACTAATTTTGGTCCTATTAGCTAAAAGGCTACCACATGAGACAGCTTGATATGATAGCAGAATCTGCTGAACAGGGGGAGATTGTTGTTTGAGCTACATCACAGACCTTTGTCAACTTTTGTCTAAAATCACTTGCTTTTACCACCAATATTAGCATATTATGGACAATACAGCATTGTGAGAATGTTGTGTGAGATGGTGACCCCACTGGCAAAGAACTGCTGTTGTGAGTGGAAAGTGGGGAGGATGGAAGGAATAGGAAGGGGCAATAACAGCCTGAATCAGTGGAGCCAGGAGCCTGACATCTCAGGTACCCAAACTAGCTTTCTGTGCCAACCACTGACTTCATTCCTGCTACTGACTGCGTGTGGGTGTGATTCTGTGTGTGTGCGTCACAAGAGTGGCAAGAGGTCATCTGTGACAAAAACATTCCCTGGTCTCCCCATAAATAATCCAGTCCTACTTTTCCTAGATTTTTTTGTTAATCCCATGCCCCTGGGGGATGTAACGACTTGGGATTAATCCATACTTAATGGATATGTTGGTTATGACCACAGCTTCCATGTTGCAAAGCCAGCCTATAAGAACTGGGTCAACTGCCAAGAGGAGGTGATTAAGGTTTGTCTGTTTGACAGACACCCAAAGCCTGACAAAGAGAGGTAAACTTAACTCAGGCGCCTGATTTCTCATGGAAGTGAAAGATGAAGGCACCCACCCAAATCCCATAGACCAATGGGGTGGAGCACCCCACCCTCTGATCATTTGCATGCCCATGATCTCCAGCTCTGCAGTGATCCAAAGCTATTACTTTCATCTTGGACCTATCCATCTTACTTTATTATTACCACTTCTTGGCTATACAGCATTTTATTGCAAAAATCACTGACAATCATGACTTGTACTGAATGTAGATTCCAACTCTAGAGCCAGGGGTGCAAGGTGAGCTAGGTACTCTGAAGTTGGAGATAGAGGGTTTTTTACTTGATGGGGAATGATGTGATTCACGGACGTCACTGGTGCTCCCCGCCACTGGTTTTGTTGGAACACTGATGGCTTAGATGATCGCTGGGTCTCACAATGTCTCCCGGACGCAAAAGCATGACTTAATCTGTCCAGTAAAAGCCAGCAGGCCCACTGCTGCCGCAGGCCTGGCTAGGCTTGGCTGGGACTGTGCTGGGCTGCGGTGTGCTGGGTTGACTGCAGCTGCCAGATAGCTACGTCAGAACCAAGCAGCAGACTGAGTGATGAGGATAAACAAAATCAGTCCGATGAATTTGGAAGTTATTGTCAGAAGTGAATATTTATGTGTTGATGAAAGTAAACAATATATTGTTATTTTGTGAGGTATAATTTCAGTGTATTATGTGGTCATAGCTAGGAAGGCGGTTCAGACATATGGCTTGCAGTGACCTGTCATGGTATTGGCATACGACTGTGATTAAATCGTAATGTAGCCTAAGTTTTGAGTATTGTCCCTCGTGGTCCATATGCGGCTCAGATTTTGTATGTTCCTGTTCAGCAATATCTGTGTCAAGTACGTGACTTCAGAGCCGATATACCATAGACGGCAATTATATTGCAATACCTAATGGTTAAACTTCATGGTTCACGGTTTATTGTTGCTTTTGCTCTGCCTGTAATGTAAAACAGGTGAAGGAGGCAGTGCCACAGAGGCACGGCCTGCATTGCTCGCCAGCTTGGATTGGGCAGCTCTTGCCCATATATTCTTACTTAATGTATCAACCCTCCCCCTGCCTGCAATGTCCCTACCCTCACCCCTTTTGAACCAGACCTGGTCCATTAATGACATCCATTTTGGGAGGCGGTAAGAGAGGTCCTTTTATGTGGCAGCGATAAAATAGCTTTTTGCCTATGCTTAGCAACGGTGCTGCTCTGGGCAGCAGACCATTACGTGAAAATAAACCTAATTATTCACTGTGCCGCTGCAACTGTGGCCCCCAGTCTCCAGCTGCAAACTCAGACTAATGCTCTGGCCTCAGCTCCTGGGCCTCATGAAGCTCAGCCATCCCCATCTCTGTAAAGCTAACCCAAAGAGTAAGATTGATTCACTTAACCAATAACTAGAACAATGGTCTTAACTCTAAAATCATAACCATCATCAGATTCTGTCTACTATAATAATCTGTGAAGTGTCCTCTTTCAGTGCATTAACTCCAACCTGATGTAAGTGGGTTTGAAAAAATGTAACCAGGGAATATATCTGGTAAATCTTAATCTAATAATTCCCATTTGGGCAGGAATACATATGTAAATGAGGCTGAAGGGGTTGTGTAAAAGGGGCAAATGGTGTAAGTCTGACATGCTACAAACATGAACCATATGTGTTTCCCTCTTTGTCTATAAATGCAGTCAGATGGCTTTGTTCTTGCAGTACCCCCTAGGAGTAGGTTCTGCTCAACCCAGATCTCCACTGTTTCCCCCTTCCCAGTTCATCCTAGGTCCCTTCAGGCAGCCACAGACCTCTCCTGCTGGAGCTTCGTTTCCTGGAAGATCCTCCTCCGAGTGTCCCCAGCCAGATAAGGATGGTGTGTGTGTGTGTGTGTGTGTGTGTGTGTGTATGGGTAGTGGCGGTGTGGCTAGAATAACTCTAAATATCTGTGACCAAGCCCAGAATAACTGCATTATGATGGGGAGGTGGACCGGAGGAGCCAGAAGGCAGGAGAAACCACAGTTTCTGAAGAAAATGGATAGGAAATAGATGTAAATCCACTGCAAGATATTTTGCGTCTTGTCCCAGAAGCCACAGCTTGGCCAGGTGGAGCGCTGCACAGGCCCAACCAGCATGGAAGTGTCCTTCACAGTGGGAAATAGGACTCATTGCTTGGCAGCTCATGTGTACTGCTGGGAATGTGACAATGACAAAAAGAGCATTGCATATAAGTCTTAATAATGCCAATAATAATCGCTTTGCACTCTGTCTAGACGAGGAACGGTTAAATTGGGTGTGTGAGGGTGTTTGGGCGCGGGGGGCGGCCACTGCTGGAATGGGTGAGTAAAGTGAGCATTCTATTGAGGTCTTAGTTTGGCTAATCTCCCCCATGTGACAGCACAGCCAGATTTGCTGCCATGGAATGCCACAGGCTGTTGTGCTGGGGACAAAAAGAGACAGAGGCTTAAGCTGCAGGGGGGCAACACCCCGTGGTCCTGGAGAGCAGCACAGCTAGGCCAAGAGAAAAAAAAGTTCTCAGGGTTTCCACACACACCCCTTCCTCTCCCGCCCTCCACTCCCTCCCCAACTTCCCTCCACCTCCAACAGTCATCACCAGCGGCGTGCACTCACCACCAACCATGACACACGTGCACACACACATAGTTCTCACCCGCTACTGGAGGGTGATCAGAGGTGTTTTGGGAGGTGTCTTGCACACATTTTACCACCCCCCTTTCTCTCTCTCTCTCTCTCTCTCTCTCTCTCTCTCTCTCTGTCTCTCTCTCCCCCTCTCTGTCTCCAGTGCCTAAAGTGGTCCCTGTCCTGCTCCACAGTCTCTGGACCACATCTGGTCCACAGGCGCACAGGGTACACAGAGTCTTCCCATGAATGCCAGAACCGTGGCGAGGACAAACAATACAGTTCCTGAGGGTGGATCGCTCATCTACCCAACATTCAATGTTTTTCTGCCTTCCTCTTTTGTGGCGCACACCATCTCAAGGGAATAGGACAGAAACTAGCAGCAACTGCCTTAATTTTCACCCTGCGGTAACAGACGATCATCACAGCTATCAATTGTTTTACTTGTAGGTTTTGACCAGTTCCAGTTCAGAGTTGTCCCATTCAATCCATCTTTTCTGGAGTTTGGGGTTTTCCATGAATTAACATTGTAATGATAAACCTGATAATATATGAACAGTGGTGAGGAACATTTTGTCCATGTGACGTAATGTGACCTCAGCACCTTCGATGCGCCCTGATCATTGCAGGTTGTCAATTTAATAAATATTTGCACTTCAAATGGAGATGCTGTCAGACAGCTTTCTTGAAATAAAGATCTGGTGTGACAGAGCCTTCTCTGTAGCTGCCCCCTCCCTCTGGAACTCTCTCCCCAAACACATCTGTGACTGTACTGACTTGCCCACGTTCAAATCACTAACAAAAACACACCTTTTTAAAATTGCTTTTAATGTTTAGCTTAGTCGCATGTGTTTTTAGTGTACTGTTTTATGTTGTTTCAGTGCTTTGATGTTTTTATGTAAAGTGTCTTTGAGTACTCAGAAAAGCGCTTATAAATAAAATGTATTATTATTATTATCATTATTATTATTATTATTATTATTATTATTATTATTATTATTATTATTATCATTATTATTATTATTATCATTATCATTATCTTGTAAGTTGTTTGGGGGTTGAATAAACTATATTCTCTCAGGCAACATAAGTGACCTGTGTCACAGATTCAAAGGCTCAGCCACAATCCTCTAACCCTACCAGCCTTTCACAAACCAGCCAAATCCCCCAGAGCCCTAGATCTCCAGTCTGAGACAGACGTGAGAATCCTTGTCTCGTAGGGGTAAGGACATGCAGTTCTGTCAGTGTCAACTCCACCCCTTCTCCCCTCTTGCCCCCCTCTGATGCTTTAATTAAAGAAATAATCAGGATTTGCATCACAATGGTAGCCAGGGCTCTTACCATTAGTGGCCCGTTTGCCATCAGAAGTCTAATGAAAATGTAACATCACCTAAGCCCTCCTTCACAGATTCACAGATTAGCCATAGCGGACTAGAAGAGAAAGCTCGGACCTTGAGTTGGTTTAATTCTTTTGTATGATAAGCATCGGCTCCCTAAATCCGGCCTGGCCAAATCCTCTTGAGAGGGGCTAAGTGGCAGAGCTGAGTGAAGAGAGAAGAGGGAAGAAGAGGAGAGGACAGGGGAGCAGAGAGGAGAGAGGAGAGGAGAGGAACGTAGGGGAGGTAGCCAAGGCAGCCATACCAGGCTCAGGCTAGGCCAGACCCCTCCTCCCGTGCCTTCCTCCGCCCCATTGCCCTCCCCCCTCAGCTGTCCCGGGCCACAATAGGCTGAGCATCTTTTGTGGCATTAACGGTTTGTAGGAGCAGGAGAACAATGTATGAGAAGTGAGGAGCGCGGGGTTCCCACACACAGGGACGACATGTCCTCACACCCCCACCCAGCCACCCCTCAAAGACGGCAACCTGCACACAGCTGATCGCGGCACCCCTCTGTGCCCCCCTTTCACACAAAACACACTTCCCTCCACATGCATGTACAAACACACACACACACTCTCTTACAAAGCAAACACACATGTAAATATACATGGCTGATTTGACACAGATATTTGCTCATGTTTAATGCATAAATTTATGACACTGGATGCAGTTGTTGATAGCTGCATGCGCACATGCACATACACTTGCACATGTAGTTTAATTGCCAATTGGTGAAGCCATAGAGGGCTGGGGAAAATCCTTTTGTTGCATGAAGGGTGAGGGTTTGTCTGGGATCTTGATTAATTTGTACTGTCATATGTGGGAGGAGTCTTTCACTAGGGGGTGCAGGGTGGGAATGTCACTTACTCTAGGTTCCTCCGTGTCAAGTTAACTGGGGTCTTCATGACTGGGTTCCAACAATCTGATTAAGAAACTTTTGGCTTAAACCTTAGTCAATCAGCACTGATTCAAAAATTGCACAAACAACTTGTCCACAGCCAGAAGGTACAGTATGTAGATTTGCATCACAGTTTGAGCACAGGCCAAAACCATTTTCCCGTAAAACATTTGTTAAATCCACTTCCTCCTCACCTTGTTTCCTACTCTCTGTAAGAGTTTGTTTCGTGCACTAAATTATGATAACACTGACATTAATATGATAGGTAAATCTGTCTCCTGAAGGAAATTAGAATTATTCCGCACTTAAGTGTGTTTATGAATTATGATAAATTATGTAAACAGTGGAAAATGCTAAATATGTTTTATGCTTTTGGGTGTTGAAATAATGTTGTCAATTGTTCTTGTACTTGCCAATGTATTTCTTCCAAGACATGACGGAGGTGGTGACAACCTAAAAGCTTTGATTTATCATATTTTTGAAATAGTTTCTTCTAGTTCTTGTTCTCAGTATTTATTTATCTATTTCCCCCGCTGAGTCATATTTGACTGTTTTGCTTCCTCTTTCTTCATTTAGCTGTACCTCTCTAGGCCTGCAGCAATGGCCAGTCACATGTTTAGTAGCAACAGTGCAACAATTTTGCATGCACTCAGCCTTGGCTGAAATTAGGGTGACTGCAAACTTGGCAAGTATGCATTTGTGCATGACAGAAAGCAAGCCTGCAAGTGTGTGTATATGAATGTGTGAGTCGTTGTTATTTGCACTAATCTAGACCATTTAGTCTCCTAATGGCTCAACATGCCACTGTCAGCAGCTGCATTGTTAACCCCAAACAGTGTAAGTCCCTCGGGACTGTAGTGTAATTAAACAAGCTTCAGAAACATGCAAAATATGAATTGTGTGCAAGTGTTCAGATGCCATCTGTTAAAGTGTCTTTCTCATTTATCCTGTATTATGTGTGCATGCGTTTTGGAGCGTGTCCTTGTCACCCTGTCAAAATGTGACAAAAATGACAATGTGGAATAACGTGTCTTCGCCCCTCCCTCTCCCCTCTGATCTTCCTCTGCTCTCCTAGCCTCCATCATCCAATTTAGCTGTGTGTGGCACTCAGTGGATTCCCACACTCCACTGCTCTTGTGCTGTCAGGCCCAATCAGAGGCCGGATCTGTATTGATTTTCAGCCACCTGTGCCAGGCGCCTTGCTGCTGCAAGGACTCCCTGCTCCCTTCCTCCTCCTCTGCTCTCTTTCCCTGCCCTGTGTCTGCCACCGTCTCCCAGGGCAACTGACGCACAGTGTGCAGTGCAGTCCATTTGTCACCAATTGTCAGCGTTTAGCAGGGCAATGAAGTGTGGCAAGATGGGGCAGAGAGGGAGGGGAGGAAGGGGAATGGGAGCTCGGGATGCAGGGCAGGTGGAGGGGGTGGAAGAGCTCCCTCCAATGGGATGAGAACCACATCCCACCATGAAACCCCTTGCAATGAGGACACATTGCTCTAGCCCGCAAATGTGTGTGTGCGCAGATTTTTCCCTTTGGTCCTTCCAGTATAGCAGCTAGAAAACTTGTATGCCTAAGTCAGGTAGGCACCCACCCTTCCTGCACACACTGAGTGTTATCAAATCTAGGGGTGTCTCCTTCATTCACTTCACAGGATAAATGCTTGGCTTTACTCGCTATGCATTCCAAATCACCATAACCCGTTTTGATTTTCAACAAGGGACTATTACATTGCACCAGCAATCTACCATATTGCTTGGGGACGGTGTTTGTTAGCACAAAGAGTGAGTGAGTCTGATGTCCTTGTTTGTTTTCCTTAATAACCAGAGACTTTTTAAGAATGTCAAGGGCTGGATGTCATTAGAGGGGTGCGGCTGGTCCCAAGTGAGACAAGGCCTGAGTTCAACTTACTCTCTTCCAGCTCTGAGTCAACAGAGAAGGGGCAGTTTTCCGCCATCACAGCGCCCATCGCTAAGCCCAGACCCTGAACTCAGTCAGGACTGAGAGAGGTGCCCCAGTAGGAGAGGAGATACCAGTGTCCTATAATGGATCTGTTTTCATTCCAGGGGAAGTGGTTATTTAAGTAGACTATGGGGAGAGCCCCCTTCTCCAAACATCCACACAGGGGTTTATACTCTGAGGGTGAATTGATGTTTTGAATAGAGGTGAGGTTATCGGGGAGACAGAGGAGAGAAACTTGAATAGGTCGTTCATTTCTTTCTCTGTAAAAGCTATGCTGATGGAGTACTCGCCTCATATCACTATGATGAATCTCCAGGACTGCTTAATACACCTTTCTAAGTACACTGGCTGCATAGTACCAAACAGTCCTAACTGTTCCCCATTTCACAATTTCTTTCAGAGCAGAAGGTTGTAAGTGCTGTTACACTGACCAGTACCAGTCTGAAGTCCAACTACCAGGAATTTAGTTTGGCAGTGAAACTTAAGAGACTTTAGACTTCCACCTTTTTGGAATTATTTGACACCTTCTTCAGTCCAAGGTTGACAAAGAAGCTCAGATTCTGTGAGGATGTCATTTGAATGTGACACCCTGATATTTTCTTCAATTTTCTGAAGCAAACACGAAAGAAATGCTTTTGATACACAGTCCACGTAAATGGCCCTTTTCATAGGCTGCCAGGCAAAATGTGTTGACTTGGCCTTGACTTCAGGTGCCTCCAACAATTATGAAAATAAGATGAGTGTAATCTTTAACAGTGCTTGGTGTGTGTTTAAGTGCATGTTTTTTGGCAGATTGCTGCTCTGCTTGGTGCCACTGTGCAGTCTGTGTTAATGGATCTTCAGTAGGGGGTGTCCTGATTACCCAAGCGCCTTTCGACCGCTCACCACCCGGGCTGTAGTGCCAAAGAACGAGCCTTGGGACACGTTTTGGAGATCAGCTCATGTAAACACAGACTGACCATTCCTCGAGTCCATATGGAAGAGATCATTACATAGAGGGCGGCGTGATGCCTGTCATTGTGGAGCCATGGGATCACGTATATCCCCACCCATTCGCCTAAATAACTCCCTGGTCCTCTTCTACTCTCCCCTCTGAGAAAATACATTTAAATCTGTCAACAGGACTTGAAACCTGGCAAGCACGCCTTCTCTTCCAAATCACTCACTGAACTTCTGGCCTCCCAAGGTTGGCTGGTGGATGCTATGAGGACTCTTGCCTAACTTCCAAGACCACCACTAAAAAATGCTGAACCTGTTATCAGTCCTACTTACTTAGGGCCCGTCCACACGAGTACGTTTTTGTCGAATCCGCATAAATACTTTATCGTTTCGGCCTCGCGTCCAGACGAAGCCAGCTTTTTCGAGGTGTGAAACCGGTATTTTTTGAGAACGGGTCCCAGAGTGGGAAAATCCTAAAACGCTGGATAGCCCGGAGTCGTCTGGACGGCGAATGCGGATTTTTTCAGAAACGATGACGTATAAGCTCTCTAACCTTTAACCTCAGCTGCCGCTGCTAGACGCGTTATAACAACAACAATGGCGGACTACAGGCTTGTGCTCGTACTACAGAAACTACTCAGTCTATTACGGCTGCTACAACAAAACCTTCTGCTTCTATATTACTGCGAGGAGCAACAAAAGAACATGTTTGTAAACAGCGCGTGACCTTTATACGCATGCTCCATGGCTTCTCTTTCAGTTTTAGTGTATTGGTGTGGCGGCGTCTCCAGCGCCACATACAGGCCTGGCATTTGTACTACAGCGTTTTGGGTCGTTTCCAGTGAATCCGTGTGGACGCAGATATTTCTGGAAAACGACACTGTGTTTACGGAGATTTTTTTCAAAACGACAGCGTATTGGGTGAGGCCGCGTATTCGTGTGGACAGGGCCTTAGATTTAAAGACATAAAAGATATAAAACTCCTAAATCCTAAAACTTAAAAGGTTAATGAACAGAAGTGTAATTATTGTACTGAGGACGTGCTTTTTCTCATCATGGATGACTGGTTTGGGATTAACTCATTACCCCCTGTTCTAACCATGCAATTAGGCCTTGCACCACAATTAAGTCTCAATATTACGCCTCAATAGGCACTAGACACAGTGATCGCTGCCAGCGCACCATCACTGGTACCTCTTATCTCCACTCTGCAGATGATCACTGAGCTATGGCGAGTGATTGTAATGACAGCTATTGTTTCTGCAAGTCCTATATGGTGTATGGTATTGATTAGGTTGGGTGTGCGCTATGACTCCTGAAGCGTGTAGACAGGCACAGATGCAGAGGTTGTGGTTTTCTGTGGCTGCTGTCAGTAACATTCAGGGTCTTGCAGAGTCTTCCAGACGTCTGCCAGGGTGGCCCTGGAACAATGCTGCCCATCTGGAAGCAGCTCCTCCTGGGTCTGGATAACCTGATGGATGGGGATCTTTCTAGGATGTCCAGCTGAGCTTGCCGACAGGGACCCAATCAATCACCCCTCTCCTGTTCCCACTGACGGGCACCCACCCCAAATGAGACGCACAGGTCAAGGGTTCTGTCAAGGCATCTCAAGCTCCTTATACTCTTCTCTTGACCACAGGCAAACTAATTTGATCATGTTAAGGGTGTCTTTATGCTAGGAGTGTTGCACACATTTAGATTATCAATTTAACTTTGCCATGATTGCACTCTCTGTCTGTCTGACAGCTGCCCCAACCTTGAGTGTCTGTATTAGTTTATTTTGGTAGTTCCTGAGAAAAGAGAAGCAACTGATTCAAAGTGGTGGTAAGCAGGGTAACAGGTTATCTGGTAAGATAAAATTTGATTTCAGCCTGCATAATGATCCACTTCCACAGCTCTAATGGAAGCCATAAGAGGCAACTGTAATGATACCAACATACCACTTACAGTAGCTGCACAGTCTAGAACAATTTTTGATTTATGATCAATACGTGTCCTCAATCAAGCCATTTTGACAGCTTCACAATCTATTATCTTGTCAGGATCTGAAACGAGACAGTTAGTGAGAAGCAAGTCTTTCAACCAATCTCCTGTGCTGTGATTGATGGGGTTTCATACTGATTTTCCATTGCTCTGGAGACTCCACTTGTCAAGAGGCTTCTCAGGTTTCTGGCAATAGACAGTTGCAGTTTTTGAGACATACGTAGACCCACTTACAATATGGAAATGTAGAGTGATTGATGATCGTAATATGTTTTATGTATTTATATCTGATAGCATTAGTGGTAACAAATAGTGAAAAAAGTGGCATCTCATATTTTTTAAGTTATGTGTTTCTTTTGCACTGAGGCATTGTCAAAAAGAAAAATGAGAGAAAGGTGTAACAATAGATAAAAATAGTTACTGGGTCAATAGGAGGCCTCTTTTCCTGTCACTCATTTGGCACTCCTCGGCACTTGTCAGTCATAATGACAAATGGCAGCTCTTGATGAAACAGAGGGGTTAGATTATCACTTCCCTAATGAGGCAGCTCACAGCAGGAGGGGAAAAGAGGGAGCAAGACAGGCAGTATGGAGGGAGAAATGGATGGAAAAAAAGAAAGGGAAGACCAGTTTACTGTTGCCAAATACCCATGGCTTCCCAGAAATTGTCTATGTTTATCAATGAACAGATTTAGGATTGCTGCAGAATACTGAAACTGTAATCAGTTATAAAGCCGAAGTGTATCTCAAATGATTACTTTTGTTCTTGATTCCAACCCAGTGTCACATTAAAGTGTCCCTTTGTACTGATCATATAAGCCTACCTAGGAAAGATGTTTGAGCTGAGCCATCTGTACTGTTATTTGGAACTCACTTTTGGAAAGCCATGTGGTAAAAAAGCAACAGAGAGGCGCTGTACATTTAAACAGTAGCATTTCACAACTTTCAGTCATGCAGCCAGTAGGAACAGAGATAAAGAGGTTTGATGATTCCCTTTTCATTCACAATACATGTGATTTGTCGTGCCGTTTGTTGTGAATGTAGCATGGCGTAGCTGCAACCAGGCCAGAGGGCGTTCCCTGTGGCCCTGTGTCTCTCTGTGTCTTTATGGCTAGCTCTGGACTTGGCGCTGGAGTCCGAGGGGGAGATTATCTGGCCTGTCTGCCTTCAGGAGCTCTCAGGGTTTGTGTCTTTGTGCAGCATTAGAGCTGGCTGGGAGTGCGCCCACCGAGAGAGGGGAAATGTGTTTGACATACGCTCAGCGCACACGGTCGGGGAGGCTGGAACAGCAGGATACGATTAATGACCACAGAATAAGATTGTTACAATATGGCTTCCCTCACCCCCACCTTCTTCACCGTGGGGCTGTCATATTTCACGGACTTGCCTGCCTCTGTGTGTTTGTAGTGTGTTTGTGTGTGTGTGTGTGCCCGTGTTAGGAAGGGGCCCTTTTATCCTCTCTTTTTGTTGTCTCTCTCTCTCTCTCTCTCTCTCTCTCTCTTTCTGTCTTTCTCTCTGTTGATGTGGGTCATTGATATGCAACAGTGCATTCCTGGATCTTACAGGAGAGTCTGTTCTCATGGTTATTGTGGAGTACTTTGGCAGATTAGACACAGGGACACAGGTCCTTGCACTTTTGTTTTGGTCTGGGTAGAACATAAAACCTCTAATGTAGAGGTTAATCAACCTTTGATTCATCAGATGTATTGGTGAATGGAAACTAACAATTAGAATTGTTTGATTGATATCATCATTATCATCAGAAATATTTTTTTTTGTTTCTCGTCTGATCCAATGAGTTTGTGCTTATATGGTGTTGAGGCTGAGGTTTGACAGCTCTAATTGTTAGAGTCAAGAGTGGTGGTAAAACAGCTGAATCTCTGGTAGCATATCAATTTGCTTTACAACAATAAAGAGAAGCTTTAAAATGGCTTTCATGGGAAAACCTCAGGAAAAAAAAAAAGATCTGGAGGCCAAATGTTACCACTTTGTTGTGGTGGTTAGGTGGCTCCTTTGAATGATCTTCCAAGTTTTTGGGGTCAGTGCCTGAAGCCCAAAGGGCCACAGAGGCATGGATGTGCAAGGGTAGGGAGGGCAGGAGGAAGGAGAGGAAAACCTTAACAAGGTGTCAAACAGGCCTGTTGGATCTTTGCACATGAGCACACGCATAGCTGAACCTGCGCTGTGATGTTTGTTGACACGTCTGGGAGAGAATTTTGAAGTTTTCACAGCTATCATAAATCAGGAGAGGGCATGATTTTTCCCAGGGTTAGGAGCCTCATCTCACTCGCAATTGGCCAATGCCAATGGGCCATCGAGGCCCATGAACGCCAGCAGGTTTTATTACCATAGCAACCGGTGGTAATAGAGTTGGGGGAAATGCTCTTCTGCGGTTTGATTCCAAGGCCTCTCCTTCTCATCTCCTTGGGGTTTAGTCTTAACAATGATGACATTTGCCAGATAGGGTGAAAACTGTGTTAAAAGTGTTAAAAGACACAACAGACACAACAAGGAGAAGTTAAATTTCTATAGCGAGAAAAATAATCATTAAAGCATGCATACATGCATTGGAGAAGTTGGCTTTACTGCACACAAAAACCAAATGTCTGTCTCCTGATTCTTCTCTCCCTGACGTCTCCTTGGAATTTCACAGCAAGTTACAGAAAGTGACTTGAGAAAGAAAGAGAGAGAGAGAGAGAGAGAGAGAGAGAGAGAGAGAGAGAGAGAGAGAAGGGGCTGGATGTACTGTCTGGCAGCTTTGGCTCTGTATTTGGGCACAGCTCTCACTCATTTATTGAAATCCCACTGTGTGATCCTGCTCTAAAGTGAGAGATTCGAATTCCTCCTTCATCTACCCACGTCAAAATGACACTTAACTGGCACCTTTTTCTATTTTTTTCCCCGCTGTCTCTTTCTCCAGATGTATTATACTTTCTTCTACTCTTATAAACTTACAGAGACACAAAACATAGGTCCAATAAGGGTAAGCATCTCTTTCTCTTTCTCTCTCTCTCTCTCTCTCTCTCTCTCTCTCTCTCTCTCTCTGCACTAGTTAAGCAGCAATGTTTTGTTTTACGCATTTAACATGTGGCAGACCTCATCACCCTCACCATGTGCTCACCACACACCTGTTCACCCCAGCTGCTGCTGCAAGGCACTATGGGACATGATGCTAATTCCATGTTGCCTCTGGAAGAAAAAAAATAGGGGTACTGGAAAAGATTCCCAGGAGGTTTGTTGGAAATACAGCTGCTGAATTAGGAAGAGTTTTAAATCTTAACTTATGTGAGCTGTTGTTGAACTAAATGAGACACGACCATCAAACAGATAAAACTGTCTAAGAGGAATGGACAACTCTAAAATAAACTTTTCTCAGTTGCATAAAAGCTTCCTGCAGAGAGTCCCCCTGCACCTTGTTTCAAAGTATTCCCCTCTGCACATGATAAGGCTAAAACTGCTGATGCTTCAGATGTAGCTGGAAAGCACTAAACAGCCTGTGGAGAAAATAATAGGGGCACGCAGCAGAACAAACCCAAGCCCTGCCCAACCCCCATCCCAGAACTGCTACCAATTAATGCACTAAAAAGGCTGCACACATAACTTTGGGAAAGTTGCAGGATGGGAGCGTGAGCACATGATGCAGGTTTCTTTTTGACAGATCCATTAAATTAGGTTTCAAACGATTACCATAATTCTTCAAACATTCGCTTTTGTTTCAAAGCAGATTTAACTCGCAGCTTATTGTCACCCACTTATGTGAGCAGTCAGCTGTCTTGCCTCAGTAATCTACCCAGCAAACCTTGAGCAGTGAATCACAAGACACTTGTGTCTTATTAGCCTCTTTACTCAAATTGAGTTACTGCTTCTATTTATGACAGTGTAGTGATATTTGCTTTAATTTTAAGGAAACTTAATACTGCCTGCTTCCTCCTGTGCTGTCAGCATCAAGCCTGGGGGCTCTGCTTAGCACTCTCTGACAGAGCTCTGCATGGAGGAAATGAGGCTGGTGAAGACCCCATTGACCGTAAGGCATTCTGCCCATATTTCACTAAGCTCCTGTCCCAAAGGGAAAGGCCGCAGAGACGAACCATATCAGAACACATGCTGTGGTTGGGGGTCAGCAAAGGAAAAAAAGTGAGAAGCAGAGAGAGAAGAAATCTGCAGGCATATTACATAAACACACAAATTAACACAAAGAGGAATGCAGATTTTGGAAAAATGTGAAATAGAGACACTTTGAAAGCAAATCAAAAACTGTTTTTTATGTCCTCCATTAATTTGTGTCAGAGGGAGCCTATAGGGTCGTGTCACTTCATGTCTCCACGACAAGCTATGTGTGTAATTAATTGGTTTACTGCCAGGTTAGGCACAGCGTGTCTCTCAGGAATCTGCATTTGGCCCTGAACTTTACTTTTACATGTTAGTTGAGGTATTAACTTATTTGGACAAGGGATTAAGTCTTACTGGTTGTCCCGTAGCTGGAATGGACAAACATGAGGGAGGTATGTTTGAGATACTGGGCCCTGTAAGTAAAGAAATGGCTGCCGATAATACTCAGCTTGGCCCACTGTAGTCACCGCGAGAACAACTAAGACCTCTGCTCCCCCCGAAAAGACACACATGTGCATCACCTCCCACTCTCGCTCTGATCTGAGAATCTGTTAGCTTAGCTGGTGACAAGTCTTCAATTTACATTGTTTTTCACGCTGTTATCCAGTACAGGACAAACATGAAAGATAATTATGACCTGAGAAAGAAAGCAAACAGAAACCTCAGAGCAGTCCTCCTGTTTGCAATTCAGTAGCTGAACAAATCTATAAAAAGTTAAGACTGCATGGCAGAAAAATAGATCATAGTGAACAATTCTTGGTTATTTTATACGACACAGAAACTAGGTTGCATTCCTGTGTTACATATCAGATAATCTCTCTTTATATATTACAGCCATGGTTATGCCTCAAAGATGGATCAACTGCCAGAGTTTGGCTTTTATTCAGCTCTCATGCCCTTGGGGAATAGTATCAGTTTTGCTGACATGTCCATTTGCATCCCCTCAAACAACCTGTGCCTAATGGACATGTGTAAAACGATATGTTCTGTGGAGATTTACCAGGCATAGACAAGGGAATTAGCAAAGACAAACTACTGTATCCAAGGTTGGCTGGACAGCCCAAACTTTTCTCTCAGTGTCTTAATTGGAAACAAATGTAAAGATGGATGGAAAATCTCATCATTATTGGAGAGAATCATTTTTTCTGAACAGTGAGTGATAATAAAGATAAGGATGAGAAACCTTGATTATATAAAGCTTACCCACTTGATCCATCATCTTGTTTAGACTCCTGGCTTTAATTATGGAGAGTTCTTTTGCTCTTAGGCACATTTATATGCTTTTTTTTTAATACAGTTCATTTCTGTCATATAAAATAGTTACTGTTACCACATACTGTGAAACACATGCTTTGGGAGTACATGGATTTATGATATATCATTTGACATAAATGCCAAATATATAACAAAGGCTAAAATATATAAAGAGCAGGTAAGCTACCATCTCATATTATCCACTCATTGTGTTCTTCAGCCACAAACCCACCCACTGCTAGCCCTCACCTACCTTCCTTCTAGACTGAGCTGGAGCTCATGAGGCCTCAGACACACTTAATGGGATTATGGTAATATAATTTTGTGACGCTGACCTCGGGCCGGTGCCAGGTTTCTTCCACATCCTCAGACAAAGGGAGGGAGCTCACCAAGGGTTCCAGCAGGCTGGCCCAGCTCGGCCTCTTGGCACAGGCCGATGTCCTCATGGGGCCAGTGCAAGATGGATGGCTGTGGGGCAAAGTCTCACTTCCTAAGTCTACTCAAACAGTGAGTGAAATCAAACGGTGACAAGAGGGGATTGTAAACTTAAATAAATATTGTTTCCCAAGAGTGAATTGAATCCCACGACTGTTGCTCATGTAACTCTTCTGATTTAATGTATACAATAATCAATATGGTTCAGGATGTCGGAAATGTGCCCTCCCTTTGCTCCCAACAATCAGCACATAGTAGTTTTTCAGCCAGGAGTGTAGCTTCCATGGAAACAGCCTTGTGGTCAGCTTGTCTTTCTCCGTGATTTAGCAGGGCTATCCTCCACTGGATGTTTCTTATTGGTTTAAGAAAGAATTTTATGGACTGGACAATTTAAAGCAACTCACTGTGGGTCTCAGTTCACGCTGTCCCTGTGGGTAATCCAAACAGAGAGATTGGTTACTAGTGACACAAATACACAAAGAATGCACAACAAACTGGTCATGAACTATATAAGATTATGTTTGAAATACAAACAGAAATGTGGATATGGTTTTCTGTTCATTCTAGCTCTGATTAGACCCTGAAATACTCTAACAGACAAATGGCACACACATACACATAGTAAGGTTGTAATATGTTGTAGTGCTGTTTGACTCTTCATCTCACTTTGCTGTGCATTTTATTGTTGTCCAGTCTCCACGGGTGTATCACAAGATTTTTTTTCGCCTTTTTCCTTTTCTTTTCCTCTTCCTTTTGCCTTCAGAAAGACCACCCATAGGGTTCGGAGGGGGCAGACGTCTCTGTGGAATAATAATGGGGTCGTCCTGGGAAAATTGCCCATGGAAAGGCTTGTCTGAAAAAAAAAGAAAAGAAAAGAGAAAGAAAAATTTGGTCTTGTTTCCGATCCTTCTCGGAAACATTCATCAGGGCACTCCTGCTGTTTGGACGGGAGCAGTCCCATCACAGCCCCAATCCACTCACCGGCTAGGGCAGACATTCTGAGTAGAGGTCAGGAGGTTGGAGCACATGGTTTTGCCTTGTTCTGATTTCTTTTTTTATAATACAAAATTAATACATCACAGATACAGTAGTGGCTAATTTTTTCTTTTTTTTTTTCTAGAGCCTGAATATCTGATGTTCCACAGTTACTTTGATCGACATTTTGAGTTAGTTTCAAAGTTAAATTTCTTTTCTAGTAGTTGCTGTAATCATTATCATCATTATGTTTGGGCTGCTACTGGGCAAGGCTGCCTGTATCAAGCCCAATAAATGAGTCACCATGGTCTCACACAGGGAAAGCCTCAATCCTGATGTCATTTCCTGATGGGTTGCTACTCTGCGGTAAAATCACATGACACACTATTCTGATGAAATTTGTTGAAAGTGGCCCTCGTTGCTTCATGTTTTTATTGAGGTCAGAGTATCAAGGGTCTCTAAACCATCTTAACCTTATCTTTATCTTATCTATACACTTTATATCACTTCATATCACTTTATATCATATATAACTCTCATTCTCTGTTAAAAATGAGTAGTAAAACAGTCAAACAAACATAGTGTATATAGGTCATCTCGTACCAATAAAACAAAGACATGGTAAGACATAAATGTAAATAAAACATACAGTATATGATAGACTCAGTGAATGGCACCTACAAGAGGAACTAGATTATTGATGGCATAATAACCTGTAAAAATGTTGCTGGATGCTTTGTTTTTTTCATGGAATCATGTTTGTAGAAAAATCATTGGCTGAAGTACTTTTATCATTAATCATGAACTTTGATTTTGAAAGACTAATTATTTCCCAAAAGTGATAATATGATCACCTGATTTCAGTTTATCTGAACTCATGATTTGTTTTTGAGGAGCTGGACTTGCAAATGTAAACATTTCGCATTTTCCCATGCACACACGCTGCCAACAACCTGAGAATGAAACAATTCAGCAAAAATGTTCTGTTCATTCTCTGAAACTGGAGGAACATGGACCTGTGTTTACCAAATTCGACTTTTTTCCTTGTTTGCTGAACAGAAATCTTGGCTCCAGTTTAACTTTCAGGCAACATCTTCCATCAGGAGCCAATCATATCCTGAGTACCGTGTTAGTGTATGCCGGTTGCAGCCAGTTCTGACAGTATCAGGACATTGTGATATTGCCAATGGTTTGAATCAGGCAAGTTTCTTTTACATCATGAACTCCCCCCTAACAACTGTTTACTGTGTTTCAGTTTTGGGGGATAAGCGCTATATTAAATTCTTCTGAAAAATGTAGACCTTTCAGTCAAGTCAGTCATTAACCCCATTTCTTGGTTTGAAAGACAAAAAAGTGGATTAGTAAAGGTTTTTCTTTCCTTTCCTTGTGATGTTGCAACTGTTGCAACTTTCTGCTCTCCCTCGAGCAACTACTAACTGCCCTCCTTTGCCCCATTAGGCCCTGAGGCCCTGCTGCCTCACTCCAGGTCTGAGCCACTGGAGATCAATGATGGATGTGCCTCGGGGGCTCTCTGTGGGAGGTGGGCTCAGGACTTCACACACTCTTCACTGTCAGAGGGGAAGAAGTCAGCCATCATATTTTTAACCAGAGACAGCAGCAGAGTCGAGCTTGCAGTAGGATCACTGACTTGCCATCAACACAACAAGGCTTAAGTCAATAAAACATATTGATATGTTTTATTTTTCTATTTTTTGCCAGTTTATATAACACAATGCTGTTTTAATCAGCAGCTCGTTCTTGAAAGTAACATGACCCAATACAGGGCAACAGTTTGAAGCAGAGTTACAGAGGAAGGAGTTAGTCCAGAGATAACAAACATAAAAAAGATTTTAATTGTAGATTGACTCTGACTAATACATGTCATCAGCGTGATCATCAGTGAATTCCATGAGGTATTGTTATGTTGAAATACTGTAACATCCCTTTCAACTCTATTCACATACCCACAGATTAGTTAACATCTTCTGATCCCAGAGCATGTGATTAAACCACAAGGTTTTATTATTATATTGATATTACATAATACAAAAGAAATGTTACATGTGATTACCTTTAACATTGTTTGACTTTAAAAGATAGCAAATATTTGTCTTAACTTAATCCTTAATCCTGTACAAACTCTCATGTTTAACAGTTCGAAATATAAATGTGCACTCGTCGTCAATAAATATATTAGTATGATAAACAACCTACCCAGTCTTTCCTTTTTTTTCTTTTTCTTTTTACACTTTGGTGCAACAGTGGAAAAATAAAAAATCTGTTTCCTTTTTCCAAGAGAAACATTAAGAAATTATGAGAGGAAGTCATAGAGTGTGACGTTAGTGAAAACCAAAATATTACAATGAAGTGATGAAATATATTTAGCTCATCAAAACAGGGTTTGATTGTAATAGATCTTGATGAATCTCTGGACATAATATTATCATATTTCAATAGTGCTGCGTTATAGATGTGTTGAACCACAGCACAGGCTTAGTTTAGCCTAGTATACTGTGTAGTGATTAGTTATGGAGTCAAGCTAAAGTAAAACTGTCCAGTCATCGCAGTGAGATGAGGTGCAGCGGTGGGTGGCAGAGAAAGGCTCAGTCCAGTTGATGTGAAGAAAGAGACGTCATCTGTGAATGTGCCTCAAATTTCAACACAAAGCTATAGTACCTGATTGTGTTTACACTGTCACTGATTTATTAAGGTCAGGTCTATTCCTATATTACTTGGCCAGTAATGAATAAACAATATTCAATGTCTAGTTTGTTTCTTTAAGCTGTCGTGTATACAGGCAAGGAGGAGGGGTGTGGACATATGTCTTCTCAATAGGCCGTGATAATAATGGACCTGTGACCTCATGGTCTGAGAAGCCAGCAGCAAAACCACTGTTCAAAGAACCACAACTTGATATAACTAATTTTCTTTTTTTGAACTTTAGCAAACTGCTGATGTGGGTAGCCAACAAGCTGGCTCTCATTAATGCTGAAATTAAATTATCTGTGTCACGTTAAAACAATTTTCTTGATTTCCGTTGTTTTTATTTTTGGAGCATATGAGTTGGATGAGGACTGTTCCAAAATGATTCAGACTCAGTGAATAAAATTTTAATTTATCTTCTGCCAGTGGAAGGTACCTTGTCATAACTGACAAAAATAAACCTCACTGGTCTTTGTCTGACAAATGCTGTTAGACACAGCAGAGCAACACAGATATTAGTGTATGAAACATTCTCATAATTAATGGCACAGGACGATCGCATATTTCTCAGTGTTTTGTTTTTATTGCAAACAATATAATACAAAAGATAAGCTTTTAAGACAATGCCATGTTTACCTACGGAAACTGCATTAAGAAGATGACGAAATGAGAACTAATGATACAGAATATAAAATGAGGAACACAACTGTTTTCAATAACAAAAAGTATCCTGTTGATTCCAGCAAATTCTTTACAAAAACAGGCGCCGCTTCCATATCCATTAATTCATTTGTTAGCAAGAAAAAAGAAAAAAAGCTTCCAGTTTTTCTTTTTTTAGAGAAAGACTCATCGTGTAATTATAAGTAATCTGTACATAACTAGATCATGAATAAAAGAAACTTTTATACGGAAACATTTACAAATGATAAATAAACAAATTTGTACCACATATGACAGCAAACTATTCCACTGAAAACTTTTCATCTCAGTTAGCTGCTGCTGAATTAAAAAGATAATTGCAAATAGTTATTTTCAAATAAAATTAATGCTAAAGAATAAATTAAGAAAAAAGGTTAGGGAAAAAAAAAAAGATGTAGGCTGTAGGAATGAAGCGCGCCAGACTCAGACCTGCTGGTTGCTGAGGAGAGTCAGGTCAAAGGTCACTTCCTGTATCTCCTCAAGCAGGAAGTCAGAATTATGCTGTGGTTTTGACACTGCAATGCCAGTGGAAGGAGCCTAACCCTAATGTGACTCCAGAGGCACAAATGGTATCAAGGCAGTACCCAGATAAAAGCAAGCATTGCTCAGTTACATCTACCAACACAGTAAGGCCCCTAGTAGAATGACATGGCACCTGCTATAGCATTTCCAACACAATAATTTGAGCTAAAGCAAAGAACAAGAAGTAGAATATTTGACTAATTCACTGATGACACGGTCATATCATGGCCAAAAATTCAAATCTATTTCGAACCTGCATTGCTCAATTCTTGCATCTTATGGGAATTACAATAAAATATGTACAGTACAAAAATTCAAAGCAGAATGTAGGCTATTATAAGACGGCAGTGTCAGTAAACAGATGTTTCTTACTTCTGTACAAAAAATACATTAGTGAGAAGTAAGGCCACTGAGGGTGTTTTTTTACCCGGCATTCCTGCTCCTTTAGACGTGTTAAACCTTCAAATCAGGATGATGAGGATGCTGATGACACTGATTATGATGACGATGATGACAAGAGCAGAACACATACACAGTACATACTAAAATATTTATAACCAGTATGTCCTCACAGAGGATTTCTTTAAAAACATTATATCTAAAAAAATATAATCACAATTCCAACCAATACAAAAGGCACTGTCGTGAGCCAATCCAAAGATATATTTTCAGTACTATAAAAAAGTCCTTGTCATGTTTTTCTGTTGGCAATGAAGGGTGTGTGGCATGATGGCGCAAAGGCCCCCTGGCAGAAAGAAGTCTATGCATGGAATGGGTGTTGTACAGTCAGTGCTGAGGCTGCCTCCTCAAGGCCTGGAGAGCTGTGTGTAAATGGGCTGCTGCTCCCAGTGCTGCGGACTGTGGGTCTGCGGCACAGAGGGCACCCCGGTGTTGTCGGCGATCGGGGTGTACATCGGCCTCTGGCTGGGGCTCATGTAGCTGAAGGTGGAGTACAGGCCAGAGCCTTGGCCAGCTGCATGGCTGTAGTAGGAGTTGGCACCACTTTGGTGGTCTGAATAGTCATACTGTGCTCTTGTGATGGAGGGATAAGAGGAGGTGCTGTAGTGCTGCAGGTTGAAGGACCCATAGGTGACGTGCTGTGGGGAGCCCTGCTGCTCACTGTAGTGGCTTGGGCTCAGCTGCTCTGTCTTGATCTGGGTGGTTCTCTGCTGACCCTGCTGGCCTTGCTCTCCTCCTCCACCCAGGGTGGTCAGAGAGTGCTGCTGCTGCTGCTGCTGCTGCTGCTGCTGCTGCTTTGACATCCAGGCGTGGGCCCCGACATTGGCTGCCTGGTTAACTGAGCTGCTGATGCCGTAGCTGCCGGTGTAACCAGCCTGGGCAGCTCCGGTCACTCCAGCATGGCTGTGAGGTGGCAGGTACTGATCAAACTCGTCGACATCAAAGCTCCCCATGTTGGAGATGACTTCGCTGCTTAGCTCACCAATGTCCACAGTTCCAAAGTCGATATTGAGCTGTCGACTGGTGCCCTCCTGCATTGGGCGCCCCTCACGCTTCAGATCAGCTTTGCTGGAGGGGAGGTCTGTCTTGGGGGTGGTTGGAGGTGTTGGTGGGCCCTGGGACTGACCTGGTTAGAGGAAAAGGCAGAGTTAGCCTCACAGTTAAAATGTAATTCACAAATGATGAATCTAAAGAAGATATTTACAGCACGAAGGACTATATAGTAATATAGTAAAACTTCAAGTATAAATGTAAATGCTTCCATAAGCAGGAGTTTGTTAGCACTATACTGATAGGTGTATTTGCATGGTGGCTTGTAAAACTCATTAATCATTAATCATTACTCATTAACAGGTGTCTGCTCAAGGCCCTAAGGGCTTCTAAAGATTTGATTTCTACAAACAGTATCAAAATAAATCACTTCTGAAAAAATAAATAAAATAAAATGCCTTTTTTAAACTTTTATTTCTTTCTTAGAATGTATTTATTTTTATTTTCTTACCTGAGTGCTCTCCAGGAGAATGCACCTCGCCCAAACTAGACGCTGGAGAATCGGCCTGCTGTAGTGCCTTGAAGATCGCATTTGGAGAGATGTGGGTTTGCTCGCCGTCCTCGGGATCGTTTTGTCCGTTCTTGACAGATTTTCTCCGCCTAGGCTGATATTTGTAGTCGGGATGGTCTTTCTTATGCTGCACTCTCAAACGCTCAGCTTCTTCCACAAACGGGCGCTTCTCTACTTCGTTGAGCAATCTGAAAATATCACAGAGAATCGTACATTCACGTTAACATGCATTCAATTACCAAGAAGCACAAGACGCGACTGATTAATGTTGTAAGAGGTGTGAAGTTGAATTAACTGTTTTATCAATGATCAACAAGAAGCAATTCAAAAAGTTTGCGTATCAAAGTCTTCTTCTGTGCATGAACGCGAGCAGGGAAATTAGAAGTGTGTCAAAAATAACAACAGAAAGTAATGTAATTTAACATGCATTAGTCAAATCGCCAGGCTGCAAAGCTCTACTTGAAACAGCAGGCAGGTGGTGCATTTCATGAAATCATGAAATAGTGCGGTGCGCACAGTGGCGCGTAAAAACGCGCTGCAAACGTGATTGAAAATGCAAAGCGAACCTACCTCCAAAGTTTGCCCAGGGTTTTGCTGAGTTCCGCGTTGTGTAGATGCGGGTATTGATCGGCCAGCTTCCTCCGTGCAGCTTGAGCCCAGACCATGAATGCGTTCATGGGTCTTTTGACGTGAGGTTTATTTTTACTGGAGCCGTTGACGCGCACCGGCATGGGCACCAGCGTCCAGTCGTAGCCCTTCAACACCTGGGACACCGCATCTCTAATACACACGGGGAACTTCTCTTCTTCGCCCTCTTTCTTGTAGTCTGGACCCAAGAGGAGGTGGTTGTCGGACGGCCGGGTGTTCTCAGTGTCCGAACCGGACCCAGAGGGACACGGCGATCCTGCGGAGTCCTCCGACATGCTGGGGCTGGGAGCGTCAGAGTGACACTTCTCCTGTTCTTCTGTCATCTTTAGGTAAGGGTCGAGGAGATTCATGCGAAAAAATTAAAGAACAGCTTCTCGCAGTAAAAAAAGAAGAAAATCCTTCTTTCTAAATCCAAGTGCTGTGCCCGAGGACTGCAGTGACAGCCTGTGAGGGCGCACAGTTTGACTGGCAAAGGTGAATCCTTTAAAGTAAAAAATAAAGAAGCCAAAAATAAAAGTTTTTGACGCTCCTTCGACTTTTCACAATTTCGCAAACAAGAAAGCGAATTGCAAGTGGCCGCTTTCTAATGCGTAACTTTAAAACTGTGGCTTTAAAGAGAAATGTGAGTGAGAGATCTACTCTTGGAGGATTTGCTGAAGAGTAAAGGCACAGGAGGCGATCCCTGGATTTATGTTTGACGGCAAGGAACGATTGGGCGGACTCTTGTAGGCGGAGACGTAATATGACTCTGCGCGAAAGAACTCTTGCAGTCAACAACAAACCCAACTCAAGTAGGAAAAAGGTGTTTTTCCCCTGTATAAGCTTTAGTTTCGGTTAAATCTGAAGCATGACTTAAAGTGTAAAAAGGTGATACACAAAGGTTAAATGTTACGGTCTCTCAAAATAATAGAAGTGGGGATATAATTACTAAACTTATGATATAAGAATGTAAACCAATTTAATATTATAGTGATATCAAGTGAGGGAAAAATATCCCATCCTGTGAATTTCTTTAATTACACAGCAGCGTCACAATATGTATAACTTTCATTAGGACTGATAGAATTAATTGCAGTTCTTGTGGCTTAACTTTTATTTCCTTTATTTCCTTTACATTTTACAGGAAATCAGGCTAATTTGCACATTATTCACACAACTACAGATTAACAAATTATTTTTTTTGACATGTTGAAATACTATTAATATACTATTTTTGAATTACACTGCTTCACCAACTAACTTTGTCTTTATGTTATGTTACTTTTCTGAAGGCAGCCATCAGCTGTTTGTATTAGATTTTCCACTGTTCGGATGATTTAGAAATTAGAGCAGTTTCTTCCTAGAAAACTACACCAGTGCTAACACTAATGTACGTCTGATAACTGATTTTGCAGGAATAAACACTGATGTTCAGTAGTGTCTGAATAAATGCGGGCAGTTGTGGTCTGAAGTGTTTGTTGCACAGTGACAGTTGAGTCGGTGTGAGGCTGTTACGGAGCTGCAGCCCTCTCTCAGCTCTGCACAGTGACTGCATGGACCAACAGGGGGAGACAGCAGTCCAGAAACTTGAGAGGAGGCCTTTCAACTGTGCAGGGGCTGCAATGATTAAAACAAGGTAAGAGAGTAATACAAAACATATTCCAAAATATAACTTCCCGCTCTACATTTAGATTTTAAGCCTTCCTCTTTCCGGTAGACAGGTTTTTTTTGGGGGTTTTTTTTGCACGAATAAGGCGACGGGCCAGATTATTAAAAAAAAAAAATCATTGAAGATAAAAGATTTAGTATTAAATATGTTCCTTAAAAGATTTAACAGGAGATTTGAGATGTGTCCCACTTCATTCATAAGGTCGGTATTTGTTTTTGTTTTCTGAGCGTGAAACATCATTTTATGAATTCATGATTTCATTGATTCATGATGTTATGATTGGTGATTTCTAATTTGCAACATCTGCTGAATGCAATCTAAAATCGCTCGCTATTGATATACAGATCTATAATAATAGACTAATAATTACAATAATAACAACAGTGATAATAATATTGATGATGTTATTATATGATGTTATTAATCTAACAATTTTATACGAACGTATATGAACACATTAAATATTATATTATAAGTAATAAATCTAAACTTTTCCTCAAACAATTTTAAATATAAAGTCTGAGAAAAACTGGAGCAAAACAAACGTGTCGCAACACTAAGATCTACTTTGCTGGATTTGCTCCAGCACTTGTTTTCAGTGGACAAAGGACACTTTGTTGAGAGTTCACTCACTATAATCCATGTGTTCAATTTTAGATACGAAATTCGACTGTAAGTTAAGTCCACGTATAGCCATGAAAAGACCTAAAGTTTCCTATTTATATCTCAACTTTATGATTTAGAACGATTGTATTAGTTACATAAATATGCAATCATTAATAGAAATTGAATAATCATTAATACAAATTAACACACCTTGAATGTCACTTAACAAATGAAAATTAGTGTCACAGTTTTGGTTTTTATAAAGCAGGATGCTAATCAGGTAATATCAGGTACAATTAAGTCTATTAATCATATCAAATCTTCCAAATGACACAAAATAAATATGCAAATATATAAATAAAGCTTTTTTTTTTTTTTTTTTTTACATTGTCTTAATATTAGGTTCGGTTTGTTGACTGTGGCTTTCACTGCTTTCTGTAAAAAGAGGGTAGTGGTTCAAGGTCTCTTGTTAAAGCCTCTCAGTCTGTCCTGACCCTGACATTTTCATTAAAAAATTAATATGCCTGTCAGATGTACCTGCTATTTCTGCTTCATGTCTTATTGGTTTGCTAGAGGTTGTGGCAGGATGCCCTGTCAGCTCCCTGCGTACAACTATAAGACATACAGTAATGCTTTTCTGACAAAATTCATGTTGGTGAGAAACAGAGGGGATTGTAAAAACCAAAGTTGTTTTTGTTCCATCACCAGTTAATAGGTATAATTATGCTGATTTTAGAACACTTCAAAGTAACCTGATTCTCTGCACTTGGACTGAAATCCTTGATCCATTTCCCTCAATAAAGTGTAACTTCTGAGATACCTCTGAGAGTTGCAGCTGACGTACGGACAGTCAAATGATACTTCTACATGCAGCTTTCATTAAATCCACCTTTTGTTAGTACAAAACAACATATTACGTCTCATTAGAAAGTGAATATTTGATGCACGGTTTGTTGTGGGAGGTGTGATAAGAGCTGCTGCCTTTTGAGATTGCTGAGCTTGTGAGGTGACTGGTCTCAACA
Organism: Argyrosomus regius; assembly: GCA_946959425.1. Taxonomy (NCBI): domain Eukaryota; kingdom Metazoa; phylum Chordata; class Actinopteri; family Sciaenidae; genus Argyrosomus; species Argyrosomus regius. The sequence continues at coordinate 12,675,552 of OX336897.1, read as the reverse complement.
TGCAGAGGAGGAAACCCAGTGATGGCTAACACAGAGGCATCAGAGGTGCGGTCGGGCATGTTCGCGCCCCCGCAGTGCCCTGGAGACTGACTTACGGTCGATCACAAGGGGGGGGGGGGCGCAGATCCTTAAGGGCCAGGCTCACAGCTTACATGGATAACCTGCCTGCAGGCCGAGCAGGTCTTGGGAAACTTCTCAGCTTGACTTCGACCCATGGCGTCAAAATTTTGAGGCAAACACTGGGGGTAAACTGCCAAATCATGTCTTCCACCTCTCCTTGCTCTCTCAGATTCCACTGCAAATGTTTGAGCAGACCGCCCTTCTTTTTTTAAACCTTTTAGTGTCAGTGTTTGTGTGTGAGTGTGTTAGTACAGTAAGTACTTTGCGTTGTTACCTTTGAAGTGTGTTTTGAATTAAAATAGGAATACAGCATGTGCTATATTTTTGCTGATGCATTTTTTTATTAAAGGAAAAGTTTGATAAATTGCACAGTGAAGAAGAATTTCAACCAAGTACAATAGCAAGTTAAAATGTTCATGTCGTCATGGAGCCATGAATCATTAGGCTGTGTGGACGCCTTCTAAAAATGCTGAGATCTATTGGAATTGCAGTACCAAGACGTGCATTAAAAACTTTGCTGTGTTTAAATTATCTGCCATGAAGAAGACTTCTGAGTGACAAATAGTGTGGCAGATGTAGTGGAGGTGACTTCAACCACTCACCACCGACATTGCACCTGTCTGAGACTTTCCGCAACTAGTGCCAACTGCCTTAGGCATGGCAACAGGGAGATCTGTTGGCAGATGATCTGAATGTTTCGTCCGTCTGCTTCCGCTGTCGGTTTTTCAACTGTTGGTTAATTCTGGAAAATTTCAGGTGAATTTGGTTGCACAACTGTACTCTTGCCCACTGTCACACAAGGTCTCATAGGGATGGATGGGCCTCCTCAGGTGTTTGCAGAACCGGATCAGAGCGTTTTGGCCACGGGCAACTGTTGACACATGGTATTTTGCAAAGGGTAAAGTTTAAACAGGACTTATCAAGGCCCTAACACCCTCAGAAGGATGGGCTTATAGTCCCTGCTCTGACTCTCTCACACCTCCCTGATATTCCACACAGAGCCACAGCAGCTCCCAATAAGACTGAGGGGTGAAAGCATCCAGACACTTGGAAACTGCAGAACAGCTTCCTTGTAAATAATCACAAGATCCTTTTTTAGATTGCATATTTTGAGATTAATTCAATACTTCTGAAAAATGCTGATATACAGTATATACTGGGGATATTTAAAAAACCAAGAACAATGCAACACAACAATAATACAATTATTAGTACAATTATACTCTATCTATACCTCCATCCTCAGGTCAAATCAGATACCACGTTAGATTGCTCAGCAATCCAACTGTGAAACAAATGTATTCTGGCCTTCACCAGCAGTGTGTGGTAATTGCTGCTGCACGCTTTCTAGTATATCTTCTCCTTTCGCCGGCCTCCTCTGGAGATAGTGCCACTGTAATCTCGGCCTTATCTGCTTCTGGCTTTTAGTAAGCTGAAAAACCTTGGGCACTCATTGATGCTCTATCTGAAGGGAAGGAAATGCACGCTGATCTGGAAAAGCAGCGGAACCAATCATTCTTAATTAATGTCATCAGTGTTGGATAGGTGCCACCATTGAGCTATAGTTTTATGTTATCATTACACAAAAACCACAATAAAACAGTCGCTCATAATTTCACGTGTAAATATTTCAATGCCACGGTAACAGATGTTTTGTCTTGTTAAAACCTTGAGAATTCTAACATTCACCATCCAACCAGTCAACCTGTGACAGCACACTTGAAAAGCACATTCAGTATTGAACTCTGCTGAGTGACTACAAGGTACCCTCCATGCCTTCAGGTGAAGTGACCTTTGAGTCATTTCAGATGACAATGAAATGCCACAAAAGCAGAGTGTGATCTCTGGAGGTCACTCTCTTGCATTTCCAATAATAGACCCTGACCTGTAATTATGTCCGAATGACAATGGCTCATTCTCAGAGTGCTGACAAAATGTTGTGACATTACCTGGGTCTTTGCAGAGGCTAATAATGGGCTCGCATCCTCAACAGGGGTCTCCTGTCATCAGAGAACAGGTGACAGGTTAAAAGGATGAATAAAAATAACACTTACCTTGTGCTGTCGTTGTTATTTGCAATGCAAATATCAAAAAACAGCGACAGCACAAAATGCAAATATTATTTTTAGAGAGAGACCATGTAACTTTTTGAAGGACCAAATCATCTTCCTGTTGCAAATGAAAAGGTGAGTTCATAAGAAATGAAACACACCCTCGCTCAAGTCAATACACTTTGCTACGATAACTTTATACTCGTGGCTAATGATAGCATGATAACTTTAGCTAACTGATTGTCTGACTTGTGCAACATGTGACAATCGTGTCACATAGTAGGGATTCATTTGACATGTATCATTTTACACCAGGAATACACATGCTGCAAGATAAATATTACAAGTAATAATGAAAAATGAAAATAAAAATCTTAACTCAAGTTCAAGGTTCACTAGCTTCTCTCAAAGATTTTAACCACATTTCCTTCTGGACCAGAAAGACAAGGCTGATTTGAGCAAACTTTATCCATCTGCTTGCTGAGAAAGACTGAAATGTGGTTGAAGTCCATAAAAAGATGCTATGTGGAACCTAAATAAATCAAATTAATTAATTATTGATCTATTTGTCAAAATGCAGCTTCCAGAGTTAATACAAACTTCTGCTTACCACCACAATGACAAGGGAATAAATGGATCCCAGGATGTTTTTCAATAACTTTACTTTTGGCAAAGTTTAACCTGCTTCCAGAGATGCATGGGGAGAAATGATCAGTCCCTCTCAACGCACCAGAACTAACAATTATTGTATCAGTCTTTTTTTGGATTAATCTAATAATAAATATATAAAATTATAAATAATTAGTTATAAATAAGCTGATAATTGTTCAATCAAATGTTAAATGTAGTTATGAATCCCTCAGTGGCCAGACTTCGTATCTAGGTTGTTTTGTGCAGAAATGTGGTGTTGTGAAACTCTCTTCCGTCATAGATTCTTGCACAGTTGTGTCTGGAGGATAGTGCTGACTCAGGCTGGCTGACAGTACTAGCAGCTCCCTGGCACCGCTACACATGAAAAATCTCATCGACAGCTCTGGATGATGTCAGTGTGGCACCTCTGCCTGCACACAGAGACACCTTTCACAAAGAACCTGTATGCACCTGGGTTTGGTCAACGTAATGGAATATTCAGCCCTCTTCCCCTCCTACCTGTTTCTATGATCAGGTGAAAATGAGACTGTTGTTGTCACCTGCAGTGTCATAACCTAAAAATAAACTCAAATGTGTTTCCCCGACTTCCCCCTCATATTTTGGTAACCTGCCCTTGTTTACATCCTTTTTTCATTTATCGCTATTTTTTAGTTCATTTTCATATTTAAATATCCAAGTGATACTGAAGCAGTAATAAATTTAATACACACATTTAGATACTTACATTTAAAAAACGCCCACATTGCATGATTTCACAAATCCCTGGTGTCATGTGTTTTGTCACATTTCTCCCCCCTTTTCTCTTGTTTCATTATCCTTCCACCTTAACCTGGTCCTTTCAGCAGGGCTCATTAGTTGGGATGACGGATGAAAAGAGCCATTCTTTCTACATAGTCACCGTGATACTAGAAATACTGAGTTAATGAAAGAGTGATGATATATAATCACCTTCCAGAGGATAGCACCTGCACCAGAGCCGGTACCCAAATCTTTGTTGAATACTCACAAATGGATGGCCTACAGATGTACTTCCTCTTAGCTGCTCAGCAGTGACCATGGTTATACCTTTGATATCACTTGTTGCAGGGGGAAATAGGTATATCTTGTGTGGTCGTGCAGATCCAGTTCTCTTAGGTGTTTCCACTGGGGATTTCAGCATCAGACCGTGGCAATGGGATTAATACGTTTAGAAAGGGCAGGGGTGAAATGAACAATGGCATACTTCAAGAGCTTTAAAACAGTGTCTTATTACAATGGGGAGAGCCAAGTCTATTCTTGATAAATCCTATTTCAGGGCAAAGTAAAACAAGGTCAAAACTGTACTTTACACTGTATACACACATTTAAAAATGTTCATTTTCATATGACTTTTGATACTCATCAGTCAAGTTTTATTCTATTTTGACCGCTTGTGCAAACACAGTGGTATACCCAAAATCATTTATGTTAAGGAACAAATATGCCATTGACTACCACTGTCTATATGGCTTAATGCTTAATGCTAATAGATTCAAGAAGCCAACCAAATAATGAAACACCTGAAAATAGGCTGCAGAGTCATGCTGTATTTGTGAATATATGTGCGCACATGTGTAATATCATAACCTGAAGGCAAAGAAAGTAATAGCTGCTAATGTGACACTGCAAGCAGAAGATGTTATAGCTGAACGTATAAGTCCCACTGTATAAATACACAGTGCGAGTTTGGATTTATATTTCAGCTTCACTGTGTGTTTCTGATTTCTCCATCAAGTGATGTTGGTACTATTGGTACTGAATATGAGAAATCTGTTGATTGGGTTTCTGCATTCACTGTGGGGGAAAAAAACTAGCAGCCCAAGCTACAGTAACTACAGTTTGTGTGGCCTCCATGTGGTTTCTATATAGCCACCTATATTTTTGAGGAGGTTCCCGTTGGCTACAGTAGTGTTTCAAAAACTCTTCCATTAAGTGCTTTGCATCTACAAACAAAATGTAATTAATCAAGCTATCAGTCAGGTTAAATAAAATACTATTTATTTAAAAAGTTGCTTTTTAATGACTTCCATCAAGGATAATTTTTTTAAGACAACACATTGTGGAATCAAAACAATTTTCAGTGTTTTCTGTCACTTTTTAAATTATAAGTTTATTTTTCTGTTTTTTAAAACTGTCAGTGAGCAATGTAAAAGAAGATAAAACAGTTGTACTTTAGGAAAACTTAACGTCATTTATTAAATCTGAGATAATAAGTTGGCCACGGCAGTAGCAGCTTTGTCTTCACTCTCCCCGTTCTTACATGTTTTCATCTCCTTTATTTCCTCTTTTTCTTTGTGCAGTCTAATGATCACTTTGCAGCATGATCAGGGGCCAGAAGTGTAGACAGGGAGAGACGTTGGGCGAAATATGTGCCAAGCATAACACACTGCTCAGGGCTGTGTGTGTCTCCCCTCTCTCCTTCCTCCATTTCTTCCTCCAGCTCCTTTCGGGTGCTCCTGTGTTCAGGCTGGATCAACCGCAGCAGGGAAGCTCCATCTAATTGGAGTGGCCCAGCGGTGGTGGCCCCGAACCTCCGGGAGCCAGGCTCGTGCATTCTAATGTTACGCTTGAAGGAAATTGTCCTCCACTATTTCCTGAGATCTAATATTTGAGGAGCTTGGTTGTCATTCTTGGTGGGAGTAAGAAAACTGTAACTGGTTTATTAGATTTGCTGCAGAGCTCAGTGCTATCCTGTCTGCTGTAGCTTGCTGTGTCCTGGCGCTAGATTGGTGAGTTCAACGCAGGTTAGTTAGCTGACATATCACCTGGTTTTTGGTCTGGTGTTATGATAAATGGATGAGGAATGATTGGAGGAGTGTTCAATAAGCATAAATAACATGGGCTAGATTGTAAAGAAATAGCCGAACACAGAATGTGTTATATGGTTTTCTGATTTCTGATTACTTTTTCGGCAACCAGGCTATAAAGCAGCAAAAGAGTTGAACCTGACTGAATGTTTACCACATTAACTGGCCAAAGAAATCCATGCAAACACACATTCATAGTAGTTTACTTTGTAACATGAATGGGGATTTCTACCTTACCTTTTACGTCACAATCATTGACACAAAACATAAAATGGTAACTTTCCAGAGCTGTGAAATCCCGTCTCATAGTATTATAAACTCCTGTGTAGTGTTTTGATACCTGATAAAGCTAAGAACTCACGGGTGTGTTGCTTAAACTGGACTTCCTGGATTGTATTTCCATGATACCTGTAGCAACACCCCCACACTGATACGCTGCTATTTTTGGTCTAAAGGGCGTCGAATAATGTGTCTAAATAATCTCAGTATCAGTACTATACCAACAACAACATAAAGAGGTCTTAACATTTAACTTAGACTTTCAGCATTGACACTGTCAATCTCTTCCAAACCAACCATGTTCTCATTGTTTCCTCTGGATTTGTCATTGTTTTCTGCAGAGGTAGACTTTGAGTAGTGATTCAGGTGTGTGGTTTCAACAGTCAGAGGCGAAAGCAGATGGCGGCTCTTGCTTTGAGTCTATAGGAAGTTCAGAGAGACGTATTGACACAAAGATGAGGTTTTGTCCCATTCTCACAGCTTACCCTCTGTCTGGGCGACAAACAGCCACTGACTCACCAAACAGGTTATCAGGAAACCGTGACCCTCTTATCGCACCGCCATGCACACTCTGTAATTAAAAATCTTGAGTTACCCAGCACCTACACCTCAGCGCACTCCTGTGACCTGAAACTGTGGCTTCAGCGCACTTTAGTTTGGTTGAAGTTGCTCACTGAGGCCTAACTCTTTAATAATGGGTGTGTATACAGAAGTACGTGCAGATGGTACAGCCTGAGAAGGAGCGGATCCGGAGCAGTCCGATGGATAAACCCTTGATGGTGAGCGCGTGGGGGGGAGTGGAAAGTTTTGTCAGTAAGCCCAATTCAAGTCTCTTGGGCCACCACTTAAAGTTGTCCATGGAACAGGAAGGAAAAGGAACACCTCTGCATGTTTCTCACCAGCCTAAAGATCACAAGCACAGGGAGGGAGAGGGTGCAACTGAAGGCGCGTGCAGTCCCACTGGGGGCTAGAATTTACGGCTGAAGGTGAAGGCTAATGGCGAGGAAAAACAACAACATGAGCAGCATTTCTATGTTACGTTACTTGAGCTGAAGGAAGACAATTTAAGTATCATATCAGAACCATCTGGCCTTGAGGTGGCATTTGGTTTTAAGTGACCGTTTTAGAGTTTCCTAGTTGGTTTCTTTGAGGTAACCAGACTGGATCTGCAAAACAAGGGTGTAATTTAAATATTCTATCTAGTAGGGAACACATCTGATCACTTTAATACTGTTAAGGTGTAAATCCCTGTTTTAGGCGTGACTAGGGAGAGTCTTTGTCCTTGGCAGTGACAGGACATACACAGGCACCTCCTCAACAGGCGCCAGCTGATTTTTATCGCTTTGGAAAACTGAGTCCACTTCCCCAACCTCTCTACTCTCTGGGGTTCTGCATAAATTTCTCATTGACACGAATGATAACAGGTAATTCTATATCGTCTCAGTCCAAATCTACCATCAACAGTCTCAGTTATGAAGTTAATACCTCTACCTCTTCCTCTTTTCTTTTTTAATAAATCAGTTTGACTTTATGAACTGGTATTTCAGTTATGCTTCCAACAGAACTTGTTTGGACAAAATTGCAAACTTAATGGACAGATGATTAAATAAATAATGCCTCCAGGTTTCTTTAAGACAACTTAACATTAATCCATATCTACAATACAATAATTAGATAAACACTGTGTATTTATTATGGCAACCATTTTATTTTCTTAATATGGGCTGCTTATGAATATTTATCAGCTGAAGGTTAATGTAATCCCTTTACTGTACTCGCCTGGCATCCTGTAGTGTGCTGAGTGAAAGCTTGTGTAGTGCATTACAGAAAATCCACTCCACTTTTTTTTTGTTTGTTCGTTTTATGAAATCAGACCTCCATTATATTAAAAAATAACAGGCTTATATCATTTTGGAGGACTCCACAGTGTTAATCAGCCAACAAGAGGCTATTTGATTGGAGGATTGGAGGCTGGCAGTTGCAGGCCAGTTATTGCCATGCAGGCTCAGTGTGACAGATATGGTGAATCTTTAGACCTTTCTCCAAACACTGAGGTTTGGCTGAACAACAGGGTGCCAATTCAGATGATTCCTGCTTTAACACATTGGGAGAGACTGCAATAGCAGAGTCAATTACATAAAAATGATCTCATCCATCTATAGCTATCCCACATGACAGCCAGTCTATTTCTCTGTTACTATCACCTCAGAAATCATGGAATAGGTTGGCATTATCATGCTGTAAATTGCTTGAATTTGGACACATTTCGGCACAGATTTGTCGTGTCTCATATGAAGTTGCACAAAGACTCTTTTCAGGACATCACTTTGCACTTCCAGATTTATCCTGAACAATTCAATGTCTTTTCAGTGAAACACAGCTTTCTGTGGAGTTACCATTCTTGTGTTAAAATGACAATATCTAGTTCCTTGTTTGGCTCGAGCATACTTTAGATTTTATGATTAAATGGATGTATGAGTGAGGACTATCAGGAACGAACTAGATTGAAATTGCCAATGTGTTATAATTAATGGAGTGAAAGAAGATTTTCATATATAGTTTTCATAGATAGTTTGACGTTCAAACAAAATGTCAAAGTCATGCTCTCTATGGCCTACAAATGGTCTGTGTGTACTGGGGCTGGATCTGCAGACATCTCTAATCAAGAGAAATACAGACACGTCTCAGTTCCCGTCTGTGCCAGCTTTCTGAGCCAAGAACAGGGCGAACAAAGCAGGGCACAAAATGACGATGAGGTGAACAAGGCAAAAGTAGACAGCAAGCAGATGAAGTTTACTTAAGTGATCCGACCATAAAATCCAGAGTTTGATTAGTGAGGCAGCCTGAAGCAGTCACATTAGCCAAAGGAAGCCTAATCATCATCATCATTGCTGGGCTCTTCATTTCGCCTCCCTGTTGTGCTGGACTCGGTGCTCCGGCCCCATTCCATTCCTGTTTTTTCACTCAGCCAGCATCACTATACAAGTGATGTAGTGTCCCAAATCAAAGTCATAAAAAACAGCTTTGCCTCCATTGCTCCGCACCACCTCTTTCCTGTTCTCCCTCCACCCCCACCGCCCTAAAGCTGTCAGACTCGGCTGCTGTTCCCCTGAGGGAAAATTCAGCCTATGAAACTTCACAGCCAGTCACTCAGCCAGTAGACTGCAGGCTGGACAGCCCTCGTGGTTTATCATGCTGTCATAAGGTTTCTATAACACTCAGCAACTGATCACCATTTTATAGTTGTCTCACCAATTATTGCTTATCCTTTGCAAAATGTGAGGGGCTGCATATTAAACAATACTCTCAAACCAGCAACAGATGTATGTGCACACTCTGAGGTGGGTGAAGTTACTACTGAACTTGTAGTGTGAAGCCTGAAGAGAGACCTTTGAGAATTGGATATACAGTAAACTGCCATAAAAACCATGCATGTTAAATTTGACAGAAATGTATCAGTAAGCTGTGTATGTGGGAGAAGTTGTTTGACAGTTTGTGTAATTAAACTGTATGTCCACTTTCCTAGTGAAACAGAGGAGTGGCAGCCCTAGTGCCAAACAAGAATGTTGGATCATTCTGCAAAATGACAACACTGATAACAATGACAAATGTTTTTTTCTACAATATCTGCTCATAACAACTGCAGCACAATACTTTTAAAAACTGTAGTTAAAAAGTATGGTTTCTTAGATCTTTTTATTTTTTTTTATTTGTCATAGCTCTTTCCAGTTTTATCAGCTATGATAACATTGGACTCATCAAAATAACTGCGGTTTTGCTAAATTAGCAGACATTATATTTGAAGCTAGAACCAAAGCTGACAGCAAATGTAATGTCACCAATGATCTACAATTGCGATGGGAAACCATGAGTGTGCACAATTACAAAAAGCATGGTACTGTACCTTATGTTGAACCAGGAAGTTGGGAAAATGATGGATGGATGGATGAATGGATGGAATTTAGTCCTTTAGCTGGCTCTCACTTCTAAATGAATTTGACTAACGTGCGGGTTTGTATTCAACCTGTTTTGTTCATGACCTCTCTTACTTGTTGCCCCAATGGGACCTGTTTTTGCCGATCCACCTACATTGACACTGAACTTTGCCACATCAGGAGACGCTGAATAATCCAATATCAATTTATAGGAATACCCTAATACCTCCATTATCATCACTACAGCTCTGAGAAAAGTCCAGGTTCCCTCACGCACACATTATCATACTTAAAAAAACAAAGTGTTTTTCCAATAGTTGTTGACAGTGATAACAATTTCTTTTACAGAACTTAAGGAAAGGAAATGTTCACCATTATTGTTGACATCATTTGGCTGAGTTACGCTCCCCTACAGACAATCAGATTCACTTAAGGCCAACAGAGAACAGGCCCCAGTAGCTAATTTCTTCGTCTAACCTACTCGCACACCCTCCACCAACCTCCCGTCCCTTGTCTCAGTAGGCACTTATATTCAATTTGTCAGCCGCTCTCATTAAACATGCAGAATAGAGAGGCCCTCCACTCTGCATTTCAGTGGCACAGCTAACCAGGTCAGAGTTCATCTGAGGACGGCTTTCAGTATTCCTTGCTTGTTTGCAGACGGTATGGTGCACACTATAGAAAACAGAAGGAATATTCTGCTCTGCCAGGTGCGTGTCCATGCTGAAAACTACTAGTGTGAATTTTGACCTGAAAGAGAATACATGCTACACACATTTTCCAAGATCAGTAATCTAATCCAAAAAAAAGAATTTAATGATGTTTTATTTCTCTACTCACTGAGGATCTCCGTCTCTAATTAGATTTAATATCATCAGCCTTGGATTTAGCTATATGGACGTGTACTTAGGTACCGTTGTTAAATGTGACATTTAAACGCACACGTATCCTTGAAATCTTTTCACTTGGAGCAGATTTGTCTGATGTTTCCTAGTCATTAGAATGCTCAGTGTTATTTATTTAATCTCTGTTCTTGCAGTGATGTCTTCCTCTTCTTTTCTAACCTTTCCACATTTGCTTATTACATTTTATTATTGCCACAAATTCCAAGTATTGACCTTAACTTGCAGGCTTCAATCCTTAAAAGCACAAAGAAGGGTTGCAGCATAGGGAGTTGTGTATGGATGTGGTCATAGCAGCCACTTGTGAAGTTAATATGTCCTGTAAAAACACTGAAAGGAATATTTATTACATCTTTATGCATTAGAGGACTTTATTTTATGAGGATTTTATGCTTCCTTGGGGTGACTATAACCTTTAGCTTTATTTTTAGGGTAGTTTTTATTTGTATTTGCGCAGCTTTTACCACCAACTATCCTTTCTCTTCCCTCAAACATCATATACCATTATGTGTGTAGCTGCTTTTCTAATGTGAATTATTGAGCTGTATTTTTGTGGAATCAGCGTAGACTGTCAGACAAAGAGACACTCCTGCTTTGCAACTTTTACACTACTTTCTCAGCTAATTTTCAGCCTCGCAGGCATTTTCATGCAGAGAGGTTTGAGCTGTAATGCATGTGCTTGGCAGTCATTTTTCCATTTGCGTCCAGATGTTGCTTGGCTGATGCACAGCACACTTGTCAAATGAAACCTGGTGACGTTTCAGTGGCAATTATTCTCTTTGTGCTCAAGTGTAACTACACACAAATGAATGCGCACTGACACACACGCAGAGGAAGAGATCTGCCAACAAATCTGCATTTGCCAGGAAGTAATTGTTTCCATGTAGCTCCATAAGATGCAAAACTCAACAGCTTTTTCTTTGCTGAACAGTTTGCAAGTCTTTTCAAATACAGAATGAACGCATAAGTTACACTGTACACGACCTGTAGGAATGACATTGGTGTATGATTAGTAATTAATCAAGTCCATGGCTAGTTGCTTGCCATTGAATGTTCTGTATCATATTTTAATGCCTCCCTGAAGAGACTGGACTTGGCTCTCTGTGAAATGATTTGAAAAATAAAAATATAGTCATGTTCATGCCTTCATGGTCACTTTGTGAAGTTTGCTCTTGTCAGTAGTTTTCTATTTTTTAATATAAAAGAAAGATGTCAGCAGCTGCCAAGATTTTCATCTTACTTTTCTCGGTCCAACCCGTGGAGAGCTGTTGGAGTGAGTGGCAGAGGAAAAGGGTGTGGGAGTGAGAACACAGAATAGAAGGGGTGGTGTGATGATCAGGAGGGGCGGTTTGCTCTGACATCCAACTCCTCAGCACACTTACTCAGGCTGGTGATGTTTTCCTCGTGTCAGCCTGGAAGCTGGTCATAAAAATTTCCAGTCACTCTCTGTTTGCTTCATTATTGAACACTTTCACCACAGGCACACTCAAGTGACTACGTGACTGGCACACTATGAAAAAATGATATAATCTCCGATATATTGGTATCACTGTACTGTACGTCAGTCACTACTTCTCTAGCTCACATTGGAGATCACAAATGCACTGACCAAACAGCTACTTTGGGGATCTGTAGCGTCTGTGTTCTGATAAATAAATTGTCTAATATGAATCCCCAATCGAAGCGATCACATTTGAAATATTCATTGAGACATCTTTATGTATGAAATGTCCATTCGTCTTGACACAGGGGACACATGGAGAGTAAGAATGAGCCCAGTGGTGGTTTTATGGCTTCTGGTTTTATAAGACAAGGGTGGGATGGTGGAGGAGCGGGGGAAGTCAGTGAGCTTTAACAGCCACTTGGGATTTGATGGCTGCTGAGGAGCTACTTGAGGATTTGTGTCATTTTACAGCTGGGGTTATAGAGACTAAGTTACATCCAGGACCTCAGCTGCGTTTCAGGCTGTCTGGGCTGCACAGATAGAAATGTGAGTCACACAGATGATGCCCTCCTCCTGTTCTATAGGACAGAGCAGGAGTTTGGTGGTGGATGTAGTCTGCATGTGAAAACCTAAATAAACCTACAGTAGGAAACACAAACACCTGTCACCTGGGTGCCAAACACCAGCAACCAATTAGATGCATAAGGAAATAAGGAAATAGGAAACATGGAAATAAGGAAATAATAAAAATAGCTAGTTCCAGGAAATGTCTGTGTAACTTGTAAATTTAAATGTATTGTATATTTTGTGATGATAATGTAGGTAACATATGGTGAAATAAATTGAAACTAAAAGGGCACTCTGACTTCACATCAAAGGTCAAGGCTAAACAAACTTGACACTTCCTATCAGAGAAGCTCTGATAGGCCTGATGATAGTTGCCTTGAAAACCCAATGGGACGCAACACTCTCACTTAGCACTTATGTTTCTAAGTAGTAAATCTGTTTGTTTGTTCTGAGTACACATCCCGATCCTAAACACAAAAGGGCTCCTACTCTGCCCTCTCCATGTGATGGTAGAGGAGGTGTTGAAACGTACTCATCAGCCTTCTGAAAAGAGGCAATGGGTACACACCACTTGAAACATAAACGGTCTGTCTGTCACTGCAATAAAGAGCCACTGATTGCTACAAAATTCAACTTTAATATTTTTCGTCTGTGTTTAGAGTATCTTTTTCTCGAGCTGTGCTGTGTATCAGCACTGTCCAACAGATAAATTAACACCAGTCTCACAGTGCACAGAGAAGCTGTCCCAGCTGTAAACCACCAGGAGCTTAGTGCTTAGTTAGAGGTCAGAGGTTAATGTGGTGCTAGAGGCAATACAAGGCACTGTCCTAAATATAGCCCTTTATATGTAGTCAGGACTGTCATTTGACCCCAGGGACTCTGGAATAGACATTTAAGAGGTGATTTGTCTCAGTTTGTTGACAGAGGACACTGATGGTCATTTTGTAATTTCAGTGGGAACTGTTATTTTCTTCAGATCTTACAATAAAAGATGTCACACTTACTGACAGCTCATTTTGTAGATAAATATTGGATGATAAATCAGTAAAGGTTCTTCCAGTTAGACGGCTAACAATAGACTAATGTTTCTAATTAGAACTTAGAAATAAAGAAAAGGCATCTGATGGTAATTACTGACCATGTAGCTCACATCCCGGCAATGGCTTTGAGAGGAGCAATACTTTTCTCACTACCTCTCCTGAAAAGCTGGCCTACAGCAGAGAAAATTATCGGTGGCCATGTCCCATGAGTTCAGCAGCTCTACATGCAGACCACCTTAACTGCTGTGAAACACTGGCCTGATCAGGCCTTCCTGTTTCCCTCAGTGTGAGCATGCATGGCTCAGTGCAAAGCAAGCAGAGAGATGCTACGTGTTGCGATTGCTTCAGGTCTTGCAGTCAGCCAACTGTGTTGAGACAGATTGCGCTTTTGCTTTGCCCTGACATCTCGGGCCGTCTGCGTCTTGCCAAGGAGCCTTCAGAGACGAGGAGGGAAAGGAACTGCCCGTTGAGCCTGTCTCGTCTCAGCGTCCACCCGCTCAGGCCTGCTTTCCGGCCAGGGTTCTTAATTGTGTCTCTGGGTGAAGTGGTAGAGCCCCAGCAGTGGGGAGGGGGCATGTATGTGATGTGAATAAGACCACACACACAATCACATGCAGTCACACATATGCACAGTCATACAAATACTGTAATCCCATGGCCTGAATAAATGGCAGTCACAGTTTTAATTAGACATGACTAGTTTGGGATATTTGTGGTCCACAGAACAGCAAGTCCCTGATACACAGCAGGGCCTAGCAGCAGGAAGACCATAGGATTTGTTCTGCTTTGGCTAATGCCTGGATGGTTTAACTAAAATCAGGGCCAGATACCTTTATAACATGACTCACCCCAATTCAAAAGTGGTGTCCAGCCTTATGTCAAAGCCAGTTTTCAATGGGTTTGGTTTTTAACTTTAATTTAACCCATATGCAGCATGAGACCAAGATTTCCAAGTTTTACACATCCCATATACAGTCACTATGGTTTTTTGATGGGTATACTTATAGATCGCTGTTAGAGGCGTAGCAGGGGGTAAAATTTGAAATTAGTTTACTCCCCTATTTTCAGATCAGATGAATAAATTGATGAGTTTACCCACCTCTGTATTTACCACCACCCCTGTCCCGGTCTATATCAAAGATTTTGAACATTTCAGTGCTGCGTTTTGAAAATCCTTCAACTGAGCAGTAGTGTCTCCTATTTAGGATGGTGTGTATATAAGCAGATCCAGAAATAGATTCACACCACGTCTCCTCCTTCTCGCCTTCGTCACAAGACTATCCCATAACAGTGATGTCACCAAATCTTCCTCACACCTAGCCGAAAGGATTCAGTACTGGCTCAGGCTGACCGCAGTCTGGCCAGCTTCCTGTCTGAGCATCGTGGGCAAACACAGGGAGACGGGCAGCAAACAAGGGTGCATCCACCTGTTAACACAGCCAGGTCACAGGGGCCAAAGACAGCAGGGGAAAGGGCTCAGATCCAGAAGGAGAAGTGTGAGTCTTATAGCACCACATAATGGGAGAAACGCCAAAAGAAAATGCTAATAGTTAACGGAGTAGCCTGAAAATGGCATTTTGATCTTTTTGTCCTTTGTTCCTGCTTTGGCACTGCTTTGTGTAATATGTCTTTTACTGAAGCATTTAACCATGAAATACAGCCGTAATGAATGCAGGTACTAGCAGTGGACTCTCCAAAGCATGCCCAGACTGGTCACTGCTCAGGGGGTTTTATAGTATTTGGCTCAAACTGGACATTTTTCAGTCTGTCTCCAGTTGTCAGATTCCTTAATTGGGAAAGTCCGACCACCTACGTAAATTTATCTTATGCGTGTGCATGCAGCCGGCCGACCATTGTGTTTATTTAGTGATAATTGGTGGACAGGTGGGATGGAGGCCTGTTGTTTTGCTTAACCTTCTCTGTGGTAATTCAGAACCCGGCTAACTAGACCTTGCTTAACCCCCTGACTTTAGCCCCAATCAACACATGGATATTAGGCACCATGTAACCTCTGCCTTTGTGTATCTGAGAACTGGTTTGTGGTAAAAACCTGTCAAAATATCCCACTCTCATTTCTGTTCGGCGACAGCAACAAGACCTCTACAGTAATTTCCAGAAATCTGTCCAAATTGCTTAAGTCTTAAATTATCTATAATTGGCCCCTGCGTTAGGTTACTGGGGGTAGCCTCCAATCATGTGGTGGGAAGCAGAAAGGGCTATAGTCACTTCCAGCTGGTTAATGATGGCCAAACGGGTGCTTACCAACATCACGCCAGTTGCTAAAGGTTACCACGGATGAATATTAGCACGATGTGAGGTTTATTTTACTAAATGACATGGGCACTTATGTGTAGCAAGCCATTCTCAATTTGCTATGTAATTTATTTTGGATGACAGCTTTCCACATCATCTTACCTTCCTAGCATTTTGCTATTTAGGATCTAGCTTGATTTCTGCTTTGCAAGTGAAGATTCACTGAACTGGATGTTTTCGATATTTATTCCTATGTGAACCCCCACAGCTAGCAGTTGACCTATGCTATGTCAGTATTATCTTTTTAGTACCTGACTCACCTGTAACCTGAACTCTCTAAATAGCAATGATAACAGGCTTCTCTGCATGGGGTCACACTGCATTAGGGGTCAGGGTGAGACAGACTCTCTCTTTGTGCTTTGCCAATGAAGTTTAGGACCAGGGCTAATCAGGGGGGCGAAAGCGTACACCACTCCAAATCAGCTCCAGCCAGGCCAGCTGAATTTATCTCAAACTTATTAACTTTGCTCAGGGCTCAAATTGAAACCAGCTCGGGTGCTCACGCTCCAGAGGTGCTGAGTGTGAGAAGTGACAGTATGATTTACAGGGGGAACCATGCCGCAGATGCTGCAGAGCGAGGACTGGCTGGGAGGGAGGGGTGAAGTGAAGCATTTTCATCAGACAGGAAACTCTGTAACTCGGGAGAGTGATTGCTCTGTTGGTCTTGAAGTGACAGAAAACCTACAGGACAGTCAGCTCATAATGAAAATGTCATTATCAGCATGTATCTGTATGAGTGTATGAGCACATATAAAAAGTCAAGTTGGTTGGCTTGGGGATAGCAAGAGATAACATCTGCTGTTTTTGTTCTCCAAGTGAAATTGCCTCATTGTAGTTTATAACCTTATTCTATTGAGCAGATATTGCTTGCATAGCCAAAGAAGCCATTTTCTTTCTAAAAAAAATGTCCTGATGATTTGTCCACAGCTTGGTGGCTGACACTTGTTGATTTTGACTGAGGAAGAGAAGCACCAGCTTCTAACAAATCATGCACAACTACCTTCAAAACTCAGGCCTACCTCACAAAACATTTTCTCATATCTCACAGAAATTTCAAGGACATATAAACTGAAATATTGTTTGTTTATTCTTTAGCCTTAATAAAGAACAAAGTGTGTTTCCCTCTGAAGAGTGAGAGAAGGCAAATTCTTTCAACTGGCACATTAAGTTTCACTGGCTGACAATACTTTTTTTAGTTTTTTTATTGTTACTGACTCAGGCTTCTACTCTCAAAACATATAAATCTTCAGTGCTCTCAAGTCAAATTTCAATGGCTTCTTATTTTTAGCATTGCGCCGACCAATGCTTATGATGAGCCTGCAGATGGCCTTAAAAGAAAACACTCTCTTGTTTATATGACTTATAAGAGTCGTAGTCAGATAGTGTGTGTGTGTTTGTGGTTCTGTGGGAGCATGCCTGCGTGCATGCTCATCCCTCCCCTCTTCCTGGGCTTTGTTAGGCCAGGTGTGCCTATTCTCAGTGCAGTGCCCGGGGAGCCGTGAGAACGCAATCGCCGGCCCTTCTCTCCCTCCTCTATCTGATTTATTTCAGCCTCTATGGCATTTTAGCAAACAAAAGTACCGCTCAATATTGATCTGGATCTCTCCCATTTCCCCACTCCGCTCCCTTTGTTTTGCTCAGGTCTAGGGTGGCTGCTTTAAATCAGGCCCTCTTGACGTTTGCTTAATGTCTAATTAGCCATGGGTGGGCATGGCCTTTGATTATAGGAAGTGCCTGGAGGTGGGGCTGCAAAGACGACTGAATTTTGACAAAACACCCCAGACTGATCAATCATTGCCTGACACATTGTTTTGTCCTTAATTTTAGAGTTCTTGGTTTAAGGATATGTCCTCTTGGTCACCTTATTCTGAGTTCAAATGATGTGATTTCCTCTCATCAGCCCATGTGCCACTTTTCCTGAGCCATGATGCATGTCTCTATAGCTCCACTTACATTGACTCCAGGGTGTACTGCGATCAACTCATCAATCTGGAGTGCACTGAGTTGATACAGATAGCCTCATTGTTAGGGTTGCAATTGTTTTCAGTTGGTCTAATTTTAACAGATAAAATCCCTGATAATGAGTCCTACTGCCCGATGTTTGCAAGTATTTTGGCAAACGGGAAATAAAATATGATTAATGGATATTGTTTTTGCTGATACAATGCCTAAAACATAAAGTTTTATGGTCATTAAAAATGACCTTCATGATTTTTGTATTGCTAAGAGGTTTTGGATACAGAGCATTAAAAATAAAGCTTTCTTGCTCAGGCTCTACCAGCCTTTAAGGCTTTCCCCTCTATCCCAAACACTGGCCAGATGGCCGGAAAGTTGACTTTATTTAAATCTGGTAATTCCGGCTCTTTTCCTAACCCTCCCTCCCCCCACAATGTCCTACTCCCACCCCACCACCACTCCTCCACCTCTCTATCTTCTCTCTGAAGATCACGGCAGTGGTGTGCCAGCGGGTAACAGCCTCAGCTTAGAGTAGACGTGTGAGAATGACACAGTGATGACATGCTCCCACGGAAGGGATTAGAGAGTCTAACGCTTACAGAGAGAGAAGTGAATCTTTGGAAACAAAAGTTGATTTACTCGTAACAGAGATTTATTTATTTTTTAATGATGAAATTTATTCTGTTTTATGATGATAAGGATTACATTTTTCCAGTGTGAAGACATAAACTGCATCTTTGAAACTATGCAAAACATGTGAAACAGAAGCAACATTTGATTTATTATAGTATAGGAACCTACTTTGGCTACTGTGCTACAGTGTCTGTTACACATGATTACTACACCTGTCTCTCATTGTCTACTTAAACTCCCATCCCAGCTGCAGCCCACACTTCAGTGGGTACCTTTCATCTTGCTTTCCTCCTTCGACAGAGACCCGACACTGACAGAGTAATGTCCCTTATTACAGACTTCATTAAAATGAGGGTCATCGGTCAACCATCAGGCCAGAGGACATCAGAATGTCATTAAGGCTAATTGTTGGCTTGTGATCATCCCCCTTCCTATGAAAAAATACTGTTCAGTATTTCATACCCAACAATGCTTTTGTTTTTTTTTTATTATATACTTACATATTCAAAATAATACTAACTTACATATTGTTGTTGCAGGAATGCTTGAAAAGATCAGGTCTGCTACGTGAAGTGGTAAGTCCAAATTCAGTACCAAACCTCTGACATCACTGCTGTGTGCCATGAGACCCCCTTGTGCTCTGCATCTATCCTAGTTCTTCCTGTGTCACCCTTTCAATACTCCCCACCTTAGCAGGTCTGTCTTTTAAGCAACCCCTTTTCTGTAAAGAGAGTAGCCCACTTCAGTAGTCCTCCACTGTGTGGCCATCTGAGAAGGAAACTGAATATAAATCCCTAACAATGGGCAGGGTGCTGGGGGAATAGGCCGAAACGGCCATTTAGCAGGTGCACCTTCATGGCCTCCACACAGTTCCCACACATATCACCGAGACTGGTGGCCTGCCCTAGAGAGTACCCCTGAATCACCATCGAAGATCAAGTAGCGATCAATTAATGGGAGAACAAGGCGGTCCGCTGGGGGGATGTCCAGTGTCCCACCCTCCCCTGCTTTGACTCATAGAAGTGCCCATTTGCAACTCTATCTGTGTGGCTGCTCCATGTCAATGCGTGTGGGGCTGGGGGGACGGAGATATTATCGGGGTGACTGTGAGAACCGGCACTGGCATTTTCACTGGGCCGACCTTTGTTTGCTTGAGCGAGGACCAATTGGCGGCCCTGTGATGAGGTCACCTGGCAAAGCAGCAGGGGGTCCCATATCTATTGTTCACCTGAAACAGAGGGATGAGAACTGGGGTGGGGTGACAAATAGGCTCTGCGGCTTTGTGAAGACACCTTCGTCAGGTGACTTCATGAAGGTTTTTGGTACAACTACATGGGAAATAATATATATTTTCCTCTTACATAACATCAGCCAACTATTTGGAGTTCAGGTCGTATTTGACATTCCTTTCCTATCTCTTCAAACGAAAAACATGTTTGCTCATGGGTGACTGCTAGTGATATGCCAGCATTGATCAGTGAGTGTGACTCTGCTAATTGCATTCTTGTCCATAAGCAAACAGACTTAATCCTGGGCACTGATAAAGTGAAGGCAAATCATACCAGGAAAACACTGTCACTTTGGTTAAATTAATACTGCAGTGATATACTGAACAACCAGTAAATCACAAAGGTTTGGACTGATACAGTATGCCTACTTATTCCTAAAATATATTCCTCCTGTGTTAAAGTATAGCTTAAGTTCTGTATACCTGTAGGTTTTGCAGTTTGCTCCCAGAACACATGCTGTCACGCTTGTGTCCATATTGTGGGGTTTCTTTATAAGGCTGGGAATGTAGTAAAAGGGTATTCATAGCTTTTCCAACTCAAGCAGCTCCCTAGTGGCAGTATAGCCACCTCTGAAAGCCCCAGCAGTGAATAAAGCTGTAAGTTAAAAACAGCCTTATATAACTTCACACCCTCAAATATCATTGGAACATTTTTTGTTACCTTTAGGTAACCAGTAAGCCTCATTAATGTAATGATTGATGGCTAAACTGTTCTCTCAAGGACACTTTTTTTTAGACATGGGTCAAAATCATATTGATTCTTCCCATATAGAAAACATATAAGGATACACGACACACATAATGCATGTCCTGTAAGAAGTAATTTTACAACTAGTGGTACTGCCAAGACGCTGTTGTGGTTAATTTTATTATCTAGCTACACCTATTTCTTGGCATTGAAGGCAAAGTGAGGAGCCCATACAAACAATTCACCTTTTCACCCAGCTTATTAAATGGATCCTTTCTTTTCAGTGCTCTGAATTCTCCTTTCCTTTCACTACCAGCAGACCACGGAGTGATGGACAACTAACCTACAATTACTGTGACCAGACAACCCCAACAAACTAGCCTGTAATCACCACTATCAACCAAAGCGGGAAGTGGAAAAAGACTTCTAAGAGGAACCTGGTCTGCGCCCCCCTCCCATCTTTGGACACCACCCCCAAAGACCAAAGGAGAATTGCGAAAGGTATCCTGCATCAGTAAACAAGGGAGGTCTTCAGGTCTTTAAGAGGCTTCCCTCTGTTTTCCATAGAATCAAAGTATGTTAGGGGCTCACGCAAAGCTCTGCCCATGGCTGTTATGACAGCAAGGTAGATACTCTCTCAAAACACCTGTGACACTGAACCCAAACACAACCTTTTAACCTGAGGTCCACTATACCACATCGAAACCATGAAGCAAAATTTGCTTCTTTTTAAAAAAAAAAAAAAAAATCATATTATTTAATCAAATAACTGCCCTCAAGTGCACTGAACTTTGTTTTCCTATCTGAATTGGTGTATGTCAGATATTTTAGATATTTTAGATTAGATACATCTTGTGCATTCACAGAACACCACACCACCCAATACCGTATTAATCCATGGATAGATCTTTACATTCATATGCCTAATATATTTAGCTTTCTGTTTTTCTTTGGGGCGCAAACTTGATTTCCCAGTTCATTTAAATTTATAAGAGTCAAGCAAATGGAATATACATATATGTACTTTTTTGGAAAGGGCAGTTTTATGGCAACAAAAACAGAATCTGTGGTCTCAACAGTCCAGGTTTGATGCAAACGCCTGTGGAACCTTTTATGCAACCTGGCGTCCAGGAGATTTATAATAATATTTTGCTTTCCACCCTTTTGAGCCTTTTAGCCCTTGCTAAAGGAAAAGTGCTAGCTCTAAAAAACCACACAGAATAACGAAAAATCCACAGGGTCAAATGTCCTGAGTGGGCCATTTGCCAGGTCTGTTCCACAAGCAGGATGCTCACACACAGACTGGCTCCAGCCTCTCAATCCTGCAGAAACATATGAAAACAGAAACAAATCCCACCACGAGGACTAGCACCAGTGGTCCATGAGAATATAAGAGGCTGTTTTAGTGCAGGAACATCGTAGATCGCCCAAGAAGATTAGCCTCTGTGCTACAGGGTCTCGTGTAAATCTCCTTCTAATTGGCAAGGGAATTTGATTTGACTCATGCGCTGTGAGAGGCCAGTGCTCATTATTGCTGCCCAGTTAATGCATAAACAGAGGTCTCAGCAGGTCCCCACTAAGTGGTACCAATGATCAGATAGCAGCCTCTTGGTCTGAGAAGCTGCCTTCACAGAAGTTAATTGTTCTTACTTCATTGAGCAGCTCTGATAACATTGCAGTGTTATTTTGCTGACCATTGCAATGAGCTCAATCTGTCAGCTTTTAGAAACTAATTTTACGCTAAATGAGTCTTTTATGTCACAGTTAATTACCTTCAAAAGCACTATATTTGAATGTGGGTCAGTGCGTATATTTGTAGTTTGCAAGTGATGACACCAATGTGAGATTAACATAGACTATGATAGTGATTTAAATCAGTTGGATAAGATATACAAAAATCTATTAAAGGCATTAAAAGTATCATATTATATCTTACACATGCATGCAAATATACATATACATACATACTACTGTTAAGATCTAATGTGAAAAAGTATTATCCATTATAATTATTCTATCCATTATCTGTCCTTTTCTTTCTGCATGAAAATTTTAGACCTCATGATTATCTTGATGTGGACGTAAAAAACATCCTGTGTGACTTCCTTCCAATCTGAAGCTGAATGAATGTTATCAGCGGGATGAGGGGGAGTGCTTTTGTTCCTGTCCGTCCACCTGCAGTGGGCAAAACAGATCCCTCAGAGCCTACAGTGTGATTATAGGCACTCTCAAAGAACAAGAGTTAAGATTGGTTACTAATTTGACAAAATTGAGGCCAGTAAGTAGCATGACACAGCAGGGTCTGGCCCTCTGGTTAGTAGCTATCATGCTGAGTCTGCCCACGGGCAACAGTAAGGGTCACAAGGGAAGATGTAGGCAGCTCCTGGAGACTGTAGCGGAGCCAACCACCCACCCTTGGGCTCTGTGGGGTGGAGGGACGAGGGCACAATAATCCAGGATCCATTAAAGTGTGACTGATGCCATTCTTTTTGGATCTTATGACTGGATATCTTGCCTATGGCAGCCTGGGGATAGCTGGCTTATGATGTAGGACAGGACAGACAGACCCACAGCAGGCTGCTAGCGATCCAGATCCTCCCCCTCAGACACTGACCTCACAGTGGAATCTACTTTGCTGCCAAATTAATTTTTCCATTCCACTAATGGGTGATCTCAGTGTATACCAATAACATATTTAATATGACAGCTTGTCAGGATAGCAAATGAAAGTCAAACTTGGAGGCTCAATCAAATATTGACACACCCTGCTGTGAGCTGAAAAGTATTTGTTATGAGTTTATTTTGTGTGTACGTGCATGTGTGCATGTGTGTGTGTTACATTCCTGAATAAGTTATCTGGAATTAACTGTTCCTAAGTACCATGTAGAGTATTACAACATGCAATTTATTTTAATAGTGTAAACAAACAGGATTTGCACGAGCTGCTGCTTGTGGTATGAACAGCGCATGATTAAATCTGTAACTAACGGTGGGTGGTATATCCTACCTTTCATCACCGGCCAATATTCTATGCCTGGCCCCAGATTTGGACTAAGATGAGGGGTGACAGGAATCAGGATAAGACTTGCTGACCACTAGACTGAGGACAAGGTCCTGTTGGACAAACAAGGACCTGTTGGAAACCAAATCCTGGATATTCCCCCATAAAAAAATATTTAAAATACTTGTTGCAGGACTTAGATACTATTTGTGCGTGTCTTGTGGTATTTGTCTGTAATTAAAAGAGTGTTAGCATTTATTTTTTCACATCTCAGTATGACTTAAAGGAATAAAATTAGTGTGCTCTAATACTGTAAATCTTTGTCTCCACCAGACAGTATTAACTTTTATAGTACAATGAAATTCATTATATAATGCAACACTAAATTGACCCCCTATTATTTCCTAACGTCTTTACTTTTATGAGAATTCCTCCCAGCAGGATCACAACCCAGGGATCTGCTTAAGCAGCTATATGGTCTCATCCTCGTAAGCCCTGATAAAGGGGTTTCACTCCCCAAATCCTGTTTAAGCCAAGCTGTGCTGAGTTGCCCCAGATGATCATTTCAAGCCCTGAGGAAGCCAAAAGGTTTACTCCATCCCCAGACGGTCAGCAGAAGTGTCTCTTTAATGGTTAATGTCCCCACCTGTGGTGTCCCTGCATGAGCCAATTGCTCAGGTCCTGGTCATATTGACTGGCTGGCTGGTGGGAAGCTCCTCCAGGCTATGGCTGTTGCACAAAGTTCTGATCCCTTTTACCAGAGGTGTGGCACCCTGCTGGTCCAAGGCTAACTGGCTTTAAACAATAAAGCACAGACCCTAATGGATTGAATATGCATCACATGAAAGTCAGCCACACTAGTGATTTATACCACTCTCATGTGTTGTTGCTACAGAATGAGGATGACGATGTGTGACTTGGACTGTGTAAGAGAGACCTCTGTTGAGATAGTTTTGATACTTGCAGGAGTAACTCTAGTAGTCTGATCACATCATTAGGTGTTGACCCTGCTGACCCCAGACTCTGGGAGACTGAGCTGTAACCAAGGGAACTGATGCAATGATGAGAACCTGAGGGGGACCCAGTCTGAGAGCTGAAGCCACTGGTGTAGATAATGCTAATGAACAGTCATGCAGTGAAACAAAATGGCTTAATTGTACTGGATTCATCTCGTGCTGAGCCACAAAGGCTAAGGGGAGGTTACGCTTCCAAACGTAGATTATTGTAATCCTCCAGTAATTACTGAGCCACATCTTCTCATGGGAGCAGTGGGGCACATGAGAGGAGTGGACCCTGCATTCTTATTCGTTATGGCAGCCACTGATGACAAACTGCTACAACTAAAAGCTTCCCAAAACGCTACACAAAACACATCATGTGTCACTCAGACAATGCATATTTATGTGGTCCATACAGAGCCTGCTAAGGAGGTAGGCAACTGTGAAAGTCCACATCAACAGAGCTGAAAGCAATGACTGCTTTATGAGGGCTCGGAAAGTTAGCTATAATGTGTTTTTATAATGCTTGCCCGCGCTACAATGGCCTTCGTTTTAGGTCCTTTCAATGCCTTGAAAATGTTACGCTTCTATTCTCCCTCTGAAGCCACAGAAAGCACACTTGGCCAGGCCTGCCCTTTCTGGCTTTTGACAGGAAGCTCATGATTTTAAATGTACGGCTCATGCATTATGAATGAGACTGCACAGGATGTGAGGGCAGTGCATCCAGAGAGCACCTGGGCCAAACAAAGATGCCCTTTCTGCCATGGGATTTGTGCCCTGGTACCCGCTGTCACCAGCGCCCGGCTCGCACCCAGCTGCGAAGCATTCAAGCTCACCACGCACATTCATCTCGTCAAAGTTGACTCCAAAAAGTGACACTGTCCACTCAGACATAAAGAGCTCTTTATGGGGTTATTAATGATAGGCTGAAAGCTGTGGACAAATGTTTTGGGAACAAGTTTGTTACTGTGGCTGAGCATTGCTTTGTTTTAATCCACGCTGGTTCAGTCAGGGTGCATTCCACTGCTATGGTGGAGCAGTGTGTGGGCGCTGAATATGTCAGAGGTGAAAAAGCACATCTGATTGTCACAATGTTGCAGTATGTCTAGTATCTGTTTGTCTCTATTTCAAAACTCATCGCCCAAACAACTTTATCTCAACAACTGCAAGAGGTGCAAGGACAAGGAATAACTTGATTATTCTGGAAGGCTCCAGACCTTTAGTGACAAGTGATCATCAAAATCAATCTTGGAGCTGACCCCTGCACATGACACAATCTTGTCTGGTCCTGTTCTGTGGACAATGCCAATGAGAATGAAAGGAATAATTAGCATCGTCTGGGCTTTCATTTAGCCTCAGACTGAACAAATGATAGACGATTAATATATGCATCCCACAAGACAAAAAACAAAAACGCCTTGGTAGCTACAAACAACCCCACACAACAACAATTTATTTGTGAGCATGTGCGTGTGTGCGTGTGTGTGCAGACACAGCCGACTTGGCAGAGAATGACCCAGTGGCATTGTTGCAGTGTTTGCAGCCTCAAGCACGGCAAGATTTATGCCGATGGGGGTGTGTTGGAATCCAGGCTCTCTCATCCAGCCCAGCTGCATAGAGAACAAAACCAAAGGCCCAGCTGCAGATATTAGCATGGGCAGGCTCTCTCTCTCTCTCTCTCTCTCTCTCTCTCTCTCTCTCTCTCTCTCTCTCTCTCTGTCTCTCTCTCTCTCTGTCTCTGTCTCTCTCTCTCTCTCTCTCTCTCTCTCTCTCTCTCTCTCTCTCACTCCCTCCCTCTCTCTCTCTCTCTCTCTCTCTTTCCCTCTCTTTCTCTCCCAGTCCATGTGCCCCCATCCCATCCCACAACTTTGTCACATGCCCATAGGGCTTTTGTGCCTCACTCTGTTGTTATGATAATGACTCAGCCCACAAGAGAGAAGAAAAGGGAGAGATGTTAAAAGTTGATTGCAGACAAAATTGAAAGAGAGAAAACCAATAGGAAACAAAGAGGGGACAAAATATAAAAGAATTCTTAATTAATTATTGAGTTCCGCTTAGAAAGTCAAGTCAGTGTTGCCCAACAAAAGCGCACACACAGGCACACACACAGCCCCACATGAAATGCAAACAACCCTTCCTTGCTGTATGACTTACACAAGGACTGGCTGGGCCTGTTTTTAACGTAAACAGTATTAAATGTGAATACATTATGTAATTTTATGTAAGTTCTT
The DNA here is from genome assembly GCA_946959425.1 of Argyrosomus regius. NCBI lineage: Eukaryota > Metazoa > Chordata > Actinopteri > Sciaenidae > Argyrosomus > Argyrosomus regius. The sequence continues at coordinate 12,648,630 of OX336897.1, read as the reverse complement.
CTACTTCTCTGCAAAGCTCTTGTCCACCTAGCTGGCTGTGTTCTGTGGACCTATAGCGAAGATTACATGTGACATTGACCATATGGGAACAGTTACCAGAGAAAAAGTCAAGAGAACCCAAACAAAAATTTATTACATTTTCTTTCTTTTTTTTTCAGAGCTTTGTCAGCTGTGACAAAGTCCAGTATGTGCCATTAAAACACAGAATCTGTAACAGGAGCAGAGAAGTTTAGTATCAATTTAACAAAACTGCCAAAGTAGTGCAAAGTAAACGAAATACACTCACGCTATTATTATCATTCCCACCTTTTCACTGTGTTTTTGTCTAGCCTCAAAGACCATGATTCCACTGGTACTTTACATGGTGAGACCTGCCACCGACTTGGCATGTGTGTGTGTGTCCATGCATGTTTGAGGATAACATGGGAGGTCTCCTTCAGGTCTGGAAGCTCTCACCTTCTCCACTCTGTGATCTGAACACACAATGTTCAGAGCAGGTAACCCAAGTTCTCCTCAATCCCTTATATTGCCATTGTAGTACTTTCTACTGGCAGCAAAAGCAGCATAGCGCCTGCAGCTGAACCAAGCACTGGTTTAAGCTTGACTCCTTGTTCACCACACACACCCAAACACACACACAGTTACTGCTTTTTCCACTGCCCAATCACCCGCTGCTGGTTGGCAGGTTGGACAACTTACTTGTGCCACTGCAGCCCTGCTGTATTACAACAATCAGACAGATGGCTGTATGAAAGGGGACTCCCTCTGTGTGGCCTAAAAAATCCTGGCAACTGACAGCTACTAGATGCTGCAATGGTGGAGGGACTATTTTCAGCCTCCTGACCTCACTTATAGTAAATGTTTGCAAAGTGTCACATGAATGTGATGTATATGCACCTTTGCCCAGACATGAGTAAAGATTTCCCATTTGTTCAGTCTGACCTTTTAACCAGAATGAGTACATTTGAATGCATGTTCACAGTCCCGAAGACGTATTCTCACATGAGCATGCTATAATGTATGTGGCACAGGCACATAAACACACTCACGCACAGATGGATGCATGCACGCATACTGTATGTACATAATAATATACTTTCCCCAAATGTTTCAGTGACTTAAATGTTTTGACAGCATATATGTGCAATGTGGACCTTTTTTCTCTTCCCTTTCTTTTTCTGTCATCAAGTTTCGTCTCTTTCTTTCTTTCTTTCTTTCTTTCTTTCTTACTTTTCTCACTTTCCTTGATTAATTTAATAAATAAACATGTTCTGACACTTTTTTTTTTTTTTTAGCTAACTGCTTAGCCTTTATGTACAGTAGTCAGACATTCAAACTTAAGCCACACAATTAGATTAAGCAATTAGATGTGTCACTCATTGACTGTTTATTGACCTTAGATAGGCCACAAGGATAGGGAGAAATCCATGTTTTAAAAGCATACCTTGGCTAAATTCAATCCATTTCCTAATTCAGAGGTATTTATCTGTTGGCGTCAGCCAGGGACACTTAAGTCTTGTGGGGCAACGTTTGTCAAAATAAATTTTCTCATGCATGGCTAGTGGAGAGTGACAAGTGTGTATTTAATAAACCCTGATTTGTTTACTGGCTGAGCACTTAAGACCATAGGCTCCCCAAGCAATGACAGCTTGGACAACAGTTAAATGCATGTTGGGATGCAATGTTACTCACCATGTGTACATTGGAGTAATGAGACAGTCCTGAACATTCATTATATTCTGTGCAGGTTTTGGACGTCAGCAATCAATTATAGATACATAAGGCTGATGCAAGACCTAGCATATTTGATGTCATGCTAAAAGTTACAATGTTGGTTTCATATTCACAGTCCCTTCTCCGTTCCTTTGTTACACTCTGGACTTTGTTCTCACTCTGTTGATGTTCTTTAGACTCTCAGGCCATAGTAAAGATCTGTTTAACTGGTTTGAGCACTGATAAGAGGATATACTAGAGCTGTGTCGTAGCTTTGACGTCTCTGCAGATTGACAGTTGGCTTACAAAGGCAAAGTCACACTTGAACCATTTTTGTAAAAATCCAGAATTGTTCTGCTAGATGAATATTGAATATTTCATGTATGTATCATGTATTAATGCCCATTATTACCAGACTGAAATTATTGGTCTCTAGATGACCTCTGGCGACTGTTTCTCCGCCACATCAATGAGATATTTCTTATACTTGTGCCTAACAATATAAGACTGGTACATAAACAAATACATTAAGAAAAATATATTCTTTACTACACAGTCAAATAGCTCATTTTACAGCCTTTTTTCGCTATGTGGTTTTGGAAGGACCATTTTGGAAGATTTATTTTTAAAGCAATGTTATAGCCTCATTATGACCTCCTTAAGGGTGAATTCACAGACTTTTGGTGCATTGGAACATAAATGAATATTTTATTTTAAACATCAATTTGAATGCATCACCCATAAAATGAGTAGTAACAGTATGGGCCATCACATACTGGCATAGTTATTCTTGGCACTTTAAACTAGCACTGTTATGTTAGAATTCTTTTTCTTATAAATCATCAACTTTTAAATTGTTACATTGATATTGATGATCCTTACATGTTACATTTTGTAAATGTCAACTGCTGGACATAGTGCTTCCAGCACTTGAAATATAATTCCAGTCTTGGCAAATTCAAGCCTTTCCACAGAGCCCAGTTAAAGACAGACAATATTCAGCAACATATGGAGGATTGACCATTGAGCTGCCCTTTCACTCAGGAGGACAGACAAAACAGGAGGAGATTTACTGCTCTAATCAAAGCCCCGTCGGCTGCTGGAAATCGACCGTGAATGACGTCATCAACCTGTCCTCACACTGATGATTTGATTTATAAAGTATGCAGAAAAAAAAACACACTTTCACAGTCCTACACAGAATCTGCAGTGTAAAAATTCTGACTACATGTTTTGATTCTCAGCTGAGTCTCTCTTGTCTTGGTCCAAATACTTCTCTCCCCTGTTCCTTAAAAAACAACCTTTCAAAGATACAGTCCAGTGTGTTTATACACAGGAACGAGAGGTAAACCAGCTTATTATTTGATTTTATTTTATGAGCGATAAAGCCAAAGACATTTACATTTACATTTTCATATAAAGTTGGACTTCCAGTACATGAAATTAGCATAAATGTGTTTCTATTTGATGGATAAAAAATGTCCTCCTTGTTGGATAATTGGCTAAAAATGTCAAACAGTGTTTTAGCATTTCTGTAGCACTGTTTTCATGTTTGAAGTAAAGTGAACAGGAATGTATGTGCCTTATATGTGATGATGATTATGATGTTTACATGGTGTCTGTGCAACATCAAACACAGGCTCTCCGAACACCTTTATCCCCTCTGAGCATACAGGAATCCCAGTACACTTTGTCTTCAAGTCCCTGAGTGGAAGAAGACTAATTTGGTTACTTGCTATATGATGATGGATGGGTTTGTGGTTAGTTTGCAAAAACAGTCATGCTTTGGGTTTTAATAAACAATTTAGACCCTGGAGAATATTCCAGAGAAATACTTGAGAAGCTTTAGATGAGATGAAGGCCCCTTTTGCCCAGTGCAAGTACCTTCTTGGATTCCAAGATTTTGAAATAAATTTTTAAACTTTGAGTGTGAAATTAAAGGTTTGCTGGGTCCTAGATCCCACATCATAAAGTAAACTCTTGCAAGGCATAACATGCCCTCAAATTCAAAATGTGCTTTTCTAAACATTTGGAGCAACACTCAAAGATGTCCTGAGGTGGTAATGAATGGAATGTAAATGGATAATGTTTTTATGGGACTGTAGTTGTGTTGGACTCAGAGCAAACCAAATACTGGCCAAGCTTTCCTGGCAGGAACCTTTTATTGGTATTCAATGATAATTAAAAACCCTGACTTATGCATAGGCTTACTTTGTCTTTTAGAGAGAAGCAAAGACCAAGTGTAAATAAAGGGAAATTAATTAAATGTTAGGCAGTTTAGTGTGGCGCCATGGAAAGAGTACACAACTTCAAAACATGCCAAATTCTAGATGAATCAAGTCAGGGTGATCTGTCATATATTGCCTCGTTTTGACAGGACATATACAGTTTCAGTGACGTGGCTGAGCAATTGAGACAAATTGAGCAAAGTTCACAAAGTAAACACAAGAGAGTCTCAGGACATTTTTTCTTGTTTTTGTTTTTAAATCTGTGCATTGCCCAGTAGATTGTCATGTGTTTTCTGTAAACAAAAGGTTTCATGTCAGAGCATAAGTGGAAGTCTTAGCAGTGAAGCTAGCCAGCATGGTGCCTTGGTACTTTGTACACTGCAGGTCACTTAACACTACATATTCAGCTCTGGCTGTAGAGGATACGTAATACAGAATGTATTTTTTATTCTATTTTTTTTCTTTTTATTATCAAAGTTTTGTTTGAATTGCTTTTTTCAGCATCATACACTGTTGAGTAGCATTAGCAGTATTATTAATTATCATTACTGTATATTAGGAAGGAAATGTTGCTACAATTTCAAGAGATCGTTTGGTTATCTTGAAGTGGGGTTGTATGAGGCACCTGTGCATAGTGTGTTACCTACAGTGGTCAGCTTACTCCCAGTTTGGAGCAGCAGACAGGGATCACAGAAGCAGAGCTAAATGCTACTGTCAGTAGTAAAACAGATTTTAGACCCAAAAGTATAATTTATATTAACAATATTTTCCATGGCTTAACCTTTACCAGACAGCCTTTTTCTTTGTAAAATCAGGTATAGGTTATATCTATAGATCAGACTTATTTTGAATTCAAAACCATGACAATTTCTGGCCAGGTTATCAAAAAGTGTGTCTAGTTATAACAAAAATGGCATGATGCATCATATTATTATATTTAAAAATAGACCTATTACCTTCAAAGTGTAAAAAAAATAGGAAGGCAAGAAAACTTGTGGCTGATTGGGCCCTCAACAATGATTGTGGTCTGAATGGCTTCACAAAGCCCAGAGCCAGTTTGTTTAAACCAAACTAATCCAAGCGTGGAGGCAGGACACTGAAATTGCAGGCCTCCTGAAAGGTGATCTGGCAGCAGAACCACGGTCCAAGAGCTGAAGTTTACATAGGATAAATAAAAATAATGAAGAACAAAATAACAGTGCTGGTTGCCAAGTAACCATGCATTTATCTTGTGCAGAAGGAACTGTTTTTTGTTATCATGCATTTATCTGTGCTGTTGCTAGTATATTGCTTGAGAATGACCGCTTTAAACACAGAAAAATGTGAGTTATTTGAAATGTTAGGTTGACATTTCTAAAATAAAGACAAGAAAGAGAAAAATAATAGTTCATTTTAAGTTTTGAGAGTCTAAATATATAGTAAGTAGTAAGAATTCATAATACAAAACAGTGAATTTGCCTGCATACCAATAGTGGCAAATCAATTAAGGGCTGAGAGAAATAAAACTTTCTAGGAATTCTTCATTATCGGGGTGACTTCACTCTCTCTCCATTAGACGATTAGATCTGACAGCCTTGTCCTGCATGTCTGCACCAGCAGTGTGGTAATCAGCAGTGTCTGTGCAAACCACAGTATAGATTTCAACCCCGGTCTGCTGAGGACTTCCATTGCTCACATGTGGTGCAGAACACCTCTGCCAGGCCTGTCAGTTCCTGTTCCAGGCCACTGCTGCCTAAATGGATCCTGATTGGCTATTTGGACAGGGAAGTGTGCAAAAGGTTGACACATGAGCGGTTGAATCACCGCCGCTCCCCTATTTCACACTATAGAGAGAAACATTAGGAAAAAAACGTTATCCATGTAAGCTATGTGAAATCCAATATGTCCGAGTTGACCTTTTTCGTCGTGTTTAATCAGTACTCATAAACGAGGCGATTAATCTTTCTTTCTATCACGAGTTATTATGACATTTTGATATGATCAATGCTACTGAGGGCCTGGAAATCGGCTGCTTTTCCTGAAGGTTTTTATTGTTTGTTTGGTGCATGATGGATGAGTTTTGACATAATGACTTCACCTCAGCCATCACAGAGTTTTGTCTACCTGGTATCCTTACTGCTGACATACAGCAGCCATCAAAGTGTTTAGGAGCAGTTTCTCTAGAAGCAATCCGAGCAAGATAACCCTGGCTGTATAATAGCAACTTGTAAATGACAGGGAGGGATATATGACTCTGATGTAATGTGCTAGACTGGTTGTCAGCACTACAGAATCTTTGCCCTGACCTATTCACTCAGTCTTTTGTTGTCACAGTATTTTGTTACAGTCATTGTCAGTATCAGACACCCTACAGATCAAGAAACATGGCCCACAGCCTTGTACACCATCCTATGCAATGAGCCAGCCACTGGATGTGAAAATCCAGAGCTAGTACAATGACAACACAGCAATTGTCGCATCACTTACTAGGGAAGAAACACACTGCAAACCCTGACGTCACAAAGCATGAACAAAAACGTCCACACTCAGAAGAGATTGTTTCTTGCAGGGAGACGCACAGGTAACATTACACTTTCTCTGTGGACACAAAGACAGTAATTATCTGCCAGCAGAGGCAATGCTAAATCTGCGTGATGGAAAAAACAACCTTGTTGCCTTGTTGTATCTCCTCCCAGAATCCAGCTTGTGTGCAGGTGGGGCCTCTGTTATCATTTGGATAAGCCTTCTTGTCATTGTTCAAGTCCTTCCACAGAGTCGGGTATTGTGTCTGGTCATAGTTTGCAGGAGCCAGAGAGGAGACGATAGTACTGGAACATCTTTGCTTGAAAGGCTGGTATTTCCTGTTGCAAGGGAGGGAATGTAGAATTACATGTTCAATGCCAATGAAGGACAGAACATATTCCCATAGTTGTTTCATGATCAGAATGCAGTACTGCTGCTCTGTGATGTGACAGTGTGGAACATGAACTGTCCAGAGGCTGGCACAAGCTCGATGATTTCTAGGAAACAGGAAAGGAATCCTACTGATGATACTGATTCTGATCCTCAGAAAACCAGAAATCATCTAACACTATTGCCTCGATGAATCTGGAGAGACTAGTCTTAGGACTACCCTGGGAAGCATGTCAATAACAGCTGTGTTGATGGTGAGGTTCAGCAGAAAAAGACTCACAAGACTGACATCAAATCAAATCACTTAAATCAGACTCAAGTCATTTACCCCAGGGGAGAGGGACAGCCTGTTTTAATTGCATTGGCACAGGAAGTGGGTGGCCAGTGATGGCTCGCTGAGGCAGACAGAAAACCTTGCCCGTCATGTCTGCCACTGCATGTCAGCTGAGCATGGTGAGTCAGAAGTGTGAGAAAGAGGATGCATGGTTGGCACATGCAAGGCGAAATTCTCTCAGTTAGATTCCCAGTAGCAGTACCAGACATGCTGACTTTCCAATGAACACAATTTGGGGTGGGAAGCTGACAAGTTCTCATAATTAGTGTAAAATTTATGTGAGGAAAATGACAATATGTTGTCTCAACTGGATGTCTTTCTAAGGACTTTCCTCCAGTTTTTTTCACTACTGCCTTTGTGCTGTTTCCCAACCAACAGGGTTAAGAGGGTCCTGACACAGCTGTCTCACAGACTTGAGGTCAGGTCCCTATGTAGGGCAAATGACCTACTTCACTGTTGTCACATTGTTCATGCATCCCGAAAGGCTTGTTAATCAAAGAAATTATAAACAATCAATGAATTCAGAAATTTTACAAGAAACTAACAGGCATGGTCAATAAATGTCCCCGCTGTCTCTTTTTTTTTTTAATGTCACAAACAGCTTATCCTTCCTTGAACTTATTAGAAGACATTAAAAAGTTGCATTTTATACTGTGAACATACACAAGGTCAAGGGAGTGAAACATGAGCAGTAAAAATGAAACAATGTTTGCTTGACTGAAACAACGGGAATCCTCTATTTTGCAGAGTGCATTTTGTTTTTATTAAAGCAAATAATACCTACTGTGATCTGAATGGGACAGATTCAGTTTGGTTTCAAATTGTAAAGGTATAAGTTGAATGCAGATATTTTCTTAGTCCTCTTCATTGCCAGGCCGTAATACAGAATGTATACAGAGTGATTTGTAGGTCTACCTTCACACCAATCAGGGAGCATATTGATTAATTTGTATATTTACGGTAGGCAAACCAAAAGGGTACCACATGTTAATTAGCTACTTACAATAACATTGCTTTTTAATGAAGCATGCATCCTCTAGTGTTCTTCAGGCTACTGTTTATTTAATTTCTTCATTGTAATGAAACTCAGATGCCTCGTGTTTACACCAGCAGAAGTCTGTGAATGTATGTCTAATTTGCTTCAACAGAGCTCCAGGTAAAGTAAACCATATATTTTCATACTGTTGTTCCACTGGAATCATTAGAACTTTTTCCTGTAATTATGCTGAAGAATTAAGTGTGCAATTATGCCATGTCGTCTTAATATACAGTAAATGCCACATTGCTACTAAGGGTGATGACAGTAAAGTAATTATAATTAGGAGTGGTTAGTGGGTTGTTGACAATTTAATCAGTGTGGCACAAAATAAAGCAGTATTGTAGATTTCTGTTCTTTTCATGTTAAATACATTTAACTATATCAGTCAGTATCAATGTGAAATATATGTGATTTTCTTCTATAATATAGATGTCAGACGTTGTAAGTAGGGGGACCTCTCTGACTTCCTGCCACCAACACTGGTCGGGTTACACCAAGGGGCGTATGAAGATTGTTATCATCCGGTGATCCGTCAGAGTAAATAGGACATCTTCTATACACAGGAAATGCACGCATTCCACATGAACTGAATGGTCAAAAAGTCCAGGACAGCTGAGGATAAGTGGTTCATTCTATGAATGGAGAAATGAGGGAAAGTGAACAAGTATTGTTTGGTCTGCAATCTGTCTTCGAGAGAGACAATGCCTCTTTGATTGTAGTCTCTGTGGCCCCGAGATTCAAGTTCAATGCTAAGGAATCAATAGGCTGTGGCACAGGGGGCCCCAGTTGTCAGAGGTCAAATGAGTGGGAGGGTGCGTTGTGTGTGAGGGGAGAATGGGGAAGTAGATGTGTTTTAAGGTCAGACAGAGAGATTTACCTCTGAAAAAAAAGAACACCACAAAGCAGTAGAACATTTTATCTGACCTTTGACCCCTAATCATGACATATTCTTCTGAGCATACCCAGTTTTGTAGCATCAAAAGCCAAATAATTAACACAATCAGGTGCAGCTCTGCTGTAAAGACGCATAGTAGCATAACACACCAACTCGTCCTTAAATTATAATTATAATTATTTCTAAATGACATATTGGCATTCCCTTTTTGTTTTTAATATATACCTTGAAAACTCACTGGCATCATTTCTGCTATTTCTGTTTTCCGTCTTTTCTTTCCAGTGTTTTGCTAATGTGGTGTACAGTTGCATGGCCTTCTCCTCTCTGCACTGATTAGATTGTGCAGCAAATGTTCCTTCTGATATCGTGTGTTGACTTTGTCTGTCTGGCCAGGTGTCTTCTATCAGTTTCACTCATTTGTTACAGTGTTTTGCATCTAGACATTAGGAGGATTAGTTTGTGTCGTTCTCTTTTAACAGTATTTCTTGTGTTTCGCATGATGAACTCATATTGAAAAAGCAGTTTCCTGACAAGGTGCATGGCCTATAAAATGTGAGCATTTTTAGCAAGTTTGCACAGCCTTGTTAATTTTAATTATGTGCCTAGGTTATGTAAAAAATGCTCCGTACACTAAAGGGTCTGTGAGACAGCCTTAGAATGAATCACTCGTGGTCTGGAGGATGTATCGTCTGAGTATTAGCTGAGACAGCAGCCTAATACTGTCTGTGTCTGAGATTGTTGGCCTCTTGCCCGCTGCGCTACTGTCTGGAGGATGAATATCAGAAAAGGAAGAAGATGAACATTTGATAATTGTGTGTCTGGGTGCGTCTGTCTGTGTTTAACCCCACACTGCAAAACAATACCTTTTTCTTTACTTTTATGTCAGATACTGTGTATATGTTTAAGCTTTTAAAATGTATGTTTATTTCTGCTATCCATTAATAAAACTGTGATGAATCGCCATGAAAGGTGCTTTCCCCGATAATCCGAGTTTACAGGTGAGAGGATCTAATTGCATCCACATACTGTAAAGACAACGGTATGTGGAAGGGTGTGTACATTCATAACACAGGTTTAATTATAGTGTCTGAGTAATAGTATATCTATTGAGTCACATGCAATGTAAATGCAAGGACTGGTCTATGGGGAAATATGCTATTTTTTCAACATGATGTGTGATGTGTGACAGGAGGGATTTGCGGCAGGAAATTCTGTCAGTGGGTTAAATGCGTGCTGGGTAAAGACACAGGGTAAATTTTATTTTCCCCTTAAACATGGCTCCAAATGAGACTGTTGCCACAAAGGAAGCCACAGTATATCCTCAGCACACCCACCTTGTAACTGAAAGCTGGGTCAGACTGTAAGTCTGGATCAAAGGCTGACTGTTGGTGTTACAGTGAAAAGACATAACCCCACATACATGACCAACTAAGTCATGAGAGCCCGGTGCATCACCTGAGAATAAGAGGTGGTAAATATTTGACTTACCATGACCTGTGTTAATTTTCCATCAATAACTTTGGAACTGACGTGTTTGTCACTGACCTAGCTTATAGTTGTTTAGAGCCTTCCACTATGGCAAGTGCTCTTATAGTAGTATTTCTATTGTCTGATCAGCAGATACTCAGATAATAGGTTTAGCCTCCAAACCACTCATGGATAAACTTTGTGGGACTTGTGGAGGAATGCTTCATTGCACTGAAAGAGGAAATGTAAAACACATGAAACATGAAAAGGCTGTAATTATTGTCTCAGAGCTGTGGTGAGGTTGAGGAAGGTGTACTGTGTGCTGGTGGTGAAGGATATTATATTTACTGTGGGATTTACATACTGAACTCTCTGTAAAAATGTGAAATAGGGGTAAATAACATTTATACCAATATGTTAATGATATAAATACATAGTTGTATTTTTTTTTCTCTTGTTAACAGAACTCTTCTTATCCCACTAACATCACATAGAGATCTTATGATCTGTTCTTCTAGTTCTACTCCTGATTGCGACATATTTCATGATGCTAATAACTAATCATGTTTGTATCAAACATTGCACATACAGTCCCTGTTATTAACTTTCCCTAAAATAATATATTTATAAACATTACATTGTAAATTATTTTCTTCAAGCCGCTTAACTAACAGAGTAGATTAATGGCTTCGTTCTTGTGCTGACATGTTAATTATACTGAAAGGAAAACACAACTTGTGTTTGCACCAAAGGTGGAGAAAGCTGTGAGTGTTGCTCAGCAGGAAAGTCAATTCACAGACTTCCTAGATCAACATGTATTTATACTGAGTGACATTAATCATGATAGCAGTACAGTTTTAAAACTTTTAAAATGGTACAATATTTATGTTATAATATAATTTAAATAAAGATCTCTGTGTATTTTTAGCCAAAGTGGAACTTCTATAAATGGCAGCCTGCAACAGTTAAACAGTTAAGTCTTTTAAGGCTACAAATGAATAAAAAGTCTCAACAACAGCTGAAATTAGGACCAAAAAACACCCAAAAATCTACAACCCTTACGTTTCTCCTCAAATGGATGCGAGTGTGAAGTACGAGTGGAAGACTCCCTGACTGAGTGAGCAGAAACCTGCATGTGCTTTCATACTGTTTCTTTATCTGACTCACCCTCGCCAGGAATGCAAGAGCCATTTCATCAGAGGCGGTGGAGACCAAAAGCCGTCTGAAGTTCGTGTGAAAGAGCCTTGTTTGTCGTAACCTGTGCACCAAAGGTTATTTTGATGGAGCCCTGCTGTGGTGTCCGATGGGAAAATAGTTACAGCGTCTTTTCTACATGTAGGATAAGGGAACTTATTTTTAGGTGGATGATGACAAAATGAAATGGACGTTTATGATTCCCACATTATCGTATTGCTATTTCTAGTGCTGTTAAGAAAGGTCAGGGAAGACATGGCGCGATGTATCATTAACAACACCTTGTTCAGACATCACTGACGTATTTTCATCTAATCTTATCATAATGGAGCTTTTTATTGGTCTAGCCATTATTACAGTTAAGTCCCACTGCCATACACGTCAGTGCATTATCACTGTTGATCAACAGGGTCATCGATACTGCAGCAAAAGACAACTGTTATGACCGCATGGTCTACAAGAGGGGCCAGTGCAGTCGAGCCAATAGATGGAGAGAATTTAAGACCTGATGGGTTATTTCAGTGCATAGCTCAGCCCTCAGCTCTTCTTATTGAGGTCACTCAGTTGGCATTCCTTTTGCAAAGGAATGTGCCTCATAAAAACACATTACTGATTACTTAACTCCGTCACAGGACGCTCTCTTTACTGTAACAATCCTCTTGCAAAATGGTACTTGTAAAATAGTTGTAATCCTTTGATGCTGGCAATTAGTCGGATGTTTATTCTGTTTGATCATGCATGCATGTGTAGGTTTTGCAGTTCAAAACAATTATTGTTTAACGTTTCTGTTATTCTACTGTGCAGGTAGCTTTTGGATATCTAAATACCACAAAAATATAGTTCATATAGTACTATATTTTTGTGGTATTTAGATTGAGACTTCAAAAAATTCATTATTTGTTTTCAATTATGAAAACACCCTTTTTTGCAGTAGTTCTGGTCTTTTACTAATTCATAAATGATTTTGGGTATGTTTAATCCTAGCTGAGGATCCCTGCAGGTGATAGGATCTGCATATCATGACAGACAAGTAATATATCAATAGGATCTTAGGGGCCCCTTGGATCTGAGAAGAGCAGATGAGCCCAGCCCAAACGATGAAACTATAATCCAGGGATCAAAGAGGCACATTCCAGGATAGCTGGACCTGTCTACAGACATGCTGTCAGACCATCCACCTGCCTGACAAAGGAGTCCATCCACCTGCCTGCCCCATTTATGTCACCGCTATGTGTCATGTCCAGTATTTAATTCAGTTTAAATGAGCACGAAACAAAAGGCTGTGATACTGTGATCTACAACTCTACAACAAGTAATGTGGTGGATATTTGTGCCCTGCAGGAAAAACTTTTAGACCTGGTAGAATCACCGGCTTGATCACATAGCATGTTTAGGAGATTTTAATCTGACCTGGAGCATTTACTGCATACCATCAGACTCAGTTATAGTCTGTGCTATAAACCAATGGAAATCTACTAGTAAAATGAAAAGATCCCTACTTATTAGTATGATCTAGTCATGTTTTGTAGGTATACGCTGAAAAGCTAAGAATACACATTCATTCATTTTCCATAACCGCTTTATGCTTATCAGGATTGTGCAGGGCTGGAACTGATCCTGGCTTCTTCTTTTTTTTCTTTTTTTTAAAAAATATCCTTCAAACAAACCCAGCAATTTCTTTGTTCTCTTATATAACAAATATTGTACTAAGAGAATTAGTCACAAAAACACAGGTGCATAGAAATAGAGAAATGCCTATAAACTATTTGTTTAAATAAACCATAAAAAGCAAATCCTCTCTGGAGCCAGAGCTCAGAGTTAACCATAATATATTTGCTTAGCTAAATTGAATGAGGACGTTATCTGTGGTTGCCCTGTAGTTCGCAACTTTTTTCCTTGTTTCTAAGAATGCCTGTTCTTCCCTATAAAACATTCAAATTCAGTGATGTTGCTCAGTTCATCATGCATGTAAATCAGTTACTGTGCTTGTAGTAAGTGAACCATACAAAACACGTCAATTGGTTTATCTTTTTGCAACTTAAAAAAGAAAATATTGAATCGGTAACTGTTTTAAAATGTGAATAAATAATTACAGAGCCTTTACTTTACATTACATTCATGTAGCTGGAAAAAAAAGAAGAAAAAAGAGGGTAAAAAGTAAATGACATGCCAAACAGCCATATATTTACATAGACAAACACAGGTGACAAACAAATCATGCACCTGTTTCTACATTGTCTCACTGACTCTCCGAAAAGATCAGGAAAAGTCATAACCTTTTATACCCGGACTGGTTTCCAGTTTAATTTAATCTCTACACAGTCAAAGAATTATGAGCTGGCTGCTGCATCAGCTCTCAAAGCTGATGATCACTCCCCCAGGTCATCAATCATTCTTGTTGTACATGATAAGTAGACTCAGGAGATCTGGAGGCAAGGCTACAAGGTGAAAGTCAACACTAAAAACATTTGGGGGAGCGGGAACCCGAAACCCACCTGACACCAAAGTGGAGTGCACCTCCTCATTTATCCTTCCGACCCAGCCGCCCTCACTGGGGATGATAAAAGCCTTGAAGCTGTAATGTTTTGCAACCTCTGATCTGAAAGCCAGCCCTGGATACTGTCATGGAATCATGCTTTCTTTTTTGTCTTTTTTTTTTTATAAAATATCTTCTCCCTTTCGACCCCCTGAAAAATCATCAGTGACATGGTTGTTATTCTTGCACATTTTTCTTTTCCCTAATGTGGCGTAAAAGGCTCTTCTGCCTGAGCACTTTGTGTTGGTGAGTGATGAGCTCCTTTTTACTTGAGATTTACCTGACAATAAATATGTTTAGAGGGAGTTATTTATTATCTTTCCCATTATGACTGTCTAACTAGTCTTCTAGAGTAGATAGATAGCACAACGTCACACACAAAGTCTGTCACATGACATCACATCTTTTGAAAAGACATCTTTAATCTCAATGATGCTTAACCGGCTATATAATGGTTAAATAAATAAAACAAGATAAAAACATCTTCATAATCTTCAGGCCCATCTTGAAAAGGACAAAATCAAGTGATGTCTGCTACAACTGTTGTGAACATCAGAACAAAGGAATATGTATGAAATGTAAATGTGCACAAGTACTCCTCTAAAAAGGGCATTGGTTAAATGTGTCTCTGTAGGGTTGCCTTGCTGGTAAAACTAAACTGAACCATTATCTTTGAGGATTTATGTGGTGCCCCTAATGCCCACTATGCCCCTAATGCTAAAGGACTGGTTTATCTAATTAAGCAAAGAGACTGATATCATCCATCCAAATATCTGAATACATTTATGGACACTCTTGTTTCTATAAATAACACTACAATGATTAAAAAATATCACACATTTACTCTTAAACTGGTCTGTCATGGTATCATAATCATCCTCCATATATACAATTATCCAGACCACACAAACGTTATCTGCAAACATATAGTGTATATACATATAGTACAGCACACACCGTAGCTCTGTAGTTCTACACAGATATACTAACATTACAGCATATTACATTCAATAACTGAAGCTGTTATCTAAAGCAACTTACAATAAGTATAAGGATTATGCATCAACTACATCAAGTATATCAACTTCATCAAATATACATTTATGCATACATTTAGACAAATATAAATTGCTACTGGATGTTTGAAACCAGGACTGCCACTGATATCTAGAAAATATGATAATGAAACATGTGTTTTAAAATCAATGTATCAGCCAGTGGTATATTTATGATGGGGAATAATTCATAACAATTCATGAACATAGCCTAACCAAGATATTTCTATCGTGGATCGTTACTAAACCTTGACCACAGTGATGTAATATCAGAAAGTTGTTGTCTCAACTAATAAGTTATTGAAATGGTACAAATACTCTGTATGGTGTTATAATTGTGACCATTAAAAATTGTGACAATTCAAAGTTGATTCAACCTGTAAAGGTGACAGTGTTACATAACATCTATCATCATCATCTGGCATTTCTGGACTGTAACTCGTACTAACTTATCAACTGATATGCACCGGCACCAATTATCGGCAATAAGCTCATATCAGCTGATGTATTAGTCCAGGTCTAACACAAACAAACACAGCCACACTTATACACACAAAGGACCTGCATATTACACAAACATACAGTTTTACAACAGATCCAAGACAAAGGCTTTAAGGATTCAGGGATTCTGTTGCTCACCCAGTGAGACTTGTATTTCAACTCTCACACACAAAGATCTGTTCTCACCTCACCTTAACAACATGCTGTGTTCACAGCTGTTCTGACACAGTCGTGTTTGCACTCTAACTGCTCCGCTCTTATGCCGTACACATTTTAACATTTACTCATCTCATCTGCTCAAAAAGTCAACAGATCATGAAGATAGCAGTTTTCGTCTGGGTTGGGTAGATGTTTATTAATGTTGGTCTGTGTCATACTGCAGCTATCATGCAAATGTTGCTTTGACAGAAGAGGGGGATTCACCTTGGCTCAGCTACAGGGCATCAAACCGAACAAACAGAGGCCCTTTCATAGCCTTTAAAATAGCTGCATTGATAGGTGAGCTATAATCACCTGAATTATCTAAGCGTCCATGAAACAGTTGGGCTGTAGTAGTATCATTTAAATCACTTTTTCAAATTACATTTACACTGTCAAATTCACTAGCTATTATAAATGTGTTACTATGTGACCCCTGGCAACCGTGCAGTCATATGCACGCCCAAAAATGCAACGTTAAGAGCTCACTGTTTATCATGTGGCATCAGTCCTTAAATAAATTGATTTCTCTCATCAGTCTGCTTTTCCTGTTCATTAAATCTGGAGTTGGGCTTGTTTATTTAAAATTGGTCAGAAAACATACACAGCCTGGCAACTCCCTCCAAGCTTCTGAGAGTGCCTCGACCCTTGTGAAAGGTCTTTTGAGTCACGAACGATGTTGATCCCGTCCCTCTTTCATTCCTTCTCCTAATATTTAGGTGGATTGGCACTCCTGTTTACTGTGTTCTGCATGTTTGATGTAAGCTCTAGTGGAAAGGGCACTACTGCAGCCACACCAGTAAAGCTTTACCTCAGAAGTCCAGTATAAATGAATGAAGTCACCTGGAGGGCATGATGGCATTCGGGGGCCCAGTGAATGTCAGCTGATTTGTAAGTTCTGTCCCCTGAGTGCCTCATCCTTGCCCCTTGAATCAAGTGCAGGGGAACAGCTTGACCCTGTTATTTTAAAGGGCACACCTGCTGCTGATAATGAAAAAAGCAGGAAAGTTTTTGTTAGGACAGAGGATCTACCTCCCTGCCTACCCTCTCAGCCCTTCCTGGGGTTGTAAATCCCACCGAGTGAGAGTGCGTGTTGGAGGGAACAGCAGACAGGATGACTTGGTGCTCTGAGAGTGTTTACAGAGACGTTTAAAGTCTGCAAAGCTTGTAGCAGGATGAACTCAGAAAACTCTGTTCCAGTGATGGATTGGTGCCTTGGGCTTTCAACTAATTGTGTGCTTAAAACACTGCAGGCAGAGAAGTTTGCTCCTGTTAAAAGTCGCTGTAATGATGAACCACAAGATACCTTTTTGTACTCTAATTTCAGCTTCAGTTTAAATTTACTTGAGATATTTGCATCCATTTCTACAGGCATGAGAAATGAGACTTTGGACTCTGGGCGCCAAGATTCAGAAGAGGTGTTGTGGTCCAACATGTCAGCTGGCATCTGTCACCGAGTGGTCAGCTACTGTACAGTTTGGCCATTATATACACGCGGCTCTAACCCGCAGAGGCCTGTAAAGTACACATTGTCGTGCAGTACAAACAGCCCACTTCCTACAGCGCCTCACCTACTGCATTACTGTGCCATGCACTCTGATTTACACCAGCACTATTTTGGCATTATGCAACTGTTACTAGAAACCTGTTATATTTGTCTCTGATATTTAAATTCATATACTTTGTTATTGTTTTTTTTTTCTTTAAAGAAGGTCCATTTTCACCAGATTTTATGCTTCAAAATTGTGATAAAGCACTTTTTTTTAAATAAATAGCCTATAGATATTAGATTCACCCTGACTTTTTAAGTGCATATTTTTTTAAATATTAAATTAATTAATTAAATTAATGGATTTTTCTTAGAAATAAAGTTTAATGAAAACAGAAACAATATTTTAGTGCAGTAATCTGCTCAATGATATGAGAGGCATCATGATATTAATGTTCTCCATTAAATAATACATTAAATCAATGACCTATATTATTATAGTAATTGAGATGGATCTTGGAGTTTCACAGTTAAATTTTACTTTTCAATTTAATTTCAGGACCTTTCAGGAAAGGTAAAACCTTCTCTGTTAGAATACTTATTTTGCTTGTTAATATAACTGAATGAAATATTAATATTTAATACATTTTAAATAAATATTTTCTATCTTTTATCTGGATCTTTGATATTTGAGGTAACTTGTTTGCTTACCTCAGCAATGGTTACAAACACACATGTGAACTGAATCACATGAGAGACACATAAAAAGCTTCTTTCACCAACAACTCTTAGAATTCATGTGAATGTAATTTATATGATCAAAAAACATACTACATTTCTGACTGGGCCTTTAAAGTTAAATGTGTGTGTGGGTGTTCTTCACACATGCTCTTGCACCAAGCAGCAACTGAAAAATTGTGAGTGTGTGTGTGTGGTCCATTCCATTGGTGTTTACAGTCTCTGGTCAGAGTGGAGGATGTCAGTGGTGAAGAGTAGAGCAGCATGGCACTAGGTGTGGGCTCAAAGGATGCCAGTGCCATTGGCGAGGATGTGTGCCACGAGACATGCATTTGTGCCAACCACAGACGCGCAGGAATCCATACTGCACCCTGGGAAGCAAAACCTACTCAGATAATCTAAGCGGAAAGAAAGAAAGCACAGAAAGCTCTTAACATATTTCGGCGCCTGCTACTGCAGCAATATTTCTGTGCTTCCTTGTCGTTGTCTGCACGTTTCGCAGGGATTCTGGAGGCTGCAGCATAGTGAGACACACCCCGCTTAGGTGAAGTACGTGACATGAAGTGAGAGGAGAAACGGGTGTCTGGATTGCATTCTTGTTTGTGTCCAGATCCAGGAGCAGTGCCGGTCTTCATGTCCTGCAAAAGTATAGTAGGACAGAGTTTCCTGGCAGCAGAGCTGGTTCACACTCTCAAGGAATCGACTTTTTCAAAACTGCCACCTATGGTCCTCTGCTGCTCTTGTTGTTTGAGTGTACAGGGTGGAAAAACAAGAAAGGGAGTGTATGTGTGTGTTGGGGTGGGGTGCAGGGGGATGTAGTACTCAGATAATCTCTGATAATTGCTGGAGTGTCTACAGGTCCTGCCTAAGTGTACTCAGCAGAGGCACCATTTGGCCTGTTTCATATTTAAAAGAGCAAATGCAGGGAGGGAGGCAGCAGCAGCAGCAGCAGTCATTTTCACCAGAATCAACACCTGTGTTTAAACAGTGAGGAGGAAACGACTTTTCAATCAAAAGGACATTTGTCTTCAGGTGAGCTTGTGTGCAAAACCTCCGGAGAAACACTGTTGCCACTGTTCGTTCAAAGACAGATCAGTACAATGATAAAGAATTCGTAATAAACCAGGGTAAATTAAACATGTAAAAGAGGTCTTTTACAGCACAGAGCACTGTGCACTCTGTTCAACAGATGAACAAATGATTTATGATGGTAAACCAATGTGACGGGGCTCATAAACAAAAGCATTTGGTTATGAATGGCTATTATGCCATATTAAATATCTCTGCCGCACTGATGATTGTAACTTAAACATATTACAGTTAAATTCAACACGTTAGGGCTGAATTATTTTGAATTAACATCATGAATGAAATGACAGGAACATTTCTTTCTAATTGTGAGCAGATCTTTGTTTGCAGCTCCCAGACTGAGGTGTGTTTTGTTCTAAAAACTGACAGAGCCATAATGTGCCAGTTTGAGTTTGCTCTTTCGTTTCATAACTCACAGTCTCCAGTGGGTTTAATAAGTCAAGTCACCTAAGGAAAGACGCTTGTTTTGCCACCTCCATAAAATTGGTAGGGGATTTCGCTGTTTTTCCAAGCGTCTCAGGCCAGTTCAATACTTTGGGGAAACCTAAGCTACCATTACTACCACTTTTACACATTTGCCTCACAAGTGATGTGGGCTGAATTAAATTGCAACATTATATCTTCAACTCAAGGCTTAGCTTATATAATGGGGAGCCCGTTACTGGCATTTTCAGAGTCCTCAATCAGAGTAATAAATTGGGTCTGATGGCTAATTTTAGCTGAAATCCAATCCTCAACAATAAGTTACAAGCCTTGCGGGACCTTTTAGTCAAACTGTGTCTGGCACTGCCACAGTTGAAAAGAGCCTTTTTAAATAGACGTCTTCACCAAAAGTTGCATGTTTTCAAAGCAGCGCTCACTCCAGATGCAGGGGTCACGCAAATAAAGTGAAGTTTACCATGTCTAACACCTATGTTGACTTGTGCATTTTGGGTCACGTCATCAGCGGTCTGAAACTCATTCACCGATTCATTTCACATTTAATGATTTATTTATTCGTTATCACAGCGTCATTCTTGAAAGTCCCCCCCCCCCCCCCCACCGTCTGCTCTGACCCTCTCCTGACGGGAAGACAAGCGTCTAGGTCAGTGTGATTTCACTGTATGTTCCTCAGTCAGTGCATTAGCAGTGACGTGATCATGATTAATGTTAATCATGCTGGATTTACTGTGTGTTTATTTTATGGCGCAGTTTGGCAAGAGTGGAGCTGGGCCCATCTACAAGAGCTCCTGCTGGCAGCATGAGGACGTGGGTATTTCGATGATGTTTGCCTTGATACTCGGCTGTAACGTTGGCTTGTCTGAGGACCTTTCGGCTGAATAGAGGTTGTGTTGTCAGTCATGAGTGACTGCAAACATTTCCTGCTTGCTGAAAACTCACTGATTTCTCTGCCGAGGCTTTCTCTTTTGATAAGGAGACATGGTTATATCTCACCAAATTCAGCACACTCGTTATTTTCTCACCTCAAACTATTGTGTATTGTCTGTGCCTCCACATCACAATCTGCAGCACACACAAGCTGTGTCGTACACTGTACATCACAATTTGATCAAATCAGCCTGTTGATACACATGGCTGCTTCATAATCCTCAGCACTGTCTCCAGCTGCTTGGTACTGAGTGGCACTGAGGGCTTCAGGTGCCCCAAAGACAGTGCAACACTGCCACCATGTTGAGCATGTGTACTACAGTGTCACAACTCCCTCTTTATTTAGCATCACAACATACAATTGCACCACATTTTTGTAAGATTTTCTGTTCTGCTGTGAGAAACATTAGTGTTAAATATTGTATAATAATAATATAAGAATTAAGGAGTCATCTATAAACTTTTCACCCTAATGCCTATCAGCGTGTCATCTCCAGAGAACCAATAGAAGCCCTGAGTGAGTCTGATGTTTAGTGAAGCAGTAATTGAGAAAAACAGAGGTCTGTATGGGAGGTTGAAGACTTAACCAATTTGACTTGAACACAAGTACACTCCGCTCCGCTCCAGCCCTGCCCTTAAAAAACAGAATAACAGAAAAGTCTCAGATAAAATCCCAGTGTGCATTGTATCTGCCTTGTTTACACTGACGGATTCCCTTACCACTTGTGTTAAATGTAGCCCTCCGTGTTATTCTACCAAGCAAGAAAGAAAACAATTACTGAAAATGAGGCTGAGTTGAGAGGAGGCCTGTGTGTAAAATAACAAAGACGTGCGACTGTTTGGATCTGATAAGCCCTGTCGAGTGTTTCCTCTAATGCCTCTGAAAATAAACAGCTGGGTTGATGAGGTGAATGGAGGCTTGGTTTGGGTCCTAACCGCTGCCGCAGCCCGGGAGCTTGTTTTAGGGGCTGGACCAGCCAGGAGCAGTAAAGGGCCCCCATCAGTGGCTCAGGCGCCGAGTGAGTTAAACAGGTTACTGTGTTGGCCGTCTGAACCTGCTGTGACACACACACACACACTCATTGAAATGGTATACTGGCAGGACACACACACACACAGAAGTACATGTACATGCAGATACAACACAAACACAGGAACAAGAGCAGCGATCCCAGAGCTCCCAGCTGCTGACTGTTTAATTCTGTCTGTCATCAACAAAAAAGATTAAGATGCCTGGCTGTGCTCTCATGTACAGTATGAGCGATATATGTATGTGTGATGTCCTTGCTTATCATGAAAGGAATTTGCGCTTGCAAAACACATTCTTCATACATCATTCCTTGTATTCCTTGTACCTTCCTTTGTATAGTTTAACCTTTTTGTCATAATCTGTAAATATGTTACAATTAATTATCTTTTCTAATGTTTTAAAGGTTTCTTTTGTTTTATTACTATTTGATTGCAGTTTTTATCTTATCTTTTTATCTTGTCCATTCATCAGGGAGAAATAATGAGTCAGTAACACTCTTTAAAGCTTCTAGCAACATGATTTTTCAGAAATCTGGAGCCAAATTTGGAGCTAAACCATCATTTATTTATTTTATGACTATTTAATTGCAGTTTTATCTAACTGTCCATTAATCAACCTTATTATATTTCCCCCAATTATTATAAAAGTGCTTATATCCATTCGTGTGTTCTGGTATATCACATGATACCAAATAAAAAGGACAAATTAAAACACTGCTCTGTAGTTAAAGCTAACACAGCGCACCTTTAAAGGCAAAATCATGCCAGTGTCTCCTGGTGTTTGTCTGGTCTTGCCCCAACGTCTGAGATGACCAGCCAGGCCGGGTCTCACAAGTTGGTGCCACTGAATCACTCAGAGGTGTTCTGACCTCATCCACCCTTTAAATGTTTCTAAAAATAGACACCCAATACACCCACACCCACTCTGGTCTTGACTTTCAGCTGGTGTCATGCAGTACCTGTGTGTCACACAGATAAAATCACATCCATTTAAGCTGTGTTTGTTAAAAGCTTATCATAGGTTACACAGTTGAATGGAGAATTACTCGGTTATTTAGAATAATACAACAAATGAAAGTTGTTGGTTGTTAAATCATGAGACAACAGGCTTGTATATATATTTTTTTTTATCACACAGCACATTATAGCATCATGTTGAGAAGACTAAATAAAAACATATCTATTATCCGACTTCCTTGACATTATCTGCTCATCACGGTGAGTGATGTGAGCAAGACAGAGAGAATGTGGGAATTTCACCGTCAAACAGGTAGAGACAAGACCAGGCTGCCCGCACACAGGAACATAAATTCATTCATAAAAACCACCGAAAACAAAACATGCTTTATCATCCAGACATGTTGCATCTCTCAACCTGTTCTGATGACTTTTTCTCAGCACTTTTTCTCTCTCTGCGTTTCAGCTTCCAAAGTCATAAAGTAGTAGTCTTAAAGTAGTGCAGATAAAATTTGTAGAGTGCCGGGATGATTTAAAAGGTTAGATTATTTTGTGTTATATTATTGTGTATACACAGAGCTACCGCCATGATACCACAGAAGAACAATGAAATGAAACCACTGCAGACATCTGCATTGAGGCCAAGAGACAGAACGTCTCAGATGTGTTCAGTTTAGAGGAAAATACAATATATCAGGACAAGACATTACCATAATTATGCAGAATTCCTGTGTCAATATGTGCTACCATAATAATATAACAGAATTTAGTCCTGTATGGAGGGGTGCATTTTAGGTTTTGGCACACATATCTAAGTATCTCTTTGGTAATATGAATATGCCCAAAAATATGGCAATATTACTGAAAGCAAAACCGTAAATGTCTTTTATTTAATTGCAAAGTTTGTAACTTTAGTGAATCTAACAACTAAAGTATAATGTGCAGTACCAGCTGACAGGAGAGAAATGATGATAGTCGGTCAGTAACACTCTTCAGAGCTTCCAGCAACATGATTTTGAGGAAGTTTGGAGCCTCGGTTTGGCTCTGATTGCTCGTTTGAGTTCATGGGCTTAAATAAAGACACTTAATCACAAGTGCTCAGCGGAGTTTTTCCCGGACTGTGCAGGACTTTGCCAAGACCTCAGGCAGTCACATCTCTGGATTGGAGGAAAAATATTCCCCTCAGATTATTGCATGACTCACAAAAACAACTGCCTTGAGAGAAATATGATACACATATCATTTAGATTTTAACATAACATGGTGTTTATGCCAGATTTTAGTCAAGCCCAAATCACCTTGCTGCATATGTTAAAGTCACAATTTTATGACCATAAAATACATGTATATTCATATACACAACTGAAGAGTTTAACTATATACTATATACTCAAGGGATTATAAACATTACTGCATAAACGTGCTGGTGATGCTTTACAATACAGGATGCAGATTTGTGAGTTGGTGAGATAATCACTAAGTAATGAGGGGTTACTTAGTAACTACTCAGGTAGTAAGTGGTAAGGTAAGTGATGATTAAGCAATTAGTAATAAATGAGTCGTTACTGTTTCTGTGCTGCTCGGTGGCTTATTCATAGTTAATCAGGAACGACATTAAGAAATTGTTCAATATGTCGTCTCACAGATAGTCCGAGATTAACTTTTGTCTGGCGGCTCTCTCTTTTTCTTGTTTTTTAGTTTCAACAGTGACACACTAGGTGATGTGTGCTGTCACTTCTCACTAGGGCCGCAGAGTGGGAACGACAGAGGCATAATTCACACCATTACAAGTCAGTGTACCATCAAAATGATGGTGAAGCTGTTATTTTATGGTAGAAAGGTTACATAATGTTGCTTTAAGTTAATTATGTTATGACTATTAATGTTATGCTATTTCCACCCAAATTTAGTGAAAATGTAAGACCAAATTTGAGTAAATTTATGCAAGTTTTCATCCAGTATTGTTATTTGAACATTAGAAGGTGAACTAAATAAACAGTTGGTTTGGTTAGCTGCTTCTTCTCCAGTGAGGTGCCATTAAACCACTGCAGAAGAAGAGGGCACAACAGAAACAGCACCATTCGAACCTCAAAGAGACAAAAACGATGTGGAAAACATGATGGAAATATAGAATTTATGTTTGTTTAAAGTTTCATTTAAGTCATCTTATTAATCCACACAGCTTTATTGGATGTATGGAAACACACATAAATTCAACTTGTCATTGTTGGTTTTGGTCCACTCAGATATATGTTGATCAAATCAATCTGCTCACAAACAAACATTAAATTAAGAGCCAAAAACAAAGGTGACTGAAAATGGCACATTTTATATAATGTTAGTATGATATGTCACACATTTATATATATTTATATTAAAAAAACACTTGTTTCCGGAACAGTCTACATTAACTCACTGATCAGCCAGAGCTGATTTTCTTATGAATACAAGTCAAGTAAATTTCACAACAAATTTCTGGTGGTCCTTTTTTATTGTCCCGACACATTCTACATAACTGTTTACAGGGTGGGCAAAGCTGTCTGCCCACACCATATAAAAACAGCTTAACACACCTGGAAAATAAAAATGGCGTTGGAAAACGCTTGTCTTCCAGGGCAACATAAAATCCGCCACTTCTACTCATGAGTAATTGGCTGTTAACACTGTTTTAACAAACCTGAGCTCCAGTGTTACACTGATGTGCAAATGAACAGGCATAATTAGAAGAGACGTCAACCAGTGTTGGGAAAATGGAAGCCAGTAGTCAGTTGAATGTGGGTGTGGAGCTGTGCTGTATTTTTTTTTATGTGGATGACGTCACCATGATAAGCTCTTTGGACAGCACTCAAAACAAGATGTTTTGAAATTAGTTTTTCATAAATAGTATAAATAGATCTGTACAACATGCACACCTAGGTGTATCTGTACAACATGTTCAGATATCGTATTTCAGGTGTTGTGTTGTGCAATTATTTCACAATGGATATAAAATTACGGCAAACCGAGAGACAATCTACAATCTAAAATGTATCGTCTTAAATTTTTTTACACATACTAAACTTGCAAAAACGCCCTTTAAGCAGCTATTCCTACATCGACAAATACATGAATCTCTCACTGTCAGCATGTGGGGTTTTGGATGCGCATGACCAGCTGTATATAATATCCAATGTACTGTGTAATGGCAGCATGTACGGTTAAGTCTGGGAGAAAACAGGCCTCCCGAGTGTTACTCGGCACAGCGCTGAAGTGTCCGCTCCAGTCTAAATAATGTACGTGCAACCTCACTGCTTGTGGCCTTCACTAACCAGTTTCAATATTGAGTGTTAAAAAAAGGAATCAAATCCGAGCCAAAAATATAATGTTTATTTTCCATGGTTTATTTTTAGGAGATTGTGACGCACATCAGGTCATAAAAGGTGTTTTTCCGTCAGGACGTCTGTCTATTTGTACACAGTGACAGAACGAGTTCTATGAAGACAGAGTATGTCGCATTCTCTGAAAGCCAAATCACCCTTTACAGGAAGCTGGCCAACAGACAAGCTTCTTAGTTTTCACCAAGGCGTCTGACAAAGCAGTCTAACTGGTGGCTGTCTACAGTTCACATGTTGTTTCACCCATTCTAATATTACAAGGTAATTACTGGGCGAGACATTTTTTCTGCTTTATATATATTGCTTAATTATGTAACACTTTGTATAATGGACCAAAAGTTAGAATTTAACAACATAATTACAAGATTATACATAGATAAACATGTGTACTGTATGCAGAGTACAAACATGAATTTTTGAAAATCTAAAAGGGATACCGTGGAGCATGCAGGTCTCTCTTTTGTGACCCCCCCATGGGTGAATGGGAGTGTAAATGTCACTCTGAATTGATGAACTGCCTTCCGAGCTGACTTGTCAAATAAAGATTCTCAGTTGAAGCAAAAAGACTAAATGATCCATGTGAATTGATCTGGAGCGTTAAGTGTCCTTCATTTCGTGTCATTGGCAAGTTGTTTTGAAAGCCGTTTTCAGTTATCAAGACTGCGTGATGGGAAGTATTTTAACACCTGAGAACAATAGAATGTTTCACATACGGTGAAACCAGTTGGTTAAGGACAAAGGTCCTGTTAAAACATACAAAGTGCAGGTGACCAACTTGTATCCAAGTCATGTGGCTGGCTGTCAGGCTACAACCTGAGGCCTGGCTGATTGTTAACACCCCACAGTGAGACCTGTTGCCCTGGGCTATTAGTCATCCTGACAAGCATGGCGTATGTGTCACTCTCTCTAGTCATGACACACTTGTTTCCACCATCTCCCCACCTTCACACACTGCTCCAGCTCTGATATATTCCTAACGCATAGTGGCAAGAGTGACACAAGGCCACTGAACCAAAACAAGCACCTATCAATTACTGATGAAAGAGGCCTTTTACCTAATTTTCTTTTTTTACAACATGTTGAGAGCGGGGCATGGATGGGACTTAAACCAATGTCAGAGCTGAAGGAGAAAGAGCTTCTGCAAGAAGACAGCAATGCAAACCTGCAAGTTTGGTCAGAATTTTTAATGTAATTTTAAACAATTATTCAAATGAAATTCTCAATGCTTAAAAAGTAAGAGGAATATGATTTCTGACAAAAAAGGAGTTTTTATGAATAGTTATGATAGCCAAAAATGCACATGACAAACAGGTTAGAATTATGTTAGAAGTGTACTGTTTTCATCCTCACAGACTCATAATCCATAATGAGTAAATACTAAATACAACAGTATTATTTGATCTTAGTTCAGTTAATTAAAAAAAGTATTATTTTATATGCTGACTTTTATATTTCCCTTCTTTTCAAATACCATAACTGACATATTTAAAGATAAAATGTATGAGTAGTAGCTTCTATTCAACAAATTCAGCTTTTGTGAAATATTGTAATACTACTTTATCTTGTCTCAGGTATGTTCACTGACCTAGCTACACAAAGGACATTGTGACCATGTGGATTCATCTTTAACTTTGTGAGAGGAGGAGATGCCGCTATTAAAATTCAATCAATCTGATTTATGTCGCCATCGATACACTTCATTTGCAGATCCTAAGTCTTAAAACAGCCATGGGACTATTGTTTTTTGTTCTTTGCATGTGACGCTTAAAAGTTGACCTCTGAAGGGCCACTGCATTAAAGTAAAAAGTCCCTGACCTTGATATGCAGTTATGTCCTGGACTTTACTCAAACTGAAGGCATACAACAATATTAATGTGTCCATTCAAGCACACACTGCTGTACACTAATATTGACTTATATTAAGGTATAATCCCTATTTTTGTTAGCGCCAGTTTGTGACTGTCTGTCTGAGTTGCCATTCAAGGCTTAGCCAGCTGTAAGAAATATAAGCAGTGATTTAATATTAGACAAGGCAGGGACTCAGTGCGCTGGTAAATCCATTAAGAGCTTTCTTCTCTTTTATCATTTCCAGGATAGGAGGCCTCACATCGCCCGCTGCAAAGAGGAGACGGTGATCAGCGGATCAAATTTTGGGGGTCATAGATAATGTATGTGGTTAATTTACAGCTTGGAGGATCTTGTCCCGTGCTGGTCCTGAGGTGACTAGCAAAGCTGCATTCAAAAACTCTGAGGTGTAATCAGCAATCAGAAAACGGAAGCCAGATGTCAGGCTTTTATAAATGGTTTCCTCAGAGGAGTTTGATTTACTGTCCCAAGCACAGTTGAACTTACAGTGTGTGTGTAGAAGCGATGAAGGGGAGGTATAGGGGATGCTTGAAGAGCTGGGTGAGTGCAGAACTACAAATTACATTTCAAAGAACAACAATCCAAAATCAACTCAAATATTTTTACGTCCGACGAATCGATTTATGCCATGTTTAGTCAGCAAAAACATCACAAGCACTGGAGGTCTTACCCTTTGACCCCACTATCCCCATAGGGAAAAACATCTGTAATGTGTGCAGTGGAAATAGGGTGACATGAAATTTTGGGAGCTAAAGTGCTTGTTGAAATATGTAAAGTCCATTTTAGTTTGTATTTATTCAAACCTGACAGCTGCAAAAGTAATTGCTACTCTTTTATTTCATGATTCTAAAATATAGTATTCATATTTCAGTATTTAGCTTTTATATGTAAGTGGAATATTGTCATTATATCATTTCTTGCACAGAATATTATGTAACCACACAAGAAGCGAGGCTTCCGAGTCTCAAAAACTCAGTGGGAAAGTGCAGAATTTTGGTTTCAGTTCATATTTTTTTAACATTCCTTTAGTCTCTCTTTTTTAATCAAACAGAAATAAAGAGTGAAAAGAAATTCTCTGTGTGAAATGTTTTTGAACATGAACTAACACATGCTATATATGTAATGGGAAGAAAATAAACCACTTTATCAGAGGCTGAGCCTTTAGCTGTGTTTTATGCTCTTTCCTTCCTGTCTCTCCATACAATGATAAAAAGTTATTACCATCCCTCTCTCTCACTCTCTCACGACAACACTGGCAGAAGCATTGCGTTTTATTGAGTTTCTTTTGATTTTGGACGAGCTGTCTCCTGACCCATGCAGACCTTTCTGTGTGTGTTTAATTGTGCCTAAAGCAGGTATATAGGGTTTACAGTGCGAGCTTAGCAAAAACAGAAAATATGACATGGAGAGGACAGCCTTAAACGCAATGGACCGCAACGCTGGGATATAAAGTATATATTTTATTACTGTTTAGAGAAAATAAAAAAGAAAGGACTACTAGAGTTTGAGGAAATTGACTCATTGGTTTTAAAATTGAGTCGTTGAATGGTTTGCCTCAGTAGCTGCAAAATTTTTTTGTTTAATTTTATATCCAGTTCTCTCACCTTTGTCATACAACATAAATTTGCACAGAAATCTAACATCCAAGTTTTAAAGATGTGATGATTTGGACAGATTGATGAGTTAAAATGTGAGTTTTTGCTGTTGTAGCCCGAGGTAATGCCACGCAGAGTCTCCTATATGTAAGACACCATATGCTAGAGGTGATGGCTAAAACATTTTCAAGCATATGAGTTATTGTCTCTTTAACACATCCAGCCATGTCTTTTTTTCATAAGAAAGCCGTTACCAGTCAGGGGGTCAAATCCTGTTCTCATTAAAATGTTGGTCTTCACTGCTAAACTGCAATAAACAAATCTCTGTAAATGTGGAAACACATTTGTGGATAACTTATTGGTCTGCGGATGTCACGGCGTACGCATTTATCCCCACGTCCTCCCTGAGGGACCTTCACCAAAGTGGAAAAGGGGCACATTACTCATATTTATGGAAATGATCTGGGAGAGCTCTCCCATGGTGCTCAGGCCTCTCAGCGGGTGCCATGCAAACGCAGACGATGATCTCTCCAGCAGCTGCCTAACCAGGACAGACCTGTGATTCCCATCAAAAGGCCACTGTAGGGTTTCCAAAACAAAACACAGCAAACACAGTTCTATCACTCCTGTTGGGATTGGTGTTGATGAAATGTGGCTTAATAGGGATATGTTGATGAGTTTTCCTCTGAAGCAGCAGCTATAGGCGCTTAGAAGGCTAAAAGAGGGACAAGGGCTGTGTATTAGAGTCACTTCAGAGTTCACGTTATCAAACTCCGGCCTTTATTTCAGTGTATTTAAGTATTTCCAACTTCTTTTTGTCTAAGCAAATGCAGCACATCTGGAGGTCAATAAATTCAGATTTTTTTCAACAATCACATGATATGATGACCTCAGGATGCTCCGTTTAACAGGTCATTATTTGAAATCAGAATTTGAAAAAGTGGCTATTGATACAGCCAAGTCCATTACAAATTTCAGTTGGATGTTGCCAAAGTACAGACTTTATATAATAAATAAAACTCTTTAATAATGAATAATAAAGAGTTTCAGAGCAAATCCATTAGCTATCAGCAGATACAGGCCTCTGAACTTGAAAATCGGTTACTTTAGATGACATAATTCTTATTAAATAGTATTTAGCAGAAGTGTGGAGTTGTAATTTAGTTAAAATTTCCCTTTGAAAACTAGCGACACATTTAACTTCAATTTGCTGTAAAACATCTGAGCCGCACAACCTTACACCTTGTCACCTTTTTTTAATTATTATTTAATTTTATTTAATTTTTACTTTCATTACTTTAAAATTTTAATCAGTAAGTCACCACAACCCTAACCCTTGCACGATGAGGTGCACCCTCGAGATGTACACCGCCTCTCTTTTAACCTACCCACCCCCCAGCACTAATAAATGTTTTAAGTTCATGGAATAAATTAAAACATTTATTTCACAATCGGTCTCAACATCTTGTTATAATTACAAAGAACGAAAGTGTACTCCTGTCTTAGAAAACAGAAACATCCATCTTAAGTTGTTGCAAAATCTGAAAGACTTCACAGTTTTCAGGATGTAACCCAGACTAAGAACCTGTGCACAGTTATTAAATGTATTTAAATGTGTCAATACTATATCAGGTTTCCTTTACCAAGCAGCTTATCATACACCAAGAAAAGGTGACTAATGTAGTTATGTTTTTAATCTTATAATCATGATTGATGGCTCGGTTTGTCTGCTGGGCTTCACTTCAAAGCAAAACCAAACATCTGAACTGAGTCTTTGTTTGCTGTCAGATCTGAATGCTTCGGTTGGATGGTTAATTCCAGTGAGTGACTTAATAATTTAAATAAGACTGCACAGCTTTAAGGCAAGCTTGAACATTCATATAATATCTGGGGATTGTCAGGCTCATGTTATTTTAGAAACTGCAGGCACAGTTAGTTGCGTTAACCTTTTAGTTTCAGGTTTTTAGGATGACAATAAATTAGAGGTGTAAGTATAACATGTAACTAGTTACCTTACAAGACTAGTTTTAAGAAAGATTTTTTCTCTGTGAAGTTGATGAAGCGAGGTAGGCCCACACAGGCCCTATGACCATGGCAGGTCACCCTTACTCTGGAAAAGACATACTGACACGCAACCAAAAGACAAGAGCCAAAAAGAATATTTACACAAAGGCAGTGAATCACCGTTTTGTGCGGGTTTGCCTGAGGCAGCCCGCTCTTCTTGTGCTTAAATCAAAAGCACACGTAATGAAATACGTATCTAGCTCATGACGTTTTAACTATCGAAACTGAGCGAGCCAACTTCAAGCATGTCACCAGTGTTGATGAGTTTTATTTATTCATCTCTACTACATTGTTACAAAGTCAGATAAGGTGTCACATAAGTAGAAAGCGCTTTAAGCTCTGAGTGTATTGGCCAAAGCACTACAAGTATTTCATAGTAAAAGGGTCTATTAGTAGCTGTCACCAGCGACTCAGAGTTCACATTCCTACAGAAGCCAGGATGGATCTACGCTGCTTCTCCAAAAGATTTAATCCACATTTCTGCTTTCTGAAAGTATATCACTCCAGACTGAGGTGGCCTCTAACTTATTTTTGATGGCCTTATGTGTGAGAGTGTATATATCAGCCATCTCACCTTTTTCAGCCTTGGCGCGGACAGCAGGCGCCGATAGAAATGCAGGGTGGG
Source organism: Argyrosomus regius (assembly GCA_946959425.1). Classification (NCBI taxonomy): domain Eukaryota; kingdom Metazoa; phylum Chordata; class Actinopteri; family Sciaenidae; genus Argyrosomus; species Argyrosomus regius. The sequence goes on along the minus strand of OX336897.1, from coordinate 12,616,384 downwards.
TGCCACTGACCGTCATGCCATAGCACTCTGGCCTCTCTCCTTTACCAGCAGCAGGCAGACAGGAAGGGTAAAAACTGGGCCCTCACTAATATGGACAAACGCTGTTTCAGTCTGTGTAACCTGAGCGCCAGGGGAAAACGGTGTATGAATGACAGACATTTCATTGCTCTGTGCGTCTATTAATCACAACTGCAGCAAAAACTCTCACTTCTCTCTAGTGTTTGGCTATTTCTCTACTTTCTTCACTCCAAAACATTTCTGCTTAACAGGGATTTAAAGGAAGTTGAGCAGTAATTTAAGAAAACTATCAAGCAAGGAAAGGAGATCCGGCTTCCCCTGGCATTTTAGAGTGCTCCAGAAATTGCATGATGATTTTGGCAGGTTGTTCAGTTTGCTGTTTTCTTTTTTCTTTGGTTACATGATCAGATTCTGGCAACCACAAACTCTTCCCTGTGGACATCCTCAGGCTGTATAGCTTCCAATGTCCATCAAAAGTCAGCACAGAACGAGCCACAGACCTGGCTTAGGACCACACCTTACTGACCAGTAAAGTACACAACATGTGTGTTGTTTCTTCTATTAAATGAGGAAAGAGCAACTTTTTAAATGTATCCTTAAAACAAGCATTAGGTTAAAAAAAAATATAGAGTGAGTTACATCACTGTAAAGTCTTTATTATATATCTAACATTTCAAATATATAACAAGAAAATAAAAAATATGGATAAAAATGTAAGGAAAGGTAAGAAAATAAGAGCACATATTTAAAATATTAAGGGTTGTCCTGATATGGTCACAAAATTCATAAAGATATGACGAATAACACGTCTTAAAATCTCTCAGTCACTAAAACATTTTTATTTAATTTGATTTCATGGAAACTAGTAATTGATTGAACAGTCACAATGCTGCTACAGATCATTTATACTCATTACTGCTTTGACATTCACATCCTCATTAAACTTGACTTGATTAGTGTCCCGTCCTGAAGATTTAGGATAAAACTACACATTTTAAAGGCTGCGATTAGATGCAGAAAGTATATCATGTCTCACTGTTACAAATATCAAATAGCGTGATCATGTCTTTTGTATCTGATCCCTATGGAGTTGCTCCCTCTAGTGGAGCAAAGAATGCTTGTTTAATCACTGCAGGGATATTTGCCCAATCTCAAATGACTTTTTCACAGTACAGCTACAGTGCTATAAACACACAGATCTGTGTAAAGCAAAGACTTACACAAGTACACCTCCCTCAATAAAACTGAACAGGACTGAAGAAAATCTGAATCTTGTCAAAGCCTTCGACTTGCTTGTGTGATTCCTTGCCATGTATGCCTGTGTTTATATGTGTTATCATGTAAACATGAGTAATGAAAACATTACCCCGCTATAATACCGTCTGAGGGCTATTAAGTTAATTTCAATTTAATTGTTGCATCTGGGGAATCATTAATTAGTCAATCAATCGCCTGCTGCTGTGACAGGGCGCCTGGGCTGTAGGGCGCAATGGAAACCACAGCTGGCCATATGTAAATGGGAATTAATTAGCAAGCTTACGTTTCAGCGGCCGTATTTGGACTGAAAACATTCTCAAGAGTCCGAGCCCGGGCAGGAGAGTCTCCACCAGCCTGCTGTGGTCAAATCCCATCTCTGTCCGACAGAATAATTTCACCTCATTACCTCTGCCATGTATAAATAGAAACTCTTTCCACCCACCAGCTCTTTAACGACATGTGCTCTTTAAACACCTACAATTAACCCCTTGTGACTAGAGCCTTGTGTCTACCCCCATGTAAGGCTGGTACTCTCCAAGCTGAGCATAGTCCCAGTGGATTACACCCCCCACTCTCTCGCTGAACCCACACACCCCCATTCAGGCTCAGTCCAGTCCACTACACCTCCACCTCAGCTCACGATCATTAAACAGCCATATATCTTGTGTTGTGTTTTTTCTTCCAGCACGATTTATTGGGTGACTGATAGAGTTTACAACGTGTCTTGAGCAGCTCGAAACACGTCATGACAATCCGTACACGCATCGTGTTTACCGCTTTTCTATCCCAAAACATGCCACACGTATGTCGGCCCACCCTCACACCCACCACACACACATACATGCAAAAAAAAAAAAAAAAAGAGAGAGATGTTACGTGTCAAGTGTGTGATTTTTTTTTTTGCGGGAGTCTCCTGTAGCATGTCATAAGGCAGTTCTGTCTGAAACGAGAGGAAAAAAGAACCTTTAAGTTTGTGATACGGCTCCCTGGAGCCCTCTTTGTAGAAGTTATTTGTGGCAGGTATCCAGCTGATGGACTGTAACATGCTTGACATTATGGCTCTTCAGATAGAAAGATATAGTTTTTCCTAACCCACAGGCCCTCCCCACATCTCAATCCCTCCATCATGGTTTGGTTCTCTGCTGGTAAACATGAGGTAAGTGCTGCCATACACAATGGCTCCATTGGAGTGTGGATTATGGTTTATTTCCTCCTCAAAGGTGACTTAGCAGTGAAGCAAAGTGAGTGACATCTAAAGTGGCGATCACCTCAAATCTTCCCATCATTTCGCTCATGTAAATTTTTGTACAAAATGACCCATTTTAACAAATATAGTCAGCTTGTTCCACACTTATTCCAAGGCCTTCTCTTCAAACAACTTAACACACTTTGAAAATGTATAACACATATGTGAATGCATATCCTTAACACCCAGACCTATCCACACTGCAGTACAGCTGAGATATAGCTCCTAGTAAGAGTCCGGGGACTTGCTTACTTCCTCCCAACGGCAAATAATTCAGTCAAGCTCTACCTCAGAAAAGGTGAAGCTCACAATGGATTTCTCAGATATTCAGCACGAAAACCGCAGCTTTCCTCACCCAGAGCACCACCTATAATCACGGTGTCAGACTCCGGCTCTGCAGCTACCTCAGACAAGTTGTTCTTGGACAGGTACCACACCAGTGGCGGGAGTCGCCCGTGCTAAAACTGGCAGTGTAAAGGACTTTTCTCCAGACTGATGTAAGAAAAAAAACACGCTCACTATCAATTCCAGCAATGGTTTGGTCACTGACGTGCGTCCCATTTGGTACGTTTCCTCAAATGACATAAATTAGCAAATAAGATAACTTTGGTTTCCTCGATGTGATGAAGACCTGGAATGACTGGATTGGAGATCAGTCTGAGTATCTGAGGTCTTTGTTCTTCGGTTTCTTAAATCCTTAAATAACTTGATACTGTGTTGTGTTTTTTTATTATTTCATTTTTATACATCAGCCTTTTATTACATTGAGCTATTTTTCTAACCTCAATTCCTAGTCGACGTGTGCTGATAATGACATTACCATAGCTATTGTGGTATACTTCATGACTATGATTGTTTGTTTGAACTTCTGCTTCAGGGCAGGCATGATGGAGAGAAGAGTAAGACAGTGAAATATTTTAAACTCTTTTCAGACTTCCTATAAATAGATGAATGTGTTAAATAGGAACTTACCAATGATCACAAAGCCATGAATTAAACATTTTCAGTGGCTACATTTGCAGACGTTTTGTAGCCAAACCATTCATTCCACTCAGACACAAGACTCGTCTTGTCATGGTACCTGGATTTGTCTTTTAATATTGCTCTCTCGTGTTTATGGGTAATTTCTTCTAATCCACCAATTCTTATCCAGGACTCTGGCCATGTTGCATGAAAGAGAAGCGTGCTTATGGGGCTTTATCGAAAAAGTCATGTTCACGTGAGGCATGTGCTGAATATTCACATTGAAATTACCATTGCATGTGACATGTGATGCAACCAAGGAAATCATTTTGGCCTGTGTTAATTGGTGTCTAATTGCTCTCCAAATTATGTCTGTTTCAGCATAATTTGGCCACAGCAGCCTGATCAGTGTCAGCCGACTGCATCCTGATGGCAACACAGAGCTGCACACACTGGAGTATATTTTTACATATACCGTACCGTGTGATGTGTTGAATGTTGAAGCTATTTTCATATTTTTGGTGAGACTAATATCAACGACTGATAAACCTAAAGCTATCCCATTTAAAACTGGTAAGGGTTAGAAAAATACCGAAAATACTGATACACTGTACATGAAACCTGATGTCTTATGTTTTGTCTTAGATGTATTAGATTACATATATTAGATTAGAGGTAAAGAATATCAAAACTGTTGGGAGAAAAATCCTTTAACAGTCTCCCCTGTACTACAGCCTCTAACTTTTGTGAAGTGTTAGCTGCATAAATATAAAACTTCATTTTGAATATTGTATAAGTTGGCGACAGTTTCTCAAAACAAGACTAAAAACCGGCTCTTTCTTTAGTGTTTCCACAGTCTTACATCCTGCTGGTCTTACATTACCTCTCAGTTTCTCATGTCAGACATTGGTGGTTCTATGAAGATATTAGCTTAATGTCTCGACTCCAAAAGATGTGGTTGATTTAAAACATTTAAAGGAAGCACGTAACCATCGCAGCATTTGGCCTTGCCCTGGATAAATAAAAGGATATGGTTTCTGCAGTAGTGACAGTCTCACATTATATATACTGTAAATGTGTCATCGTACCTCCGCCTGTGCCCCAGAATGATAGTTTACCTGAACTGATGGAAATTAATGGTGATGTGTCACTGTATCCAAGGGCCTTTTAGTTTATATATTTTGACTTCTGATTATGGCCTGCATAATCACAACTTTTTTTTATTTTCCCTCAACCGTAGCACGCGTTCATGTTGACTTTGTGGTTTTCCTAAATTGGACTCTGGCTCCAGTTGGCTGAGTTTCCATAGCAACCTTTGGCCTTATCTGCTACTGGCGAAGGCAAACAATAAGGTCTTTCACTTTCTCGACTGTTTCTTTACTTTTCCACAACTTTAAGTGAAAAGGCTATTTATGTGAATATGAGCTATATTTGAAAATGAACAAACAATATTGAATTCATTAAATAGCTGCCGTTTCAAATATGGTGTAAATGTGGATTTTGGTGTGAAAGTTAAGGATGATATTTATAATATCCAACAATTCTGCATACTTTTATGAACTCATGAGATTCATTCATCAATGTTATAAAGCCTACATTTGATCATTTTGAGCTTAAGGAGAAAAAACAACTTCTTTCTTGGGTTTATGGATCTAGTTTGCAAGACCCAATGCCAACATAAATGCATAATATCAAGTATGAGAACAAATATTAGTGTGCACTCTCAGTAAAGTATAAATATTTTATTTGAATCCTGCTTGCTTACCTCCTGAAAATCTTTCCTAATAAAGATATTAGGATTTTCAGTCTGAAACTCAGAACCACTTCCATTTGTTTTATTAGTTAACACCATTGCACATCAGAATGACGCTAAAATCTAACAGAATTATCAATGTACAATATAAAGATAATCTTCATTGCCTTAGTGAACGTTTTTTCAAATTTTCAAAATAAAAATGCAAAAAAAAATAAAAACTTTGCAACGATATTTTATATATTTTTATCTCCAGAAGGTTCAAACTTGAACTTCAAACTGTTGAGACGTTTCCTCAGATGCTGTAATGATCAAGTGATGACTTCATGTAGCCTCTCTGATGGATGAGGCTGTGGCTCTACTTCACTGAGCTAAGCCAACTCCTGAAACACATAGGGGAGGAGATGTGGAGTGTTTTCCTTGGTTTCACTCCTAGTTCAGTACATTTGTTTAATGCAAGATGTCATTATTAACATAACAGGAAAGAAACTAGCCCAGACGATCCCCTGTCAAGTTATGAAGCCATTCTCTAAAGCAACATTTGTAATGAAGTACTTGATACTATATCTGACTCTTCGACCTAAAGTGACCTGGAAAATTAGTCAAATCTGAAGGCTCAGTGGTAAAGATTTTAGTATTGTTTCAGACTCTTTTTTTCTTACAGTGATAGCAATTAAATAAATGAATCTGTAAAATTGCAATGCTAAAATTGACAAAAACTAAACACAATCCATTGCTGGAATATGATATTATTTGTGTAGTTTTGTCAAGACTTGGTACACTGTTAACAAGATGAGCTTTCACTGTAAACTGCCCTTTGACTTTATCAAGTCTAAAGGTCCCCTGGGGAATCATGCAAATACATTTGTTTGACCAGGTAACACACTTGTCTATGTACACGTTGTCAAATGTGATTTACAAACTCAAGAAAAGATTTTTTAATTAATTAGTTAATTTTCTTAATATTGCTTATGCTAATTCAAACAGTGATTTTTTAATTTTGTACATTTTCCATGAGCTATTTTTTGTTCTGTAAAACTATGGTATCTAAACAATGGAATTTACTGATATATAATTTTAAATGTGCATAATAACATGTTAGGAAGAATTGCAGCATTTCATATTTAAGGATGAATTTATACTTTTCCACAATTTGACATCTTACTGAGAGCTAAAAGATCCAAACTACCCCTACCTCTACCTACCTCTGGTGCAGACTTACTGGATCTTTTTGCATGCACTACAATGACACCTTCAACCATTCAGATTCCCACCTTACTGCCACTGTAATAATATTCAGTCTGTGTCAGCACAGTCGTGTAAAAACAAATTAGGACTATGATTAATGAACACTTCTAACAACTCCCAGACTGACCACAGTGATGGGACTCCCGGTAAAGACTGTCTCCTGCCCTCAGAGCTGACATTAACCCCTTCGGCATCAACACTGATGCTCCCTCGACTCTCATCAATCCAGCGCTGACAACTGTAATGCTCATTCTCCCTATCAGCACTTTATAGGCCTCCACTTCCAGGGTGCCTGTCTGCTGTAAGGCCGTACTTGTCACTGACCTTTTTTACTAATAAGAAAAAAAAATTGAACTTCCATTTTTTAGACATCCTTTTAAAAGGATGTTATTAATATAGCCTGTACTCTCCAGATTATTTTTCCCGTTGTTGTTAACAGAGAGGGTATCCTTACCTTAACATGGGAGCATGCTAACACATAAATAATCTACATATAAACATCCTCAAGCAGGATCCACGTGTACCAACATGCAGCATTTATTTGATTTATATCCCTGGTGGTGATGATCCTTCAGCACTTAACTGAAATGCAATCAAACTGAGTGTGTGTCAATATCGGCTAAAAGACATCTTTGTCTGCTCTGTATTTCCATGTGTCTTGGTCCTCTCTGCTGATACTGTACAATATGAGCAAGCAGTAGGCAAGAACTGGCTGGCACGGATGGTGTGTTCTCTGTGCTGACAGCCATGTTAGAGTTGATAGACATGATGTGTCATCACCCAGAGTGCCCTCAGAGAGCAATGATGGTGGCCTTTACAAGGATGTCTTTCTGCACATCACTCACTGGGCAAATATACAGAAACTGCCTAGTAAGCAGGTTGTCCATCAGTGCTCAAAGTCCCTCGGTGCCAGTTTGAGTAATTACTGAACTTAAAAGGTCAATTTGATATCAAAAGGACGTGCTTTTAGGTCGATCTACCTACCTGTGTTTTCTCTCATCATACAGTGGCATCCATAGGGAAGGGAGAGGCAAACTGAATCTGTCTGATTTCACAGGCCTTAAACAGCAAACTTAATGAAAATCGGTACGCCACAAAACTACAATTAATTCATTTACTTCCATCCAAAAATACAGAGTCAGAACGTTGAAGGGAACAGAAAAACTCAAACTGAAAAACAAGAGGGACCAAACTGCATTAAAAAACAGAGACATTTTTTTAACATTAGTCCGTGAGTGTGAAATCCAAATTATAAAACAGTGTGAAGCTTTAGGGGGTGAAGTATATTGCTTACAATACAAGGTAATTACTCACATTCATCACTCTGGTTGTAAATGGAAATCTTTTCCCTCCTCAAGGCAAGCTGTAAAATAATGTAAACATTTACCCATAACCCAGCTACTTTATTAGTATAAAACACACCATATTTGCTCAACCTGCAGCTCGTTCCAAGCATGTATTATGCAGTAATCTCCCTATTTTACAGTAACAGGTTTAAATGTAATAAAGAAACACCAAGGGCACGTTTTGCTGCATGGGAAAAGTCATAAATCACAGTGTGTCTGCAGAGTGACAAATTACTGATGTCATCAACACCGCATGCCAAAAGCAGAATCTTGCACACTGACTTATAGGCTAACACTGCCTACAGAATGCTGGTAAAACTGTGGTGCAAAAAGAGCAATCCTTAAAGCATGGAGCACATTTAGGTATGGACAACAGTTCCCAAAGTTTTAAGCAGATACTATGTTTGTATTGGTTGTATTGAGTTTTATGGTGTTGAATGAAAAAGGTACAAAGGCGGACCCCCAAACACAATGCTGTACTCTTAACATGTACTCTGACAATAGAGACAATAGACTCTGAGTGTTAGTTCTGTCAAAGCAGAGAATTTATAACATACAAATAAAAGACCGTATAATACAAATGAGATATTTCTTTTTCTTGGTTTCTGTGCTGCTTTTGATATGGTTGATTACACTTTATATTCTACAGTTACAATTACTGAATCTCTTGTGATGTGCCCCAAAGTTTAGTGCATGGCTCTATCCTCTTGCTGTCTATATATGCTGTAATTTGAGAACATGCTGTTTCTAGTGTTATGCAGATGACACACAGCTCTACATTTCAGCCTCTGTCTCTTTAACAACCTTGTTAAATGCCTTTTGCAGAAATGAATAGAAGGCTCTAATTTTTATATCATTTTATCTGTCTATTTAGATATTGATTCTGGCTTTTGTTTTGTTGTCAAAATTTGCTATTAAATGTCCAGTGTGTCAGATTTATGCGGCTATAGTTACAGAATATGGCAGAATAAAATAATATGCATAACTATGTTCATCACCTCAAAATAACAAAATATGTTTTGTTACCTTAAAATTAGCCTTTTATATCTACAGATGCATAAAAACTTCACGCTAGGCAGAAAAAGGAGAGGCAACTAAATTCTATACACTTTTTCAGTCTTGTGACACATTGTGATGTATAAATCAAGTTTATTATAGTATTATTTTATTGTATATTTTCAGATACTCAACATTACAAGAAAAGCCTAAATGACTGCTCTGTATAGAGCATTAACAGCATAAATATATGAACAGTAATTAATATCAAGTGTACCCTCTGACATCCTGTTATTAATAGCTTGTAAAAACTAGCAAAACCACAAGGAGAAGGAGAAATGCCCCTAATTTCTTCAACGGGCAAGGGAATATTAAAATGAGCAATCCCACCCTGGTAGATGGTTACAAATGACGAAGAACCATTGGAAAGATTTCCACTCAGCACTCTACCTGTATAAGTGTGACTACTGTACAGACCAGAAATTATACAGAGACAAAAGTAAACAGTTCTAAGCAATGTTTACTTTACAGCATACCTCATTTACCGTGTAAAAAGTTTACTGAATTAAGCAAAGACCTGGTGAGAACGGGAAGTGGAAGGGAAATAAAGTCAAGCTAAAAACAAGAGACATGCAGTCAGGGAGAGATACCGAACATCATGCATCCATACATAAATTAAGTTTTTAAGATGTATCTATGAAGGTGTGGGGTTGTATTTCCTGGCAGCAGGCTACATCATTCACACAGGTGTGATCTGATTCTCTCAGATGCATGCTCACCCACGGCTCCTCTCTGCCACAGGGCTCAGAAATGTTTATTTGGACACATGCCATAAATCCCAAGCTTTCGAGGAGGCAGGGGTGGGCCTGGTTTTGGTGCAGGAGACCTGCTCCAATGATAATTTGTGGTTTGGTGCATGTTCGACAGCCTACAAAGAGGCCTCAGACTGCCACTGGCTGGCGGCACCTATGGCCACGTCCACTACAAATAAGCCAAGGACCCTTATTCTGCAGGGGGAAATATTTTTATAATATAAAGTTATTTTCTTGAATTTACCTTCAGACATTTTGGGAAACTGTTTTAATTTAAAAAGTGTTTATATACTTTGAGGGAGAGGAAGAAAAAATTCAGTGAGAGTAGGAAGGTAGTAAATGAAAAAAAAATCGGAAACCAGTTTAATTCTATAACATAGCAACATGCCAGCTTGTTGAAAAATGTGCTTATAAAAAAAAGATAACCACTGTAATTCATACATACAGTAGACCATACCTGAAATTCAAACCTTTAATGGCAAGCATAAAAAATAAAAGCTTTTAAAATGATAGTTGTTGATGTCCACTGGGTGAGAAAATCATACTAACATCCGCCTCCTCCTCAGGCTCTGTACCTCTTAACCTCTGCTCTCCTCCTGGACAACACACTCTGGACAAAATCAATTTCCTACCAACACTCCCTTATCCACTCACAGTGTTTATAAACCTCCCTCTGTAGAAAAGGGCAGCTAATTTAAAGCTATGCTCATGTCACCTGGTGAACCTCATGCCCCTGGATCCCGATCGGAACTGCTATGGGTCAGAGGTTACTGTCTGGCCCCTGGCTTATCAAAGCTGTGTTTATTTAAAGTCTATGTGCAGCAATGGACGACAACAAACAGAGGGACCACAGGCAACGGAGCAATTTGGAGGCAAATCCTGCTTAGGAATACAGATTAGGCATGTGCGTTTCAGAGTGTATAGCTGTTGAAATGTCAGTATTGTCACTCTCAATCCTGGTGACGATGGCTTGCTTTGCTCTGGAATACTGTAAGGTGAATACTCCTCGGCACCTTGTGAGAACCTGCAGAGGGACTGAACTCGGGTGCATGTTTACAGGCTTTACTTGGATAAATAATCTGTCTTGATTGGCACTTACTGGAGCTTACTAGATCTGATCCTTAGGCATTCATTTAAACCTTGATAGCCAACAGTTTTCAGGCTCTGGTAATACATTTATTGCCAGAATTAAATCTCAAGCAAGAGTCCAGAGCTGTCCAAATAGATTCTCCCTTTGCACGATTTGCTAGATAAATCTAAACACTCCTTCGCACTTGTTGCACCTTTAACCCCACAGCAACAGATTATGGAAACACTTGTAATACTAACATTAGCCCAGTCGTAAATACATCAGAAGAACAGCTTGAGGCTCTGTGCAGACTGCAGGACCTGCTTTAGCATTCCTCAGTAATTTATTGAACAAGGTGCTGAAGAAGCAAAAAGAAGTCTGACAGATTTCTCGAGTCTTCCCAAGAAAAACGACCGCATCAGTCGTTGGTCCCATAATGACATATGTTTACATGCAAGTGACAAAGCCCTCTAGCGGCCATAATGATTATGAGGGTAGCATGACGGGAAGGAAGGCGATGTCATTACAGAGCCTAGAGAAGAGGTCAAAGTGGATGGTTGGGTCACCAAGATGTTACAGTTTCCAAGTGGAAATCTACCCTGTTTTTTTTAAATATAAATTAGTATGACCACAATTGTTCCCTCACCTTAACACATTTTTTGTTATCGTAAGTATAGTCACTTTAACCCAAACTATAATGTTTCCCAAACCTTACCTTATTTCAACCAAAACCTGACCTTCCCAACCAAATCCTTTTTGTTTTTTTGCCTAAACAAACTTTTGTTACATGTTGAACCACAATGAACCTGCCAGATTATGCTGTAACAATATATGCATATGCCCATATTATACCTTGAAAAACAATCTGTTAGAACATAAGTATAAGTATACTAAGTATACTTATAAGTATAAGTATATCCATAAGTATACTTAAATCAAAATCTATTTGGTATCATTAGTACTGCAAATCAATGCATTGGCACAATACCCAATAGTTTGTTGATCAACACGTTTTCTCTAGTTCTCTTTACATGAATATTATAATCATTAAGTTTTCTAATATTAATTTGGTCAAGATCAATTATGACATTACAGTGAAGTCACTAGATCAAGCCAGCATCCTGAGAAAAGGTGAGGAGGTAATCATGCTTGACCCAACTTTGTTTTCCCACTAGTCTGCACTGTATGTAGCCACACATGTGTCAGGGATGGCTCCCCCTGGTTTATTTACTCTCATCTCGGGATCTCTGGGAGCTGTGTGTGGCCTCCATGCTTCTGTGTTGTAAAGGCACCGCCAGAGGAAACGTAACATTTTACAGTACTCTCTACTGGTGACAGATCCAGCACACGTGGCTGGTGGAGCTCAGACACAACGAGAGAGATGGATTTCAGACCTTGGCTGTGACTGCATGTCTGAGATGAGAGAGGTATCCAGAGGTCAGGGCTGTATGTTGTAACCCAAACTGACTGACTACAAACCACTAACTTTGTTTCTAACTGATACTTGATTACTGTTTTATATCATAATATTATATCTCTCATATACATGGCATACAGAACTGCACTGTATAACACAAAACTTATGACCCGAGCAGGAGTTTAACTTTCTCTTTCATAATGACCGTGGAGCTCTGCTGCTCCTACGTTATATGAGAGGTGGAAGAAAGTCACCCGCTTTGTGCTTCCCTTTGCTTCCTTTCAGCCGGCAGTATCAGGTCACTCATCTTCTGTTGGATTGATTTTAGATGATCTCTCCTTCCCGACCTGCTGTGATTGTTTGGCAATGAAGGCAGGTTTTTATTATGCAGTGGCTGGATCTGACTCAGTCCCATTATGAAGGGCAGGGGGAGGGATGGAGGGGTGAAAGGGAGAGGGCGGGGGACCTGGATAAGTTCCCCTTTGTGTACACACAAGGAGGTAAAAGGCAGACTGTATGTGGTGGCTAGGGGATCACTCGAGTGGCTCCACGGGTCCTGTCGCGTGGCCCTGAGGGTTTCCTTTGGTTAGCACGCTAAGCCCTCCCTGTTCACAGCTTCGGAAATGTGCCATACTGTATGACCACCCATTGCTCTGCCTCTCATTCACACACATACAGTATAATTGCTACTGAAAGTAATTATGAAAATGGGCACATTTACTGTGTGCGCACATTTTATCTCAGTTATTAGGGTCAATCAGGTTATGGCAAGGGCATGATCCATGATAGTTTATGTGTTTTACATGTGCAATGGTAATAGTAACTATATTTCCTTCTTTGGGATTATTTTCCTGACATAAAACAAATGAAATTTCTTCTTTTCTTTGTGTTATTATTATTATTGTGTTATTGTTGCAAAACGCTTTAGTTCAACTACTTTATGATATAAATTCCTCTGAAATTTTGTGCAAAATTGGAACTTTGCTGAGCAGATAAATACAACTTATAATAAGGGGGGGTGAAAACAAAATCTTAAATAAAATAATGACAATAAGGGACCCAGTCTTGCCTATTATATTATAGAAGCAGCATCAATGGGTTCCTGTGTGTGTACAAAGGAGATAACTTTAAGTCTATTTAAATAATGTAACGTTATATCGTTATGTTTTAGTGATGTCGAAGAACCAAGGCAACATTTTAAATGTCTTACAGAGCATTTGTGAATCAGTGCTTTGTAGATATAAGGCGATTGTGTTGTTAAGGTGATTGAGTTGGTAATGAATCATTTTCTGAGTCACCTCACCCTGCTTTTTTCCCTCAATTCTTAAACAGGAGAAACCCAACATAAGTGTTTTGAGGGACTTTGTTTTACGTTCCCTCCTAACTGTCTCAGACATTCACCTCTTCCTATTCAAGGGGGAATGTGTGGGCACATGTGGTCTGCATTATGATGTTATATGATGCAAAAACACTGTGGCACACAGAATCAATGAGGTATGAAGCTTTGCCATGTCTAGTTTCGGATCCCATCATTCAATCCAGGAAACTGGGCAGAATGCAACTTTTTTTGTGCCTTCCTCAGCACACACACCACTTCCTGTGTTTGACTGTAAACGCTTAATGAGATGTTAGATGTATATAATCATTGCAAATTATTATCAAGGGTAACTGCTGTCCTTTAAAGAAATGACATCAGTGTCTAGCAAACAGAGCCAGAGAAACTGCATTTACTTCACTTCATCATATCCAAATGTCATGCAACAGTATTTACTAACTGATCTTACCCCACAGCAGAGGTCTCAGGCAATGGAGCAGGGGATAACATGCTTCACCTTTGTCTATGAGCTTTGCTATATGACGCCCAGCATGATAGTGGTTCTCCATACAGGCCTGCCACCCTCACCCTGCCTTTCAGCACCTTCTAGCCCACAGAAAGGGCCTCTTTGTTCAGTCTTGTGCTTGTGACGTCCACTCAAGACCATGCTTCCATTAGCAACAGTCTGCCAAATAACCAGGGATTGTGATGGAGCCTAATATCCACTGCATATGTAGTATTTACTTAAGGAATAGAAAATTGTCCCTCCCATAGCGTCCAGACACAAGACTACTTTTATAACTTACCGTAGTCACACTCACTAGCTGATTGAGTGATTGATTTCAGTGAAGGGTTGCCTCCTTTCTTAGAAAAGTAGATTTTTTTATCATCATCATCTTCACTGATAATGTTTCCAAACTTATTCTCATAAAAAATATATATAGTGTGAAGCCCAAAAAGCTGTGACTGACACGAGATAAAATTGAGTACTGATGTACAAAAAACTTCTTGCTGACAATTTCAAATAATTTACTCTAATCTAAAACTAAATGCAATATCCAAACTTGAAAATAACCATAATTTATATTAAAAAATGTTTATATCTGAATTGTGGTTATTGCATTTTAGAAAATATGAATGGTGTTTACTTTCATCTATAAGCTGTGTCATTTATTTTCAGTTTACTTATTTTTCAGTAGTCTTAATAGCATCTTTAAAACATTTTTATTCATTTGGAGGCACTTGAGTACATGACAATATTGCGTTCATTGACCTTAAAAATAAATAATGTCCTTTAGTTTACCGGTAGCTGTTTGATTTAATATCCTTAGTCCAGTCTATTCCCCAATATCTTCAATTTAGACTAAATTTTAGCAATAGACATTCAAGACTTTTGACCCAAAAGGTGTTTTATTACACATGAAACATAATCCTGTACAAACACAGTGAAATGTAAATTAAAATTTCCGAAAACTTCTAGAAAGTCCAAAGAAGAAATCCTGGATTTGATTTGACCTGTGGTATTTTTCCACTGGGCAGACCTGATATTCCATGAACATGTTCAAAAATAAAGTATGCCAGTCATACGCTTATTTTACTTGGATACGGTGACACAGATTCTCTTATCACAACTTTCCTTTTACTCACATTGTCCCGGTATAGACTCCTACAGTACATGAATTGAATCCAGGCTCTCAGTTCAAACATGTCTCAGAGAGAGACTGACCTGCTGAGCCAAGTCTACAAGTATATGGAAATAAAACAATATTCAAACATCACTTTTAAAATAAACATTTGCACTTGGTCGACATAGCTGGCAAATACTCTTCTGTGCTGTCTCTATTTAAGGAAATCCAATACATATGTCTCTTCATATTTTCATGGATTTTAATGATCGCCATGCGACATCAAACCAGCATAAGACCTATGAACTCACTGGTTTATCTTTAGAATCAAAAACAATCTACCAAACCGTAATCTTACTGCCTCACTATGTGTGTAGGTGCACATGCAGTAAGTGTAACACGCTTGCAATAAAGGCTGAAGACAGGCCTGTGAGGTTTTTTATTGGAAAA
The DNA here is from genome assembly GCA_946959425.1 of Argyrosomus regius. Taxonomy (NCBI): domain Eukaryota; kingdom Metazoa; phylum Chordata; class Actinopteri; family Sciaenidae; genus Argyrosomus; species Argyrosomus regius. Next base: position 12,600,869 of record OX336897.1, on the reverse strand, counting down.
AACAGTATCAGTGAACACGATTACAAATCGGAAATTATTTAGATATTATAAATGATAGTTAGATAGCTAGTTAAAAGGTGCTGATTTTCAATACTATGGATTAGCTAACTAGTGAACTAACCAGAGAAAAATCAACCCCAAAGAAATAACAATAACAATATAAACAAATGCATAGAGTCCATATAACTATGGTAGGTATCTAACGACATTATGGTCATGCAGTGTTGCTCTAAACAGTAAATGTAGTGGATACTATAGCAACAAAACAACCAGCCTACACCAAATGATGGTGGCAGGAAAACTCATAAGAAATCAAATTGTCAAGAACAAAATAATCTATATAAATGCATAGGAAAGAGTAACTGGAGATCCTGTGGCTGATAAACTGTTAGCACTAGTTTCACTTGAGAAGTAAGAAGAGTTAGATGCAAGTGGATTTGCTGATGATTCCTAACAACCTGGAGAAAGTGAAAAAGAAAAAAACAAGGATCATCACTGTATAGACAGAATGACTCAGAGTGCCATCTTCCTTGCTGTCCCTTTTCTTTTTGTTTACCAAAGCCTACTATTTTCCACTTTTACAGCCTTTTTTTGTTTTTTTCAACCCTCATTGAATTTCTAGGGAAAACAAATAACGTGAAAGAGCCCCATAAAGGGGCTTATTCTTAACATTTCTTTTAATAGAAAAAGAAAATCGAGGGTCATTTTTGTGTATTTTTCTCCAAGACGGGAAACCCTGCCCATCTCTGTTTTTACTGGAACGCTGTTCAGGTGTTTCGTTGTAAATGTTGACCTGTTTGACAATATTACAGCACTCAAGGTCCGATGATGCAGACCGTACATGTGTTTCTGACAGACATTTTCACATGTCAGGTACTATACAGGCACAAAGACTTTTTATTATCAAGATAATCCATCTCATACGCCTAAATATGAAGGAATTTAAGCATGTACAGAAATCCCTTAGTCATTTCCCTGATTAAGATTTGCAAACATTAAATGATCACCAAAAGCCTGGTGTATTGATATACCGTACATGTTCTGTCTACTTAACTGATGACAACCAGTGTGTGTGATACAGCCACCCACTTGTTTGGTCATACTCTCTGAATATATTTTCTGTTAATAAATGCAGTACAAATTTAGGCATAGTTCTGGTGAAATGTAAATGGTGGTTAAACATAAACTGCCTTATTCAAACCTCGGCAGGGCAGTCACCACAGAGAATATTTTGGTTCATTTTCAAGACCTTTCAAATAGTTAAAGAAAAGGAGTGTGTTTGTTTATTGGTGGTAACTGGCTTAGTAACCAACTGTCAGATGTTGAAATTAAGCCTTGTTTTACATGTTTTTTAAAAGTCTGACCACTGCGGTGTGTCCAACATACTTGGTTATAAATCTTGCAGGTACTGTAGAGAGATGCCATGCATGCATTAATTTTTCAGGCCCACCACACACCTTTCCACAAGCTTACACCAAAAAAACAAGGAGTGTGGTCAGTTTTTCCAGTCCGGCCTAATTAAAGGGGAGGAATATGAAACATGTGTCCTGTGCTTACAAAGGGCTGTGGCAACCAAATGCATCACCAAGATCAACACACCTTTCAACAAGCAACAGCCATGTCATTGTTTACAGAGAACCATATATTATGACGGAGAAAGGGTAGACTATAAATACAAAGATTCAGATGGAATCAAGTAAGGAACATGAAAATTGACATTGTTGACATATTTATTGTGAATACAATCAAAGTCTCTGACATTGAAAGAAATAAAATAAATGGAATATAAGACTTTTGGTGATTTGAAAGGGGGATCATTGAAAAAGAAAGAAAAATAGCATATTTTCAACCTACTGTCTACTACACTACAAACTAACTAGACATGGCAATTTTCCTGACTCAATGTTTTAGGGAAATGTTTCATTTTGAAGTCGACCCTTTTATCTTTAGATTTTATTATATAGAACAAAATCTCATTCAAGATTGTTCAGAATATTTTAAATGATAACTAAGTTACTAAATTACAGTGTGCTATCAAGTACGATCAATCAATTTGATGACAATGTAATTGATGCCTCATAAAAACACAGCAAACTATATTTTCTATACATCTTCTTACAACTATATTATAGCATACAAGATAACAAAACAGTAATTTGTAAGAAATTTTCAACAAGCATTCAGTATGTTTATACACACACACAGCGATTTTCAATGATTTCAATGAAAATTATATTGCAGCCAAAGGGTCAGTTTCTGAAGCAACAGGGAATGCTGTATGTGGTGTTACATGTGGTTTTGACCCTGAGTAGCGGTCGACCTACATGTATAATAACTCTATTCACACAATAATTGCTGTATGGGAATACCTTGGGTAAACTAGTCAAGACGTATCAAAAACAATCAGGTGGTCGCAGTAAATTCCTGCCTCTCCATGAGCAATTGGGAACAGAGGTGCTCAGTGAGAGTTTCAGTCCCATCTGCCAGCGAGCCCATCAGGACCTGGAAACCAGACTGCTTTCTTTCGCAAAAAGTCTGGAGGAATGAAGAGTGGGGTGGCCACTGGGAGGTTGTGGCAGGACCCAGCTCACCTCAGCTCATCTCAGGTTAGTTAGCCTTGAATACTTGTGTGATTCACTCCTGGAGCAGAGATCTTGATATCATGTAAGGAGAGCTGAAAGAGTTAGTCTTTTTCAAACAGCTTAAAAGGCATTGAATAATGATTATGTGGATACATGAATGCTCTTTTGAAAGCTGAGTCATGTTGGGAGTACCATTCCGGTGTTTCCTTCGTAACACCCTTGGAAAGAGGGTCAAATCATATGTGAGCCCTGCTGTGAAGTGAGCAGTATCCTATACTCATGATAAATGAGGCTCCTAGCAGGACGGTGGCAAGGAGGACAGCTCCAATGTTATCGCACAGCACCTTGAAGTACTGTACTTCTGAGGACCTGCTCACCTGGGAGGACCCAGAACATTAGGACCTTCATCAATCACACATAGGCCAGTTTCCATAGGCAGTAGCATGGGTAGGCCTGACACAGCATTAAAGAGAGGTCTGCTTCAAAATGTAACCGGTAACCTCATGTTCTGACCAGAATCCTCTGGTGGTAAATGCAAGAAAGTATTAATATGACTGTCACGTAGATAAGCAAGCAACTGCAAAACAAAATATATTTTGTAGGCATTGTTATTGTTAATTAAAGAAGTTGCAAAAGCACAGGAACTTTTATCATCTCTTGCATGATGAAGAAAAGTTACTGGTAATGCAAAATAAACACCTCCTTGTTACGATAATATGTTGGTTAATAGCAATCGTTACTCAAACAAGACTTCTCATAATTCAAATTGGAGAAATGTGGATTTTATACAAGGCGTACCTTTAAACCTTTACAAACCTACTTGTCTGTGCCATAATTAGTCTTTGGGGACTCCCAATCCCTTTTCATAGAGTCATATTATCCCTGCAGTTGCCGGACGTTTTCAAAGCTCAAGCAATCAATGCAGAGTTAATGAACCCAGACCTGGGGCTCCTGTAGCCCATTGGAGGCACACGTTGAGAGGCCCCAATACCTGAGAGATCCATTTAAGGGTGAGATATTCCAAACGGAAAAGCCTATTGGTAGCCAGGCCACAGTTTATAGGGGTCAGAACAATTGGGAGAAAAGCACACCCAATCTTTCAGGGGTCCACATGCGCAATAACACTGTCAACACACAAGGGAGAGCAGGACCCCTGAGGGTCGGTCATGGGGCAGAACCTATGCCAGAGCCTGTCACCTTCTCTCATAAATCCTTACAATCTGAACTCCCACTGAATGTTGTGGGAAGGTCAGGTGTTTGGTGGTCTCTCTGGAGAGGCCAGGAGTTGTCCTGTGTACCCCTCTTACTGCAGAAAGACCCTGCAAACTCTTGACCTCTTTAGTGGCATGCTACTGGTTTCATTTGATACTTAAAGCACTGGGGATTGTTCCTGGATTGCAGTTTCAGTAAATACACTCAAGTTGAAAACATGTTTGGATTACTAATCCTACCCATGGAGGATGAGTAAAAAAAAAAGACACTGATTTCTGGTAAGGAGTCAAGTGACTCATGAATCCAGGGTACTTCTCCAACTTCCCCTAATATGCTATAGGCCTTTATTTTATGCTTAACATGCTGTGTGGCTATGTTGACTAGCTTCACTGTACATGTGAAAGGAACAAGGTGTACAAGGGTCATCACATCATGCTTGTTGTTTTGGACTTTACTTAGACTTTCTAACCAAAAGGAACCAATTGATAAAGTGACAATTTGAAAACAGTAATGCGAGCCGACCAAACAAAATTTGGGGGGGTTTATTTAAGGCTGCTATGGGTTTAACTCTCATTTGGATTGCCCATGGTGAAAAAAAAACAAAAAATGCTCTGTGTGGTACTTTTTGTAATAAAACCTTCCACCAAATGGCCAGAGCTGTCCAATGAGGCTTCTAGCACAGTGTGGTACATTGAGGCACACTGTTATGTACTGTGAGCAAGGTGTGCTGTGGTATCTGGCCTCTGGTTTTTCTAAGAGGTGGAGCGTGCCTGTCTGCTGTCTGCTGGTCCGGCTCTGAGGCTGTGGGAGAATACGAGGGTAAGCAGCTATTTGGCTTGGCCCACGGGACGGGACATGTGTACTGCAACTCCAGCTTGCTGGATAGGTGGATGTGGGCACTGGAAGTTGGCATGGTACATACATACTCATTATGACAAACACAAACGCACATGAACATACACAGGCTACACCACACACAGACACACACTGATGGATCCATTCCCAGAATATTTTGGAAGTAAACCAGCTGCATGTACTGTGTAGACTGTATGCAGGACAGGTTGGCCGTTTGGTTTGGCATTGCCAATAGACTGGAAACATGTCATGTGACTTCTGGAAAAAGTGGTTCCCACCAGCCTTACGTCTGCATGCCAAACTCAGACATGGGCGATAGAATGTGGCGCAGTCTACGAGCTGCAAAACAAGGTGGGTAATTTTAGATATCTGCTTACAGAAGGTGGGTATGCTTAATTATACTTTTTTTCCAAAATATCCGAGTTGTCAATATATATTTGTCCTATAATTCAAGTTTCTCTGACTGCTTTGGGCTTTGTGTTATCTCTAGATAATAACTGCACAATCGTCCTCTTAAATAAGCTGTTTGAGCTGTAGCCTGAGTGAGTTAAAATAGCTTATAAGTCTACTGTGAAACATGGTGCTAACAGGCCTACAGCACCTAGGTGACCCAGCAAGGTGGCAGTTCACCTGAGCTGATAAACAGGTCCACAGAAACATAAGTTTGTTGCCTTTAGATGGATTTAAACCAGCAGACTTGCAGGGGCCTACACTGACACTGACAGCTTTATAGAGGCATGACACTGGCAGGACTGAAACAGTAAAAGCACTAAGACAACATACACCTTAGGAAATAATGATTCCACCAGCAAGTACGGTAAGTTGGGTGTGTTAGTGTGCATATGTATATATATGTGTGTGTGTGTGTGTGTGTGTGTGAGAGAGAGAGAGAGCGAGAGAGAGCCACAATTTGGCATACAAATACACAAATCTCCATGTCTACATGCTTGTGTTCATGCAAATGCAAATGTCTTGGCGCAGAGAAACAAACTTCTCTGTTCACTCAGGGTCAAGTGAGCGAATAATTATAGGAGGTGGCCTTCTCAGGAGTCTGTTTATAACTCTAATGAGGGAGAGTGTCAGTGGCAGAAAATGTCATGCTTGCTTCATAAATACAATACCACCTTGCCTTTCTGAAGTGAGCTAAGAAGAGGGCAAACCTATAAGTGACTCCCGTTCTTCCACAGGAGGACCCACACACACACACACACACAGAGCCAAAGCCAAATGAGACCAACAATCTACATCTAAATCAGTCAACACAAACAAAGAGGCATGCACATGCAAGCACACATGAAAATACAAACATGGTGGTAAAAAAAAAAGGGGTGATGTCACAGCCACCGGCACGTTTGAGCTGACACCTCCTGGGTGACACACTGCTGTTTGCAGGCCAGGGTTGCCTGCAGAGTTAGCAAGCTACGGTACCACAGCCACAGAGGACAAAGACAGCCTTCATGTGGTGTTCACTCAGCCCTGGAGACTACTTCTGGTTTTGTGTGTCTGGAAATGAGAATGTGAGGTGGCAGTGAGACTCCATCGATGCAAAATCAAGTACAGGAGTTATTTACACACTTGACATTTGCTGGAGTTTACGCTGTCTTTCTTTCCCACTGCTGCTCCAGCATATGATGCATGTATACATTTCCTATCCTTTCAATTTGAGATGGGACAATTGCAAAGGGAGCAAAGGTACAGTGTGATTTCTCCAACAAGTAAATACTGATTTCCCTCAGTGGGACACGGTTTCAGTTTTCAGTAAATTCTATAATGACAAAGACAAGGCCATCACCAAGGTAACTCTAAATTTCAACAAGTAACGGTTTCGATTTCTGATATACAAAACCTCTCTCCATCTTAAACACCACTGAGGAGGAAATATTAGTTCCTTAATAAAACATAATTTTGCCTGGAGGCTGAGCCTGGAGGCCCAACGAAAACAGATGTTGTCTTGTCATGTTAGCAATATCATGTGTGAGGTGGGATCTATTTCATTCTGTTTTTATAATGAGAGGATTTCTCCCTCTGTCCGCCGTCTCTCACTTGAGTTTGTCTTGAAATTGAGCCGCATTCCACACACACTGTCTCCTTAATTCACCCGCCTGATTTGAGGCCTGTTCTTGAGATGACAATATTAATTAAGGGCTAATTAAAGTTATGCAAACAAAGGCTCATATTCATATTTTCTCTGCAAAGGTAACCATATTTAACCAGATGAAGGCAAGGGGTGGCCCTGTAGGCTGAGTTGTAAGCTGTGTGTAATTAAATAACGTGACACCTCTCAGCCTGCTAGCGCGCCGTAGGAAACCCTCCACAACATGAGACACATTCCACCACATACATTTGTATGTCTTGGAGTCAGTCGGCCTTCAGCCATTGTTAAAGCATGACCAGGCCACCAGAGTAGGGAGGGAGTAATACAAACGTCCAAACATATGACGTGACTGACAAAGGGGATTCTCCTGCACACAGTGTGGTGGCTCATAGAGGCCAGAAGTATTGAATTTTGATGTTTTTGATCTTATACTTGTCTTCATATATACTGTATTAGCATGTATTGGCTTTTAGTCATTCAAATTCATTCATAGCAAAAGAAAAATGCATCACCACATTGTCTGACTCACAAGGCTTGGTTGAAGTTTGCAACCATTCTTTTCAAAACTCAATTTACTTATTGGACCTGGCTGACAAAAAGAAAACCATGAAATGCCTGCAATTGGTGGACTGTCTTGGCTATCTTAATTATGCAACATCTTGGGGCTGAGCACCTCCGACTAAAGTACTGCCATCTGTTGTTTGAAAAGTGTGACTCAGCATCAAAAGGCTAAAACCAGATTGATAAAGTCCCACTGTGGCTGAATGGTTGAAAACGGATGAAGGCGAATGGTTTGATGATGCTCTGTCAGAGAATCTGTTTTGAGGTACAATGACTTGACTGGGTTGCCTTTTGCAGTTATCTTTGCAGGTTTGTCTTTGAAGTGATTTCACAAGAGTAGCTCAAGACCTAACATAGTTCTTCCCGCTTCTATTTTATTTTTTCCTTTGATGTGACTCCAGCTGAGACATCTCTCTTTCTTTCTCCGGAAGTGATAGTGGAAGGAGGGGGTGGAAGCTGTTGACCTGACCAGAGGCTCCATGGTGTTGAAATGCTGTCTGAGCTTGTGCAGGGCTCCACTCTGCAAACACCAAGTGTACTAAATAAAGAGAAGTTGCAGGCCTCAGGCTGTCCACCTACGCACCTCGGTACAGGCTGCACCAATGACAGTCACAGGAACAGTTTAGAGTGATAAGACGCCTAATGTCCCCACAGCCTTCCTCTATAAGACTGTTATCATATCAGTATAAAAACCTCCAGAGACCTGTCCAGATTGTTGCATCCATTGAATGTTAGTGAATTCAGTGAGGTCAGATGTTTTTCAAATGGCTAAAAGTCACTATACGAAGTCAAAACATGAATTTCAGAAGTATAGTACAGTATATATTCCCTCTCTAGTGTACATTGGCATGATTATGCACAGTGTGTATGTTTAAACCAAGTCTGTTGCTGACCGGTAAGGCTTAAATGAACATGCTAAGCCTTACCCTGAATAACTGGACCTCTTTTCTGTCCATCGTCCTCAGTGTTTCATCAGGGCCAATACTGCACAGTTTCTGTTATGCTTAATTAGTATATGACAACAAAATCATAACATAAGCAGTGTCAGGTTCCTGCTGCCCAAAATGCTTGTTTCTAAAACAAACTGTTGCTGGGAAAGTGAGGTTTTTGAAATGGTGGTGAATGTGATGGTGGCGGTAAGTATAGTGGGCGGTGTTTGGCAGTGGTGCAGCCCTGTGGGTTTGGAGGTCCCCTATGTTTATGCTTTTGTCAGACACTGTGTTGGCCCCCGGGCCAGGCCCCTGGAGTACCTCTCCTGGCTTCTGCTCTTGCTCCTGTCTGCTTGCCGTGACTGCTCCATAGTAAATAAGCAGCTGTAGGCCTGGACCTGCGTTCTGCATATTCTCACACAACCAACTGTAAATGAGAGGGAAAGCTGCTCCAGCCTCAGCACTTCACACACTTACAGCCTGCCACACTTACTGTGTTACACAACACTGGATGCAGCCAGCACTGGGTTTGCTATATACTGTATGTGAATCATACACTTAACATAGGGCTTTTTCCTCCATTGGTTCACAATTCAGTGTTACCTGTCTACATCTTTGTGTTTCCCACATGGCTATTACACAGGTTATGCCTGTCCTTAACTGTTTTTGCTTATCATTATGAAATAATTGATGATTATTGATGACAACTTAATGGTGATAGGATAATGACACCATGCACATTTAGATTGGTTCCCCGTAGGCCTAGCGTTCACAGACATTTTGACTTGTCACAGCAGGAAAAACAGTAATGACAGCTCGGGTCTATTCATTGTCCCAGTAACAGTGGCAGTGAACCAGCATGAAACCATAGCAGGACCTCCCCTAAGTGGAATGCAGCTATCATTAATACATTTGTGAGTTTCCTGCTATGACAAGCCAAAATGTCTGCTGTGCAACCAGTCCATCCTGTCTGCTACCTGGCATGATATGCCGCCATGAAAATGAAGAAGGCCTAATTTACGGGACTTATTTACAGACCAAAGTAATACTACTCAGAGATGTTGGGGGAGTTGAAAAGTTGTCTGTTGCCACTTAAACAATAACATGCTAACTTGCAGTAAAACTTGTTATTACCAATATGTTTCGTTACAATTAGTCATTGCAATCTTTGAGCAGAAAATGAATAGAATATTAAAGCCACATTAATTATTAGATGAGCAGCTGCTAACCAGGAACTCAAACAGCCTCTAAAATAGAGCCCTGAATCAAGCAAAATATAGTCAGATGCAACTCTAACCAAGGAATAACAGCATAAGAACATCCTAGCCCCCTGGACCCATTTACACATCACTGCAGCATAAACTTTTATACATAAAATTTTTCTTCGAGATCATTAAGCTACAGAAATTTTATTTCTTCATTTGTTTTTTGTCAAAAAGCTTATTTTTGACACCATAGGTACATTTGCACAATCTTCAGATCCATACTCCCCTGGACCCTATCAGAGCATGCTAGCTGGAGGGTACTTCCACGCATCAGAGGAGTATCAAAACTTTTACATCAGCAGAGGAACCTCAGTCACGGCACTGAGTCTGGCCTTTTTCTGACAGATATAAACACACAGATATAAGTCAGTCTCCTCGCAACCAGGGGTTCATTTTCAGGGAAGGCCCACAGGTTGCTGAAACCACAAAGCGGTCATATAATGCACACAGAGCGTTAAAGCCGGTCAAATGGGGCCTGGAAGGCACCTTGGGTACGATTCCCTTTCAGCTGAAGCTTAGAAAACTCCTGCGGTCCCTGGTAATCAGGATGGCTGTGGGGCTAACCTGGTCTTATAAGAGGCCCTGATGACAGACCTTCGGCTATGCATACAGAGTTTAGTACAGCCCTGCTATTCAAACCTATGTATTCACACTTAACTAGATTTCATCGTGATTAAGGTGGATATAAATGTTTGCATTAAGATGCATAATCAAGTTAAAAAATATGTGAACTGATGGCTGTCATTGCTGTGTCAATATCAGTCTTTCATTTCACCTTTTTACACAATTGTCCCATAGTAAGAATCAATTTTGCACAGATATTCATAGGGAGGAAGGGCCATTTAATGTGTGAAGTCCAAAGATTGAAGACTGACTAAAAAAGACCTTTCAAAAAACTGCCCACTCACATACACACTTTCTCTGGCACACTGTATGAATATGAAATGCAAAGCAAACTTTTGGCTTGGTAAGCATCATTAAAATGTTGCTTCGTGTTATTGCATGAATCAAATGCCCCCCGGCTGCCACATTCATTACATAACATGTAAATTCTGTCTGCTCCTCTGTTTGTAGGACCCTCATATTTTAAATGTTTTGACAATAAGCCTGTATCTCTGTGTGTTTGTGTCTGCAAACCTGACCTGACAGACAATGCAGACGTACTCTATCATGCCAGATGTCTTGGAGTTAGCCCACGCAGCCTCCACTGGGGCTCAAGGGAGAGGCCAGACATGGCTGTGTGACAGCCAGAAAGAAGAAGCTGTTGAGGCTCTAAATTCCTTTTTCCTTCCATAAACATCTTTCTAATTAGGATCCAAGGAGATGTAGAAGTCTGGTGCAATTACATCCTCCATACCAGCTGATATCTTTCAGAATACTTAGTTTATTATGCAATGGAAAATAACTTGTTATTAGTGACCTTTGCCACTTTTGTTCATGAAGAAAACCACCTATCCTGCATTAGTCCATTGTGAATCCAAGATAATTCCTTCCTCCAATTAAACTCAGAATGTGGATGTTGCAACACAACATCTGGTGCTGCTGGTGATCAGCTGGGAGACGTATGATTGCATGTGTACGACTTTTCCTGCATGCATGTGTGTGAGTGTTTGTGTGCACATGCTACTCAGCCCATGAGTATTTACATGTGTACACTGGAGGAAGCAGGGCCTCCAGGAATTTGATACACCATCCCACTCAGGAAGAGAGCCCGAGTCACACACCAGATAACACCTCAGTAGAGTCGGGTGCTGGATGTTTGGTTAAAGCCACATGCATTATGCATGCCCTCTCACTGTAAAAGTACACATGTGTCAAAAGGCTCCCATCATCATCACTCCACTTGACAGATCCGCTTCCATGGTACTGGGGTCCCTCAAGGAGACCCGAGCTCAATATTAGACGGGAAATCAGTCATGACACTAATGAGGCCCAAGAAAAATGTTCTGAGATCCAGTCAGATTCTCTTTATTCCCAATATTCTGTGGGCTGGGTTGATTTTCAGATTGATTTCATCTGTCAAACAATTAAATTCTATTCAAGTCATTTTCAAAAAACATCTCATACTCGAAACATACAACATATTGTCAAGATAACAATCTTTTGTATTGCGTGCTGTAACTTCTCATAAGGCCCATTGAGACAGATCTTGCTTGTCTTCCCTCCCATCTGGCTACTTTCTCCTTTACATCTGTTCACTTCCTCAGGGGCCAACTTATTCTCTGCTTATGTCTTGGCTTGTTTTGGTAAACACAACTATCTTTGCATTAACTCACCCTCACAAGATTGTATCTGCTTTGGTGTCTTTTGATGAACAGAAGTTGCCACTGCTCTTCCTTCATGTAGGTTTCAGTATGAACCCAGAAGAGTTATACTGGGAAATGCCTCGCCAACAGGCCGTCGCCTTTGACCTGCAAATAGCAGGAAGAGGAGGAAGAACCTGAGGTTTGACCCTCAGGGGGCCGTTCCCAGACAGGGAATCTTGAGCGCTGAAGGAACATGTGTGGTTTTGATATCCGCTGTGCTGCTGAACAGGAAACAGGGGTGAATGGCATGGGGAATCATCTGTTGATCATCTGGGATATTGGGCACCTGTATCCTATAGAACAACAGTTTTACAAAGATTTAAAATGCTATGGACTATGGTTTTTGCAACAGAGGACTTAAACACTGTCAACGTAGCTACAATGATCCTACGCTGCTGTAATATTGCAACTGTGACATCTATGTGAGGAAATCTATAAAAAAAAGAGAAAAAACAAGTTCTTAATCAGTACTTAATTAAATTCACCACAACTTTACATTAAAACATAGAAATCATGAGTAGAGCTACAGCAAAATAAGCCAAATCATTTTTATTTCAGTATGAAAAAATGATGGATGAGCTGCAAATCCTTTGAATATTCAGATTTTTATATGCTAGATGTGAAGCCATGTCTTGGTGTGAGGTTGCTTCTATTTTAGTAGCAGGCAGGGAGGCTCGGGGGCTGCAGCAGACACCGTGGCGCTGCAAGTCCCGGGCAATGTTAGCCTGGCTGTGCTGCTCGAGGGGTTTTACACCTGAATGTGAGAGGGCCTGGGGACGTCAGAACCTTGTATGCCAGAAGACCCCCTACAGTGCCTGTCCCAGCCTCAGCTGTGCCTGCCTCCTGAACGCCTGTCAAAACAGGGATTTCTTTTGGTGAAGGGGCTTTAAGTGAGTCTTGGCTCTGACAGTGATAAATGGCCTTGTCCATCGAATATGAATTTTTCAGCCACAAAAATTACAAACCAAGATAACTTTATTTGTATAACGGAGCTGACGATAAATACAAATTCAAATTCAACACCTGATGAATTGGCACATAAGTGATCTGTACTCTGTAAAGGAAATCTCCTGGTGATTCTGTTGGGAATAAAAGAGCAACAGTGTGGTTTTCTGGTATATAATAGCCTGTTTGCTTTCAGTAGCTTCAACAGTGATTAGCCTTCTCCACGATAACAAAAGCGTACCTGTCACTCGCAACAGAATCACGCTACAGTCATGAAACACGATCTGCTAGGCCGATGGGCTGTGAACAGCAGCTTTATTGATTTTTTCTGAGGTGTTTGATATTGTCACATTTTAAAACAGCACATCGTATCTGTTTTCAAGGAGTCTAGTTATGAGCGCCAAAGCAAGCAAATTGAGTGAGCGGGGTACGGTAGGGTTTGCAGGGGGTTGGGTCATGTTGTAGGTTGTGACACATGCAGATCTTGTCAGGATCAGGAGGAGCATGTTGGGTTGATGACAAGGCAGAGGTGGTCAGGAAAAACTTGATCCCTTCCCTTAGGGAGGACCAGTGTACTGTGGCTTCCTGTTTAGGGGGACAAAGCCACGGTGTACCTCAAGACACTGTATCACCTCTACAATCCCACGTCAAGCCATCACCTCCCACTCTACCCCATGCATCCCAACCTCCACTCGCGCTTTGATTTCCAGCCAAAGCAAACAGCAAACCCACTGGCGGCCGCAGTCGCCATTCCCATGGTGATGGCGCACAAGGGCACAGCGTTGGCCTTGATGATTCAGATCTGCAGGGACAGACAAAGAGGCCAATTCAGAGCCAGCCGAGAGATCTGGATGCAGGCAGAGCTTTCTGCTGGACACTGGGCCTGAATACACAAGAAAAAAATCGCTAGTGTGCAAGACTTATCGCGTCCAATCAACCAAGTGATATTAACACATCCTGTCACTTGGAGGAGACTTACTGAACAAAGAGGGCGCTTGTCAGGGTTGGATGGGACCAGTAATAGGGGTGTAATGGGGAAGGATACAACTTCAGAAAGTGTAATTAGCTCTGTGTACTGTTGAGAGAGTCATGCTGTGTCTGGTCTAAAAATACAGTGGAGGTGTCATGGTAAAGAGGGTAGTATGCAGTCTTTTATTTGGTTTCAACTACCCTTACGTTCAGATCATATCTGAATCATATCAGATCATTCAGATCATATCTGAACTTAAGGGTAGTTGTCATTTTGATCTGTGTCAACAACAACAAAAAAGCTTCATTCTGTAATTCAAAGTTTTGTAACAAAACCAATGAAACATCAAAAAGTCAAAGGAGGGATTTTGCCATATTGTTCAAACATAAGGGGGTTATATAAAGTGTGTATATTTATTAAGTATCACAAGAAGTACTAACGAAACAAAGTGAGAACAGTCAAAATAGGTGAGATAAGTAAGAAGAAGTAAGAAATAAGTACGATCTTGCCTTTAGAATTAATCACATACAGTAAAGAGCATGTTGGAGTTGAGAAACTGAAACCAAAAATAGTAGGTAATTCTACCTGTAATGCACCAAATTACAGTAAAATTATAACAATAGCAACAATAATAACTGATTCAAGTAAATGTGAATTTTGAAATATGTTTATTTGAAGTGTACAGAGTTAGTGTAGCATAAATTTCCCTGTGACAACTAAAAAGTTTCCACGAAACATCACTCACGTCTATCACGTCTATTTCCCCAAATTCCTTAATACCTGTTAGCTGAAGTCCAAAGTTGGTCCAAGTCTGTTAAAGTTCTCAAAAGTAATTTATGAATGTCATTTTAGAAAAAGTCAAGCAGCCTCTAGAGAAACCAGCAGACAATAATAGCTAAAATGCTCCTGTGACATAAACCTTCTTTTGCAATTAAGCACAGCTCAAAGCACTTTCTATTAACGCCTGGGGAAAAAGGCCTGAGCTATGTGATCTGTAACTTGGACAATTTGTGCCAAATAAAACCTGAATAAATCAAAGCCATATTTCAGCGTTGCCTCACTGAGATGTAAATCTGGGGCTCAGAAATGCTCTGTGGCCTTGCCCTGGGACTGGAGGTAGTGTGTTATTGTTGATTAAAATGGATTAAGGGTGAGATTACAGTCTGTCTCCTCCCAAAGTCCGCTCTAAACTTGCCCAGCGCCAGCAGTCCAGGTCATTCTGAAGAGAAATAGACTCAGTGAGAGAGGCTCTTTCAAACGAGCTCTACAGTCTGTCTGGCTGAGTGTGGTTTCAGTGACACAGTGGCTTTTTCTTTTTTATTGGACCACAGGAGGGAGAGGGGTTGATTGAGAGAGTAGAAAGAATGAAAAGAGGGTGAGAGTGAGGGTGAGTCTGCGTGAGACCTAAAAGTACACTGATATATGACACCCAGACAGAGGGAGCTACAGCTATCAACATGTGCCTGGGAAATCTTCAGACTGACCAATCCTGTCTGCCTGTGGGCAGCGAGTTTGTGGACTGTGGCTGTGGTGACCAGTCCTCACAGACGTGGAAAGATTGCTTTCACATCTCTGCTGGAACACAAGTTCACGCATAAATAGCCAAAACAACTGTGACACTGATGGATGAGCTACATCAGTGAATAAATTAGCCGAAAAGCTCTGTGATATTCATTCATTCATGAAAAGATGAATGAATGTTACATACAACAGGGTGCTAGTGGTGCTTGGAGTTAAATGCTAACATCAGGATATTAAGGAAGCCTCCTGTAGCTCTTTAAGAAAGACTGACTTTCTCGTCAGCATGACAGCTACTGACAGGTTCTATCAGGAAGATGACAATGACATGACTGACACACATAAAGCCAAATCAGTGTTGAATTCACACTAATGGTGCAGTGTTTACGTTTTCATATGGGGTTAGGTAGTAATAAAGGCTGAAAACATTATTATTATTATTTAAAATGTGGTGGAAATCGGGACAATTTGGTATTGAATGTTGAAACCAGGACGTTTTATGTGTTTTACAGATATTTGTTGGGAGTTGGGACAATCCCAGAAAAAACTGATGATCTTAATCTCCTCATTGAAAACTGTTTGGAAAAGGGCAGGCACTTTAAAATCGTGTGATTTAATGAACCATCTGTCTACTACTGTCCATTATAGGCAAACTTCAACCAATCAGACCAACAAACCTACATACAGCATGATCAAACTCTAGACAAACTCTTACCCAAGTCCAAAGAAGAAGAGAGAAAACATCTTTTCCATCAAGAAAAGTCTTTAGTGTTCTTCTTTGTTCTTCTTTCAGTCAAGAAATGCTCTCCAGTTCTGATATAACTAATCATAGCAGCATCTACGCTAACCTCTACAATAGCCGTCTTTGTTGTTTTTCAAGCAAACAGTCACTTCTCAATCTTTCTCACACTATTGTGTTAGTTTGACTTAGCTTATTTTCCAATTTACTTGCTTCCTCCCTTTTTTAGTTTGTACACTTCTCCCTAGATCTCCTCCATATGATCGTGTGCTGACATTGAGAAGTTAACATGAGTCAGAGCCTTCCAGATTTCAAGTGGTATTTGTAGTCCCCTCACCTACAGTAAACACAAACACAAAGTACACAGGCTAATTGGTTTTACCAGTATTTGGACAGATTTTGTCGTGATGGTAGTGCTAGCAGTGCTAAATGGATCACCAAAGTCTTCAGGATTAAATGCTTGGCAAGTGAACAATGAATGCCTGTATAAAATTGTATGGCAACCCATCTAGTAGCTGTTAAGACAGACCAACCAATGGACCGTCCCTTTGGCTGAGTTCTCACCAACCATCTTTATTCAAGGCCGCACACTGAAGCGTCACCAAATGCTACTTCTGCTGGGTAAATCTGAAAGAGTTGCTATGTCGCACTAATCTCTTAAACTCTGAGCAGCTTTTAGACATAGTCAGATCATTGTTGTTGATGTGCTGGTATGTACAGTATGATTCAGTGCCAACATCTCCACCCTGAGAGCGAGATTAAAGGTTTTGTAGTACAAACAAACTGAGCTAAAAACGCTGCATACAATTCATTTTGAGTATTGTATTCATAAGACATTTTTATCTGAGAGCTGAGAGAATTTTCCTTCATGATGCAACTCTTCATTGATGGTTACATATTTATTAACTGATCATAGTCACATCAATCTTGCCTTCACTGCTCCATTGATTTATTTAATTGTGCTGTGTGTCATGACAATGCACTTGTGTAATTAAATAACATCCAAAAATAACATTTTATTCCTTAAGGCCCCAACACACACAGCCTGGTTAAGTAAACATGACAATTTAGGTTTCTCCTCAGTTCACACAACTGTACCACATTATCAGATAAGACTATGTAATTAGAGAAAGTGCTGTGAGATGTTACAGTGAAAGAGAACTGTTCAAAGAAACCACAATTACCTGGAGCTCACACACACATCGGATCACTTTTGTATTAGTAAATTTGATTTTTTAATAACTTTACTTTATTAATCTCGCATGTCTCAGTAGCATCCTGTGATTTAAGGTCCAATTAAGATAACAGGCACAAGGTCACAAAAAAGACAATCTGCAATTGGCTTGGTTACCCTGGGCTTACTTAGAAAAATCTTGAAGGGATGGCTGAAGTGTGTATAATCAGAGTGGTTTTGTTGTCACAAGGCAGTATTTATTTCTGTTTTTAATTAAGGAAAATGATTCCCATCTGTTAAAAGGTTATTGTTGTGCTCGTTATAAAAGGTTTCAGCAGAACAGTTGATTAATTGAGCATGTCTTCGGTGCTGCACTCGAGCTGAAGCTGACCAACCAATTATCATAATCCAGGTCTGTTTATTTTTTCTCCACTGCCAGTCACGCCGCGCTGGCTGAGCCGTTGGTTTTACACCGCGAGGCCTGGTGACAGGAGATGCTCAGTAGCTTTTGAGATGGAGGGGAGGAGGCAGGACAAGGTCTGTTCAGTCTGTCAGTCATCTAAAATGCTGTAATGACTGAAAGTTGATCTGTCTAGGTTGGCCGAGCAAGCTGTACACTACTCACGGGGATGAAGTAAACACTGACACATTCAGATCACATTAATTCTGAGCTAATTTATTGTATCAGATATGATTTGTGTTTCTTATTTTCAGGTTCATTTTGTGGTCCTTTAATAAGGCGAGACCACACAGTGAGGGGACTTCACAAATTTAACTTCACCACTGATTTTATGAATTCTCTAACGGAGAGGAAAATTAGTGCGGCATTGACCGCATGCTCTTGAAAACATTGGAAATGTTCAATGGGCTGAAATAGTAACATCTAGTACTTTTATTGGCCAAAAAGCCAAAAAAGTCAGGTTTCAACGAGGCTCTTTATTTTATGTCATCTTGTAAGCCACCATGTTTAGATGACACATTTGCTGCCTCTCCTTTTCAAACAAGTGAGCTTAGTCACATTTTGTGACCAAGTTGCTGCGGTGTGTCGACAAATGTCTAGTGCATTAATCAATTCATCCACAATTGTTTTATTTTCCAACAAAATGAAGTATTAACTGTATGTCTTCGGTTTTAATTTTTGGCAAGAGAGAGTAAATGTCAGAGTTAATAAGAGGTTATCGGGAAGGAAAAAGTAATTAAACTCCCTCGCCTCAGAATGAGTCCTTTTACAGTACATGCTGGCGGATATTTCTCCCTTTTCCTCTGTCTAGACACGCAGGGCAGGACCGCAGCTTACATACTGGACAAAAGAGCCATACAGGTCTCTGGAGAACTGTGAAGACTAATCCGACATTTTAGACTTCTTTGACCTATCTGGGTTGTATAAGTGAAAGAAACTGTTTGCGACTAGCTAGTCAATTTGAGGCTACAGAGGAGTTAAAAAATCCTTAACTCTAATTTTCGTAAAGGGGTAACTGCAGCAGGAGCCACATGAATGACTTCAATAGTGCTACAATCTGCAGTGGTGGAGCTCCATCAGCCTGGTAGTCTGGTAATTTCTGGCTACTGTGCAAGTAGCCAATATGAGTTTAACAGTGGCCAGTAAGGAAATTAAATTTCCTTTCCTGCCTCGTCCAGAAACCTGCTCCCTCCTGACCTTTGCTTCCACCTGTTATAGTCATGGTCTGCCTCATGTCACTCACCTCATAACATTGACAACACCACTCCACCGGGTGTTAATTGCTACATTCACTACTCTGTGTCCCAGCTAATAATCCTGGACAGCTAGCAACATGCGTGCCCTCGCATTAAACCAGTGGCACAACTAGTATCTCTGTGCCGAAGTTAACGACAGCAGATGTGATTATTTTCCCAGTACCTATTTTCTAAACACCTCTTTTCTATTGAAAAAAAAAAACAGATTTCCAGGTTAGCTCGACAAAATTAGTTACTAACGCTTGTAAAGATTTTCTCAGGAGAAAACACAATATATTGTTTGTTTCCTTTTGCTTGGGAGCGACTCAGTGGGAAATTGTAGCTATCAAGTCTAAAAAGAAGCCATTGTGCCAACATAAGGGGGGCATGTACCATTTGTAAATTTTACTCACACCAGGTAGGAAATAGTTCTTGAATCTTGTAATTACAAAACTTAAAATTGTTTATATCCATTTGACTTGAAAACATTTATTAGGCTGATCACTATATCCAGCCTGTCCTTTAGTCTGAAAAGTTTGCCACTTGTGTAAGTTGAAGGTTCATTCATGCATGGAGGAGGCATGAGGCTGTGACCCCTCATATTCTCCTCTAACACTGGAATGTAGGCTCCTGAAAGCATCATTAATTGTCAAATCACACAGAGACCCTAAACATTAGTGGCTTGCAAGAACATCCCATGAGAATACAGTCAGCAAAGATGAAAAAATATATATTGAGAGCATGTTAAGTCAAGCATTTTTAGATTTTTTAGTACATTCGTAACTTACCCTGAAAAAAATCTTGAAAATTCTCTAAGATTTTGAATAGTTGTAACTAGCATATCAGCAGTTTGTTTTTAACGGTATATTTTAAGCACAAGCACTTTGTGAAATATAATGTTTCAAGTTAAAATATCTATTTAAAGTGCTACTTTCAGCAGCTCATAAATTCCACATACAATACTCTCTCTGCCAAGAGACTCTTGCTATTTTTCTTATCTTGTACAGTATCAGACTGTGAAAGTGGAGCAATAACATCCTTGAGTGTGCCTTGCCAGGGCAGCAGCAGCCGTCTGTGGAGGAAATTAAAGTGAAATACATCTCCCTGCCTGGCTCATGCACTTCACACACCCATAAAGCACTTCTCCGCGATCGTCATCTTTACAGTCTACACATCGTTTAAGGAGATTTTTCATGTGGCTGAATAAATCAGTGTTTGAATATTTGAGATCTGCCTACAGCAACAACAATTAAATGCAGAAAGCGTTGCTGGAAGTAGAAAAATGGGGTTTGGTGCGTGATCAACAATCATCCATCCAGACTTCAGTTTACAGTTTAAACTGTGTATTTATTGGACACTAAATACAGATTAACTACTGTATAACAACTGAAGTTGAAAGGATTTCAGCATCAACATCAAATTATTGCCGTCCAAAAGCATCAGTAAAGTTTTAGGAAGACGTCTTTAGTGTTTGTGTCTGAAGCTCAGGTTAGTCAGAACTAGCCTGCGCTTACACTGAAAGGACCTTTTCATCCATGACAGAATGAATCTGATGCACAATTTGGAGAAAGCTGCTGACAGAAAATCAGCTAGGAAAATATTTGGATGTTCATACGCTCCCCCCAAACACATCACATGTTAAAAATACAGAAGTTCCTGCACATGCGTGCGGGATGAAGGAGCCAGGGCGCCTGGCCACCCTCTAGTCTCACTCCACCCGCCCCACACGCTCTGTAAATATCCCATCATCCCCAGGTGGTGGAGACACTAGTCAAGGCCAGGAAACTGCCAGCATGACAGACACATGTCTTACACTGCTCCCCCCTCCACCTTCCTCTTCCACAAGCAATACTAAAGACCCCCACCCTCAGTCAGACTCCTCAGTTAGCATGTTCATGAGGAGAGCCAACGGGAAATTCTGGTATATTTCAACCTGGCTTATTTCCCATAAACGTGGCCATTGTGACTCTAAAGGTCATGCTAACTATCCACTGAAGTCATTCAAGATTCAAGATTCATGGCTTGTACGTACTTCACTTTTTGAGAAATGTCTGTTTTAATTTACATGTTCTTTAGTTTGTGCTGTTGCTTGTCTTGTCCGGGACCTTTCCTGGTTTATTAAAGGTTAATAAATTTATAAATAAATGCTTATCTCTGAGTCTGACTTAGAGTAAACACAGAGAGTGTCCCAATGAAACAGCAATGTTCACATTGGATCTTATTACTTTCTATCACCTGGGTTATCATTTAGGTGAACGGCAGCCTTTCACGAGACATACAGTATTGCACATTCGAAAAACACAGCAAAAAACAAAATGGGATCATAAGTTCACAATTTCTGTAAGTGATTCAAATCTGAAGTGGTTCATTTCCTGGCAGCTGTTATAAAGTACATACAGTACATGTAGAACAAAGTAACTCTAACCCTCAATTTTACCGACCCTCAATTATAATTACTATTCCCTCAACCACATAGACAACATTTATATTGTAATGTCCCAAAAAGACAAAGAATATAAAGCTGCCAAATCATTTTTAAAATATATAACATTATAGAAAGTATTTAATTTAAAAACATTAAATTGAACATGATATTGAAAATAGCATTTAATCTGTATAGATTGTGTTTTGTCTTTCACAGATTTTATTATTTTAGAAAAATGAGGACAACACATGAGACCGTATGATTTTGTTAAGAGGAATCTGGTGATCGTGGTTGCCTAAACATAAAAGTGTGTATATTTTATTCTATTCTAATAAAATACAGATTAAACATATTAAGCTGTTTCTATTATGTAAGAGCCATTTGTATTTGAATTTTGTTCAGGAATTGTATACCTGGTTCCAGCTATGGAAATAGCCTGTAGAAACGCATATAGAGATTGTAAATACATTACATTGCTGTCAAATGCAACTGAGAAAAAAGTATCAAATAGATTTATTTTAATTTGTAAAGCTTAAAAAATGTTTGTCTACAATAAGATCTTGTGTAAATTTCTGTTTCATAATTATGTGCTGACAGGGACACAATAAAAGATTTGAAGCCAGAGATACAAACATTTGCACACTGAGAAAAGTCTTTTTAACCGATGCAGTGGGATTGCATACAGTAAAGCTGCCATGGTCCATAAATGTAAATCAGCATGCCTTTTTCTGAGAAGGAAATATATGGTCTGGTTATAGCAGAGGCCTCTGAGGATTGCTCTTACTCTAGAAACATCCTTCAAGATGATGCAACAGGTCAGCAGTCAGACACTGATGGCAGTCCACTGCTCCACTCAGATAAAAGAATAATAATAATAATATGAATGAACGGAATTTGTTTTTAAATCATTTCAAGTGAATCTTTTACATAATTTGGTACTGACTGTAAAGAGCTTTTAGTGCTTTCTTATGGAAGCTCATTGGTTTCTTGCCCTCATGAGAGACACCCCTGAAGCAATGCATCACAGCAATTTTAATGCTTAAAAGACTCAGAGGAAACGAAAAGTACTCACAGTGGACCAACGGCCGAAAGAAATGAACCAGAAACATATGTGCATGTGTGTTTGTGTGTGGGCATGTGCTTGTGCACTGTGAGATTTGTGACATTTGGCATATAAATACATATTATTCCTTTATTGTCCGCTTCAAGCAGTCTATAAAATTGCCACTGTTTTTGCGGAACAGAAAACAATAGCCTTCATATTTTTACATATGTTGAGCTCATTCCATAGTGGATATAAAGGCCTAATGGCTTCATTTGAAATCACTGAAGTAATTGTAATCTAAGATCTTATAGTTGTAGTTAGTAACACAGTTTGCTGGCAAGGTTTGAGCTCTTGACCGCCAGAGAACAATGTTTAAAACGTACGACTCTGAATCTTTAACCACCGTAACCTTGTGCAAATGGACTGCAAACATGCAAGATAGACATCACGGAGATACTGAACAAATTCTCTGATCTGTGGATGAAATGGCCAGTTCAGCTATTAACAAAACAGGCTACATTTATGTGCTATTAGGACCATTTATTTTCAAAGAGATGAAAACAACAAGCTGATTAGGTTGACATCACAACGCCCCCATTTCAATCTACAGTAAGAGCCTGTTTGTGCATTCGGCCAAACTTAGAGGAAAATATTCTTGCTTCAGATTGGATAATAACATTACAAATCTGATAAATTCTATCTAACTCATAGCCTATTAGATCTGGTGAATTTAACACTGAATAATGGTCATTTAGTTTTGACCAGCAGATTAAGGTGCATTCAAAGGTTGTACACAGGATGAGTCCAAACTATTTTTTTTCCATTATGCACAGTGTTTTTTGCAGACTTGTTGCTCTTTTGAATAACAAATTAGAAAAAAAATAAGCAAATAGCTCAGATGCCTTCTAATTTGAAACACTTTCACTGCACCTATATGTAATTTTAGAACTGTTATTAATATCACATTATACTACCTACTTACTGTTACAACATGTTGGAAATTCCGAACAAAACTAACAAAACAGTGTGTGTGCACATGTGTCTGTTTCTTTGTGCATATGTGTGTATCCCTGTGTGTTGCTGTGTTCATAAGAATTCCTGAGGGATAATCCCATAATTAGAGCAGATAGCACAGGAAGTTTATTCAGGTGGGCTTTTTAAACAGGCCTGTCTACCTACTCTACTGTATGAGAGACAAGCCAAGCACAAAAGCCTCGAAACAAGAGACTGTTTAGGTGCTTTCCACTGGTACAAGACTGTAAGATTATGCACAAGAATTCTATCAGAGAAAGTGTGTTTTCGCTGGTTGAATGTGGTGTATTTATGCGTCACCAAAATCAGCTGTCTGGGTTTAATCATTTGATAATGACTTCACACAAATTTTAATATGCAAATAGAAAGAAATATCTAGGGAGCTATTCGATCCAAGTTTTAGATTTATCAAGTTATCTGCTTTACTTGTGAGAAATTCTTGCTTTGCTATCTTTCATCGGTTTTATGTGAGCATTACACACAAAAATGATATTTAAAAGAAAAAAATAACATCTGGCTTGTGCTAAATCTACAACAAAATCAAGCCAGCACTTTTAGACACCCAAAACAAACTCACTCTGGGTCAAAGACAGGAAGCAGATGGCCTTCCTTCACTCTCCATGTGGGATCATATACCCTCCATAAGCCCATTAACACCTACGATACAGTAGCCACGCTGCCATGCGTTGCATTAAACCACAGTTGCACATCTTTAATCCGGTCATCACTGTTGTCTTTCTTGTTGAACACAAACAAAGTCCCATTGAGGCTGCGTGAAGCCATTAGTTGTAAATTGCCAAGAACAGTGTGAAAACCCAGTTGAAACCATGTGGTTTTAAACTGCCTCCTTCTCGCCATGTTTTTGGAATCACTTCCAGCTGCTCCACAGCCACTAATGGCACCTTGGGCCCACATTGCCGTCTTAACACTGGCCAAGTCTCAGCCCCCTCCTGCCCGCTAGAAGCTAAGGAGGTTTTCAACTACTGTTGAACAAATGATTTTAGCCCGTATTACGAGCAATAAAAAGACACCCTGCTGAGTGTCCTGAACGTTGTGTCCATGCACATGAGCAGATCCTACGTTAGTTTAAATAGTTTCTTTCCAGGTTGTGCCACTTCTATATGTTTAAGAGAAAGATATTTAATAATCAGGTTAAAGCCTTTGGTAATACTTTCATAGATAGTGTAAATGTGCAACACTAAACCTACAACTACAGTAAAAGACATCATTCAGTCTACCGACTGTCTGGACAAATCAAAAAGCACAAAAGACATCTTTGTGTATAGGTGTGTCAGCGATTGTATCAAATGTATGTTCAGTTTAGTTTTATTTACCAACAACACCTTAAGTGCCTTTGTTTTTTTCCTAATGCCCACAGCTGTATACGTAATTTACGCCAAAGTGTATTGTCTGATATTGGGTCAGTTGATAATGGTCAGAGTTCTACTGTTTATATGTGTGTTAACAGTGTTCTGACAGTTAGCAACTGCAACAGGATGATATGTCTTGGACAATAGAGGGTTTTGATGTAGAAGGAGAGCGCCTCCGTGGTGATCAATGACAGATACTGTAGTCTGAGTGACAACCTCAGTAAACAATATGCAAACACACACACACCCCAAACACAAATGCGGAAGATCTAAATAGCCTGGGGGAGATTTTGCACATACATACAAATGCATCAATGCTTGTGTTTATGTTGAAGGGACCTCACACAGTCTGTTAGAAGCTATCAGACATCATCATCTGAGAGAGATGCTAAAGACCTTTGACCCACCCACACTTCTCTCAGTTACAGAAACAGTCTAAGTTTACAGCTGAGTGTGTCTGGGGGTTGGCACTCCACACATACAGCACTCACAGGTGTGAAAACCACTTGTACTATACAATGTAATCCAATTTAAAGATCCTGAAAAGATACTGTCTTTGTAAAACTGTGTCGAAGTGGATTGAATCAAGCTCTGTGGTATTTTTGAGGCTGCAGTTTGGAGTAGTGTTGTGTTGGATTGTGTGTTATTACTGTACAGTTATTCTGTGAGAAATATATATGTTTATTATAATCATTTTCTCTCATTTCTTTTCGTTTTTTAGTGAATGTACCCAGGACTCTTCAGAAAACAGTATATAAATCATGTTACTTTTTTTTGCATTGCTCCAGTTATCATGGTGGCTACTCTAAGAAATCAGTGTATATTAGTGAAACCTGCAAGCGTGAGGCTACAGAAACTCCCCTGTGCATTACATGTATGTATTCATATGTGCATGTGTTAATTGACTGCTTGTGAACCATGTTGGCTGGTCAGATGGCCAATTAGTGCTTGAACTTTTCTGCTCCATCTCAAGAATAGGGGCACGGCACATCTGGTGTCAATACATCTTAATAACTTATTGTAATTCTCCTTTTCCTGGACTGAACACGCTGGGACAGAGGCCCATTTAAAAAGTTGTCAAGTGGTTCGAGTGTACATGTTTGAATGGAGCCAGATTGCCATCACTAGATCAGCAATGGTACTGCAGGAGAGAAAAATTTGCTCTTCTTCAGTTTGCAACAAGGCAGTAAAGCTGAGACTCTTATCATAGTTAAAATTAAGACTTTTTAATAGAATAATCAACAAGAAAAATGTAATTTGAAAGCATTTACAGACTTTTGGTACACTTTCATGCACAAAATATTTCGTATAATGTGGATACTGCTATCATAAACACTCCAAAACAAGCCCATTGATCATAAACTGTGTACTGATTTTTTGGAAATATGCGTTCTTATTATGTATTTACACTTTTCAACTCACCCCTAAAACTGAGGTTGACCTGTGCACTACAAGTTAAATAAAATGTATGCTAATTACATATATACATACACATTTATGTGGTTTATTGTCCTTTAAATGTTGTTTCCATGCAAGTTATGCCTCATCTAAAGCACTCTGAATCGCCTTTGTGTTTGTGCTATTTGTTCAGTTGGGTTGAAGGCAGTATAAAGGTGTGTGTTTGGCTTCTTCGGCCTGTAGATGAAAGTAAGGACAAGTTGTGGTGTTACAGTTTGGCCCCAGGGCTCAATTCCCTACATTCTTCCTCTCTGTCTCACACATTCCTGTAAGAGGAACAATACAACTGAGGTTCCCAATCATAATTGACACGCTGTCTGCATGTGTTTGTTTTGTTTGTTTATTTTACTGTGAGCTGTTTAATTGATGCTTTAACAATGCCATTACTCTTTCTTTTGCTGGGAACACAGCGTTTGCTTGCACAGGTCATTACATCCTCCATAGCAAAGCTAAGAGAAATAACAATGGCTAAATGTTCAGCCAATACTTTCACCAAGGTTAATTTTAACAGATGTTTAGGCGGGAGGGGGAAGTGGAATACTTTCTGACAGTGAAAGCTTTTGGAATTTCAAGGTCCGTGGAAAATTAAGATTAAAACATTAGATACGCAAATAGAGCATTTGTGTGTAAGTACTTGTGTCTTATTCAATACTTAGAAAACAATAAGTAATGCTGTAGAGAACAGATTGGAGGATACAGTCTTTAGGGAGTTAGAGAGTAAATCTATCCACCATGCAATTTACTGATCAGGCTTTTGGCTGGCCAGTACGACAAATGTCTTCTTCTGTAAAACATACTTATTTTAAGCAACCAAAACTATATAGTTTGCGTGTTCCAGCTTGGCTGTCTTGGATGTGACAGAGCATAATGTAAGAATTTCAATAGTCCTGGCAAAAACCAAGTAGGCCATTTATAGTATCAAAGAGAAAACCAAATATTGACGTCAAAGATGCAAAAATTGGCGGATGCTGTTGGTAACGCCTGGGCAGAAATGAAAGTGGTTTACACATGAACAGAAAAGACAAAAAAAGAAAATAGACCTCAGTCATTCTGTGACAGTGCCAAGCCCTATAGGGCAGAGCACAGGGAGGAGTTCCCCAGAGCACATATTACCTCATGATGTCCCATGCTGTGACAGCAGGCATGCCATCATCCCTTGGCGTCCTCCAACTTCCTCAGGATGTGATGATTAGGGAGGCTGACGTCTCTGGGATGAGACAGGCATCCAGAATCGCCTTGTAGACCGCTGGGTATGTGAGATGCTGTGTCAATATGTTGCTTTGTCCAGTAGCCTGAAATCACCTCCTGACTGCAGTATGGAGTGTTATGCAATAGTGGACTAACTGTGTGTACTACTGCACATTTATGATCATAGACAAAAATGACTTCATTAGTTTCATTAGACTATGATTAATTCTTTCAATATGCACTGAAGATTTGTCTTGAATCTACATCTCAAATATTTTGTTATCACTTTGTTAGTCAGACTACTAGCCTGTATATAGTCATAAATAGCGCTGCATTGGTTGTTAAACTAACAAGCTAAGGGCCACCGACCACAATCTGCGCAGAATAAAGCTCAAGTTGCTGTTTCTGTGAGCTCAGCCAGTGCAGTACATAATATGGCTGGCCACTCCAAAACCACAAGTTTTAGCCATATTACAAAAATCTGCTGAAAACCCAAAGCTCCTTGTGGCTCACAGAGAGGAAGTTAAGTTGGCTTTCCCAAAAGCCAGAAAAACAGCGGCTGTCACAGTTTACTCACTTTCAGAGGTGGCTTTTATAGAGGACGTACAGGGTGACACAAGAGTTCAAGCGCCCTGAGCCTAACTCTAACCCTACCCCTAACCCTCTGACTTCCTGTGGCTCTCTGGATTTTAATACCTTTACCTTCAGGAGCAGAATTTAGTCGACATATTGATTCACTATATTGGAGTGCTGAGACCCTGAGGACCTGCAGCGCTGACAGACTCACAGAAAATAGAGGGAGGGATACTGGGCTTCCTCCCTCAGAGAATAATCCCACCACCCTACCATTAGTATACATATACACACACACACACACACACATATATACTCTGTGCAGCTGTTGAACATGTGCATTTCCATACAGCTCAGCTAAAGACATGGACACGGTGACATATTCACACCTGTTAGCACCGGCAGCACCGGCCAACTCTGACTGACAGCTTCCCTCTGGCCATCATCACCTCTCAATCGCAAGAGAACTGTCCAAGCAAACAGTCCATCAGCGGTGCGTCGGAAGGCTCTGCCGTACAGCATTAGTATCAACAACCTTTCCACATCTCTGCTGATTACTGGACAAAGGGTCTGAAAAAACAAGAGAAAATGTCTTTTTGTTTGTTAATAGAAGCTCACTTACTGGAATATGAGCCACCGGTTGGGAATAATTGAGTATGTGTGTGTGATAGGACACAAATTACTGCTGTTTTCTGTTTCTTTATGTGTGTCCTGCCTGTGTAAGTTAATGTGGATCAACTCTATGTGATTTGTGGCCTTATAATATTAAAAAGAGGCATCAGCTTTATTACTTCGCTAGATTTATGGTTTGATTTTATAGATCCTGCAAGATGTTTTTTGTGCTTTTTGATTTGTCCAAAAAGAAAACTTCATTCAAAAGATTATTTAACATATGAGAAAACTCAAGACATTAAAAATACAAAAAATGAATGATTTCTTTCACATATGCATAGTTTTTTTGTTTGTTTGTTTGTTTGTTTTTTTTAATATTTCTGGTCTGTGTTTTTCAGATTTAAGGCTAGGAATTAAAAGTTTCGGTGTGGGGTAAGACACCACACTGAAACAGGTGTTTTTTTTGTTTTTTTTTATTCAAGAACCTGTAGTGTCTTACCTTATTTATGTTATTCTACATTTTATTCCCAAAAATATGTCAAATATTGATTTTTTAACAGTAGTTTTGGTGATTAATGGATGGTAAAAACTCTAACATGTCAACAAAATGAAAAACAAGAATATTGAACTTGGCTATATTCAGTGTTGAACAGTGATTTCTGTTCTGAAAATGTATACACATTAGCACACTTCAATGAGGTAAAGCCTCATTTGCATATTTAAACATAAAACTGGGAAAGTTTGATGTTTCAAAAACAGCCAAAGAATTGTTCTCTTTGCTGCTCCTAACAGAGCCATATGTGCACCCTTTGTTTGTTTTCATATGTGATGCAGAAACTTAACAGAGCTGTAAAGGTTTATTTAATGTGTTGGGAGGAATTGGTCCTGTCAGTGGTGAGAAATAGGGAGATAAATTGTCTGTTATCATTGATGAAGATCATAAGGAGTGCAGAGAGGAGATGTATAGGTATATAAATCTTTGATAGCTCCTCTCAACTCTGCGAACATTCTGTTGAAATATTAAGATCTCACGGTTCTTCATTCAGATGACAGATTTACATGGTCGCAACGTAGAAACAGATCAACAGAATATCCTTTTTCAGCACTGAGGGCCACAGTGGACATAAATCCTATGAAGACCTAAACTCAGCGACACCATCTCTATCTCTCTCTCTCTGTGTCTCAGGTGATTAAATGGCAGCTGTTGCTCGGCATTGAGGGAGACAGTATGTTAAACACCTCTGTTGCATGAACTCTGATCCCTCATTGTCTGCTTATCTGCACTAAAGACCTACAGATGGATGAGCCCAAAGGGGGGACGAAGGCTGTGTGGTAAAGTCATCACACGGTGATGTAAAGCAGGCCCATGCTGAAGCTTCTCCACAAGTTCAAAAGGAAATGAAATACTTATTTGATTTTTGTTTCACTTTTTTCCCCCCATGCAGCCTCCTTCCCTTCCATCCTGCCCATTACCAGATTTATTAATGTTATTCTTGAGATCGTCTGCATAATGTATGTCAGAGATTTACATGGTTGACCAGATTCTGGTCCGCTGTCAAGGTCTGACTCGAAAAGCTGCTGAGTCCTTTGTTTGACCCAGAGGACTGAAAAGGATCTACTGATGTGTCTAACTGTCCTCCAAATGACAAACTGCTTGTGTCCTCCATGTGGAATCTTAAACTTGTTTTCAAAGTAGTGCACATAACAGTGACAGTTGATATATTATAAATCTGATTATTACAACCTATAATATGGAACCTTACTGAAGTACTTTCTGTCCTTCGTCCCAGCGAATCAACATTTATTCTCACAATTTGGAGATCAGGATCATAACACACCATCAATATAAACTAATATTTAACTATTCACAATGAGAAAAATCTTTTTTAGGTTATAGAAAATATTTTAATGCGTATAAATATCGTAGGAACACTTTTTAGAAAATTTGGGACAGTTGCAGCAAGAGACTGGAAAAGTGGTGAAATGCATCCCAGACAGGTTGATGTAAAGATGAGGAAGGGTTCACCACTCTGTGAAAGACTATGTGCAACAATTAAAAATAAGGTTTGACAGCATGAAATTGCAAAGAATCTGCAGATTTCAGTACATAATATCGTTAAAAGAAATCTCTGCACACAAGGGACAGGGCTGAAAACCTGTGTTGGATGGTGGTAATCTTTGGGCCCGTAGACGGCACTGCATCAAAAACAGACACGATTCTGCCATTGACATCGCTGCATGGACTGAGGAACACTTCCAAAACCATTGTCTGTGAACACAGTTCATTGCTGCATCCACAAATGAAACTCTACTGCTACTAATACTATGCAAAGAGGAAACCGTATATAAACCAGATCCAGAGTTTTGGCGCATTATGAATCATAAAATACAACAAAGGAGACCCCAGACTGCTGAGCAGCTGAAATCCTGCATAAAACAAAAATGGGGAAAAGATTCTACTTTCAAAATTACAGTAACTGGTCTCCTCAGTTCCCAGATGCTTACAGAGTGTTGTTAAAAGATGAACAAAGCAGTAAACATGACCCTGTCCCAACTTTTTTTAAATTAGTTGCTGTCTTTAAATTTAAAACAGTTAATTTTCCAAAAACAATATTTATAATTATACACAGTGTACCAACTTATTTGGGGGTCATTCTAATGAAAACACAGTTATACATATTTTACTCCATTTCTGCCATATTCTGTAAACAGAGCCCCCCAAATCTTACACCAACACCGGACCTTTAAACAACAACTCCTCTTCCACAAGCTGAGCTGGCCTTGGTTATCTCACAGTTTGGAGACAGTTATGTGATATCTGGAGGGGTTGGAGGCCATCCCAGGTTATCACCTGTGCCTCCTCCACCACTGCTCCTCCTCTCCGCCTCGAGAATTTTAACAGTTTGCATAGAGCCACCGCGCGACTGATAAAGTCCATTCAATTAGTCAGTGGGAGTGAATACAGAAACTACAATATGACCTGAATTTCCGTCTGCTGTGTTTCTATATCAGCCCTGTCTGTAGTGTTAGCAACCAATGAAAAACTGAATATGGTGCAGAATTTATGAAAAACACTATAAACAGTAGCAATGTATGAGGTTGTATGCAATGTGCTCAAACTTATGTATGGTATCTTCTGTTTTCATGAGCTCATCGTTGTTATCCACCACTGAGCCTAAGACCCATGAGGTCAAGAGGCTAGCATGATCCTTCCTCCCCTTTATGAACAGTTAGAGTGTATTCTGACATCTCAGGGCTGTTGTCCAAATGTCTCCTTTCACACCACGTAATCGTAATGTTACGGCACAGAGAGAAGCACCAATTCACTTCGTCCCTCATCATGATTTTAAAAGTGCATAGAGTTCAAACACATATACCCTCATGTGATCGTGACTATTGGTTGATGGGCCCAGCTGCTTGGGGCCAGTTATTCAGCCATTAGTCCTTTGTTGGCTAACAGCCCACACCACCGGCTGTGCTATCACCCAAGCCAACTATCTGATGACTGTGGAATACTGATGCTCAGCTGTGGGGCTCTGTGAGGGTGAACCTATTGCCTTTTAAAAACTTCAAGGCTCTTTGTGTGTGTGTGTGTGTGTGTGTGTGTGTGTGCGTGTGTGTCTGTGCCAGTCTCTTTTGTTTTGTGTTTTTCTCCTAATAATAGGAGACCAAAGAGAAATATATTGCCAGAGAACTGGGTGGAATAAGTTGAGGCTTACACATTGTTTAGTGGACGGAGCTGTTTTCAAACTCTGCGTTTGATCCTTTTCAATTACTCTGTTGTGTCATGGCTAATCAAAAGCTTTATTACTGAATTTGGTATTGAGAATTTGGCCATAACTATGAAAATTTGTAAAATTGTCACTTTCGTTTTGCACAAATACACTAGCCTGTTAAAAACTAAATTCACAAAGAACATTAGAACTGTTTAATGTTAAATTTCCAGTTAAATTTTATGTCATTGTGTCATGAGGAATCGATCTCACTGAGAATGAGCCTCTGACTTAACATGAACCATATTTCTGTCTCCCCTAACAGTTGATTGTAATCTAAGCAGACAGTGGCCCCATCAGGCCAATGAATTCTACAAATCACATTCAGGAAAGAAAGGTGGAGCTCATTCACTTCAGATACTTAACGTTCAAACATTCATTTTAGTCAGTATGTTCATTAATAACATTTAATTACATGTGACCTTCCTGTTATCACCAGCTAAACATCATGTAATTCAAGATACATTGTAATTAGTCTGTATTGTTTGTGCAAGTTTTATGTATACAGTTTGGAAATCCATCCTACGGGGCATTACAGGTTAGAGTAAACAGGCTATTTTTCAAAGCCAAGAGCACTTCTAGAGCATATTTATAAATGGTTCGATTCAGACATTTCATACATTTCATTATAAACTGAAGTTTTTTAAGACCTCAAACCTTCTCCCGCAATCTTGATTTGCCTGGAAATATTGCTGCTGTCGACAAAAGAAAAATATACATGCTTGATTTTGGAAACCAGAGACAGAACATGAGCAGGCTGCCAGTGAGCAGCAGTAATAACGAAATGACTGCCCCTGGCAGGAAATTACACGCATGTCGTTCCTGGGCATCACAGGGTAGTGCTGACTTGCCCAAAATAGGCCCTGCCAGTAATAACAATATTACACACAGATCTCTCTATGTGTGTGCAGGTTAAAAAAGCAGAGGCTGGCAGCAGTTCCTTCCCCTCATTATTTCCATCTACTTCCCCTGCTAGAAAATCCTCAATTCTCTGATGCCATCTCTAATAGCCAAGACAATCAACAAGTCACAGGCTGATCCTCAATAAGAGCTCCAGCTCTGGATGCTGGCTGACCAGAAATGAAACGGATGATCTCAAGACATATGAGGTGCCACGGTTTGAGGCAATAAGGACCACAGGTAATGGGATGTACATACTCTCTGATTGGCCAAGTTAAATATTGCCCTTTATGTACAACATAAATTGGATTTTTACCCAAAATACATGCAATGTTATGAGTCTCCTTTGCAGTCACAGGTTACCCTGACGTCATATAGTAAAGAACTGGAGGCTAACATGATATTTTGGGTCACTGAGTTTAATATTGCACATTTTGCATACTTTTCTTTGCTTGAGAAGTTCAAGCAAAAAAAAAATGTTCAAGCAAAAAAAAATGTTAAACTTTATATTGGCTATAATTAATAGTTTTATAATAGTTTTATAATATTTTTAATAGTTTCTTATAATAACTCTCAATGCTCTCGTATTGAATCTTTGAAATGGTAGATAGACAACTTAGCAACTAGTTGATGATGTATTTAGCAGCTAAAGAACCAGCTACTTCACTGAGGAGTTGACGGAGACCAAAAACGGAGCCTGGATATTGGACTCACATTCACCAGGTGGACGCTAACACTAATCAAAAAGTTGCTTTATATCTGCTAGATGTGTAAATAGGTGATTGTTCGCTAATATGTTATATGCCATTTAAAAGATAATCATATATGTTGAGTTCACGGCTTGTTTCTGCTGCCCCCGAGTGGCCAAAAAGAAAATGTTATTGCAAGTTTAACATTACCTTTTATCATTTGGACTTGAAACTATAGGCTTGGGACTCGATGCTTAACTAAAACCTCCCTACACACTGGCCATAACACAAATGGTTAATTTACAACTTTAAAATTTCCTTCTACCATTAATTTTATTTGAATGCTCATTTGCATTCAAAACCAACAACCTGACAGTGTTGTTTCCACTCTGGAAATCATCAATCATCTGGTTATATCAATCATCCTATTATGGCTGGGACTGAGGAGAGTCGGGGGTGTTTCTCATACCTGTATATGTGCATTTGACCGATTTACGACTTCATAGTTTATGGCTTGCTGTTGAACTGAAGTCATTAATACACTTATCTTTGACATTGCCTAGGTTTGGGGGTTATTGCAGACAAGGCTGTGGCTCACGAGAAGCTGGATTCATTTATTTAAACTGTGACCACCCCTCACATGCAACACTTAGTGTGCTGGTTTCACATTTCACCATACCAATGCATGCTCTCATCACAAGGACAAATATACAGCCATGTGTTTCCCCATTGCATTGAAGCTCTTAATGGCTACATTGCTTATTTTGCCCCACTGCTGAAGAGAACATGAATTGTCTGGGGTTCACGCAGGAACCCACCTCAGCAAGGCCTAGTCGGGGGCTCAAGGTCTCTCTGCTTTGTCTGCTGCCACTGTACTCGACTCAAGAATCCATATCTGTGGAATTATAATTGAGGATAAATATTATCAAGTGCAATCGGAGAGGGTGTTGTGTATTTGTGCTGGGGCCAAGAAGCTGTGAAACTGAACACCGGCTTGGGCCCTGACCACAGTACAGCTTAGTTGGAGGCAGAGGAACCATCTTCCTCTATGGGCCACCGCAGGCATCAGGGAATACCAAGGTGAAAGGTCAAGGTAGAAAGTGATGTCATTTCCGCAACTAAGACTGCGTTTCACTGGCTACAGCTAACATATCTCTGAAGAATGAACAAGCCAATGTTCAAAACAAATATGGAGGCTGTGGATTACTTTCACTCAGGACAGCCCTGTTCTTCAGGGTCTTGGTATTGTGACGTTCAGCCTTTTCTTCAAGTCTCTCATCACCAGGTGGAGAAAAACAGCCCATAATCCAAGTTCTCTAATCTTGTACAGGATAACTGTCAGCACCTCCATACACCATGGAAGGCTTCCCCGGCTTGTTACAACAGTGGCACCAGTAGTAATCAGTCTAATCCTTTGGTATCCATGGTAAACAAAACCTCTTGCACAGTCATTATCTATTCACAGCCAAATGCCGTCAGATAACAAAGCACATCAGGGAGAGAGAGAATGAATGAAGGGAGATGCAAGAAAGCTAAAGTGAAAGAAAGATAGAAAAGTGTGAGAGAAAGAAAAAGGGAAAAAAGACAAGGGGACAAAGAGGAGAAAGAGAGAGAGAGAACAGTATTTAATTGTGTTATATAACACTCTTTGCTGTGTGCCAGGCAGCAACTGTTTTCTCTCTTCCAAAGCAGAGTTTTCTGTTGTAAGAGCTCCAGGCATTTCTCAGCCTTGATGTCAACTGATACTCTTCTGTTTGATTTATGTTACATGATCCAAACCCCTCCAAGAATTAAAACTATACACTGTGAAATTTCTGGAAATCTTACGTAATAACAATTTAGTGACATTTAGATGTATAAAGATGGCAAGCACTCCAGTCTTTTTAAAGAACAGCCATCCGTCACTGGGCAGAAAAGAGAAACAAAGTCAGGGCTTTTAGGGACAAACACACACCCACAATCAGAGTAGAGAGACAAAACCTGGGTGGGAACCTGACAGGTCTGCTAAGTCCTCCTCAGTCAAATCTGGACATGTTTGCCAAGGGCTAGAAAAGTAGGTAGCTCTAAGCACCA
The DNA here is from genome assembly GCA_946959425.1 of Argyrosomus regius. Lineage (NCBI taxonomy): Eukaryota > Metazoa > Chordata > Actinopteri > Sciaenidae > Argyrosomus > Argyrosomus regius. The sequence goes on along the minus strand of OX336897.1, from coordinate 12,564,885 downwards.
CCTATAAAGTGAAGGTGAAGTGCTAATTCTTCATGCTGGGAAACTAGAAACAGCTGAAGACCTGCTAAAGAGTAGCAGAATGATTAGCAATTGGGTTACAGGCTAGTGTGCTCAGGTTAGGTATAGATGTACTATAATATATGTTTATTTGTAATCTCAACCACACAAAAATGTAGCTGAAATTAAAGAAATGTTTCTCTCAGAATGCAAAAAACAAAACAAAATATAGGTGGTATTAAGTGGTAGCGGCAGCTATCTGGTCTTTCTTTCGTAATTTCAGATATGCAAAATGATTCACTCATAGTGATCGCTCGCTATTCGAAAAATAAATTGGATTTAAAGAATAATACTGACCTCAAACATCTCAATTAGAGACTTTTTTTTTGAGAGACAGCGAGCTCAAATAGTCATTTTTTTTCTGGACTTTTATTTAAATGACTGTGGAGACATCTTCAACACTAAGAACACTGTTACACAGGCTAGTAAATGAGCTTCAAATGTACACTGACCAATGAGGTATCTTATCATGCAGTTAGAATAGTTTTGTATAAGGCATGCATTTGTTAGTACTGTACTGCGTCATGCTTCGTGTGGTCCGTGTGGTCAGTTGTTGCAATGATGCAAACTGACAGAGCCACTATGCTACAGCGCTCTAATATTATTTCCACACAAGTTTCACGTTTAAGTATGTTTATAATATGTACGTGTGTGTAAGCTGTTGGGAAAATACATACCCGTACACATGATGTACTTATTTGTGTAATAAAGACAAGTTAAGAAATGTATCTGTCTTCAAGAGACACCACCCCTTGCAGGCCTATTTGCAGCGGCCCATGCAGGACAAAGTCACCCGTGTTATATATCTCTATACAACACATGTAAAGTGATGGTAGGAACATTAGCCGTGATTTTGCTATAGCTCACGGGCACCTGATATCAAACATGACCACCTGAAACAACAAAACACTGGTATTAGAGCACAGCAGAAGATGTAACATTAGAGTATTTGTCTCCCAGCCTTGAGACAGCGCACCAAATTGTTTCCCTACAAACAAAATGCACTGATGAGGAATTCTGGCTTGTATCCAGTGCCTTTACCTTTTCTACAGTGCCTTTTTCCCATAACAAAAGTCAGCGAGATGTACAATGTAGATGTAACTCAGCGCCTGACACATAACCCTGTCTTGCCTTTGCTTCTTCTTATTATTTGGGAAATGCAAGACACATTTCTGGGCTTTCTCAAACACACTCTCATCTTACCATAACAATCTGATTCAATATGTGGTTTTATTGTTATGGAACGCAAAAGGCTGAGTTGTCTGCCTGTAGCAGACAGTTTGGTATCGAAATACAAGCTGTAGTAATAAATCTGGTACAGTTAAGATTTCTCTGCCCAGGGTGAGTTTAGCAACAGGCTCTACCTGGACTGGGGACCCAGTATTGTGCAAGAGCAGCCAAACTTTTAATTGTTTTATCTATATTTTAGAGACATAGACAAGAGAGGAGAAGTTCAGACTGAGAAACCAAAGATGGCATGCTTCAAATATCTCTTTGACTGCATAAATGTTCTCTGCAATACTGTTGCCTGTACTCTGTTATACATCTCACAGTGGTGCTGCTTGGAAACCTGTTCATATGCATGGCAAAAAATTAACTCACTCTGAAGTCTTGAAATGCTGTGCCTCTCATAATCCCATGTGGTATGTTCCCACTTAACTAGTAATTGTATTTTCTCTTCACGTATTTAATAGAACAACATGGCAGCAGTGCTCTTAATTTCTTCCTTGTGCTTGGAGGACAACCTAAGTGTTGAGTGCAGGGAGAAGTGCACACAATTAGCTAATATAATTCACAGATGTGCTCGCTGAGGTTTTTTTTCTTCTCTCTCTCTCTCTCTCTCTCTCTCTCTCTCCCTCATCTCAGCCATGCACAGCAGGCTGGGCGACCTGAGAGTTTGGACACGGTCTCTGCTCTCACCCCACTGTGACCTACTGGCACATACATTTCAGATGACGTAGTAATTAAAATACACTAATTTGATAATAATGCAATAACAGCAGCACCCTGAAGGGCTAATTTAAAGAAAACATTTTCCCAGACCGCCAGTAAAGCATATGTAAGGCCCCATAGAAAATACAGTAGCCTGTTGGTGTGCTTTCTGGGGTCTCGGGGGTATTTCGGGGTACTGATTTCATACCACAATCATTAAAATCTTAGCTCCCTTTTGGCTGAGAGCGCCTCACTGGCGACAGCGCCTGTGAATGATATTGGATCCCCAAGGTGTAAACTTGATGAATATCTGAGGCTGTTTTGCAAAGGGTTAAGTTTGAAGCTCCTCCACAGATCAAGGCACAGTACCGATTCAAAGCTGAACTTCATATTATTTTAACTGGATTGCAAAGTTCAGAGGGCATCTCTGAGGGGTTAATAGATACATAGGAGTAACTCAAGACAAGTATAAAGGGGAGAATTGATTAAGATTGCTGACCTAGATTTAACATTGCTCAATTTTTAAATATTATTTTGTGACATCATCTACCTTTCCTCAACAGCTCACAGAAGAGAGAAACAGGAACCATGTGGAGAAAGAGCATGGGATTACATGCAACAAGGTTTGCTAGGGACAGCAGGAAAACTGATTTTGTTAAAAATATGGTTTAGAACAAAACCAAATCATTTTAAATAGACGGGTCAAATTCCACAAATATTCTTTAATACTGGTTTCAAGTTAGTCTAATTGCTCATTCATCCAAAGTTTTAAAAAATGGACAATCCTGACTGGAGTTCGGCTTTCCTGGTATGTTAATGACCCAGCAGAGCTACTTATTTGGAGACAAAATGAACCCTAAATCCCCATCGTTCAGACTCTTGTATAACAGGTTTAGCAGTTTAATATCTAATTGGCCTAGAAACCAATTCTTCGTCCAAACTTTGCAGAAAACATCTATATTATTTAAGTGCTGAAAGTTTCATCCGATCCTCCAATGACGTACAACGTATTATTTCTGCACATCATTATTTAGCTTTGTGAATCATAATAACCTCATGCTTGCGACCTGATGATCCCAACTGTCCATCACCCATGAACATAATTAAATGTGAGCCACGATGCACAGTAATTTTGCCCCTAATTTCTTCCTCATCAAGAGACAAAGACGAGAAACAAACAGAGAACAGGGGAAAGAATTTGCCCCCTTTGAAACACTGGCACGGTGGCTTTGAAGCCTACAGAAGTGGAAGTGAAAGTGATTGAACTTGCTCAGTGAGGCCTGTCCTACAGGAATGAGTTGTGCAAATTGCAGCTCATGACCCATTTGTGGGTGTGTTTATTAACCCCATGAACAGTACGTCCACATTTGGGTTTGTTAATGAGCATCGAGGACATGGCTAGATAGCACATGTTAGCATCACCTTAGCCTGGTGGCGTGGAGCTCTGTTTTTTAGTCTGTCAACTGGGGTCTTATCTACTTCATCATGATTTATAGATTAGATTATTTATTTGGGTGTAATCTGGAAACCCTACAGTCTGTGAGACTCTTACAGATATCATTTGACTGCAGACTCCCAGAGGGTGGGCGCTGGCATGGTTTACTTTCACAGGCGCATGCTTCCATTTGTCATTGTTATGCTAAACACTGCTTTGGTATAGAGGAAATTGAATTAAGGAGCCATCCAGCAAGCAGTCTTATGGCTGTCTTGTCTTTATCACTTTCATCAGCCTGATCAAAAACACATTGAGCTCCCACCAACAGAGGGTCAGAAAGTCACGTAACCTTAGGCAGGCAGCCATTTCCTGAGCACTCCATCATGGATAGCCTCTTTTAGCTTTGGGCTGTGGTGTAACATGAATAAGAAGAAAATTACTACTACCTACAGAAGTGATGCAGGTGATAATCTATTGTATAACTCTCTTTTTAAGTGCACATACATAAAAGGGTACCAAGAATTACTTCATTTAGAGTCCTTCCAGTGAAAATGGTCCAGTGATGTCTGTGGATTATTCAGCAGAGACATTTAAATGACATTTTTCAAAGGGATGACAACAGAAATGTCCAAATTTGGGAAAGTAAAAGCAAAATATTACTTAGGGTGAGAAAATATATCTTGTTTTTAACCAGCTTATGCCCATAAATGAGTTTAGTCTCAGAGGAGATGAATGTAAACACAACATCCACATTGCTGTACTTGCTGCCAAAACCCTGTAGAGTAAAATATTCTACTGTCACATCATGACAACACTATTTAGGACTACACAAAGTTTATAGCTATATAGCTGAGGAAATAATCCAGTTCGACAAATTAAAGTTTAGACAATTTAAAGTGATATTACTTAGTGGTTAGCCAAGAAGAGGAGGGGACAGCACTGAGACCATTAACACACCAGCATGACTCAAATAAGATACTACATTTGAAATGTATTATCGTTATTTCATAATATACAAAACAAGCACATGAAGATATTTATGCTATTAAGCAGTTTTATTAAGCACACATGTAAGAAAACAGCTAATCAAAAACAGAAATGATCTGTAAATATGTTGAACATTTAATGAAGAATAAAAGAAAATGGGTAAAAAAAGGAAACTAACATTATTATTATTCAAGCCAATGGAAAGGAAAAGTAAAAAGCAAAAGGAAAGCAAGTGCAAATGCTTTTTACAAACATGATACATCAAAATAAGACGACTCAATGGTGATACAAAAAAGCGGAGTGGAAGTGAAAACGACACATTATACTTGATGAAGTGATTTAGGTCAGCTGTGAATTATTCCACAGTTTGTACCTGAGTTTTTTCTGCCTCTTTGAAACAGACAAATTCACATTACAAGTAAAGTGCAAGAAAGCAAATTTAGGGAAATGACACATAATACAGAACAAAAACGCATAATTGGAAAAAAGTTCTCATCTTCATTCAGGTCAGATGAAATGTGAACTACACACTTACTCTGTGGCAATATGAAGCTTAACATTGGTGCTCTTAAAAAGGCACATCTCTGCATAAATATGTGAAAAAATACAGATTATATGACCCATACATACTGCTTCAATACTGGTGATTTATCATGATTGTAAACTTCGAGAGAACTGATTTGAGAATATAAAAAAAAGGAAGCCAGACAAAAACTCTTTATTGTCTCTGACGCTCTTGCTTGAAGGCCACAATGAACTTCCAGGCTTCAACATAGTGGGACAGGAGGATCTCCTCTGGGAATAACTCCTCCACATCAGTGGGAACGTCCAGGTCTTTGCGCTCCATGTAAGACACCAGCGTTACTTTGAGGCTTTAAAAGACAAGAAATACAGGTTATACATGTACGGAATTTATAGAAAGCTGCAAATGTTGGAAAATGACAAATAATTTACTGTAAAAACATTTTGTTTTACCCCCAGTCAGGGCTTGTAGGTATCAGGTGCATCGGACTTGTTAAGAACCAGCAGCAGGAATTCGTGCAACTCCAGCAGGAAATTGTCAGCGCTGTTCTTGGAAAAGAAGCCAATCAGCAGCCTGTGCTCGTCCTCACTCAGGGCCTGTTTGTACTTCTCAGAGACTCCCACAAATGGATCCTGAAGAACAAAAGAACATATGGAATAAGCAAAGGAAAAAATAAAAACAATACTGCACTTTTATACAGAAGTAGTCATCTGTAAGCTTTGTGTAATGTCTTACCCTCTTGAGACGCAGCATATGTTCTGATTTGAGTGAGGCCAGCAGCTGCCACAGAGCCACACAATGCTTTAGATAGCACATGCTCAAGGCCTGTGGGCAAAACAGAGAGATCATTAAGTTCTATCTCATATCTAACACATAAGAAAAGACCCACACCAATTAGGACCAGTTGACCAAGGACACATTTGGAATTTGTGTTTGTACACAAAGTAAAAGAACTAAAGTTTATTCTGTGGAAGTGAGACAGCATGCAACAGGATGAAATAACCGGTGTCTCAGATAGGCCGACCTTGAGGATATGCGGAGCCATCTGGTTCTCCATCTGCAGCACCTCCTCCAGGTAGCTGGACAGCTGCATGTGAGGATCTCCCCCAGTCATGGCGAGGAAACCAAGGGCCACTTCCAGCGTGGACAAGGCCTCACACACCTCACTGTAGGAGTGCAGCTCCCCAGCCATGGCAAACAAGGTGAGACTCTGGAGAGGCTCCTGTTGGCACACAGTCACGTTATTTAAACCTGTTTCATATAATGTACATGAATAATGAATAATTCTTCCAGTGGGAACCTACTGTTCTTTATATCACAACTCACTTGCTCGACTTTTGCTTTTACATCCTTCAGGATAATCTCATAGTTGCGGTCATGTCTGTTCACTAGCGTTGGAATGCCCTGTAGAAAAAGGGACAGGAGCATATGGAATATGATGTTTTAACATTTTTTCCAAACAATCAGCAGTTGTTTTGCGGTAAAAACCACTGTGATTTTCCCCATTTGCTCACATTGAGAGTGATCAGAGGTTTGCCCAGTAAGAAGCGAGAGATGATCTGGTGCTGGATCTTGGGCAAGTCGTACTCGTGAAGAGTCTCCTGGCCTTTCTCAATGCTGTACTGGGTGTTGGACAGAACCAGGGACATTAGGTCCCTCTCCAGCTCATACCGAATGACATGCAGGTCAGTCAGATCTGCAGGGCTCACTTTGTAGCTACAGGAAGGGATAAACAGAGCAGTCAGCCAAGAGACAGTTGAGTATATCTGCAAACGTTTTTTTTTCTCCACCCCTTTCTGGCTCTGTATGGTAATTAAAAAGTTCATATCTCAGTAAAACTATTAAACTAATGTACAGCAGTCTACATTTGGGAAAGAAGTTCACACACTGTCTTCATACAAGTGAGAAAAATATGGCATGAGCGCCCCCACCTGGTCTCTTCGCCAGTGTGTTTATCCACAGAGTAGACCAGGTCATTGTGCAGGGCGATGAGGTAGCTGACAAGGGCTGTAGAGCACAGGCCTGGGCCTTGTCTTCGTGGTAACAGCACTTTGAAGTCACTGTTGAGGTCCAGGTCTTTCTGGCAGAACTCAGCTGGGATCTTAATCTCACCTGAAAGAGAAAACGTTTCAATTTAAGTCAGATCATGACTTTGGACAGGCCAGCGTTAGTGTAACAAAGTTTGCTGTATGTGTTTGTATTTACCGCTAGTTGCCAAAGACACTCTGAGCTGATTCCAGGTTGTCAGGAAGACTTTGATGTATCTCTCATACCAGACTTTGAGCGAAGCTGCACACATTAAGACAATGAAAACTGAATCCAAAGTGTACACACATAATAAGAGATAGTTGTTCAAATCAGTCACTCTCACGTGTGGAAAACATTTTGCTCTTTTAAGAATACTCAATCATTGTCTCCTTCCAGGTTAAAACAACTCATTCCTTGGCAGTGTTTTTTTTTAAACTGTAGACTGCCAGCTATTTTACTATGACATTTCCAAGAAAGAGGTAATTGTGTGGAACTTTGTATCTCTTGTGTAAGTGAGTCATACAGCTGAATAAATTAAAAACAGTTAGATTCAGTACCTGCTTTCTGACTGTGGAGGAATTCATCAATGGTGTTGTCAGTCAGCTCAGTGACGTTTTGAAACTTCTTGACCAGATCTCTCTGCAGTGTCAGGATATCAGGAAGGTGCTTCACCAGTCGGAGCTCTGCCTCCTAAAAAACAAAATCAGTCCTTTGTTCAGAGTATCACTTTTTTGTCTTAAATAAATAAATGCATGAGTAGTTGTTCTTTTTTTAAATACAAAGTGTGATGTGGGCATCACAGACATCTCCCGTATATTCCTAGTGTCAACTGATGATTTTGGAGCTTTGTTTTCAGAATTCTCTTTAATAAACATTTTTCAATTTGTGACTTTAACACAAAAATACATTTCTGTCATTACTATAAAGAGATTTGTCTGCATTATCTTGGACTCATGGTCAGTTTTTAGCATTCTTTGTGGAGAAGCAGTAGTTTTTGGCATTTGGACAACAAAAGGACATGGTTTTATAGTGGACTTTTTGTTTTCCTACCTTGTGCAGAAATCTCCAGAGTACAGGCAGGGTGTCTTTGCCATCATTCTGCTCTACAATGTGGGTGAGGCTCAGCAGAGACACTTTCTCTCTGCAGCTCCACACAGCTGAACTGTGGATCAGAGAATTTTGGGGAAGTGACCCCAAGAAGAGACGAGGATCGCCAAACAAGAGCTTCATGATTGGATTGGCAGAGATGCGAGAATCAGCCCGGATGAATGTGTTCACATCCATAAGCTGTCTATCCAAGTGCTGTGGAGGAGAAGATGACAGAGCAATGTGTTATGCAGAGATCTCTTCCAAGCAAACATAGAATAAATACATAATATACATAGGAAAGTATTTCTACCTTCAGCTGAGGTGTGATGATCACGTTGCTCACTTCTATCTCCCATTCATTTCTAGCCTCTTTGGTAGAGAGCACATTGTCATAAGGAACAGGCCCTGGAAGAAAAGACCAGTTGTGTTTAATAGTAGAAGGTAATCCAGTGTTTACTTTTTCCAGTGCCAAAATTTAACCAACGTATGATGTTGCACATAATTTACAGCTATGTGAAGTTACTATAGTAAGTGACCACTGTAAATACATAACCATCGTCCTGTACCATTTGTAAAGCCAAAAATAACAAAGCAAATATGTACTGTATATATTAGAATATCACGTCTATACATAAATTGCAAAATGACCAGCCAATTATGGCCCCAGAGGGCACCCCTTTCTCGCTTTCCAACACTGTCCTGCAGCCTACAAATTTACAGTAACAAAGTAGGAGACAGTTCAGAGGCAACAAACTTTAGAAACACACTTTACTACCTTTAGTAAAGAGTTGAACACAGCAACTGCAGTAGCTGCACCACACCGGCATCATTATGTCTCCCTATATATCGACGCAGCACAAATTGTTGATTTGTTGTTCCTTACATTTTTGTTGCTGGTGGGGTTCCAGGAGGCTGCTGATGATCAGGTGAACAGCACTGACTGTGTCGTCTGTCCCTTTACCAAGGGATCTGATGAGATGTTTCAGATCCTTTCGTAGGTGCGCAAGTAGAAATGCAGCTGGGTCGGGCACTGGAGGCTTGATGATGGCAGAGATAGACTAGAAACACAGATAAAGTGGATGATTGACCAGATTCTCATCTCTGAAATGCTAACAACAATACTACAACACTAGAATTGTGATTTTGTTTAAGCTACCTGTAGGTGGCTGCAGGCACCAAGCAGCATGGCCATGTGAGTGAGCATGCGGACAATGGTGAAGGGAACAGGGGAAATGCTCTTTGTGTCCACCATGTCCGGATTGTCTCTACGACTGGGATCACCAAGGATGTGGCCTGTCTGAGTGCGGTCACCCCTTTCAGAAGACAAATAATGAATAATTAAATATATATTTTTTAATACTTTATGATATATGAACAGTCAGAAAACAGTATAAATCCATCCATTATCTGTAACCGCTTATCTTCACTAGGGTCACAGGGGGGGCTGAAGCCTATCCCAGCTGACATTGGGCGAGAGGCGGGGTATACCCTGGACAAGTCGCCAGCTCATCACAGGACACATACAGACAGACAACAATTCACACTCACTTTCACACCTACGGACAATCTAGAGTCACAAAGTTCATGTCTTTGGACTGTGGGAGGAAGCCGAAGAGAACTCAGACAGAACGCAGACATGGAGAGAACTCCACACAGAAAGGGCCCAGCTGAGGTTCAAACCAAGAACCCTCTTGCTGTGAGGCGACAGTGCTGACCACTACACCACCGTGTCGCCCAAAACAGTATAAATGTCACTTAGAATGAATTATAACTTCAAGTGTCTTATGGGTGAGTATGAAATTATATTACATTTTATTAACATTATGATTGAGTATGCATTATTATAGGTGTATTAATATGTACTTCACTTTACTTAACATAGTCAATGATGAACTTATGATACTGCATGGACTATTACAGCAATGAGTTCTTACTACAGCTGATCATTGAGCACAGGTATAAATGAATCATAATGTATTATGAACTCCACCGTCAGTTTTTAGTTTATAACTTTTTACACTTGAAGTTCTAATTCATGATAAGTTCCCTCTATAATAATTTATGACGGTTGTTATTGTTTATGAGTATTTACCTGTTACCAAATTAATTTCTATACAACTTACTGCAACTGAACAACGTGAAATCCCTGCACAGGCCGGTGGTTGTTTCCTCCAATCACAGCATTACAGTCCAAACAACGACTTTCTTCCATTGGCTGGCCACCCTAGAGAAAATAAAAAAACAGGACACAAGATTTCATAGTATGAAAAGAATACTACAAAAAAAGAGACTCATTACAAACTTCTTATAAATCAGATCAAATATAACATACCTCTCCGATGGTGCAGGGGTGGCCATTTGGACAATCTATAAAAAGAGAAAATAAAAATTACTATAAAAGTGTTAAGTATAGCTGTATAGAATCTTTCAATATTTCAAATATGAGCGTAAAATATTTTTTCCTGTGACTTACTGTACCACTGCAACTGTCCCATAGCTTGTTGAGCCACAGCTAACATATCGTCTGCCATGGTGGGCAAGAAGGCTCTCTGTACAAACAGATTAAAACATTCAATTGACTTGAAAGAAGTGGAAGCCTAATTGTCATTATACATTGAAAGCAGCTAACGATATACATACCTGCATGTTGGCAGGTGCCATTGCCAGCTGCTGCAGGGGAGCTAAGACCCCCTGGTTCCCACAGAGCAAGACAGCAGCCAGGTGAATACCTAAGTCAACCAACACACACCGTGCACCAGAGGTCCCTGGAGGGACATCCAAAGCTCTGAGACTGTTGGTCACCAAGGCCTGGGCGAAGGCTTTCAACTCTCGACTGGCAAGGAATTTGGAGGTTTGGATGTAGTCCACCAGAGCTTGTACTTGCTGTAGGTACAAAGATACATGAATACACATACTTTACATACTTACTTACTTTACATACTCATATATATACATACATACATACATTACTGACACAGACACAAAAAAGTCATTAATTTATTTACACTTCCCAATTGCAAGAAGAATATGACTTGAAAACAACTTGGGTCTACCTCAGGCTTGGGATGAAAGCTAGCATTGGCTTCTCTGTAGAGAGTGGTGACCTCTCTGTACAGCGCCAACAGAAGATAAACTGTTGTCCGCTGTGGTAAGCATTTGCACCCCTACACAGAAAAACGAAAAAGCAACAAGACAACTGTGAAAAAAAGAGTCCTGATCTGATGTTCAGTTACCAACAAGTAAGTGACCTCACCTCACAAGTCGCGTCCAGTCCGTCCACTTTGCCTTCCATAACTACCTTTGCAACAGCTTCTCTGATAGTCTTGTAGTGCTCTCCACACACCAGATACTGGTCTATTGGAGTGGCTTCTTCATTCTGGGTGGCATGAAAATGGAACCACACTATTTAATTACTGCTAGCATTACATTTAGGATACAAACTCACATTTATCTGGGCATTAACACTCAAAATCACAATGTGGATAACTGAACCTTTTGCAGAACTTCTTCAGGGAAGAGCCAGCACATTGTTTCTTGTTTGAGAAGTTTCTGGACAAACTCCACTCCATGTTGGCTGCAGATCTTACGAATTAAGTAGATGCGATACCAGTTGTTCCCACTGCGCCTACACAAACTCATCACACTGGTCAGGAAGGCTGCGGTGGCACTTTTTTGAGCCTCTGGTACGATTAAAACAGAAAGAAGAATGACATTTTGGTAAAATGAGCACATTCTAAATCTTAAAAAAATGACAAACGTCTTTACATTTTTTGGTCAGATAAGTGTAAGGTATGCAAGAAACTAATACTGTAGTTCCTCAGAGTCACACACCTGTGGCTCTCAGTTTTTCCACGATGAGGCTAGCAGCCATATCCAGGTCCATGCGCACTCTGGCCACCTGCTGCAGATACTCCACAGTGGCTGTTTCAGCAGCCTGTGACTGCAGGTAGTCAGTCAGGAAGGCACTTTCATCCCGCACACACGCCTGCTGGTCTGCAGTGGACCTGAACTGCAACCTTTCAAACATGGAATCCTAAAGAAATGAAAAGGTAAAAAAAAATGAATATACCCCATGAAAGCAAGTCAGATACAATCCATGTGTGGTTAGCATATGTGCATTTTATTTATCTCAACAAGTGTTGCTTAAGGAAGACTTCTTTTTAAAAATCTGAATGTGTACCTCCAGGCAGTTAATGTACAACAAGTAGAGTTCAGTTTTGTCCGTCTGCTCCAAGATGTTGCTCTGTTCAACTGCCACCAGATGCTGCTGCAGGTAACCTTTAACTTCATCGAAGCTTCAAAAAGTAAATAATAATAATTTAAATAAAATTCATACAGAAAATGAGAAACACACCGAAAAATGTCAGAAGCTTACATAAGTAGGCCAATGTGCAAATGGTCTAGTCTAATGGTCTAGCCTTTCTAGTCTTCCGACCACTCAAAGCGCTTTTACACTACATATCTCATTCACCCGTTCACACACATTCATACACTGATGGCATTAGCTGCCATGCAAGGTGCCAACTGCTCATCAGTTTGAGGAGCTAACCATTCATACACATTCACACACCGATGGCGCAGCCTTCGGGAGCAATGGGGTTCAGTATCTTGCCCAAGGACACTTCGACATGCAGACTGGAGGAGCCGGGATCGTACCACTGATCATCTGATTAGTGGACGACCCGCTCTACCTCCGAGCCACAGCCGCCCCGTGCAACCATAGCCCCTCACCTGTACTTCAGCAGGAGTTTGAGCACTACGGACCGAACCACTGGATTTTTATCCACAGAGTCATCAAATGGAGAGAGCACCTTCGTCAGAATTTGTCGTTTACCTGGCAAATAAACAAAAAAAGCATATTCAGAGCTGACAAAACATGTATAGGAAGAGACAGGGACCAGGGTCAGAACAATGTCCTACCTCTGAGAATGGGGACAGTGTTGGCCTCCACCATGAGAAAAGACAGCAAATGCAGAATGATTTCTGAAGAGGGTGGAGAGTTGTCCTTGAAGCACACAGTGGACACCAGGTCAATGAAGAAAGCATTGCACTGCCTCCTGAACCAAGCATGTTGGTTGATTAGAATCCTAGACAAAAAAGAGACAAAGAGTTACAATTTATTACAGGACAGATTCACACAACAAGACGTTACCTAGATCTGATGAAGGAACTTATAGCAGCAGAGAGTACATCAAAGGATTTGGGGTGTTTTTGAAAGAACCACAGCATACCTGCGCCTTTCATGAGGAACAAAACAAATTAAAATAAGTTCCTGTAGTTCTAATCCACATGCAGTTACCAACCTCATGGCGTCTGAAGGAACCAAGGGGAAGTCATCAGTAACTGGCTGCATGCAGAGGGGACAGTACATCTGACCGGGGCACAACCACTCTTTGATACAGGCTACACAGTAGATGTGATCACATGGCAAGCAGAGTGGATCATGGGGGTCTCCCATACACACTGGGCACAGCGTAAGACCAAATCTGTACAAAATATAAACAAAAGGTGAAGACCCAGGGTGGAGGCAAAATACAGTAGGGAGACTGATAAAGTGCAAAAGATAGAAGACTGAATTTCTACCTGAAGATGCGTTCAACGGCTCCATCTTTGCAGGTTTTGAGCAGAGTGATTACTGCCTCAAATGCCTGAGGAGTTTTCAGGTCTGAGTTTTTTTCCAGTATCTTGATGAGAGAGCAGATGTAATACATTTTATAATTGGTGGAGGAATTATTGTGGTTATTGTGGATGTGGTTTTATGGTAATTCATTGAATTCATCTCATGAAACTTAAGTACAAAGAATCCAGACCAACCTGACCAAGGCCTCTTGTATGCTCCAAAACTAAAGGTGTCAGCTTTTTTTCTACCTCCTCAATGCCCAACAACATGTGCTCCACAAACAGAGAGAGAGAAAATATCCGATTCCATCCAGCTCTAAGAACAAAAAATACAAACAATTAGCCATCCAAATCAATACAGCTAAAGCAGTATCTAAAAGAAACCTAAAAACCACCACTTGAATGTTTTTCGTTAACTCAACTTACTGGACTCTACGGACGATCGCCTTGCTCCTCTCTCCATAGCGTCTCACACTGTCCTCTGAGCAGATCAACTCAATTGGAACCTGGAGTTTTTTGACCTGCCTGAGCCAGGCTTGTCTTTGGCCATCTGTGTCCAGGACTCCAGGCTCCAGGTACTCCACACATGCAAAAGCAGCATACACGTCGAGTACCTTGGAGACAGGGGGAATATGATCACTACAAAAAAATTTTCAATCTAAATAATATCAAATATTATCAAAAAATAATTTCATCTTAAAGTCAATATCATGGAAGCCAAATTCAAAAATCATGAATGAACTAATGAAGAAAATTATTGCTTACAGAAAATCTTTAGATGCTTACCAGTTCAACGCCGTCTCTGGAATGATGATTGTTCAAGAGGTGCTGGGTCACCTGGGGCTCAATGCAGAGCATTCTGAGGAGGTTCTGCAGACGGTTCTTGAACTCGTGATAAGCAGCGTGGACCCATGGAAGAGATGTTGTTGTTTCCACGGTATTGAGCTGCAATCGCAGCTCATTGACACAACAATTCAAGGCACCACACAGGAGCTAGAAAGGCAAATAATGCGCATCAGTTTATACATGTACAAAGCATCATAGTAGTCATCATCAGCAGTACAAAGTATACAAAACAACAAAACAACCTGCAGATCTTCCGGACAAGTCACGTTCATTGTCATGCAGATGAAATCCTGAAGGTAGCGGTGAAAAAACTCTGTTTGCATCTCTGGGTCTGCTTTCATGATGTATCGTCCAAGTGGTGTCTTCCAAAAGAACTCATCAAACTCTTGTTGAGTGTGGCCTAATAAAACAAAAAAGTATATGTAAAAGCAAAAAGGCACAACAACATCACAGTAATGACATGCTGATAGTCCATTACCTTCATGATGAAGTGCATGAACCCAGAGTTCCTCCAGGTAGTTCTTGATCCTCCAACTGAAGGGCATGCTGCAGCTCATGCTCCTGTCTTGTAATTGTCTGGCAATGTAGTTCTGTACAAGGATTGTTCTTGTCTCAGAGCTGTGAAAAGAGAAAATAAAAAAGTTTAAATGTGCAAAGTAAACAGTATGTCAATCATTATTAGTTATAGGAATTTCATATCAACACGCAAACTGCAATATTATCACTACTTACTTGTGATCCAGTGTTACACGTGGGATTTCTAACATCTTATCATTGCCAAAGATATCTAACCACAGCCTCTTGACAGATTCAGCACAGTTTCCATCAAGCAGGATGTCCAAGTTTTGGTCGCGGTCAATGACTGAAACCAGCTGCGCCAAGAGGGGGACGACCACAGCCTGAACACGCTTCCATAAGGTGTGCCTGTCATGACGCCCAAATGGGTTAGAGTTAGCAATGCTGTTCCAAAAAACAGGAATAGGCAAACACAGAAATGTGTTATTCTGTGGCTGAAGCACTCACCTGAAGGTACCTCCTTCTTGCAAGGCATCAATGTTTGAGGCCTCCTTAATGACCCAGTTGCTTTTGATGGATGAGAAGGAGTTGCCCTCATGAGTTGCCAGCAAAGAGTGAAGATGCCTCTTCACAGTTTGCAGAAATTCGCCTGACATGAGTTAGATAACATGGTGAGCAGTGTAACTACTGTAACAAAAAGAAAATACTGAAATAAAGTTGTTAGTTGTTGTTAGTACTTTTTATTTCGTCATTGTCACTGAGGAGTGTCAGCAGGATCTCAACTCTCTGTGTACTGCGGAGGCCACTTTCCACCTGGTCCCTCAGCATGCCTACTGCGCTCTGCACACAGCTCCGCACAAGTGCTGTAGTGTCCACAGCGTTATCACAGCCCTGCAGCAGGACGACATACAGGTCAAAAACTAGTACCACAAGTAACCCAGAATAAAATTACATGACATCAGTGTCAGACAACATATATCCAATGCTGCCAAAAAATGTTGTAAATTAGCGCATTTAGCAAATGTCTGAAATATGTTGTCTGTACTCACATTGTCCTCCAACTCTGCTTCCTCTTGCTCAGTCTCACTGTACATGTCATCCACCTCCATGGCTGTAGAAAAACATTTTGTAATTTAATTTACAAAAGATTTCTTTATATAGATTTTTATATAAAGGAAATTATTATTTACTATCAATTATTTATTAATCAGTTACCTTCAGGCTGACTCTGAATCTTCGTTTCAAACATTTGACTGATTGTCATGTTTTGCAAGGCTTTGATGTCTGAAACAATGTCTTTTGACCGTCTGAGGTCATCAATGTGAGCTGATCTCCAGGGGCCTGTAAATATCAATATGTATCAGATTATTCTCTATTCTTTAAATAATGTCAAAACTAAATATATTCATTACAAGTACAATTACTTCACAGGTTTTTGTAACCTTACCTCCATGAAAGCCGATGTAGGATGTCCCTCCTTCCATTCTTGGCAGTCTGGTGATGAAGTAGACAAACACCTTGCTCCCTGTGCTCTCCTGAGTTATCTTGTTGATTTCATTTATGGATGAATACCTAAAAATGAACAGCAAAACTTAATATGGCAAAACTACACTATGGTGCATACCCAACAAAGAGGAAAGTGTTGGACGTACTTCGCAGATGCAATGAGATTGGCACTATGAGAGGCTTCATCAAAGTCACACTGAATGATGAGGATCTTGTTGCAGGGTCCGGTGTTACCACCTCCATTTTTAGCTGTGAGAAAGTTCCTACAAGAAAACAGTTCTTTAGACTGAGGTTATACCTCAAGATCATTAGTGTTAAGTATATTCTTGCTAATAATTATACAGTGCTTTTCTGGACTTACAGACACACTGAAACTGTTACCAAGTGTAAAATGATAAATTCTCCAATATATCAACAAACCTGATCTTCTTCAGGAAGGAGTGCTCTGTGTCAAACTGCTGAAGTGAGAGAA
Source organism: Argyrosomus regius (assembly GCA_946959425.1). NCBI lineage: Eukaryota > Metazoa > Chordata > Actinopteri > Sciaenidae > Argyrosomus > Argyrosomus regius. The sequence continues at coordinate 12,547,875 of OX336897.1, read as the reverse complement.
GCTCCACACTATGCAGCATTTGCACCAGTGGTTCCAAATCAGATCCTGTCAGAAGTCTGGAGAATGTTGTTACCTATGGTTTAAAATCACAATTATTAAGGCCTTATTAGGACTTGAAACTTCAGGATACACAGTATTTAAAAGTGGTACTGTATGACAACTTTAAGGTTACCTCTGTGAAGGAAGAGTAGCAATGGACATCCTGTCTTGTGTCAGCAAGAATGAAGTCAGCTAAACAGCTGCTATTCTGCTCTTCAAAGTAGACCCTGGACAGATTATCACTCTCCACTTTGGGAAGGCCTGTGCAGTCCAACCGCACCACTGAATCTGGTGTAGCACATCTGAGCAGAATGAGTTTAGCCTCATCCAGTAGTCTCCGCTCAGGATCTGAGTTCTCTGAATTGTCCCTCTGCTTTTCCATTACTTGAAGTACCACAGAAGCACATGTGTCTGAGTGGTAGCCGATGAAGACGTCTGGTGATTGGTACTTGTACGTCTGAGCTACTGCTGTGTTTTGACTGCTGAGAGACACAAAAAGTTTCACCCATCGCTCCAATTCATCCACCATCCTCTTCTGTTCAGTTTTAAGGACAGTGTGGATGTCCAGGTAGTGTTTCTCCAGCCTGTTGATGAGAGGTATTGGGAACTGTTTGTAGACCACCTCTCTTTCTTCAATGACAATTAGCCGGAAGTCTTTGTGCACCCTGCACTTCACACGGTGGGTTCCCAGTCCAAGGTCCACATATTTCTGTCCTCCCAAGCAGACATAGTATTGGTTGAGGGCATCGTAGAGACTTTCATAGAGGTTCTGCAAGTTTAGGAGCACAACTGTCTGACCGGTCTCCATGCAGATCTTTACTCTGTTGATGTTGCGGCAGATTTGGGTATACTCTTGGTCTTTTGGGAAACTGGATCCAAAGATTATTTCTGGCTGACCGCTTTCTGAAAAGAAGGTTTGCTGCAGGATCTGTAGGGCTGCGTAGTTTTTTGTTAGCACCAGCAGGTACCGACATTCTTCCTCCTGTCCAACTGCCTGAATGTTCTCCCTCACAAACTCAATGGCACTGATGTTCTCCAGGTTGGGTGTAATCAGCAGTTTTTTGGTAAAGACAGTAACTGCATCCACATCATCCCTGCCACTGAAATTTCTTAGCACTGCCTTTACTGTTTCCTCTGCAGTGGGTTTCCGTTGAGAAGCTTTAGCCACTGCAAAAATCATCTTAATTAAGCTGTAATAGTCACGTAGGCCAAAAAACCCTTTGCCTTCTTTTCTGCAGATGCTCAAGTAGGCTTTTGCAAAGGGTTGGAAGAAATCCCTGACCTTCTGCAAAACCATTGCATCTGATCTGCATATGCCTTTAGCACTCTCGATGAGTTCTTTCTCATCAGGGTCACCACGAGAGACAAAAATGCCTCTGTTCATCTTTGCAGGGTCTAAAGCCCAGTTGGAGATGCCAATGAATCCAACTTTTTTGTGTGGTAATGGCTCATCATCAATGCATCCCTCCTCTAAGAGTGGATGAAGGGTTTTTAGTGGCATCTTTGGAGAGTCTTCAGCTAGCCCAATCTCATCAAGAACCACAACTGAAATGTACTCATTCAGGTTCTTTCCTTCCTGGAAGCGTCCACATTGCTTGAATGTATTAATGATGCCTTCTGGTGTTGAGTGAGGGCTACACTGAAAGGACACTAAATGGACCTGTTTAAGCATTTTGTAGAGGTCAGAATGGGCAGCTTGGCCCTGCATTGCATCTGCCACCAGAGTTTTAGACAGAGATTTTGAACTTCCAGGTTTTCCAACTAAGAAGAGAGGGATTTTTAGCTCAATACAGAGAACCATCATGAAGACATTCTCTTTGAGGGCACTGTTTCTTGCAATAGTATCCCCCATTGGCACACCACTCAAAAGTAAATCCTGCATGAGTGAGATTTCCTGCATCACCTTTGCTGGGCTGTATGCTGGCAGTAGACTGTCGCTGACTTTCTGTCTGTACTTATCCTTATCTTCTAAGCAGGCGTGGTAGCACACTCCTATGGCCATGACTAGAGACCAGAGGACAGGGTCTCTGACTTCAGGCTGTCTCTGGTTCCTTTCATTCCTCTGAGCATTTTGGGAACTCTCAAATGCTTCAAGCTCCTCAAACAACATGACATGGTTGTCATAAAACCAAACAAAAGACAGCATGCAGCGTTCTACATCTCTCAGGCTGACAAAGCTGCATTCATCCTTTCTTGTCCGCATGTACTTCTGTGAAGCTGAAAGGACATCAGTGATTCTCTTGATGTAATTTTGGTCAATTGCTTTGTTTTCAACCACTCTTTGCACAATCTGTTGAATGTATATTTTCTCTGTGTGATCATTTAACTGTCCAAAGTCCCACACCAGAGGGATCATGCTTGGTGGCAAAGCTTGAACTCTGTAGACTAACTGGCGAAGAGGGATGGACCCAAGCTTTTCATCAGTCTCTTCAGCTCGAACTCTGTACCCAAGGCCAGCAGATTCCAACCTCTGAATCATCTCATCGGTGTGCTTTCGGTAAGGGTTGCATGCGGCAATAATCTGCAAACCAGAATCAGGTGTCAAACTGTCCCCCCTGACTGTCTTGTCACAGAGGACCTCCTTAATACTGCTGATGGCCTCGGTAGTGTTGGCCTCGTCAAAGAAGAGAACAGAGTCAAATGCATAGTCTTGCTTGTTAATAAAGGCAATGTCTTCTGCTTCTCTGACTTTGGTGTAAATCATCTCTGATGTTGTCCCTCCATGCACCTTGACCAGTTTCATGTTCTCAGTGGCCACTCCACTTCTTCGCAATTCACAAAGGAATTTGATGAGCCTTGTCTTTCCACACCCTGTCTCTCCCATAATAATGACAGGGATACCACACCTGAATCGCATGTGGATTGCCAGCATCTTCAGTATGTTGTCAGTTGTGAGCTCGTATGATTCATCAGGGTCAAGAGGCCACTGGATACCAAGAACCCTGCAGATTCGCTCTATTTTCTCCCCTCTTGGAAGGCCATCAAAGTCAATGTTGAAAGGGACTCTCTGTAGCTGCAGGCCTTCATACAATTGTCTTGTCATGACATTCTTTTTTATCACTGTTCCAGAGGTGGGGTCAATCGCATCAACAGAGTTCTGTTCATTGGGCCGAAGATGGAAACCAATGAAGGTCATGGACACATGGTCATCGTTAAAGAAAATGTATGGATGTGGTTCTTTTTCCCATCTCTTTCTAATCAGAAAAGGAGCCAAGTCTTCATCTCGGACACCAGTCAGGTCCATCTGCAGCCTCCCAGGACTTTGGTCAGAGATGCTGAGTGATGGAGTGGCAAAGTCCTTTGCCATCAGAATCATGAAGTCCACTACAAATGTTTTGAATCCACCTAGTGTGTCTCCGGTGAAAGTAGCATCACAAAAAACAGATGTCTCACAGTCTTGCAGCTGAAGGTTAAGGAACCATGCAAAATTTCTTAGTTCTGCCCAGGACGGGTCCATGATTCCACAGTACATGAGAAGCATCTGAAGACATTCCACGTGGGACCCTTCAACACCCTGATATGTAAACGCATCAAGATCAATGTGGTTGTGAAAGCGTTTGAGATACTGGTATGGCCGCTGAAAGGCTGCACTCTTGAATTCTTCATCATCCATCAGTGGGTCATCAGTGCCCACAATAGTGGGATCTTCTTGTGTCCTCATCTGTAGCACCTCTTTGGGTGGTCGGCAGAAAATATTTGGAAACACATCTGTGAATGTGCTGTTCACAGTTTGATCCTATGCAGAAAACAAAGATGAAAACACAACATAGGGTAAGCAATGGCTTAAAAGCAGATGGTTAGTGTTAAGCTTGGAAAAACTCTTACCTGCCGTGAAGCATTTCTAGATGACTTGACAGTCGGCTCTAGCATCTCTATGAGATACAGCTGCTTGTCACTGCACCTCCACATCTTCCCCTCAGAGTCCATCAAGTAACGCAGAATCAACAATTTGAAAAGAAAGTCGTGGAGACCTTTCTGCACCTTTTCAATCACATAAAACACAGTCTATTAACACCATATGTAAGCTGCTGACATGTCCTTTTAATAAGATTTTATTAAACTAATCTAAGTAAACTTGAGAGTCATTATTACCGATGATGTGATATCAAAATGAAACATCATGAGTTCTTTCCTCTTGGGGGTGTTCAACAGAGATTGAAGGATGACATTCTCATCAACATTAGGTTCAATCAAGCGGATGCATTTCATCATTGATGACTTTTTGGTTGAGTGCTTCAGCTTTTCATACAGCCTTTTGATATAGAGAGATTTGCCTGCAATTTAAAAGAAATGTCATTATGGCATGTATGAATAATCTTGAAAATAAATGAAATATTCACCATCAGTGAAATTTATACATTTGAAATAGCTGAGAAATGTAAATGTATACACACCAACACCAGCCCTTTTCGATGAAACAACACCAACGCACAGACGATCTTTGAATGCAGCTGCAGCACTAACTTGATCTGCTGGGACAACAAAGTGTTTGTGGAGGTACCTCTGGATCCTCATCAATGGCTCCTGGGGAATCATGTGCAATCTGTACTGGCTGAAGGCTGAAGGAAGGTAGGCATGTTCTCTTTCTGAGCTGCAGATGATAACAAGTCTGTAGTCTTTCCTGCTCTGCATTTTCATTCGCTGGAAAAAGTTCTCAACTTTAGAGCTCACATCATAAGTGAGCAGATCTCCATACAGTAGAGAGTAAATCTTTTGACCCCTGTAGCCTGTGCTGAGACAGCGTCTGAGGAATAACTCAACCTGTTCGTATGGTGTTGAGGAGTTGCACAGAAGGACCTCGTCATAGGTGGGAAGTGTCTCACTTTCGCTACTCATGTAAATGGAGATGCAAGATGTTAAGACATCATCATGCGGGCAGACGATGAGATTTGGATTTCCAGTGACCAATCCTTTAGGCAGCTGCCTCTGTATTAGATTCCTCATGTTATCATCAGAAATGTCTTCTTCACTCTCTTCTTCTTCACTCTCATCTTCTTTGTTGGCTAGTAATTCTAGCAGTCTTCCAAGACTTTTGATATCAAGAATGTGTGGAAGGAATGTCTTCATGTCTTTCATGTAAGAGTTCCAAATCAGATCAAATTTTTGTGAACCACTTGATTCCACAAGACTTGGCAGGGCCAATTCACTGAAGTCTGGGACACTCAACCCATTTCTTGGCACCACAACAAATGTCTGGAACTCAATGTCCTCATTTTGCTCATTTGGTTTGGTGAGGATTTCATACTGGAGTGCATGCCTGACCTGCCTCAAGTCTGAGGCTGTGCAATTTGGCTTGACGAAAGAGAGCATCATGAGAATTTGGTCCTCCACATTGGTCACATTTTGTTGAGTCAGCTTGCTGCACAGGTAGACAATCTGTTCGGCTGTGTAGTAGTTCAGATAGTAATGTTGGGAACGCTGTTTGTCCACAAAGTCCATCCAGTAGTCCAGGCATTTCTCCATTTTCCTGCAAAATTCAGGAAGCTGCTCGACTATGCTGCCCTCCACAATGACAACACTGACAACACTGCCCAGGTTGAAGTCCATCATAATACTGGGTTCCTCGCTACTTAAGCTGCAGCTGATTTGAGCTTCCCATTGTCTGAATAGAGGATTCCCAGCAGTATAGAGGGAAATGAATGCCTCAGCTAGTCTTTGAACACTGGCAAAAACCTGAAAAATAAATACAAATGTAATGGTTTATCTTTTTTTAAGAGGGAAATCTATTTCATAAATAAAATCTAAAACACTTATGACATTTAATGAGACATCGCATAATGTCTTAGTTAATCAAATCTTAATAAAAAAAATTTTTTTGCCACAATGTATTATTACTTTTAATTTCATATTGTATTATTTGAATTCTTTTTTGTGAATGTCTGAAACAACTGATGCTGAGTATAAATAATTATTATCAATAGTATATATAGAAGTAGTAGTAGAGGCATTAGTAGTATTTTGTAGTAGCATTTCGCCATCTATGCTTAACAAAATTACCTGTGTTCATTAAGTAAAAGGGAAACATTTCAATATACCTCTGCAAAGTGATCAACGTCATTCTGGCCTTGTTCCCCTTTCCCAGACATGAGCATGAGTTTGTTCTGCAGCTCGCGCAGATCCTCGAGAGAGTAGCAGCGCATCTGCCGACCCTCATCATGCTCCTCTGGAATCTGCAGCTTCAGGATGGTGTCAAGACTCAACTAGGTTGAAAAACAAAAACACCCTCTCTCATTATGTTGTAGGAACGTTGTAGGAACATTGTAGGTTCTCAGAGATAGCCGTGCTGTTTGGATATATGATGGCATCATCTTTGATTTTGTTTCTTACCTTTTTTACATTTTGTGCACTGATCATGTAGATACCCTTCTTGTTGATGGCTGATGCTAAAGAGAGAGATGACAGCTCCACTGACCCATGACTGTCCTTCACAGTCTTCAGCCATTCCAAGTGGCGTGCACTGTCCCGCTACAAAAGACGGTACCATGATTAATTGTGCTGTTTAATTTAAGGTCAGGGTTAACCCGACAGCATTTACTATTTGTATAATCAATCATCAATGTATTTTAGAGATGTTTCCCCTTCAGCATTAGTAAATTCTGTGTGAATGAGAGTAAAGCAACCTCAATCTCTAGACTAGAGACAAGAGAACTAGAGCCTTCTCTAGTTTATCTTGCATATATTGCCCAGAGGAAAGAATCAAAATCATCTAAACAAAGTGAATTAATGTCTGTCAAACATTCCCAACTGTCTATGGAGTCATAGTGGCATCAACAAACACTAGGGCATTAACACTCTCGTTGTTAGGTAAAGAACTTCAGATAAAAAAAACAATTAAGATAATTTATTAAGATTTTTAGGAGGAATGTTAGCAAGGCATCCTCTTACCAGTTTTTTTGGTAGGTTGCTGTCATTCTCCAAAGCTCTCCAGAGCTTCTTGAGCACATCTTTGAAGTCAAGAAAACCAGAGTCTGGCTTGAGCTCATATAGCACTGAAGAGTAGCCGAGCACAGCATCATGGAAGCAAGCAACGCGATCCACGTCCATGTCATTCTCTCCCGCAGAGATGGAAGCCAGGTCAACAAACACCTTTAACTCATTGATATCTGAAAATAAATAAAATGTTTAACTTAAGTAATTTTCCTGAATGAGTTTTAAAATAAATTGATATTGTGACTACAGCAGATAACGACTGCTCTTACCTTCAAGCGCATCTTTTACCCATTTTACAAAGTGTCCTCTCAATCCCAGCTCCCCTAGGCACAGTCTGCGGGGCTCAGTGATGTCCACCAGAACCTTCTTTGCCTGCATCAATTCATTGTCAATCCGATTGAGCTGCTCGTTCTGAAAGTCTGCACGATTCTGAAGAGAGTCAAAGGTTCAAGTTAACTTTGCCCAAATACTGTACCTCTGAGTACTCATCACTGGGAGATTGTCTATTCTGAATATATTTGAAAACACTTCCACTTACAACTTCCGTGAGAGTCTCCAGAACCCTGAAGTCCCCTTGAAGACAAAGCGTATTTTTGACCATCATGATGATTTCAGCTGAAGTCACAGCAAGATGAAGCTCGTGGTACTGCTCGATCTGTTGAACCCTGATGGGGATCCACTGTTTGTCAGTCGATTTATCAATTCTGCACATGATGTCCAGATCCAGTGCTAGCTCTTCATACTTTCCCTTGTAATCACTGAAGAGCTCGTTTACCACCTCAAGTGTTATACTGCCATTCTTCAGATGAGTGTAGATTTTTTTATATTCAGCAAAGCAAGGCTTGAAAATGGCATGATCTATCCTTTTGGGGGTTGCCACATTGTCGACATCTTCATCTTCATCTTCTTCTTCATCAAGATTATTGTCATTTATTTCAGCAGCCAGGATTTTGGCTTGTTTCTCCCAACACATTTTGAAGATGTAACTGTCTTTGAAGGTGTAGAGGAGCTCTGCCATGTTTCTGATGTCTTCATCCAGTTTGAAGAAGGTGACAACCCCAGCAATAGGAGAGGTCATTTTATCAAATTGATAAACCTCCATGAAACTGTTCAGGGGCAAGGCCTCAATGTCGACCTGCTGTCTTTCTTCCATGCTGGCAACATCAACTATCATTGAAATGAAATAAATGTGTTAGATTTGCTGCAAGTGCATGATCAAACCAAACAGACTCATTCTCCTGACACAACCACCATACTGTACCTTTCATATGTTCCTCAAGTTTGTGGCTCATTGTTAAGAAGATGTCCACAAGCTCCTTCTCATGGTATACAGCTTTTAGTTCATCTTTTCTGCACTGTAACAGCCTCTTCATTTTGGTATTATCCTTGTATTGTTCATTCTCAGAGAGGCAATCTGTTGAATCACACACACATCTCAATATTTCTATAAGGTCACTACACACAATCATATGAAATAAGCATGTTATTTATTATTAAAAGTTGAACTGATTTCTTGGGAAATCACTGATGACAAGCCTGTTATTACCAATCTTCAGCAGATCTAAGAAGGTGTCTCTCTTCTCCAAAATGATTTTGAGCAGGCTGGTCTTAATGTTTCCACAGACCAGTCGATCGCTGATGGCTGTGAATGCTGATATGGCTATAGCAATTCTTTCCATAGCATCTGGAGAGAGCTTCTCAAATCAGGTTTTCATCTGTGCCTGCAATAACAGAAATTACATGTCAGTGTTTTGTCTAAAATCTCATAAGCGATCAAAATGCTTAACTTCTGCCGTTAAGTCATAAAATGAGGCCTGGTTTCCTTCTGTTGGAGGGTGTTCGCTCTTCTAAGATCACAAAGGGACATCACCATGTTTTTACTATTATTTGGTGTGTGTGTTTTTATGGTTGATTATGGTAATAATTAGGGATATTAAGGATATACCATGTAGCTGGAAAATGTTTTTGGCAGCAGTCCAGGAGAGGAGGTGCTGAAGGACCACTTCTTCATCTTCCTGATAATTTCCTTGACTGTCCCTTGGCCAGGACTTCTGGATAATGGCTGAGATGAGTTTCCCAAACTTCCAGCTTTATCTTCAACCTCTCAAAGAGTTTTCCCTCAGACTTGTTCTGCATATGAGGTAAAAACAACTGTAAACATTACTGAGCATCTATTAAAGAGAAGCAGGTAATCTGTGGCTCAGCAGTATATGAAAATTTCTCCTTGAAAGATTTATTTTGCAATTCACTATTTTTTGTTGATAAAGTTATCATTGTTTTTTAATATGGCCAAGTCTGTTAGAAGCTATGCCATTAATGTAAATTTTAAAAATGAATGAGAAGTCTTCATACGTGGCACAAAGATGTGACAGCCTCAAGAGCACACTTCTCAATACTCGCAGCCACATGTGAATGAGATTCACGGAGTTCTTCTATCTTTGTGCAGTAGAATTCAATTTGGTCCAGAGCAGATTCCTAAAGTCAGACAGACCCAAAAATATATTTAATATTTCATAGTTTAACCAAAAAATACATTTCCAGGGATTAAGGTGTATCACATACCTTTTTGTACTTGCCCTCAAAATCCAATGTGAATGTCTCTCTCCATTGTTTTGTACTATCTTCATCTTTGAAGTGGATGGAGATGATGTTGTTCCACATCTGCAAAACACAAGCAACAAATGAAACATTTTCCAACTTTCTTGAACAATGATTGGTTATTTGCATCCATGTGTATATTTTGTGTAAATTTACAAAATACAACAAATCTGCTCACTTCGATCTCCGCTGTGGTCTCAACTCGTGACCAGGATGACCAAGTCTTGTTGATCATGGCCTGTCTGAAGAAATTACTGATCCAGTCTCTCATAATCTTCAATGCCTGACGGATCAGGCCTTTTACATATTGCTGCTCTGTTTCCCCTTCTTGAATCTCCTAAATGAAAATTATTAAGATGAGATAAGATAAGGTAAGACAGACTTTAATAATATACTTTAACACCAGGAAAATTAATTTGTCACAGCAGCTCGTATACAGAAAGTTAAATTAATCATAATTAAGAAAAAATGCTGGTGTTAAAGAGTCTGACAGCTGTTTGAATGGAGGACTGTGGTAGCACTCCTATAAGCAGAGTGTTTAAGATTAGCAAGACTTAAATCTGTCTGAAATGTCAACAGCTTGCTTTATGAGATTCACTTCACATACCTGTTGCTTGTTACAGTGAACAAAGTCTGACACTGATGCAACCAGATTCATACAAGCGACAGGAATATCAGGGTAGTTCTGATTATATGTCGCTTTGACTCCTTTGCAGACCTTCTCCAACAGTTTCACTGCTGTTGCTAGGCATGCTCTCCTATAAGCCTCGGTGAAATGACTATGAACAAACAAGAATGCAAGATTAAAGCATCAATGAACATATTACCCTCCATGTGGAAATTTTATTTCATCATCTGCACATCAAAATAGTGAAAAGAATAAATTATCTGTCTGTGTCTGTGACTTCATGCCTTTATGAAAAACTTCAAAAGGAAATCACCTGTATTTTTCTTCAATGAGATGTCCTTGGATATGTGAGAGAATCCTAGATACTTCCTGTAAAAAAAAGAAATTCATGAACATTCATTAATTTAATGAAATACAATACAAACCCAAAATATATTATTTTCAACTAGTATTTCTACTTCACCTGGAAGTTACTGTAGGAAATGTCCTGAGGAACCTTGTTGGTTAAAACATGAAGTATGTCCAAAAGCTCAGTGTTAATGTTGTTGACACACTCCATAATTTCATCAAATGGCATCAAGTACAAGCAGGAACGCACTAAAAATCCATCCACTTCCATCAGGTGACTGTGGCTTTTCATCACCTTGACCAGTGCTCTGAAAACAGAAGAGTAAGTAAACATACTGTATGTAGAGCAATGTCCATTCAGTTCATGCAAGCAGAACTTTAGCAGAGGTAAGGTGGACTCTTACCTCTTATCTTGACTTGACATGTACTCTGAGGGACTTATGTCAAGCAAACCTGCCCAGGATGGGGCGTACTTTAAGTTTCCATGAGTTGGTACATCAAATGGCTTTGTGGTGCCTTTGAGGAGGTGGAGCAGTGGTAGTACCAAAATCCATTGGGGCATTTTTGCTGTTTTCACAGCATTTATCAGATGTACCAACATTTCTGGAAGACTAAAGATCAAATTAAATAAAGATAAGTTTATGAGCTTCTGAACAAAAAAAGAGTTATTTCAGAATACTGATAAATACGACGACTGGAATGTTGAAAAGATGAGGTACCTACTTTTTGAGAATAGCGACATCCTGAGAAAACTCTGCCCAGTACTTGAGGAAATTTTCTTTGTCTTGCTTGGGCAAACAGAGCACATAGCAGAGCTTATGGAGCTTGCCATGATCCAGTTCGAACTGATACTTTCTCCATACATGAAGCATGATCACAGCCGCTTTCATGGGATCCTGTATGTAGAGCATCTTCCTATCTTCATCCTTCGACAACTGAGGGATTACTTTTGTCAGCATGAATTGCTTTAGCATCCTCCTCACCTAGGAAATGATACCAGAGACACAGAGAGTGTAAGCTGAGTTGGCCATACCTGGATGTATCTTGACTTTGTACACAAAGGCTGCGTACTTACATCATCTTTTCCATAGCCTAACGAGTACCATTTCTTCTGTTTTTCTTCATACACAAAAGGTTCCCCATAAACCTGGAAGAACTGATCCAGCTGGATCAGAAAACTTCTCAAATTGGCATCAGTCCAGCTGCGCAGAAGTTTAAATATGCTGTGCAGCATTATATTCCCTGCAATCTCTCTGCCTTGAATCAGACTCCTCTTTTGTTCTGGCCAGATTTTTCCTTTAAGACGTTCGAACATGTTCTTTGATGGCTCTGCACAGATGATGTCATCATATTGATGCCAGTCCCCTTTACAAAAAAGATACAACAGAAATTTAACTGTGTGTAACACAACTACATTATTATATAATAAGATGTCATTAGCATGCACATAATACAATTAAAGCAGGACCAAGTCTAGGTTACATTACCGTTGTCATTGAGGAAGCGGGGTGTCACAAACAGACATCTGTTGGTAGTGTGGTGTGTAGAATCTAGTTTGTAGATGTACTCATACTCATATGCCTTCTTTTTCTGCCTATAGACAACATATTTGTATGGTATCGACACAGACTCAGCTTCTTTTCTTGTTGTTGGCAGACTGCCCTCCACTAGAAAACCATGTTCACCAAGATCCCTGCATGAACAGGAAAAGAGATTTCAATATACGTTGTGTTAAATTATTCAATTAATTGGCAGTTCCTTTAAGAATAAGTACCTGGACACAACCAGCTCAACCATATTTTTATCCCATGTCCCAATGAGGAACCCAGCCCTGATGAAGATACGGTCTTCGTTTGGATCAAATTTGAAATCCTTTGAAAGAACTGCATGGAAGTAAATGGTGAGTCTGTCATGTGCAGCAATGGTTTTGCTTCTGGTCACCCTGAAAAGAAAAAATAAATAAATACAGATATAACAAATATAATGCAAAGATGAAACAGGCAACTGTGATTTAAAACAAATGTATCAAACCATCTGAGAGAATTTCATCACCTTGGGGGTTGTGGGACAGCTGAGGTGGTGGATTCTTTGTTATCCTTATTATCGTCTTTGCTTCCCTTGTCAGTTTCTGAGGTTTGTGCTGCAGTCGACTTCTGCCCACTACCAGACTGCTGAACCACCGTGGGCTCTACTGTCCCCTGTGGGTCCACACTGGAGCCTGTGCTGTCAGTCTGTACAAGTGGCATTAAATATGTCTGTCAAAAATACCCCATAAACTCTTTCTTTCCACATAAAAATAATGCAATGACACTTTCTCTTTGTCAATAATGATTGCTTTTCATAAATTTTACTCTGTTTAGTTACCTTTGTTGGTGTTTGAGAGCCACCAACTGCCTTTCCCTCAGCTGCTGGGGTCTGCTTTTGTTTCTGGTCCTGCTGATTCTTTCCCTTCTGTTTGGTTTGTCCTGTCTGTTTCACATTCGGCTCCACATTGGCATTCTGGTCCAGTGCTGGTTGTTTCGTGTCGGCTATGTCTTTCTTGTTCTTTGAGTTCTTCTTGACAGGTTTTTGCTCTTTAGTGTTAGTGGCCTTTGCCCCTTTGCCTGTATCTGACTGAGAAGTCGTACTCTTGCTGTCCTCATGGACAGGCTGCTGAGTTGGAGTGTCAGTCGGTGCGGTGTCAAGTCTTTGATCCTGAGTTGATTCTGGTGCATTCCTCTCTCCCTCATCAGTGTTACGTGGAGTTTCCTCTGAGCTTTTTGCCTCAACTGTGGCAGCAGTTGTTTCATCCTGAATGACTTGTGTGTCTTCAGATGCTGGAGCAGGAGAGTTAGCTGCTAAGGAACTAGACTGGCTGTCTAGAGAGGAGAGTGCATCTTGGAGTGAGTCTGGTGTTACATCCATTGCATTATCTGAGCTTTCACTGTCAGAAGACTCTCTATCGCTCTTTGTCTTCTGCCCCTGGTTGTCTCCCAGGGAGACATGGGACGGGTTAGACAGGCTTTGGTCTGATAACAAGGTGCCATCTTTCTTCTTTTTGTTCCTCTTCTTCTTTTTTTTCTATGAAGACCAGAAGGTAGAGGATCAGTAAACCATAGTCAAACCATCTTACTGCTAATGTTTAATCTAAATATAGACTGGACATATTCTTATTGACAGATTAACAATTAATTTCAATGTATGTATTATTATTTATTTTATTTTTTTGCAGAGCACGTTAAAGTCGCTAGATGGCGCTGTGATCACATGGATAAATTAGGTGTGAATACTCCAATACTCTAGCAAAATTTTCCTGTTAGAGACATCAGAATTTGACCCACTATCATGAAAACATGAGCTAATTAAGCTAATTAAGATTATTTGTATCACTGACTGAATACTTACATTTATATTATGTGTTTCATATATTTTTATATTTAAGTTAACAAAGTGTGTTATCCATCCTCAGAGAGGATGACAGAGAGGGTAAAGTAGTGTACATGTATATGTGAGTGTGTGTGTGTGTGTGTGTGTGTGTGTATTGGTTGTGAAAACACAGAAGGAGGACTGGCTGCTGAGTGTGTCTTTGTTTTATTCCTTGTTTTAATGGTGTGTATTCAGTATTTAATGGAACAACTCCAGCCTCTGTCCAATAATTTCATAGCCTGGACAATAGTCAAAGGTCATCTCTTGGTCATCTCCAGACCAGCAATTAATCAGATTAGCAGGAACTTTATAACACAAAGGGAAATGGTGGGACTTGTCACAGTGGCACTTTTACTGTTGGGGAGTGTTAGGTTGGCTTACGCATCGACGGGAGTCTAAGAACAAAAGTTCATTAAATCCCAGAGCAAGGCCATAAACAGTTCATTTGTAAGCTCACTGACCTGCAGTCTGTATGTCTGTGAAATGAGAGGATATGGGTGGTGTCCCCTGCAATGTTAACTGAAGGTATGTAGAATAAACAGTAACATAATTTTCTAGTGATATGAAATAATAGAGCGGGATGATCTAACTTAACTCTTGCATAAAGAATTTCAAAGTTGGCAGCTGCTGAAAAACACTGATAAGAAAACTGCAAAGGTTTGCATGAAGAGAAAACACAGTGCAGTCATCAGTGACAATCAGTTGTTTTAAAAATACTCTAACAATAAAATACATATTCTTGAGAACTGAGCATTGAAAAATCATGAAATCACTATATGAAGCGCTCCAGGCTAAAAAGACAACACAGTGACAGTAACACTCACCTTTTTCTTTGGGTTGCTGATGGTCTCATCATTCATCAGTCGTTTAGGGTTTTTATTGCTGTCCACAGGTGGAGCGTCTTTCTCTGACGCTGATTTCTCAGCTGTGCCCTCCGAGTCTGCTACCAAGGGTTTGGGCTCATTTTTTGTATCTGGATTTAAAATATGTGGTATACAAATCAGACTGCATCCAGAGGCGGGTGTAAAGAACTGTGACTAATAAAATGACTGATAACTACGCCGCGCGTAGAGTTATCAGCAGTAGTGTATTGCTGTAGGCTAATTTGCATTTCAGTTAAATCCAAATCACATCATGGAGCTTGTGAAAGATTTGAGGATGTATTTTTCACATGGGCTTTCTGATCTCAAATGTTATTTTACTCAGTGTGTAAAGATGCTTTTTTGTTTAATCCCAACGTTTACTGTGTGCAAAACTGTGGATAGATAATGTAAAGATGCTGCCATCTTGTGGTAAAAGAATAACAGGGCTGCGTTTGAATAGTCAAAAAACAACCGGTGAAACTGCAAAGTTCAGAATATGGACTATAAAAGAGTATCTTAGATACTTTTTCCTGTGTGTTGTTGCCATGTTGAAGGCTATAAATAATGTGGACAACATGGTGAAAAACATGACTTCATTATCATATAATTCAAATATCATGTAACATATATCATATAAGTTTGGAATTTAAATTTTAAAAAAAAAACAATGTTCACACTACGACCTGACTACCACTTATTGTATTATTTTTATGTCAAGTACTTTAATTTTGCTTTTACGGGCACTATATGAGTCATTTATGTAGGCTCATGTCATGACATCACAGAGAATAAAGGTGTCTTACTTACTTTATACACAAGTTGTTACATATTTTAGGAGAAAGTTATAATTAATTATGTCTGAACAGTTTAGCAGGTGAAAGTGCAGTCCCACCAAAAAAACAGACCTCTGTTATTGTACAGTAAAGATCATATGTCCTCCAAATTATATTCTGGATGCTTTATTAATAAACATTTTATACACTGTGTGGACCTTATTAGTCAAAAGTATAATATTAAACCACATTTCTAAATTAATCAACTTACCCTGTGTGTTTGTGGGTTGGACAGACAACTTTGTGCCGCAATTACTGCAGAACTTTGCTGTCTTTTCCACAATATCATGTCTACAACCTGAGCACTTCATCTTCACACTTCAGTGATCTCTGCAAAACAAGCAAACAAACAAGCTTAACTTGAATTTGCATTAAGGTCTCACCCTGTACAAGATTCCTTTCACTTTCAATTATGCCAAATGAGGCCTCATGACACAGACACAGTTTTCAGCTCTGCAAAACATTCGGCCCGGCGCAAAGCTGTTCCTTTCATTTGGACTTTGAGCAGACTTACTCAGCAAATAAACATTTTGTCCAGTGATTGAATGGAAATAACAATGTGAGCCACTGCACACCTACCCTCAGTCCTGCTAACAAATAATAACCTCACTTCAGCCAAAGAGAAAAAAAAACTAAGAGGTCTCACTGCGCACAAATAATATATTACATACATTACATTATATATTAATACTCTATAGACTACAGTAGGTACTGTTAAAAAGTTGTAACGTGTAAAATCATATTGTAAAACAAACATAATGCAAGTCATGCGCGCAATGAGAAGACGTCAAATCATACATTTTCAAACTTGAGTTTAAATTATGTTGTATGTGTTTTGATGGGATGGACGAAGAGTGTAACATGTATCACTGTGGATTATGTTATTTGTTAGGAATTACTAATTACTCTTTAACACCTCTCACCTTTTATAGGACAGCTTGTCACTCATCACTGCTGTGAGCTCTCTTTGCTGAAACACTTGTGTTAGATAACTAACATGCACAGAGGGCAGTGTGTATGTATTTCTGTGTATGTTTTGTCTCACGTTGGTCCATCAGAGCCAGTAAAGAGACACATTAGATTCTGTCCATATTTTACATGTTAAAAGTTTGACATCTACTTTTCTCTCTCTTGTTATAAAAACACTTTATTTACTTTATTATTACTACGGAAAAATGCAAAGAAATTTGCCTAAATATGTGTGGTAATGTTAGTGAGCATGAAAAACTGTAAACAAGCACTAAAGGAAGAGAGTGAGTGAGTCCTTTTCTCAAAGAGATGATCTTTGGCCCATACGTCACGTCCTGTTTCGACTGCAGCCGAAATTTGACAACAGCAAATATGCGTATTATAACTAAATAAACACACAGTGCCTGCCATTATTATTGCTACATGTACGACACGTTTATCAGCATCTCTGTGTCACACCAAATAAGTCACCTTGCTACAAGCGAGCAGCGGGTTAGCTCACTAGCTCATTAACGCTGCGCGCGTTGGCTAACATTAGCCGCGTGCTCCTTGTATCACTTCGCAGAAACAACAATAAAATGTGCAAGTGCAAGGACAGGTGTCAACAAAACGACATTTAAACTCAGTTTGAGCCAGACTTACTCGTAAGTGTCCCGTAGCAGCGAGGTCTGATAGCTACTGACGCTAACAGGGAGGATTAGTTTATTCCTAGTTTGTCATAACGTTAACGTCTGACGCCTTTTATCACCTTTAGCTTTCCACAAGACAAACCTTACAGGAGTCCTACCTGAGCTCACTGCGACCCTTTTCTTCTGTTTCACAAAAGCGAAAGCACAGGAGTCATCTCTGCTGGATGTGCTGTGCCGGCAGAGAGGCTCAGGACTGACCTGAGGCTGTCATTTCATTTCCGCATGTCCTGGAAAGTTTCGTTTTGTCAGAAATGGGCGTTTGCTAATAAACTTAACTTTCTTAATGACTCATATGGGTATTATTCTAGACTGTTGATGACGTGCGTGCACAGGTGTGAAAACTAACTAACTAGGACACTCAGTACTGTAAGCAAGCACCTCATCAGCACCTTTAACACAAGAGTCTATCTTTTATGGCACAATTCAAGAAAATGATTATAATGAACATGTACTCTCCTTTAATGAAGACTAACATGGTCACACCATACGTTTTTTTAAACAAGGATTGTGAGACAAGTACATTTATTCTTACATAACATTACATTTTATTCAAATCATGCATGCAAGTGCTATCACTGGTGACAAAACATGCAGGTCCTCAGAAAAATATTCTGCTTGTGTCTCTATTTTACTTTCTCTTTTACTTTGAGCAAGGGTAGGCCTACACCCAGTTAGTCGTTTTTCAGTGGCCAGTACAGGTCGTTTCTGGTTTCTGGTTTTGTACTGTAATTAGAGCTGGGTGACATACATACATACACTGTATGCAGCATATTACAGTTTTAGATGCTGGTTGCATTGAAGTTGTGATCACACCTGGATAGCATGATTGGCTGATAAGGGGTCATGGTCCACATGGTGCATTAGAGTGATTTAGTTACACAGTTACGGATTGTGATATTTTATATTATTATTATTATTATTATTATTATTATTATTATTATTATCCATCCATTATCTGTAACCGCTTGTCACGGGTCACGGTGGGGCCTATCCCAGGTGACTTAGGGCGAGAGGCCTGGACAAGTTGCCAGCTCATCGCAGGGCACATAAAGACAAACAGCCATTCACACCCAGATTCACACCTACTGACAATTTAGAGTCACCAATTCACCTCTTAAGTGCATGTCTTTGGACTGTGGGAGGAAGCCAGAGTCCCCGGAGAGAACTCAGAGACACGGGGAGAACGTGCAAACTCTACACAAAAAGGCCCCAGCCGAGGTTCAAACCAGGAACCTTCTTGCTGTGAGACGTTGCTTATATGGTGACAAAACATGCAGGTCATCAGAAAAACATGTCAGTTTGTGGCTGCATTTTACTTTCTCTTTGATTTTGAGCAAGGGTACACCCAGTTAGGCCAATGCAGATAATTCCCTCATGAAGTCGGCTTTTTACCTAGATCAATATAAGGTAAAATAATCAGCAAATAATCCACAGTGAAAGAAAAATAAAATGATGGCTGAAAACATTAAGTATTTCACATGTCACAAAGACCAAAAACTGATCTATAAGCATGTTTTTAGCTCATATAATGCTCTGCTACTACTATTAGTACTTACTACTACTACTAGTAGTAGTAAGTAGTTACTAGTTACTACTGCTAGTAGTAGTAGTACTACTACTATTACTACTTACTTATAGTACTTACTATTAGTAATTACTACTGTGTGTTGTGTTTCCTATAAGAAATCTGCTCTTAAATGAGATCCACACTGTCCTTCTCCTGTAAATTCTCAGTAAAGCAAAACCTACGAGTGTTTATTATTAAACCAAGCATCCTGTAATGCTAGTCTAATAACCTTTTACCCTGTTATAAGCAGTTCCTCTTTACAGCTCTCACATGACACCCACTCACCCATTGCAGAGAGTTGTAAGTTGCATTGGCATTAGAGCAAAGGTGGCTCAACTCCTAACTTGTCTTAGGATGCTATGCTCTTAAACTGTCAGCAGAGAGCAGAATAACCTGAGATTTGAACAAGCTTTAATATCAACGTGCCATGGAGTGCAGGGACTCTGCACAAAAGTATTTCACATACGGACAAAAAAAATGTTATCTTGCTAAAACACCCAAGATTGGTGTTTCAGTTTCATTTTGAGTGGGTATGTTACCATGGTAACTTGGACTGCACTGCCAGGTCAGGAGTGTGTTACATTTAGGCTGTCAAATCCAAAGGTATTGAAACCTGACTTCGCAATGCAGCATCCCGACACAGAACTAGAGCTGTGGCTTTATAGCAAAAAAAAAAAAAAAAACATTTCACATAACATATTCTGAAAAACCTGCACGCACAAGTCAAGATAAAATAAAACTCTATATATAACAGAAAGAGGAAGTATTTGCAGGGTTGTTTATTGTCTCAGATACAGTAAACAAGAAACATGTCAGCTTACACTGAGTGGCATGTAACTTGCGTGGGTTAATAGTGATGAATGTTTACATATTAAATGTGCAGATGTATTGTTTCACTCACACCCACCACTAAAGCCCTGGAGGACAACTAGGCAGATATTGTGAAAAGGAAATCTTTAAAATTACATTGTGAAAGAAAAGACTACTGAACCTTAATGACAGTCATGACTAAAATTGTTTTACATTCAGTCTAAGTGCAGTTTTCCCTTTGCACTGTTTCATTATACTTTATTGTTTTTTTGTTTTGCTCTAATTTATCCAATTTAATAGTTTGTACCTGACATAAATGTCTGTATTTAATGTCTTCCACATATTTCCAGCCTGTCTACACCTGTTGCAATTGCCTGTAGCCTACATTGGCTATATAATTAGTAAGCTACTCTTGGGAACCACACAAACTATACAGAAAGCAAATGAATTTTTACACCGTGCCAAACTCACAAAACAAGAGCATCTATAATTTGTAAAACACTGAGCACCAGAAAGCAACTTAACAGCCCGTTGGTGCAGGTTTAATCCAGAGTCATGATGAAAGAAACGGATGAAAGAGATATTTTTGATCATTTTGAAAGACTTTGTAAATGTGTCAGTCGGGTCTGAGCGTCACAGTCGCTTGTGTTGAATCAAGCACAAGGAGAAAATTAAATGGCACTCTCTACACTAAAGAAGTTTTTATGGATTCTGAATGCGCAGCTAACAACATCATTGCAACTGTAGAAATGATGCATGTCAAAACATTTATTCCCTGACCAGCATGTTTAACAAAATTTCCCATTAGATTATGTTTTGATGCCTCAGTGTGCGTCACCTTTACAAGACAGAGTGAACATAACACAATATGAGGCTGGAGGCTGACGGCACATTTTATTTCTCATGTTCCAAAAGTCAGTTTCATACCACCTATTTTCTTAATTTCTATTAAAGTTTCTGTTGATTTATATCTTCAGTTCAATGTGTTGACAGCAGCCCTAGGTAAACATTCAGTTTGGGAGACTTTTCTTGTAATAACTATTAGTGTTAAAGGGAAGATGTTGTTGTTGTTTTTGGTATTTTCACACATTTACTTCATCTTCACTGCCATGCATATCCAGTGTGCAGTAATTTACAGTAATTTTATGTAAAACATAATACAAAATACAACATATTTACACCTATTGCTTCCAAACAGTGGGTCTTTGTTGTCAAATCAGACAGTCTCAATATATGAAGGGCTCCACAGTTGTTACCTGAAAAATGTTTAAAAAAACATGTCTGCAGTTTAAATGTCTTACGCAAACCATTATTGACAAAATGTGTAAGCTATTGTTGAGCCTTACCTGCACACTGTGCTGTAAATCACACTTTCGTCATCATGATGGGAGTCCATCTGCTGCTCCCTGCACGTGATACAGTTGATGAATACATGTGCAATAAAAACAATTATTTGAAAAATAGGTAACAGTTGTAAAAAAATAAAATATATCTCACGTGTTTGACTTTCTCTTGGTGTGAAAGTTAACAGTTGTGTAGATGACTTCTGATGTCGTGCCCTCGCACTGGCTTCTCTCTTGTGATTGGGTACTGTCAATAACAGGCCAGTTGACATACACTGTGTTCTAAATATAAAAACACATGACAACTTAGTGCAGAACATCTAACTAGGATGAGCATTTAAGTTGCTTCTGACAACCTCAGCACAACTAACATGCATACAGTGGTGTATGTATACAATATGTCACCCAGCTTTAGTTCACATCCAAAATCAGAAACACGTTACAAGGGATAATACACTTTCAATACTCAATATAATGATAGTGCCACCTGTATGTCCTCCTCACAGTCAGGTCTCTAGTGCTCTTGTCCTTTTTTTGTTGAGTCTGAAAGACAAACTTTGGAAGATCATCACATGATAGTTTTATATGAGATATAATAGTGATACAGTGTAAATATAGCTTACCTTGTGATGGCAATAACAGTGGTCACAATCAGAAGCACAGCAACAGTAGGAATGAGTAGTAGACCTCTGTAAAATGGTTCTGCTGTAATGGTGCAATATAGGTATTGTGTTAATGCTGTGAGAGGTCAAGAAATCCTCAAATCTAAGTCAAAATATGTCAAACAACATAAGGTACTCAAAAACAATTAATGGTCAATTAAACTTTTATGATCCTTAAACAATCGAATCTATGGCATGATAAAGTTCCCTCAATGCTGCACCTTTAGTGGAGAAAACTAGACCCTCAAGAGCGCCTTTTCAGTGGAGAAAATGTGATACTGGACCCTCGAGGGTGCCCTTCCAGTGGAGAAAACTGGACACAGGTCTCTCTAGAGCAGGGATGTCCAAAGTACGGCCCGGGGGCCAATCACAGCCCGCGGTCAGATTTCATGCGGCCTGAAGCTTCATTTTTATAATATATGATTTATGGCCTGCTAGGATTGTCAGATACTGTATGGCTGCAAGTTTTGGCTTTTTTTGGTTGACATAACGAAGCATTCGAATGTGCTAAACGTTAACCTCTGAGGACATAACTGCTGGTGTTATGTACCTGTGGATGTAACACAAAATTAGATTTGGTTACATGGTCTTTTTTTTTTTTTAAATGATAATTGTGACAATGAAAACAAAATTGTTACAGTGCATTTGCATGTAACTTTTATTGGTGACTTTTTTTCATTTTTAAAATGTTAGTATTGGCCCCCAGGCATCTCCACATTGTCAGATCTGACCCTCTTTTAAAAAACTGTAGAAAACTGGATACAGGGAAATTGTGATGCAGTGCCTTCTAGGTTTCCCTACGTGCTAAAAAAAAAAAAAAAGGTGGGGGGGGGGGGTCTTCATAATAAATGCATCACCTCTTTCTGTGTGCTAATGCCCCACTGCATGCAGCAACTGCGTGAGTCCACCACTGCAAAGACTAGTAATATGAGCATGTAAATAAACTTACCTTTAATCTTTACAATCACAGTTGAGTTTTGACTTCCATGTTTGTTGGTGGCACTGCAGAAATATTGGCCTCCATCACTAGAGGAGATCACAGGCTGGGGTCCGATATCTATTAAATGATCATTTTCATCTATTTTAAACCAAGTATAATTCTCCACTGGGGGGTTTGCATTGCTGGTGCAGATCAGTTTGAAGTAGCTGCTGGCGTCCACCTCCTTCGATGGTATGATAGACCCTGATGTGTTCTTCGGGCCATCTGAAAAAAAACTGGAGCTGTTAACTGCCATAAACATGAGGCAAAATCATGTGGCAAGTCACTAATTTATTATCTTGGAATTTGAATGACTGCATTGTTCAAGTTGAGAGGGTTATTTACAAAGATTTATTTACGTTATCTATATTTTGCCATTTTCATTTATTTCATCTCGTGTCCTGTACTTACATTCAACATCAATATTTATGACTTCTGAAGTTGTTGCTCTTTGTGTCTTTAGAGAACAAGTGTAGTTTCCAGTGTTTGTGGAGGATATGTTGCTTAAATAAAGTGCAGGTCCTTCATGTATGGGTTCTCCGTTCTTTAACCAGGTGAAAATAGATGAACGGTGACCGCCATCACAGCCGTTTATGCAGGTCAGATTCACAGAGTCGCCTTCCTTCAATGATCTGCTCCCACTGAGTTTTGTCAAAGAAACGTTCAAATCTAGAAGAGCAAATTATTATTAAGTATCAATCTCAACTTTTACAACTATATTTATGAAAAAGAAAGAGGAAACTTACCAACAACCTTTAACATTGAGCCATCTATGCCAGTAAATTTATCTTTGTCAGTTATAAATCTGAAGGCATATTTTCCTGTATCATTATTCTCTACTTGGTGTATTATGAAGGAACAATTGTGTTTTTTGTCACCAATATACTGAAATCTTGAGGTGGTATTTTTCCATGTACTGTTATATAGGAAAGGACCGACATAAATATTATACTTTTCATGACCCCACAAGACTTCCATCACTTTATGCTCATTAGGATGGTGAAATGAACAAGGAATGTCAACAGACGAGCCTTTCACTGCACAGATATGTCCCAGTTGATAATTCACAGTCATCTGTCTGCAAAGAGCACCTGAAAGGAATGCAGTGACGTGTCAATCATTTCATCTTTTTAATATTACCTTAAATGAGCTTTAAATGTTGTACTTACCAGACAGAAACAGTAGCACCAGTGTCCATGTCAGGTTTCTGTGCTCAACACACATGTTGAAACGCTTTCCAAGTATTCACAAAGCTCCTATATGATCTTAAAGCTTAAAGTGTCTTCTCTCTTCTCCCTCCACTGAATAACGCTTCCTGTATGGTTTAGTAAAGTTATCTTATTTTCAACCCCTGAAATGAGGTCATACAAACCACAGAAACAATGCACAGCCTACATTTGAATGTGAACCGTATACATATAAAACCAGGCCCTGCATACAGAAAATATGTCACGCTTTACTTATGCTGTTGCTTTCTTGTGGGAAAAGCAGACGTACTGTGACATTGTGATTTTTTAACACCATTAGACAGCACTGACCAAGTGTTACTCTAGGTGTGAAGTAATGGTTGTACTCAACCACGTGTACTTTTTATATACTGTATTAGTACAAAACAAAATCAGCTTTTAAAGGGGAACTCCACCAATTTTACACATCAAAGTGTGTTCAGAGATCTTGGGGAGGACTACTACATGTTTGAAAAATGTTATGCAAATCCTTTTGTGGCTCCAGAGGAAGCTGCATGAAATCGGATGAATTGCCGCAAATGATGTCACTTGAGTCAGTGTCTGTTGGAGCTGAAGACTACATATTTGAAAATTAACCTGGAGGTGCTGAGTTAGAAAGAAGTGACCTCAGACCTCTATAGTCTGCTTTTCATCTTTGCTTGAGGCTAGCAGCTCGGAGCTACATTAGCCACTACTAGCATAACACACCTTAATCTCTGATCAAACGGTCAGCAGTCAAGATGTGTTGTGGGTAATGTAGGTAACCAGGTTTTGACAAGGAAGAAGATGTGGTTCTGCCGCATCTTTCTTTTAAGTGTCCATCATGAGTTTGACTATTATAAGAGTGTTATGTTAAATCAGTGCTAAAGATCTAAAGGTAGATTGGAAGAAACAAGTATAGTCACCTGATCCTCTTGTAACATTTTGTTGATGAATGAATGTTTATGGTTTTAAGTATTGCACAGTTTTTCCAGGGAAGACTTGCACGCACGACTCCGAGGTATGTATTATGTGTGTGTTGGGTGGACCTGGTAAGTTCATCTTCTCTGATATTTTGGCACATCAAGACCACTGAACAGCTGTGAGTAAATGCCTTTTACTCCATATTCCATTCCATATAGTTTGTACTTCACATCATTATTGATCTGACACATTTACAATTTGTACAGCCTGTTGAACCGGTTGCAATTGTTGGTAGCCTAGGTTTGGGACATAATTTTAGACAACTAAAGACTACAGAATGCCAGTTAACTTTCAAAGTACCAAAACCACAAAACAGCAGTGTATGTGATTTGAAAACACTGAGCACCAGAGAGTTAACTTAACAACCAGTGGGTGCAAAGCACATTCACGCACATCTGACCCAGAAGCACGATGAGAGAAATGCAAAAACATGCCCGAAAAAGATAAATCTTGAGATAGGTTATACATTTGAAATTTCCCATGTTTCCAGCAGAAACAATCATCATCTGAAAATGTGTCATTGTGGGTCTCTTGTATTGAATCATATTGAGAACAATAAATGGGGCACACTTTGCACTGTAAAAGTGTTCTACCATCATTGGAACAGTGGGAAGATGATAAACAAAAGAGGTATTCCCTGACAAGCTTCTTTAATTAAATTTGCCATTAGATTATGTTTTGAGGCCAAGTTATGCATCACCTTTGTGACTCATGGTGGTGTCTTTTCGTTTCAGATACAGTTCTAAGTTTGAAGGGGAAGATGCATTCCATTATGTACTTTCTTTCTTGTTTTTTGTTTTTAGATTACAATATTTATCTTTACTGCAATGCATGTGCAGTACAGTAGATTCGTAAAATGTAAGGAAATAAACATTCTGTATTACTGCAAAACAGCACGTTTGTTGTCAAATGAAGGGTGTAACGGTTGGTTTCTGTGTTTAACAAATAATTGTTCATTAAATGTGTTTTATTTCCAGAACTTTACCTGCACACTGTGCTGTAAATCACATCTTCATCACCGTGGGAGCCCATCTGCTGCTCTCTGCAGGTGATACACTCAATCAGTACACGTGCCTCCAATGAAACAAATGTGAGAAAAATGGAGAACAATTGCAAAAACACGCTCATGCTTTTTTTTTTTTTTTGCCGTTGAAGTCAACAGTTGTGTAGACGAGCTCAGTTGTTGTTCACAGGGATTTCCCCTTGTGATTGGTTATAGTCACAGATGAGCCCATTGATAGAGTATTCTATCATGAAGATTAATCACAAGATTAACTAGTGTAGAACAATGTGACTCCTCTACATGTTTGCTCTAATTTTCCAACTGCATAACAAAAACAATCTCTGTAATTTTTTATCTGATGCCGACATCTTATCTGTTACTTTGCAGAGACTTTGGTTGTGGGTTCCACTTGCCTTTCACCTGCTTAACTCAGCTGCAGACAACATTCTTGCAACAACAGACAGCCCTGCTTGTGATACAGGCTAGGTATGTATATCATGAATGCCACAAAAAGTGAGACTACAAAAGAACAAGAGCTGGAATGACGAGCGACTGACAGAAATACCACAGCCACGTGTATGTCCTCCTCACAGTCTGCATTTGGTGACCACTTCCTTTTTTCTGTTAAGTCCAAAACAGAAAAACAGAATCATGACATGATCATTGGCATTAGATATAATATACATGAGCAGGTCCCTGAGCAGTGTTTTTATAAGTAATTAAGTACATTTACTGGAGCACAGTACTTTTTGTTTTGTGCTTTACTTGAGTATTTCCATCAAATGCTATCTTATTCTTCTACTCCCCCACAATTCAGAGAAAAACATTTTTAATCCACTACATATACTTTAGATTATTTTTCAGATTAGGATTTGACATAAAATCGCATTAGTGTTTAAAAAGTACAATAAACAGTTTAATATTTAAATAGTGGTTCCCAATATTTAAAGTTTGTTTAAACAGCATTAGTCTAGTTAGGGTCCTTTGTCACATTTCATTTACCTAAAAGAGACCCCTCTAAACTTGATATTTATTATTATTTGGAGTTAGAGATATAATATTTCACAAAAAATGCAAAGATGAGAGCATGAAGACAGATTTGTGTATCTGTACTTTTTTCTTCTTTCTTCTTCTTCTTTTCTTCTTCCCTTAATCATCTCACGACGACCCATCAGACTTATCTTGTGACCATTTTTAGCAAGATTACAACAGTATATAAAGTATCTCAAACTAATTCCAACTCAAACTGCTACAACAGTAAAATGCTACTCACAAGTTACTGTGAGTAGCAGTACTTTTAATACTTCAAGTACATTTCATTGATCTTTTTTTAAATGGGATTTTGAATGCATGACTTTGACTTGTGATGGAATTTTTTACATTGAGGTATTGGTAGTTTTACTTAAGTAAAAGATCTTCTACCATCACTTATTTTTTTGTATTTTATGCTTCTGTCACAACAAGCTATGTTTAAGATGCTTTCTGTCACGGTGGCGGCTGTGGCATAGCAATAGTAGAGGAGTAGGGTGTCCAGTAATCAGATGATTGGTAGTTCAATTCACGGCAGTAACAACAGTAGAAGTGATGGCTCAGTAGTAGTAGTGGTGACAGCTGTAGCAGCTCAGCATAGCAGGGAGTTCTGTGTTCCCAGCAGTAGTAAAGTAGCAGTTTCAGTACTTCTACTGTTGCTACTGCAGAGAATCTATGAATCACCACCGAACATCTGATTACTGGACGCCCGCTCTACCTCTTGAAGCACAACCAGTACTACTACTCGGCCATAGCTTCTACTGCTACCGCTGGTGAGTCACAGCAACAGTAGAAGTAGTGGCAGCGGCCCCGGCTCAGTAGTAGCAGTAGTAGTAGAAGTAGTGGTTCAGTAGTACCTGTTGTTGTATGACATGGAATATGTAACATTGCTGTCGCTGACATGTTGCCTAAATAAAGTACAGGTCCTTTGTGTATGGGTTCTCTGTTCTTAATGAATTTTCTTGAATTGCTGCCTGAAATGAAATGACCCTTGAAACAATGAGACTTGACATGACCCCCCATCGTGTCAGTGTCATACTTAAAAGTCAGAAACAGAGGCATCAGTGTCCATGTCATTTTTCTGAGCATGTTTCCACTAACAGTTAAGTCAAATCATCATGGTTGTCGAAATGCTGTTTCTACTTAAAATACACAGTGGATTTCCCTTCCCATTGTTTGTGTACAGCTTCCTATAATTACAAAATAAATGTTTTTTTAGGTCACCAAAACAGAGTTTTCAACCTGTGAATTCAGGTCACGTACACCACAGAGTCATCTCGCTTCAGCTTTTTCTATTCGAATGTGACAGGAAACCAGCCCCTCTATACAGAAAACCTGCCCTGTGCCAGTGATGGTGCTTTGTTGTGGCTGAAGTTACAGTAATAG
The DNA here is from genome assembly GCA_946959425.1 of Argyrosomus regius. Taxonomy (NCBI): domain Eukaryota; kingdom Metazoa; phylum Chordata; class Actinopteri; family Sciaenidae; genus Argyrosomus; species Argyrosomus regius. Next base: position 12,519,605 of record OX336897.1, on the reverse strand, counting down.
CAGAACTGGCATGATGAGACAATGTACAGATCAAGTGTTTGAGCAGTTTGTATATTTGATAGCGGCTGGTGTGGGAAAAAAAATTCCAATGTCACTATTTGGTGTCACACAAGAAGACGAAGGAAAACATTTTAAGATTAAATTTGGACTTAGAGTTTTGAAAATTTGCCATCTGATGCCATCACTGTGTAAAATCATTTAGCCAAGTGAATAAAAAGAAACGTGTCTCTTTTTTTTTTATTGTGTCAATTTCCTCTGAACAACACTTTTCTAATCAACATGAATCTGGAAAAACAAAATGGCTAAAGAATTATTTAATTAAATTCTATAAATCAAACTGTGTCAGTTAAACCTGCCTTATTCTGTCATAGTTAATTTCAGGACAATAAATGCATGGATCAGACCTTCATTGCCATATTTCATAACTGCTTTTAGAAAAATAACATTTTATGGCAGAATTTGATGAAGATAAACAGATATGCCCAACAAAGCTCGACGGGGGGAGTGGGTTTGTGTGAGTCGCCCACTCCTGGAAGTTGGGAGCATGATCACGGGGTCCCTATAAGTAGACCCTGAAAACGAGGATACAAGCAGCGAGCGGTGACAACGACGAGGACCAGTCGCTTAAGTGTGATCAGGATCAAGCTTCAGTACTCGACATGGAGATGTTCGGTAAACTCGTGTTCCCCGTCGTGATAATCTCCGTGCTGGTCGCTTGCAGTCCGACTGAGGCATGGTACAAACAGGTGGCCGGGCCAAGCTACTACTCGGTGGGGAGAGCGTCCGGTTTGCTGTCCGGTATCCGGAGGTCTCCGTATGTCAGGAGAGCCGAGCCGGACCCGTCAGACAGCGGAGAGTCTGCAAGCAACAGCGTGTTTTCTGATTTAACTGCGCAAAATTTCATCCTGAAGTCGATGGTCAGTGCTCATCTATTTTATCAACGCATTACCGTTTGGATGGGGTTGCCATTACGCATTACGCATTACGCATGAGCGCAAAAGTGCATTATCTGCATTTAAAAGTTGTATTGCTCATTTTTAAATTAAAAAAAAATTACAAAACATTAACCTTCTTGAAATTACTTTAAGAACATTTTATATTTTAAACTTAAGATAAATGTTGCACAATTATATTCAATAGTGATCTTACAATGAGCTCTTTCTATAGTTTGTTGCATTCTTAATGTCTGGTTACATTTTACATTGATCTTCTTTATAGCATTGCAGCACCACTTAAACACTTTACACAAGAAATAGTAAAGAAAGCGGATTTGTAACAACAATAACGGTCTTGAATTCTTATTTTCATACCGTTACTTAAATATAAGTAATTTACGGTATCCACTAAAAATATACCTTTCAAAATTAGTAGCAAAATATATATATATATATATTTTAAAAAAAATGTAAATGTAAAAAATATTATTGCACCTGCCAATTATCCATTATATTCATGTTTTTGTTTTTGTTTTTACTGATGATGCATTATGTATGCTTTAATGCTGTGGGGGTCGATATCATGCTTTGTACATGTAAAATCTTAATCTGCAGAGCTACCAGTAAGTACAACTGTGAAGAACAAGGTGCAGGATATCCCTCGTAAATGGAGTAGTGTGGTAGAGTAGTGGAGTGCAGTAGAATTAAGTAGGAACCACTGAGGCACTTTTAGTTATTACATGACAGGAGATAAAAGAACTGTTGAGATTAAGTCCATAAACTCAGTATTGATTCTCTGCATTGATATTTGTTGGGATATCAAACTGTGTGATACAAGTGCACAGAAACTAATCTAACTGCATCATTTGTCTGCTTCTCTCCAAACAGCCTGTTTGTATCAAAGACATTACACCAAACCTGCAGAGCTGCGAACTCTTCCAGGAGCTCAAAGGTTCATTTAAGTGCAAAGCAGAGATCTTCCTCTCTCTGGACTCCTCAGACTGTGCAGGAGACTGAGCAGTAAAGCCGACAGCTGGGCTGGATGATTTAAAAACTCTACAACTTCAAGTTTAACACTTGTGTTGCACTAGATGGAAGATATGCTACTTTTCATTTATCATTTCAAGAATTTATTTATTGATTTTATGATGAACCTGTCTTAAAGCTTTAAACTGTAAAAGTAATGTATGACTGTATATATTTGATTTGAGTTTTCATTAATAAATGAATCATATCGCAGCCCCTTGTTCTGATCTACACCGAATATAATTAAATCATCTGCTGTATTTTTTTGATAAACATGCAACTTGCACTTGAAGTAAACTCAGTTTTGGGTGATTTGGCAGTGGTAAATGTGTCAAACCTAATTTAAATCATAATTTTCAAAATCAATCATTTAAACCAGGAAAAAGGTGCATTTTATTTTTCCCCAAGTTGTAATAAACATGCATGTTGAACATCTTGTGATTTTAGTCTAACTGAAGAATAAAACCTGAATGGGTACCTATTCTTTCAAGTGGAAGAGATATAATGAACAGCATAAAAAAGGACAAGGCGTCCTTATAAATAAATATTTTATTAAAAATATTTTAAAATAAACTGGGGAAAATGCAGCTTAAATAACCTTAATATTAAATAAACACATTTACCAACATAAATACAGTGATAAAAATGAATGTTTCAGTGCTGAATTGCATTAAAAATTCAATGTACGCCATCTTCAGGAGACGTTTACAGCAGCTGGACAGCTGCTAGGTTCTCCTTGATGATCTGATCTATGACCATATGGAGGACATCCTGTATGTTAGCAGTGTCAGTGGCGGTGGTGAAGTGGTGGTACACAGGCTTGTCGGGACTGCTGTTACATGACGAGAACATTGCAGTAATGTGGTGGGCTGCAGCATCCACGTCACCATCTGCACCTGGATGGGAATGAAGGAATAAAAAAAATGAATACAAATCTGGAGTCTAATTCATTAAATATTCATAAAACAAGACTGGTTTCTGGTGAGAATCTGGACACAAGTTTTCCATCTCAATACACAAAACATGAGGCAGTTTGCTTCTCAACAAGTCTGAAATATGTATGACCATGATCTGGCCAGAATCAGTGATATCCACATAAACAGAGGACTGGATGTCCATACTGTGACAATCTCTGGCCAGAAGGAATTCTGATTACCCAGCAGACAGGAAGGGGGCAGTGAACCATCCAGCAAAAAAGAGGGGAAGAGACACACATGCAAACAATTCCTTGAGGAATTTAAGATTTAAACACACAATACCTCCAAGTTCAGAACGGTCAACTCTTGAAGAGTTCAGCAAGAACTGGAGTATCCCACTTCAGCAGTTTCTCAAGTGTTCAGACATGAGGGCAGTTACAATGTAAATGTACATGGGACAATAGATTGTTAGATTGTTTCCATTAAAGTTCAACTAAATACTGTAGGTTTGAAAATATGGAGCTCACGAATTAATTTAAAATAGTAGTTACTTTTTTAATTTAATATGTGAGCTCCATTGCTTCCCCTAAAACAGAACACAAACGTATGCTATACTCAGATTCACACAGAAATTTGACAGTTATACAAACATTTAGACATAAACAATGCAATCAAGCAATGCCAACATACCTTTATAACTAGAAAGGTAAAATCTCAAGTGTCTTCCAGAGTGTAGGATCTTCTCCTGGAAAAGGTCCGTTTTGTTCATGAGCAGAATCTGTGTAAAAGAGAGAAGAAAAAGAAAGAAAAAAAAAAAACTGAGACTATTAAAAAACCTGCTTGTTGATGCCTAACACCACAATATCTGAAACACAAAACTCTTTTTTAAATCATTTGCCTTGTAACATTAGTATTGTGACATCCTGTTTCACAAACTTTATACACTTAAGTTCAAACGATGGCGTCAGCATCATGACTAAAATCCCCATCCTGCTGATATAAATACGGAACATCAACATGGCTTTATTAGTCATTATTATATAATCACCATTTCTTGAGGTTTTACAGAAAAATGAATCACAACCTTTAAAAATAAAAATACTACAAATATGTCTGTCAACCAGTGCTGCTTCAGGTAACAGAAAGCCTGTTGAACCTTCCATTTTTGTCATTGATTGATTGATTGATTATGGCTTCAATGCTCTTTGAGAGTGTGAATACTTTGCAGTAACCTTGCCGCGATTGTACCATTATGGCAATCATGTCCATTAAAGTTCAAAACTGGATTCATTCACATGGTATTTTAGGCATCTCCAGTCAATATGCACTTCTACCATTTTCTATACAATCTCTTCATACTGCAAACAGAAAAACAACTTACTGCCCAGCATTTAAAACACAAACGACGTTTTAAATATGATGCAAGACGAAGTGGCTGTAAGATAACCATCACCCATAAACGTTTCGAGATAATCCCGTGCAGATGGAAATACTACTGGGCAACAAGTGAGTCATTCATGCTCATAAATGTCCCCACAAACTCACAATATGAAAGAAATCAAGCAAACTAATTACACAGTGTTAAATCACGCTCGCAGCCAACTTACTAAACAGAAACCACCTGCCCTACATCTCAATTAGACTTTGTATGCTAATTATGTACGTCAGACATAATCATAGCCAGTTTGTGTCCTCTCTGCTCGGCATGAATAATTATCAAAAAGTGCTTTAGTCACCTCCACACATTTAGATGAGATATTGGCCGACAGCCTGTGCATAACACACAGGCAGAGGTCTTAAAAACAAAACTCTTAAGTGATAGTGCAAATGAACTTACCAGTGAGGTTCTTCTAAAGACCGAGTTGGTGCAGATAGAGGTAAAAAGCTCAAGACTTTCCTGCAGCCGATTCTAAAAAGTGTGTAAAGGAAAGCAGGAAAAGGATGAAAAAAATAGATGTATATATATTTGATATAATTATGTCTTTTTCATAACATACCCCTGAATGATTCTCCATTAGTGTCATGTCATAGCTGCTGAGGGCCACAACAAACAACACTGCCTGGATGCAGTCGAAGCAGCGAAGCCACTTCCTCCTCTCACTACGCTGACTCCCGACATCATACAACCTGTCAACAAAACAACTGATGCTTCATTCACCCAATGAGCTGATTACAACTGATCACATGGAGAAAAGAAAAAGATTTATTGTCTTATCAATCTACGTAGACATGATGTTTCCTAGATTTGACTGCACCAGTTTCAGGAAAAGTGTCACTGCAACAGTTAAGGCCTTTTTGTTAGATACACTGTCTCATTCATAGGCAATATGTCAGTATTAGGAAATAGCATAACATTGAACCATTTAAACCCATTTCAAATATTTTATTTCAAATATAATCTGGCCCCAAGTGAAGCCGAGGGGTCTTGGTGACACAGGTAATGAGTTCCAATTTAGGCCAGACAGTCTCCAGGTGTATGATTGCGGTACTCATGTCAGAGGCAATGAAGCGTTTATCCCCTGGGTCAAGAGTCAGTTTTAACAAGCTGGGGGACAATAAGCATTAACTGTGGCATTTGACAGTGGCAGCTTGTGTGCTGCTGGAAAGAAAATCATCACTCACGACTGCAAGAAGGGTTTTACGTAGTTTCAGATTTTATGAAAGTGCAAACTCAGACCTGTAGGACATGAGGAAATAAGGTCTGCCCAAGAGATACGAGACTGACTCACTCTGAGGAAGTTTTAGGGGTGCATATCAGAATTGTGTTTTGCAACTTTTCAAGAAAATATAAAAATTCAGCCTACAATTTAATAATATGGAGAGAGGGAGCAACAATCCGGGGAATATCAAACTGCCGTTAGTTTAACAGCTTTGTCCTGTGGCAGGTTATCACGCTGTACATTTTTCATGTTTAAAACATTTTATGAAAATTTGCTAAAATCATACATTTCCTTTACTTTGACAAAATCTTAAAATGTTGCAAAATTTTTAGATCTTTAATATTTATAAAGTGACGCATGTTGATGCAATCCTAATCTCGAAGATGCTACAGTATATGCAATATTCATGAAGCCCTGGTGTACGGATTCCATTTGATAGAATGACCCACACACTGAACAGCGTCACAGCAGGGAGCATCATGAATGCTTGTTTACTGTGAAGTTCAAAGGGGAAAGGAAGGTTGGGTTTCAAAGTTTCATTGCTATGCTACCTCCAGATTTGTGTTATTATTCCTGGAATAACTAGGCGGAGTGAAGCTATCAATATTTCATGTCTGAGTCATGCCTGGGTAGCTGCCTCCCTCAGCTCAGTAGAGTTTGTTTTGTCAGGAACCCCTCAAGAGTTGGGGAGTCTCTAGAGGCTCAACAAGCTGCTGCTTGATGCCCCTGCTCGATCTGGTCTCCTTACTGTCTACATGGCATCAACTGTAAAAGAACAATAATTCATTAAAAAACTAAACATTTTACAATGCCAAGTCATCCTATGTATACACTCTGCCTTGTTACCAAACGAGCTAAATCACCAACACGTCCAAATGTCATCATCATGCTCATGACATGCATGTGCATCGTTCTGCTCGAACATGGAACACAAAAAAAATACAGCAAACCCTCATCACAACATGGCTACAGCACAAGAGGTCAAAAACCTTTAGCAACAGGTTCAAAGCAGAAGTCTACAGAACAACCCAAAACTTAGTTTTGCATCTACACACTTCTCATGTACAGGCGGATGACAGATTAAAGGGAAAATACAGTGGAATAGGTGGTGGTGAAGAGCACATCAGTCCAAAATCTCCCACAGGTGGTGTTGTGCGGTGCTGTGCAGTCGTCCCAACACATCGTTGTGTTGAAATGACTGCGAAGGCCACAGCATATGATTCACATCATTTTCATACTCAAACCGTCAGTGAGCCTCCCACTCCCATCAGGATAGAAATGTTTCATCAAAGGATAAATATGATCACGCAAAACAACTTTGTATTGATTTGCAGTGACACTTCCTGCAAAGACGACAAGTGGATCCAAACCATGACATCAAAATGCCCCCACAGCGTAACAGAGCCACCGGATGTACCGTTCTTTTGGTGTACACCTCATGCAGTCGCCCACTTGTAGAGAATGATGAAGGATGACTCATCTGACCATATCACTTTTTGCCACATCTCTGTAGACCAGCGTCTTAAATGCGTATTCGTCTTTGTATTGAGGGTTTATGGACTGCAGCCCTACTACAATATCCCTCTGACAAAAATAGAAACAGCATTTTTGTTGATGATTGGATCTTAATTCCCCTATACAGTGCACCTGTGTGGACGCATCTGCATTCTCCTCCTTATTGAGGTTTATCCTTTAATTTTTCATCCGTCTGTATCTGCACGTACACAAGGTAATGCATTTATTGTCTCTTGAGTGCTGAAACTCAAGATTTCTTCATTGGTTCGAGGTAATATTAGTTTAGAGTGCAATAGCACATCAATAGCTTAACTGTTTCATGTAAAGGTAGAAGATGCAAACCGTTAAATTGTCCCTTGAAAGTGAAGGAAGGTGAAATATTCTTTTAATATTAACTGTGCATATTCAGGAACTCAATTGTCCCCCTAACAATAAATGTATAATGTGATTTCAGGGAGCACTGAGTGACCCACTGTGAATCATTAAAGCATATTTCATGAACTCAATATACCGCATTATAGTGGCATATATATCTGTGCACAGCACTATAGCATGTTGCTGAATTTGAACTTCCATTTTAATAAGTCTTACCGAAAGATGATTTCATTAAGTTGAAACTGCGTCTCAACGATTCCACAGGTCCTCACTCGCACTCTCAGAACATCTGTCTCGGTGGGAACGTATTTGGGAGCGATGATTCGATTCATGTTCTCAAAGAAACTGGAGGGGGAATAGGGAGAGAAAACGTGAACATTTCAAAAAGTCAGTTGTGACTAGACACGCATTCAGTTCTTGCCAATATCGTTTGGGATTTTTAGAAGAACGTTCCTCAGCTTCATCATCTACACCCAGTTGCCGATCTAAAGCAGCACTGCATCAAATCCTACCTGCATGATCGGTATAATGTTCACTTTGTGCTGAAACTGATTTAGTGGGTTAAGTGTTTTAGGTGGAGTTTATTTAACTTTATGGTCATTTTGGAGGCTGTAAGCTCTGCTGGAGTTGAATTGTGTTATACTGGAGGTGTAATATTTAGTCTTAGTTGTTTGTATAAAACTTTTTGTGGCTCTAGAAGGAGCTGCACAAAGTATGACAAATTGCCTCAAGTGATGTCACACAGCATTACGGCTGAAGATGAAAAAATCTGAAGGTGTAGCGTTTTTTTTTTTTGCGAAATTAGTTTACCAGACCTCTTTAGCTCCCTGCTCAATGTATGAGGCTAATGACTGAGGCTACACTAGCCACTACCAGCATACACCTGAATCTGTAACGTTGATTGAATCAAGTCGAGCTGCACTGTGGGTAAATGTAGCTGCCAGGTTTTGACAAGGAAGAAAAATGTGTGGCAAACCAAAAAAAAAGGGTCTAACAGTCTTATAGGTCTGCAATGCTACATTGGTGGAGTGCTAACCTTTAACTCACAGTCACGTAAGCTGCAGTCAAAAGCACCAACATGTGCCGTTACCGGAGCTACTGTACGACAGCTGTGTAGCTCTAGCAGCAGGACAATAAAGAGCTTAATAAATATTTTTACTACACTTTTGGCTACAGGTCTGTTGTGTGTGACTCATGTTGCCATGTCCAGTTGTGAAACTTGTTGCTGGCTCTGTACACTAAAGTCATGTGTGCATAAATGTAAATATCCTGCCTTAATCAGCTCTGATATGAGTCAAACATTCATTTTAAAACAATTGATTGATCACATGACAAAGTATTTCTATGTAACTGTACCTGCTGCTTTTCTAAAACACACCATTTACACCAATAATTAACTTCCCATAACTGCAATTTTTTTTTTTAGCAACATAAACCGTTCTGCTCATGCCAAAGCTAATGTCCGAGAAGTCATTTTACACGTTGAGGTGCCTTTAGGTCCTGGGGAAGTCAAGTGTGTCACGACTCGCGTCTAAGCCAATACTTCTGGAGGGAAAAATCAATGTCAGGTCCAGCAGAGTGAGAAGACTGAAAGAGAGCAAGTTGAGTTTCATATCATCCTCCAGCTCCAAATCTTATTGAGTTCCGATAATGAAGCTGTCACATCCTTCTCAGTCTGGCCAGCTGGAGTACGTTTTTACTTGGCAGACACCAATATGTTGCCTCAGAGATAAGGACTTCTTACTCAGTCCAGTTATTAGTTTATTTAAAAGATAAAACTTACTAAAAAAAAAAAACTTCACTTTAAAACTATACACAAATGGGCACAACTGTTGCTCATATTAAGATGCATTTGGTATTTGTGATTATTAGCTTCAAAGAAGGCCAACCAAGGGGTGGTTCTCTGTTTGTGCCATGTCTTCACTGATGGATATCAGTGTTATTCTGTGACCTTAAAAAAACATCCAGGGTGTAAGATTTAGGGCGATCTCTTGGCTGAAATGCCGTGGTTCTACAGTAGCCCAGAACAGACAACTAAAAACTGACATTTTTCACGGCCGCTATAAGCTCTCCTATACGCTTGGAAGGGAGGGCGAGGCGAGGGGTGATTCAGTTGGCGGTCATCTGCAACCTCACTGCTAGATGCCACTGAAACCTACACACTGAACCTTTAATGGACATTTCCCTAAATGCCAAAAAAGGAAAAAGTGCCCCTTGAGCTTTCTATTTGAGGCTGAACAAGCTGGGAGACAAACACTACTACATTCATATGTAGTACATATACATATTTTTTTTTACATGAGTACAAAATAGTTTCAAATTGTATTCATTTAAAAGGAGGCAAGGCTTTAACCTGAACAACAATTGTAACGTGTTGTGGGTGATTTTTTCAAAAAATGATCACATTTCACTTAGTTGACATGAAAAGCGCAAAACAATAACACCATTGAGCAAAATGTATTCCACACTTCAGTTAATGATCTGCACTTTAGCTGATGATGCAACACACACTCAACAGATGATCTATGCAGAGTACTGTTTTTTTTTTTTTTTTTGGACTAACAATTGAAAAGGGAACAATTGCTGAAGGACAGTGATTGGCAGTTCTACCCACATAAATATAAAATATCCCACAAAGATGTGGAGGAAAAACACACTGGCTGTACTATAATAATATACAGTGAGATATATTGAGGTAAAATATAGTTGCATCCCCTTTTTACAGCTTCAAACATATGCCGTTTGACTTATTACTCATTAAACAAGATTATTTAATCATGTCTGTTTTATCTGCTCCACCCTAATTCCCACCTTCCTGTATATATGCAAACAGTGCTTTTTAATGCGGTCCCAATTAAGCCTCCATTTTTTTACAAATGTCACAGGCATCATTTCCTGAAGATGAATTATTCTCAGCACTTGCTTTACTGTATCGATAAGATGTGACGACATGCGTCTTACTGGGCAATTTCCCCTGACATTTCCACTGTCAGTCATAATTGGGCGGCGTTGTGCAGCGTACAACACTTAAGGTCATTCTACTCACTAGAGTGCAGAGTCATTCAGCTCAAACTCGTAACCTCTGGCTGCAGCTGCTCGCACGCCTTGGTCGGACCAGAGTGCGCAGAAAGCGTGCGCCACAAAAGGAAGCAGCTCCTGGTCGTCCCCCAAACACTGACTGCAGGACAGGATGGAGCGGGCGTGCATCTACAGTAAATAGAACAAAATATCATCAGAACAGGACTCTAATAATATAATAATTAGATATACACACACTTCTATGTGAAGTACATGAGAGTAAATGTGAGGTGTGGTGGTGCTGCCTGAAAGGACAATTCAATTGACCGACCAGTAGTCCAAACCTTAAAATTATTGAAAATTGATTATACTTATTTAAATAATTAAAAGGAAAAGTAGCACATCGTCACAATTTTGCAGATGGAACTGATGGGAACATTTATCAAAATAGTTGCCAATTAATTTCCTATTAATCGACTAATCATGTCAGCCGCTAGTTTAATTAACAAATATATATATTTTAGAATATTGTATGTTTTCTGTTTTAAAATTGCATTTTGTAAAGTAACTAAAGCTGTCAAATAATTGTAGTTAATTAAAAATACACCCTGTGATGTGGTGTATTTGAAGTAGAAGGTGGCATAAAAAGAAAGACTCAAGCACAGTACAAGTACCTCAAATTTGCACTCAATTACAGTACTTCTACTGTACAGTAAATGTACTTAGTTACATTCCACCACTGCATCAGTCTATGAATCAGACCTACTACAGATGAAGTGTGACATCTAGTGTGATAAAAAGGGGCTGCGATGAAAAGTGGGTCTACAAAGCAGGTTTGGTGAAACCTTTTCTGTCTCCAGAGGAACCTGAATCGTCTCCATCACCTTGTTCTTTTTGTTAGCGAGGTTAATCCTCAGCATCCCCATTCCTCGAAGAACAAACTTCATAGAGGTCAGCAGGTTGTCGAGTACAGCAGGCTGTGGAGGGAAGAACAGTTTATTTAGCTAATGTGTTGATCCGCTTGGCTTAGACAGACTGAATATCTGAGGGGAGAAAACAAATGCTCCATTTGCTTTACAGCTGTCCAATACCTTGAAACTGATGAGCTCCTGTTTGGAGAAGCCGTGACTGTGGATTATCTTAATCTGTTTGATCAGGGTGCTCTTTCCACTCTCTGCGGCTCCTGACACATAAACCAGAGAACATCACTTCAAAATGTGTAGACTCCAGTGACAGCTGCTTAAAAAAGGCATTACTTTAGTCTAATTTACCAAGCATGAGGATCTTCACCACATTCATCTCAGTCCTGGCATGTTCACATAGGTCTTGCTCTATTTTAGAGCTCTGGAGTTTAGCCTTTTTACCCTCTTCCGTGATATCCTGATGAAGGCACATTCCCATGCAGATCTAAGAAAAAATTCACAGTTTACGCTCAGGGATGACAGTAAAGCACTGACTGCAAAAACTATGGCTAATTACATGGAGAATATCAGCATTTTATCAAAACACAGATTTGGATGACTTTGAAGCAGTTATGCATGTTTTATTTTGGTAACAATCAAACATACCTAATAGGCTTATTTTGTGTGTGTGAGTGAAGGCTCTGTGAATAAAGCTTGTGTTCAGGTCTTTACCGTGCTTTTATCCTGTGAGATTTTGAGAATAATAATCTCAACTTTAAAATAACAATTTCATTTTCTCTTCTCGACAGAAATGGATGCAATGCTGAGATACAGGCCAACTGCAATTATTTCTAAAAGTTTTCTTAGAACCTTTAAAATCAAGAAGGCCTTGCCACCGCTCATGAAGCTTTGGTGATCCTAGTGGGCGTCAGGACCAATGATTTAAAATACAAAACTGACTAGAAATACATTTGCAGATGCACATTTTTATTTCATAAAAGTGTAATTTAGAACTACTCTATGAGAAAAAAGTCATTTTAATATTGGTTTGTCATATTCTGACTACCTGAAGTAGCTTAAACAAAGCCAGTGATGCATGTTTCCCTTAATTGTTGGTTAATTAGCTTAATTCAGCTAAATTCTGTGAAAAATAGCCATCTCATAAAATTACTAAAAAGTCACAAAGCTCCTTGTTTCATTGTTGTTGTTTTTTTGACTAGAACTGAACTTAATAGCAACCTGAAGCATTCTTCCAAATATAAATTTAAACTGAACGACCAAATCTTGCATGTTTACAATGTTGCACGTTGTTTGAAGGAGCTTAAATTGTTCATGTAGTGAATGTACTACCTGCAGTGGGACTGGCAGTATGTTAAGACAGCAAAACATCTCTGTGCTTTTGCTCTGCACGCCGGCGTCCTTCGACTCACAACCTGAACACCTGACAAACTGTTAGCAACAAACGGAAGAGCTCGTTTTCTTAATTGGGGGCACGTGTGCTGCTTCCAAGACGGTTTACTGAAAAATGCGTGCGTGCGTGCGTGCGTGGTGACGTCTATCAGAAAACGTACCCAGCACCATTGCTCAGCACGTGCACTAAATGTACTTTATATTTATACTCTAGGACATTTATTTGACAGTTATAGTTACTAGTTACTTTACAAATTAAAATTAGACTATTAATACAAAATATTGTAAGTTTTACTAAGATTAAACTACCCAACAGTATATAAAGTAGCTGAAATTAGCTCCACCGAAGCTGTAACACTGAAGTGATGTGCATATTAATACATCAATAAGTAGAATTCAGTAATACACATTTATCTAAAAATACTCAGTTTGCCTCATGAATACTTTTGGTACTTTAAGCATATTTTGACAATAATACTTTTATGTAAATTTGTGTGTAACAGTATTTTCAAAGTGTTCTACTTTTGCCACCACTGTCACTATAAACATCTCTCGCTCTACTACATATATCTAACAGCTATAGTTACTTTACAAATCACACAAATATCTGTTTATATACATTGTTACAGAACTATGCACATTATTGAACTATCCAACAGTATACAAAGTTTATAATTAGCTCTACTATGACAGCATTAAAATGCTACCCACATGTACATCTACATGAATCAATAATAATATTTCAGTGATAAATATAGGTGATAAATGTAACAGTGATTAGGGCCATTTTGTATATTTAATACATACAACATTTAATAATTACTTTTAATGAAGTACTGTTTTATTGTGATATTGCTACTTTTACTTTGAGTAAAACGATCTCAGTGCTTTTTAAACCACTGCCTGTTTGATCCAGTGCATGGTTTGCCATAAACTCATAATGACTGAATGACTTCTCCAAATGTCAAATAAAGCACAGCATGCAACCTTAAATTGTGAAATGAATGACTCATGATTTGTTTAATCGACTGCACTGGCCAGCATGAGCTGAAGGTTCGGGGCTACTTTTACTCTAAGAGTCACATAACTTGCTTCCAATTTAGGGTGGGTACCAATCTGCTGCTGAAATAATCAAGTCTTAATGGGCTGACATTCAACGAACTCTGTGTGACTCATTCATGTGTTGCAAAATTCAGATCATTTTTGTCTGATCAAAGATCATTTCTGTGTCCAAAACAAACAGAACCTTAACTTTGATGATGTGACTCATAGCCTGCTCATTTACCTCAATTACTGAAGAAATAAATTAGACATTACCATCCTTCAACACCCAGACCTTTTCTGTTTAAGGGCAAAGAAAATGACAAATAGCCTTTCAGATTAAAATGTTATTATTATCAGCAATAGTATACTGTAGTCCAATCAGTTTCTACAGTATTTGTCAACTGGGAGTTGTCAATAACATACAGATTATAGCCTACACTGAGTACATTCCAACTTGACATACAGACATATCATTATGCTTTTTAAACAATATGAAACCAGCTATACAGTAGAGTAGTTAATGGAGAGGAGTTGAGTAAAATATACATCTACAAAAAATATATCATTTAATCCCATTTGATATCGAGACAGAGGTTAAATTGTTCCAGGCTCAATGACAGTAAGAGGTCTATTTCATGAGTAAGAGGTCTATTTCATGATCCAGTCAACAACACTGAGCATCTGTCATAGTTCTCTAATTATACTAAGAAAACTAAAGGTTAAAATCAGTCTGTTAAAACTCTGTAGTGTTCTCTATGTTAGGATAAATCTAAGGAGAGTTGGTTTAAAAAAAATTGCACTCAGAAAGCCAGGCGTGCAGGTCTCAACAGTGTGCATTTTAAAGTTAAAAACCTGCTCTAAAAATAAAACCGAACAGTTCTGAGCAGTCAGTGCAGTCTGATAGGAGAAAGGTCTGATATGTACATGAGGTCCCAAAAGAGTCCATCAACACCTTCTCCACCTCCAAACAACCCTAGATAGATGCAGAGAAGCAGGGTTTTTTTTCTCCCCTAATTCTCTAGTGGTTTTAGCATCCTCCAGGGAGACTGTAATTACTTTATAATATATACATACATACATACAGTATATACAAACATAGATTAGTTCTGGGGTTATGCCTGTTCCTGGGCAGAAAGCTGCAACAACCCCACAGAAATGACAAATGAAATCACTCCCTTGATACAGTTCAGTGTCTGATCCCCACACTTGCCCTTCATATGTCCAAATCCCATTATATAATACTTAAAAATGTATTTATTTTTTTGTTTTTGAAGGCAAAAAAAAAGTACTTGAGAAATTCAAAATATCTGAAGACATAAAATAGACATTTGAAGATTTAGTGATAGCTCCAACTTTCTTCTATTGTTCTGTTCACAACTCAATAGTTAAGACTTCTGTTTGGGTGCTTGTTGATTGAAATGTAGTTGCATATGCAGAATATATTAGTACACAGAGGACACACACACACACACACACACACACACACACACACACACATACGCACACACACATACATACACACACACTGTATACCTGATGATCCCACAACAGGACTAAGCCGCCCTGGGTATAAACGCGCTGCTGTAATTAGCCAGGATCGTGTGTGGAAGGTGTCATCACACGTATAAAAGGGTTGATTTTTTTTTTTTTTACTGTACATGAGAGTTTAGATTAATTGAGCTCATCAGTGTTATGTTGACTCGGCTGATGATGCTTGTTTGGGGCCTTTCTACAGCACAGCCTGGGGTCTTTCTTTAGTCTTTTCTTTAGTCTTTTCCTCCTCTCGTCGTTTCATGGCCTGGATCACAGCAATCTCTTTGGCCTCTTTCTTCTGGTTCCTTGCTTCAAATAGCAACCTGAATCAAACAAAGTAAAATATATCTGATATAGTACTTATTGAAGCAGTAAGAAAACTATGTCCAATTTATTTAACCTAGAAAAATACTGGTTTGGATATAATCTACATTTGGCTACATCTATCCGCAACCCTTTGTGGATTTTTCTCTGCGTTGACAGGAACTTTGCCCCCTTTTTTTTTTTATACCTGTTTTTGATTATCCTCTGCACAATGGCATCCGTAGTGAGGCTGTTCCCGCTGTCAACAGTACGCAGGATTCCTTTCCTCCTGGGCTCCTGGATATGAATAAAACATTGCCAAATGAATGTGATTTATCATCTCTGTGGATTACAGTATTTCATAGAGGTGGAGAGTGTTTAGACTCTTACAGCATAAGGGTCTGATCCATCCTTGTCAGGATATATTTCTGTCTTTCCATGGCATACAAGATCAACCTGGGGATGAAAAGATGTGCTATTTTATTCATTTTTTAATTGCAGGGAACATTATTATGTAGTGGTGAGAGATAACTGTGCTACCTGTACTTACCTTGAAATGGTCCAGCAAATCTTTTGTGACTGCAAAGGGTGCACCAATCACCACTTCTGACACGTACTGTAAAAAAGCATACAACAAAATCAGAAACAATCACAGAAATTAACTGTAGATACATAAGATGTACATGCATTGCACTGGGTTTATGGGGAAAGATCATGAAGAAGAGCCTACTCGACAAGCCAGGACGCTGAGTGTTCTTTCATGGACATTCATGATGGGGTAGTTTTTCCCTTTGTAACGATTCACCTCCTGAAAAGAAGAGGAAATGCATAGTAAGGTGCCAACGCTTGACTCAAGGAGGCAGTGAATGTCTCACAAGAGCGCAAAGGAGACTCACCTGATCAAAGTGCAACCCCACTATAATGTATGGCTTTTCTGCGAGCTTATGCACTGCTTCCAGGAAGTCCACATGGCCAATGTCTGACAGGTGACTAGTCAAGAAAAGCTGACCATGGCATTAATGGCAGTTTATGAAACGGTACAAGCTTTTTTATATAATAGTTGCTGTTTTTTGGTGAGGTTATAAAAGGATACGGAAGAGGTCAAAGGCTCCTGCCACATAGATGATAGTGTCTCCGGGTTGAGGCTCCTGGCCTGAGGCAAACTGGATGATCTTCTGTGAAGTCTGCAGGAACTGAGACACCCCCGTCCAGGGACTGTGGCCCTTCTGACCATGTGATCCCCGTAATCCAGAAAAAGGCACAATGAGTACAAAGTGACGGTGTAGCAATAATATGCACTTCAGCATCAGAGACACTGGAGTATGAGACCAGAATGTGGCATCATCGCCACCTAGTGGTGAGAGTAGTGATGTCACATTTGATCAATAGTTAACTCAAAGCTGTCCCACAAAGCCCCAGCACATGTATTCAGCCCTCGCCAAATTCACAGCATTACTCTTCCAGTCTTAAATGAATCCCTCTACCGCTTTCACACTATTTAAAACCCCAGCATGTTAACTCTGAGTTACTTTCTCCATTCAGGAACAGAAGTAGCATTCACTGTTTACTGGCAGAGCCTGCATCTTGATTATAAAGTGGGTCCACAGGAAAGGCTTTTGCTTAATAATGGTTGACATCTGGCCCACATTGCAAGTTTGACTACTTGAATGACAAAACAGTCGAGGAAGAGGAAGCTAAATTTGGTTTTAATAATGCGCTTCTTAAGTGTTTGGCAGTAAGCTGAGGATTTGATACTGACAAAGAGGATTAAAATAAGATGTAAATATGTTTGGTACCTACCTTTCCAAAGTTATCTGTGTGCTGCTGATAGTCTGAGCTATCCTAAAGAGAGAAAAGAGAGGGTTGAATTAGGGCTTGTGCTGTGTAATGAGGGCATATAGAGAGAATACGGCTGTACTCACAATGTTGCTGTGGTGTGCTTTGGTCATCAGTAGCATCCTGCCAACCAGATCTGTGGTTGAAACTCCCTGGGTTCTCTTACATTCCCTGTAATGACACAATACACAATGTACTAGCTTAGAGAAACACACACACAACAACACAAAACACGCTTATTATCCTCTGCATATTTCAACAGAAGTCTCACCTGTACCGCCCTGACTTCTTCACCTCTTCATACGTGTCTTTCCCGTCCACTGTTAGTGTTATATCATCTGGAACAACAACACACATAACATGCTGCTTATATCAGCTAATAACAGATCCAGAATCAGTGATCTAGCGTAATACTTGGACACTAATCAGCATTGTTTTGGACTATTAATCTATAAGCGTATCTAAATAAGGACATCAGTGATGAACTGGTACCTCCATGCACGCAGAAGTCACAGTTGTACTTATCAAGGGTCCCGAGGGTGGTGACGTAAGGTGCTCCTTCCACGACCTCATCAACCCATTTTATGGCCCGCACCATCTTGTATCTTTCCTCCTGAGTGAAGACTGGCGGACCTTTGTGCTTCGCAATCTCACCTTGAAAACAAAACATCAAGTGATACTGTTGGAAGAGATTAAAGGAACGGAGAGACGGAAGTCTCCATTTGCAAGACACTCTGATAAGAAGCTTTACAGTGACTAAATGCAACAAGACAACCCATTTGTTAATTGAGATATTTTATTATCAAAGCAGAGGGGTAGATTGCTGCTATCTGTACTGTCCCTGACTATGAAGTCATTCTGGCTTATCATAAAGTCAGAATGCCCCAGTGTGCCATAGGAGGGCGAGTCGCAGCACTAGTGTCACAACAACTCCTCCAAAGTGAATAAGGCACAGCTGGCGCCTGGTGGGTAATGAAGGGACTGAGTAAATAAACAGAGGCTACAGGTGACATTGCTCCCCAGGCCCAGCAGGCTGAATCGTGCATGGTAATGGAAGGAGGGGTGAAGAAAATCATGTTAAGACAAGCTTAACCTTAAATATGTATCAGTATGTGTGTACAGTATGTGGATTTATGATATGGCCAGGGTTTTAAAATAATTGATGTTGATGTAGACATGTCATTAGCATGTGGGTTACAGAGTTTATTGTACATATTTATTATGTTTTTTTACCACATGTCGGTGGGTAGGTGACGTCTCTGGATATGTATTCGTAAGGTGTCTCTCTATATCTGTTTCACGTCTGAAGAAGTCCTTGGACTCGAAACATCACTTGGTGGTATACCAATAAATGTTCATGGGAGCATTATCTAGAGTGCAGACTCTATCTTTATGTTGTCAGGGACTATATTTGTGCAGTGACAGTCAGTTGTTCTTACTGTCTGTGTGTACTCCAACGATGAGATAATCTCCCATGGCCTTGGCTTGTCGCAGCTGGTTGGAGTGCCCGTAATGGACCATGTCATAGCTGGAAGGAAAAAAAGATAATATGAGATTTCACAAAAGTTATTGTAGTATAGCTGTAGGAAAGGGCTGTTCAATCAAACAAGGATAAAGCATCATGTGAAGTTGGTCTTTTCTTGAATTATATTAATGAGGTTTGGCAGAAATTAAAACACTTTGCACAACTTTACTCCAGTACACCACGTTGGTGACTAAAGCATTGTGTACTGGATTAGAGTTGTGCAACATGCTTTAATTTCCAAGCTCAGACTGTTCTCAAACTTCCTGAAATACAAGAAATGAACAGATGTCTTAGTTGATGGTCGCAAACATCCAAAACTACCAGCACGATCCTTTAAGATTTAGCATTTCTGATATGATCAACTGACTGACGTCATCCACACAGTTCATGTGATCTGCTCGATATCTGATCAAAGTCTCAACATAGAAAAGTCAACAGCGCATGTGTTTACCCCTCCCTCTTCACATCACCCCAGCTATCATACCATCTGTAGATAATTAGATTAGCACAGATTGAAGACTGAGATTGTAACAGGGTAATCTAGCATAGTAATAGAGAACAGATGGGCATTAGCCTTCAATCACAATTACCACTGCCAGCAGCTGACATCAGTCGGATGATTTGTCTTTCTGCTCTACTTTGAACATGATATTTATGTGTAATATCCACACAAAAAAAAGAAAATGTGCTTTGACTGCAGGCATCACTGATGTTGAGTATACAGCTCATTCATTCAGTGACAATGTCTACTAAAGCCATCAGTAATTCTGTGTGTACAATTAACTCAGAGAATCACAATAATGGCATCATAAATAAATAATAAAGTGAAAAAATGCATTAAAATTGGCAAAACTGTGTCCTGTTTCATACATTATATTACACATCAGTACTCTTGGGAGTCAGATGTAAAACAGAGCTATGAATAGCATCCTCAAAAATCAATAAGGAAACAGATGAGTACTGCCAGAAGCTCAGTATGTTCACAGCCACTACAGTAACAGAATCCCATGCTGTTTTCAGCCCTCAGGCTATGCTAATGAAAGACAGCATCTGTGTCTTGCAGCAGCGGTGTCACTAAACACAACATGGACTAAATAACATACTGGACTGCACTTAAAACAAAGCTATTACTAGACTGTAGGGCTCATCTATGTGATTCAGGTATATCTGGTACAAAGGTGAACCCACAAAAAGAGGCCTGATGCCAAGGAAGCTCATCAGAAACCAAAAGATTTGTGTGTCTTGTGCTGTAAATCTATTGAAATGGGATCCACATGTGCAGGCTCTGCGGCGACAGTGCAAGGCCAAAAGAATTTAGTTTGGAGTAAATGGATAGAAAAGAAAACTAGACCCAGACAGAGTTACATAAGACCAGGAGGCTGCCTTTGGGAGTGTTATATTAGCTAGACGCCCATACATGTGTTACCGTATTCCTGTTGTATTTTTTAGCAGGGATGGATCGAGACAGTATCACCGTGTGTTGTTGAAATATTAATTAGTGTAGCCTGTTAGCGGACACCCAAACAGAACCTAAGCTTCTCAAGAGCAAAACCAGACAGACATCTGTGTAGACAGTGATAGAATACGATGGGACACATGTAGGAAATAGAAGTTAAGATAAACACTGATGGTAACAGTGATGAGATTTCAAGTGAATTTATTGCCATACTGTTGGATTGGATTTGTCCAAATAAAGATGTAGTGTTGATGATATTGAATATTTCATGGTTTATTCTCAGGACACCAATAATCTCAGGTAATGAATGAGAGCACTCTGTTGCATCACTGAGGTTTTTAATAGCCTGTTTACAAGCTGTTATGGATACACAACCTCAGCAGATCCACAGTGGAGATGGACTTTACACTCTCGATGATGCTTCTCTGACAACTGATCTTTAACCTCTGTCGTCTCTTTACAGGATGACAAATAAGAAAAGAATGTAGCGTTTGTGCAGAGAAGAAGGGGCCGAATCAGAGACGCCTCAACAGATGAAGTGACTGTGCTCTTTCCTTGGAATTTTCCTCTCACGCTGCTGACACCGCTGGATGTCAGTAAGGCCGCGGCGGTGTCCAGTAGGGCTTCGGGGGAAACAATGTGCTCAGTGATGGGACAAGGCCGCACAAACTACAGTGGCCGTGGCAGGTGTGGGCTGGAGGGGTTAGAGGGGTTAATGACATGAGCTGTGTTGACATTGGCTCTTTTTGCATGCTCACCCCACCGGTTAATATTCTGGCATCCCAAATATTCTGCAACATTCCACCAAACCACAGATCGGCAGCCACACCTAAATGGCAGGAATTCTACTAGAGAAAGCCACCATAATCCTGGCCTTCAAACACAGAAATTCAAAACATTTATGTTGCCGCTGCACCACAGAGTCACACTCCAGTCCACCGAGGCTTGGTGTTTCTCCCAGAGGAGGCATCTTAAAGGTTCAGGTGCTGGGCCGCAACTAACGATTACTTTCTTGATTAAAAAGTGTATCTATAAAAAGCAAGAAATTCTAATTTCAAACAGCTAACAGTGACATATTCAAATATTGTTTCATTCAACCAAAAACTCAAAGCTTGTTTGGTCAGTTTGCTGTCACATATGACAACAAATCGTCACATTTAAGAAGCAGTGAATATTTGGCATTTCTGAAAAATGTGTCAAACGATTCGTCGATAATCACTTTTTCTTTAGATCTACTGCGGAAAATTCTGCTGCCAACTCAAAACAATAGGGTTGAAAAGACTTTTTGTTTTCAGCAATGTCCCGTTAACTTTTGGCAAGCCAAAGACCTGAAAACACTTCCTAAAGAAAACTGCATACACTGAGGTCTGTGGATAGTGTTGCTGCAAATATGGGTTGTTGTTGAGTTTTTCAAATGCAGTGTGTCAACCACCAATGCATTTTTTCATAACATTTTTAAACTGGGATTTTCACATTGGCCACTTTGTTGGTCTTCCGTGTTTTGTTAAGCAGGCAGTGGCAAAGAAGTAATCTACCTGATCCTCTAGAGGCAAGCCCAGCTTTACTATGGACTCTCTTCGAAGTCATGGTGAGGTGAATGAAATATTAGTGCACTGTCTCAGCACTGATCACTATACGTGTATCTGAGGTGACACAGTGGAACATCTTCATACTTCAAATGAAGTAGTGTGTAGTGAATGTGAACTCCACCTAGGCCAGTCCATGAAACCTGTACAGTGAGTTCAGCGTCATCAGGCTGGCCTGTCACACGAACAGTGGACAAGAATTAAGGTTGGCTGACATGGCTTATAGTATAAACAAGCAGACATGCTTTGACAACTGACGTGAACATAATTGTTGATTTTCCATGGTTAGCCTTGCCCTTCCCACAGCAGTGTGCTCACATTAATCCATCACCTGTCCGCCATTAAAGACCGCGCCTGGCACTATGCAAGCACCTTGCCCAACTCTAATATAATTGTTCTGTATTCTATTACATCCCGCTGAAAGAAGACACGTTGTTTGTAGAGGTGTTATTATGGCATCATGAAAGTAAACCCAAGAATAGTCAGACTGAGCATGTTCAGAAGGGCCTGGAAGGGGTCTGAAGTGCATTATGTGTATGATGTTTTAAATATGAACAGTGATCTTTGTCCTTCTTCTCCCTCCTTTAAGAATCATCTGTGTGTCTACTGAACATGTTAGTGGTGGCTGGATTTCCTGGTACAGTTTGTAGCGTAGTTGGAATTTTTCTTATTGTCATTACTGCAAGAAAAAACACAACGGCGATGGATGGGTTTATCACATTTTGACAGAAAAAGAGACTTGGACAGTGATTGTTTTAAAGAAAGCTCTTATATTTCTTTATAGAAATGTAATAAAAATACACATTTTATCAGTGATTACAGTGTGGAATTATTTAATAGTGATTAAAAGTGTATGATTGCATTAATAATGTGTAGATCAGAATACATTTCAACATTTTTCTTCTTGGATTGTGTCTCAACATGCAGTTTTATGGATTATAAAATGATTTTTGCCTTTGGATTAATGCATATGAGTATATTAGTTGAGTTGAGGAATGTCCTTTTTAATTTTTACTCATTAAATGAGAACAGAGGATGAAATTTTTGGTAGAATCTGTTAACATTTAGCCTAAGCTTGCTTGGTAATGATATTTAATAGGTTTGTTGACTGTGTTAACAAAGCACAGGTAAAGGGACTGAATACACAAAAGCATCACTGCCAATACATTTATTTGGCAGACACTTTGGTCCAAATCACTTTCAGTATGTGTCATTGCCAGGATAATCATTACTACTTCATACTGGTCAAAGTTAGTAGACTCCCTCTACATGAGTACAGTGAGTCAGGATGAACTGCAGCAGCAAAGATCAATGCACATCTGTCCTGATGTTATTATGTAATAGTGTGTCTACTGAGATGTAAAACTGGAGACCAGCATGCCTCAGCACTAATGTCAAGTAAAAATAATGATACAGTTTTTATGTGTCTGGTCATTCAAACTCAACAACAGACGATTCAATTAAAAGTTTTGTGTGTATCTCTGGAGAATTAAAGCAGGAGTGTGTGAGAGACCTCTGCAACCTGCAGCAGGCCTGTCCCGGTGGTTTCAGTATAGGTGACAGGCTGACACATTCATTCAAACGTGCTCCACGCGAGCGAGAAGCAGTAACATTATAGCATCTTCATCCCACGATCAAATCATCCGGGACTTACTCACCAGCCATCGCACCACACCCGGATTCTTCGCCTCCTCTTCTCGGGACTGCAGGCTGCAGCGCCGGGGGTCGTCCCTGCGTCTTTCCCGGCTGCTGTGTTCACTTGGTGGTGGTGATGCCCGTTCTTGATCATATTCTGAAAGCTGGTGAGTTAATTTCTAAAATAAAAAAACACACACACACACACACATACGCACACACAGCACAACTATAGCTACAGAGGGACTCCCCTTAAGAATGAGATGGTGAACGGACCGTGTCGGTTAATTGTGTGCCCGCTTACAGTGCAGGACAGCCGGTTTCTGTGTCAGCAGCAGCAGCAGCAGCGGCGGCAGCAGTAGTGTGATGCGCCAACGCCTCCTCAGCCGGCGACGCAGCGACGCACGACGCCCTCTACGTCAAGTCTGCCAAAGTCAACAGATCCAGCACGAAGGAAAGGAGCGCTGTGCGTAAAACTCCGCGCAGCGCATCTTTACTGGGACTGGTTTTATTTTGAAAAGCTCTAACGTGAAGATGTGAGTTAAGGTCGCGGAGCGTCTCTGACTTGACACAGGTTGAATCGTACGATGCAGTGCCGGTGCACGCAGCCGACACGTTGTTACATAATAGCGTCGTTTTCCACTGTCATGTGACAATATCTGGATTCCCACAGAAATAGCAGGCGATCTGCCAAAGCTGTCTTTGATGACATGCCAGTTCATGTCCGCTTTAAAATGACAGCCATAATAAAGATCAGATATTATTTTAATTGCATTTCATTCTATCTTATAAATATTTAACCAAAATATTTAGTATTGGACATATTATTCCCTTGTGCTTCAGGAAAATGTATTATTAATAGGTTAAATAAATTCATACTAAGACATTCATGGACATATACAGAAGCACAGTACGTCATATCATACCTGAATGTATTAATTTATGTTAATATGTCTGTACTGTGTTTGTTCAGTACTTTAATTATTCAAATTATTTAAATGTTTCCAATTCAACATCACTACCTGAATTAAAGCCTCATAATCAACAAAATCTGAACTCATAAAGACTCACTGTGTTACTGTTATTAGACTCTATTTGGTATTTAAAGAATGTAACTAAGTACAGTTTTGAGGTACTTGTACTATGCTTTAGATTTCCCATTTTATGCTTTTTTTAAGCACTTCATACCTACTTTATTTTATACTTATACAATAAAAATATTGTACTTTTTTACTTACATTATATTTATTCATTTAAGCTTTAGTTACATGCAAATTTATATTATTGATCAAAATATAAATCAACTAATAAATGGTGATGTATTATTAAGTATCCAGCAGTATATAAGGTAATTAAAATTAGCTCCATCTTTACCAGCTGCACCACTGAAGTGATAGACACATGAATTCATCAATAATTACAATCCACTATTATAATGGGCCATTCTGCACAGTGAGTTCTTTTACTTTTTGTATTGATTCTAATTTGTACTTTTGTAATTTGTACTACAATATAATGTAGAATTACAACACAACAGACCTTTTTCACAGCAGCCATTTTGACTTGGAATAGTAGGATAAACACAGGCGTTAACGATGATACTAATTAAGGTTCAATTCCATTCAGGTCAAACAGAGTCAGGGTGCTGCTGTGGTGCATGTTGGTTCATTGAAAAGGCCCTGCTGCAATAAATGAAATGAAACCTTAATTGTTATCACTACTCTTTTACTTTTTATCCCGTGTTTATCACCTTATAGGTTTTCATCTACTTTCAACATTTTATTGGATTTATTGTTGTAGTTTTTTATGTTTGCTGAATTGGCTGCTCTTAATCTTCTTTTTCATTTTTATTACTAGCTTTTATTTATTATACCATTTTATAATTGTATAAACTAATTGTATTTATGTATTATCTATTCTGTTGGATTCTACTCATTGTTGTCTATTTCTGCCTTTATTTGCTCTGTGAAGAACTTTGGGCTGCATGTTTGCATGAAAGGTGTTACATAAATAAATAAAGTTTGTAATCATTGGAATATCTGCACTGATTATATTATACAGTATATGATATATATTATTATATACTATTTCATGTCAAAATGGCTGCTGTGAAAAAGGTCTGTTGTTGATAGAAGTTGATTTGAGGAAGATTTCAGACTTCAATCAGTGAGGTGAAATTAGTGACTTTTCTTGTTACAGTAAAGATGTGCACTGTAGGGGGAATCCTCCTGGTAAGACACTGTGGCATCATCTTGTGGAAAAACCCTGTTAAATCACATAAAGTCTTTACACACACAAGCCAGCAGAGGGAAACCCAGACCAACATAATGCTAAGCTGGAGCAAGGTAAGCTCCTCACAAGCCTATACCCTGTATCTGTAGTCTTGTCTCTGCTCTTTTATCTACCAGGAATGCACATTTGCCTTTTCTTATTACTGGGATAAAAATAAAAAAAGACTGAAGAGTCACGATGAATCAAACGCACCATTACAACAGCTTTAAGTGATTCAAATACCTGCTGATGTGAACAAGAACAAACACACCTTTGCCCGGTGTAGTATCTCTTATAAACAGGCATGTCCTCTGCCATGGTGACATTTGCAGAGTGGAGCCCCATGCCAAGCTTTGGCAGCGTAAGGCGTGCTAAATGAACGGCCTTGCTGATGGGGATGGCAACATTAATTGTACAGCGGGGCTGTGGTCGGAGAACTGGGGCAGGCACCTGCTGCAGAAGTGGGTGAAGATGAAGAATGCTGTCCTAGATTGCCCACCAGCTCACCTTAAACCCAACCCGCCAAATTAATCAACTCTTCAGAGGCCATCCGGTTTGTCTGGGGCAGGCATCCGAGGAGGGAGAGGAGCCTGTTTTAAGGCACAGGTCACACAGACCTGTAGGAGCCTCCTCCATTTAAGAGGAGAACAATACCACGCTGCAACAGTGTAGAGAGGCACTGGGGTTTAGACTTGCCCTGCAGGATGGAGTGGTAAGATGTAGCCTGTCTTCAGCCATCTGTCTCTTTGTCTGGGCGCGTTCTCTCATGAGATGCGTTTTGAATGTGCTGGGGTAGAAAACGCTGCTGAGGAGGGTGATGTTTGATGAGGTGCACTGAGACAGAGGGGGTTTAGGAGGCCCATAGGGAGCACAGATGACTAACTCACTACTCCTCCTAATCTAGGACAAGCACACCTAGACATCCTTCATGACTCTAATGTTTTACTCGTGTCGGGCCAAAAATATGTCCACTGAGGTTAGTCAAAGTGGGTCGCCCAACGGCTTTTTTTGGATCACAGAAAAAGAAATCGTGCCATCTAAATGATCGCTGTCTTCTAAAACCCACCCTGGACGGCAAAAAAGCCTTCCCCGCCAGTTTATTTTTACAAGTATCAAACTGGGTCAATGACGCCACAGAATATGACAAAACCCAATTTCAACCGTGTTTAAAAGCCTCCAAAGACAGAGTAGTAATGCTTAAATTCCTTTTTCAAAACATTTTTATTGGTCTTATAGAAAATAAAGTAAGCTGTATCAACAAACATACAATATATACATCAATAACTTAGACACCTCAGAGAATCACGTTTAAATCCACAGTTGTTACTGTATATATGAATACATAGTACTTATCTACAGATTGCAAAAAGTACAATAATTTAATTTATAAATAGTTACAATTAACTATTGTCTGTTTTCATACAAAGTACTGCAATATTTTATTACAACCCATACAGAAAAATAACAAAACAGATTATTAACTTTGTATTACTCGCTTTAGTCAGATTTTTATACCTTTGAAACACAGACCCACTCCATGGAGTAAGAGGAAAAAACCTGCACAGTCAACTGTTTACAAAGCATAATATCATGAAAAAAAGCCAACGTCTTGAGAGCTATTAAATTCAACTGCCACACAAGTGCTGTTATTTATCCTCTCTAACAAGTTGCGTGTAAAAACAACACACACACACACACACACACACAAAAAACAATTAAAAAAAAAAAAAAAAAAACGAACGAATAAAAAAAAAAAAAAAAAAAGGAAATCTGCAGAACAAATTACAGTGTTAAGATCAATTTCAAATACACACTCAACACACAATGTGAACAGAAATGCTGTGGATGATGCTACAGCAAACAACGAGCATTAATGACTGGTGTAGCAGCAGAGGAACCTCAAACGTACAAAACGCATGCGCGCACCACACGCGCACGCAAACACACGCGCACACATACCAAAGAAAGGAAAATATTGCAAGTGGCCCTTGTGACAGAATCTATTGTAGCATCCATTTCACTCAGTGCACATTGAACATTTACATAATAGCAGTTTGTTTCAGTCACATATCCAAGTCCAATTTATGGATCCGGTAATTCAGCTAATTTAAAAGACCAGAGTAATTAGTGAGTAAGGCTTGAGTGCAACTGTCCCATGATTCCTTTAAAAACACTGTACACTATTACAGTTTGAAGATGTCAGCTACTATAAACAAGGGCCAATTGCTTCTTCCATTTAGGGATTCAAAAATCTGAGGGCGAAACAAAAACACATCTTTACAAAATAACTACAAAACAGCAAGAATTATTAAATAACAGACCATAGTCACTTTGACAATATTGATTACTCTTACATCTACTCTTTCACACCTTTCCACTGAGTTGCATATTAAGGGTCACTTTTTCACAATGGTCATTAATACCTACTGTAGCTACATATTATACACCTGTACGTGTGAGAAAGAGAGACTCGTCATCTCTAGCGGAGATTGAGAGATTGGTCGACGGTGCCACTCGAACACCTTAAAGACACTTGACACGAAAAAAGATTCACTCCACAAGACTGCCACAGCAATAAGGACGCCAACATCGATACTGGGCTATGTCAAGAGTCAGATATATATTTTCCCACAGTTAACCAGTCAATGTAGATAGCTAAGCATGTTGACAAAGTGAGGATAGGATTACTTGCGCGCAGACAGTATAACCAGCACCCAGGCCTGTGGCATGGAGTTTTGTAGATTTGACTGTAGACCTCGCGAACGCTAAGACATTCTGACCAGCAGGAGGGTGAGATCTGGATGAAGTGCATTTTGTTAACGTCATTACACGACTACTTTCACCTTGAGGTGTAAAACTCCTTCACTGTTAAATTCCTTTTAGAGGACCAGGAGAGTGATGCGACACTTGGCACAGAAGGAGCGCTGCTGGCAGCTGCTGTTGATTGTAATTCTACATGGTCGTGCTGTGTCTCTTTCTGAGTGTGGATTGAAGCCCTTTATGACATGCTTATTATATATATATAAAAAAAAAAAAAAAATAATAAAAAAAAAAAAATGAACAGAGCTGCCATCCCTGCCTCTCATCTAGAATGGTTTGTTCATTTTTAGAGTGACCTGTTTTGTCCTGAGCAAAACAAGCAGGAGCTTAGTGCATACAAACCCTACCGCTTTTAATCTGAAAATCTGAAGACCAGTGGATAAATTTGCACAAAGTGATGCTGCACCATTTGGCGGTTACCCTTTAAGTTCAGTGATGCAATCTTATCATTATAAATGGAGAAACTACCACGTTTCTCAACACAAATTTGAGGAAAACACAAAACACCAAAAAAAAAAAACAAAAAAAAAAAACACGTCCACGGGTAAAATAAAATTGCTAACTTCACATTTAATTTAGTCTGTTAAAATCAAAATTTGAAGGGTTATTAATTTCTATTCCTGCGATCTAATTCAGACCAATTAAGTGGCTGGAATGACTACGATAATGAAATCTTCCTCCATCAATGGAGTCATCTACTTTCAGGTTACGGAGGATCTATTTAGAGGGCATCCAGCACCAGGTGCAACCATTATTCAGATTCTGCAATGACAGCATCGCTTCAAGCTTCAGCTTAAAGTCTTTTGAGTTCATGTTGACTAACGCCATTTCACCCAATTCTGTCGTACATGGCTCAAATGTGGTAAACTCTTAATGACAATATGATTTGTAACTAACACCAAGAAAGCGGAGGATATCACAGATGCCAATACGCACAAAGACAATTGACCTTGTTTACACCACCTAGTTTAGCTCTACAGATTTGTTTTAAATAGCACAGCATTGACATCTATACAGTGAACGACACTGCCAACTTGTCACTTACACATCACATCACGCGCTACCCCACAGTACGCGCCTAGTCACTAGAAAAAAGCTATCAGACTTCAATAGTAAGCCACTTTCGGTACAATTGCAAAAAAGATGTCACAGGATTTTTTTTTTTTATGTTTTCTTTATCTGTATTTCTATAAACAATGGAAGGTAATCTACCTAGTAATAAAAACCAAGAACTCAACATTAGACAAAGTTTTCTACACCTTAACAATTCAAACAGTAAAGCTTGTGTAAAGATTTTCTTTTGGAAATATCTGACGGCCCTGTCAACAAGTAATTACAAAAAATGCAATATATATCTTTTAAACAAAACAACTTGAACATATTTTCTCTATGAGCAAAAATTATGTTTCAAAACGTCTGTGGATTTCACTGTCCCCACAAAACATGAGGATATTACTGTTATAACATTCAGGTTTTCAGATATTGTAGAAGAATCTTGTCATATTGGAATGGCACTCCGCTCCGGAACAATATCATTAAGAACTGCTGATCATTTTTAACGTTTCCACTTAACCATAAATATGCAAGACCTCTTTGTATTTTCAGTGCATACATATATTATTGCATCTACCAGTCATATCGATAATGACAAGTTCATTAAAGCCTGTCACAGACACATAAACAGAAATGAATGCAGGATTTGGGAGCATTATTTCGTGCTTATATTCTTGACAGACGACCAACAAAATCACAAATTGGACTAATTTACTAGTTTTGGGTTAGTCAGGCTGTTTTGAAGACATCTGTAGCATCCACACCAAGAGTTTGTTTGTTATTCATCCCAATTAAAGTCAGTGCATAATAACAAGCAAAGGGGTTCATAGTGAGATATGTGCTGGCTCTTTTTTCAGTTGATGTTGTGGAATGGACAAGGAGTAACATCTATCATTTATTATTTGGTTTCTGGTAGTGAGACTCTACAAATGCCAATTCTTGGGACGGAAAAACCTTAAGAGCTCAGTCTTAAGGAAACAGACATCACATACTGCACCTTCATCAAGCTTTTAACAGTCTTAATTTGACGCCATGTTGGACTTTAACCACCAAATATTGCCTTCTTGAATATTTGGAACCACAATCTGTTTTTTTTTTTTTAATGAAATGTTTCAGTATTGCCAATATGTCACCACTTGTCAGTGATCTCATACAATTCGATTGTGTCACCCTAAAGCACAATACGTCTGCTGACAGGTACAGACTGCTGAGTCATGCTTTAAGAGTGAATTTTGGGAAGCATATTGTTAGCGTTAGTGACGTGGGTTAAAACTGAGAACTTACACAGGTAATCCTGCGCCGTGTTACGATGCACTGACTAGAGTTTAGTCTTGAAAATCTTCCTCCTGCCCCTTTCTGCTACTACGACCTAGCCTCCGTTTTGGATTTGACGATGGTGATGACGCTGGTGGCACCTACTTTACCAGGGATGAGGGGCCCTATGACAGAGGCCATAGGTCCCCTGGCTGAGGTGACGGGGTTGCGGGCCACAGTCCTGGCAAAGCTTTGCAGGGCCTCATACTTTGAACGCAGAGCGTCCAGCTCCACCTTCATGCTGGCATTCTCTGTGGCCAGCTTGTCCACTTCCTGCTGCAGCTGAGCCTTTTGCTTCTCCAGCTCCTCTTTCTGGGTGACACGCTTCACCCGGCAGCTGGCAGCGTAGCCACGGTTCTTCAGGGTACGCCGCCGCTGCTTCAGCTGAAGGATTTCCTCCTTCGTCAGGCCTCGTAGATGCTGGTTCAGCTCCCGCACCGACATGGTCACCAGCTCGTCATCTGTCAGGCTGGTGCCATTTTCTCCTGGCTCCCGCTTCACCTGTAGATGGGGATTAGTTTGTGCTGGTGTTTAGTATTTAGCATATGAAATTCTTTGAAACTTTGATATTTTAATTGTGTGTCATACATGCTGATTACCTTCAAGGCCTTGTTTCCCTTGTTTGTGGTAGTCATGCCACAAGAGCCGCGTCCACCTGTACTGCTGGTAGGTCTGTAGGTAAGAAAAGGCGGAGTCAGTTCATAGAACAATACCACCCGGGGGAAAAAAAAAAAGCTTGGAGGAAGAACATTTCTGTGAAATACATAAGAAAGAATTTTCTGGCAAAGAAGATACAGCATGACTAAGTCCTTCAAATACGCAAAGCACAAAGTGGGTCAAGGACTTAACACTTCCTTGTAAGTGATGCCAAATATGTTCAGCAAGTGGTACCTGGACTAGTACTGCAGCTGTCACCGTGAACAAATAACTTGGTAGTATGAATTTCCACCTCCAACGCCGGTGTCTCTCACTCGAAACCTGCACTGCATTCAAACTGCAGCGTGGCGAGTCACAAGGAGGATGACATTTAGTTGGCTGGCAGCGATTCACAGCGATTTCTTGGAAAACAAAACTCAAGAGAAGTCACTTTCATTAAGTGCAGCCTCAAAGAGCAGAAACAACAGAGGACGCGGATGGACTGAAACAAAGCCTTCAGCCTTTCTATTGGACATACAGCCTCAGCTAAAATACATTCGCACGGGGCAGACTTTCGCCTACTGTACGAGCTTTCCAGTCTAGACAGTCACACCTGTCTAGAATTTGGCTGGTGTGCGACTATAATCCCATAAATCAATGAAAGAGGGGATATGCTGTAACTACTGCAGAGCCTCCGTTGAATAACAGAGCAACAGGGCTGCACTGCAGTTTATTCTGTCATGTCAGTACTGAGGAAACACCATGGAGAAGCTGTGCAGGCAAGAAATCTAACCTACTGGTGTTAAGATAGACACAAGGTTGGGTGCCTTCCACCGTGTGTGAGCTCTGTCACAGGATAAGTATGCACACACATAAACACGCACACAGACACACACACACACAGACAGTTGTGGCTCTGGGTGCTTTACACTACACACGGTAAATGCTGCGTCAGCGACACAGGCACCCACCACAGTCAGCCCAGCCAGCACATTGCCTCTGTAAGCTGATTTACACAGCCCAGGCGAGTGTGTTTGTGCTGAGCACATAAACAAATGCATGTGGCCTCTTACAACTTTTTAGCATCAAAACAGGAAACTAAAAAGGACCCCCACCCCCCCACCCCCAAAAAAAACAATCAAGTGTGTTTACTAGTAATCATGTATATGTATGATGCGTGCAGAGAAGCTCTGCAAGAGAGGGGGGGAAAAAAAAATAAAAGAGATGAGACGTAGCTCTGAAGTGCACTAAGATGGCCAGGATATTTCCATGGCAACAAAAGGGTGCTACAGGTGGACCGGTCACCTGAGCCAAACAGGGAGAGACAGACGCTTGTTAAAAATGACCTGAATACGACACTATCACACAGGCTGGGGACATAACATGAGGTCAGATTGTGACTCGCATTCTTGATGCTTTCACTTCAAAAAGTCCTCTGGCTCCTTATAAAACAGCAATTTTTTTCCCCTCCGTGCTGCAGATACCCGTATTAAAAAAAATAATAATAAAAAACGTTCTGCGGAGGACTTTTAAAATGTGATACTTTCATCCCGGTTGGGCTGGCTATGAATAGCTGACTGATAGTAACACCTACCTTTCACCGGCCTTTGTGGTGACTCATTTCCAGTAAGCATTTGGACCACAGATGCAAAACATAATGGGATAATGGTCTGCCTGATGATGCACAGATAATGGACAAATAGACAGGAAAGTACTCCACTAATAGCTGCTGGGATGAGAGCGGGAAAAAAAAAAGGCTGCTTCTTCCAAATTTCATATAAGCCTATCATTTCCCCCTCAGCCGCCTAGACCCAACATTGTTCAATAAGCAGTTGGAATCTTGAAAATGCAGAGAGATGGAACATTGTCCAGGTTGAAGAGGCGTACTCGGTCACACAGCTGTGTAGGGTAACATAGTAGGCATGGCCTGGCATGGCTGAAAGCTCACCATATGACACTATGGAAGGATTGCGCCCAGGCTGCAACCCTCCAGCACAGGCTGCTGCCAACAGACGGCTACCAATGACAGGGCATGGCAGCACAACACAGACAAGGTCCAATGCACAGCTGCTCCCTTCCACTACCAGGCATGTCATACCTCACAGAGACAAAGAGGCCTGCTCACGCAGACACACACAGAGGAAAGGAAAGGGAAAATCACACCTGTAATCTCTCCCCCACCACCCAAAAAAAGAAGTGAGAGAAATTTCAGACTTCAAGTGGTTTGCAACAGAAATGTCCTTGCATTTGACAAGTTTACCCTCTTAACAGTCGCAAATGAGGAGAGCAGACGCCAATGTCTTCCTTGCACATGTGTATTACCTCCTATTAATGATTTCAGGTCTTCTGTGTGTGTGTGTGTGTGTGCCTTGCAAAAAAAAAAAAAAAAAAAAAAAAAAAAAAAAGGAGCAGGAGGCGAAAGGTAAGGAGCAAGCACAGGGACACAGACGTCTTTTGTAGGTGCATGCTGAATTTTTATGAATTGCCTGGAAGAACGCTGACAAATCAGAGCTGATTGCTTGTGGAGGAGAGACATCACACCCACAGGAAATAGAAATCGCTGAGTGTGGTCACCCGGAGAAAGAGAAGGAGGGGATGGGTGAGAGAGACGGATGGAGAAAGAGAGAGGGGGCGAAAGAGAGGGTGAGAAGAAAAGAGAGAGTGAGAGAGAGAGCGCAAACAGCCTTGTGAAAAATGCACGCTCGACACATTTGGAGGAGCTTGAGAAGAACAGGTTGAGGGGGGGAGAAAAAAAAATACTGATCTCAGCAAGGACCAAAAACCAAGGTGCCAATTAGGAAGTTGTGAAGTTGAACTAACACAACGCGAGCAACCCAGCCAACCTTCAAAAGCTGTCTGTGTTCAACTAAATCTATAGAGGGCAGCTCAGGAAGGTGGGGTCGGGTTAGGTTGAGACTCAAGCCAGGGTGGGGGGGGGGGGGGTGTTCTGGTGGGATAAATGCTGATGTGACATGATAGGTCTGGCCTTGAGTCCGTGTCATGCTTTAATGATCTCATCCCCTTCCACAGGATCTCTCCAGGGGGGCTGCCAAGGATGGACACCATTAGCTAGGGGACCCTTTGTTGAGGGGGAACCGAGGCTACAGCATCCACACACACTGCGCTCCCTGATGAATATTTATCACTGTCGTTTCGCCGCCTAAGGTGGGGGTGGGAGACAGGGGCGGGGGGTGGGAGGCTGAATAAAGATGCTCAGGAGGTGATTCTTCAAGGATACATCCAAGGCTCTTCCATCAACGGCTGTCTCAAAATGGCGGTAGGCTGGTGGGGGGGGGCGGGCGACGAGGAGGGGGTTGGATTTCTGGTACTCGAGGTGGCACGCATGGTGGTTCAGGGCTGCAGGGAGAGCCAGCTCCACTTGACAGCAGTGTAACAAGATTATCAGGGCCATAAGAGCAAACAAAAACCCCGGCAACCTGCCTCAGAATCCAGATTACGACAGCGCCTGCTCTCTGAATACTAAACATGGCTGGGGAGGACTATCGGGGCGCAGGCTTTACTGAGACATGACAGTGGATCGCATATCAGGCAACTAATCACACGCACATGTATCCACATGGAGACAGATTACCGAAACCACACAAGCACATATAAATTTAACTTGTCATGATCAATTCTTGAAAAGAAGCGTTTGAGCACTTGGCGCTGGCAGCTTGCTAATGAAGTGGATAAAACTAGACAGCGGAGGTGCATGCTGATGAAAGACTGTTTTCTGGAAAGCACAGGCGGCATCCAACAATGGCAACTCGGTTCTGCTAGAAACTAACAGATAAGTATCATCTCACACCAAACAATGCGTTTCACTCCCAAAAAAAAAAGAGAGAAGATGAACAATGTGACTCATTTTGCTCGTATGCCGAGTTTAAATTTCTTTTCCTCCGTCTGGACTTGTAAAGGTTTGTACAGCCAAGAGAAGAAGAGACATAGGAGCTATGGCCCAAATTTAAATTAGGCCTTAGATGATCGAATGGCTTTGCGTCGTTCTCAATCCTTTGTCTTTGCAAAAACCTGCACATCGTAGACGATTAACACAACACAAAAGAAGAGAGCTGGATGTGAAGTCAGTATGATCACCTATTCAGTTTCCCTGATCAATAATGTATGAGTCTTGTAGCCTCTCGCTCCATTATCACGGACTTTCCGCAGGAAATAGAATGATGATGACCACAAAGATACTGAAAAGCAC
Organism: Argyrosomus regius; assembly: GCA_946959425.1. Lineage (NCBI taxonomy): Eukaryota > Metazoa > Chordata > Actinopteri > Sciaenidae > Argyrosomus > Argyrosomus regius. Next base: position 12,483,628 of record OX336897.1, on the reverse strand, counting down.
ATGATGAGATAAGTGTGTGCAAATAAAAGAAATGTCAGCGCTCACTCATGCTTTGCCTCATTAATTTATACTTTTTGCTTATTTGTACTCGTGTCCACTTGCTCTGTCAGGGGTTGAGATGCTTAATGCAGTCAGCCAACCTTGTCACCCTGCGTGCCATAAATAGCCATTCTCAACACTTCATGCCTGATCAGAGCCACTACTTTTACTCCCTCCCTTCTAGTTTGGAGTTGAAAAAGATCGTCTAGATATTCAGATCTAATCATTCCTCCCTTCAGCTGAGTGAAGTCAATTATCAAGCACGCTGCATGTGTTGGGCGCCATTTAACTGCAAATTAAAAATCAGACTCCTTCGGATAACTCTGGAAGAGTTACTGGAAGAGTGGTGTAAAACTTGTGTGTCGAGAGAAAACAGTGTGCGAGTGTGTCTGTGTGAGAGAAAGGTACGATGGGGAAGAGAGGAGGGAAGCTATTAACTACTAAGTATTCAGAGCGTGAAATAAGAGTGACAAAAAGAGGGAGAGGGGAAATCATTCAGCAGCTTTCACAGGGAAATGTGATACGCTTGTAGTAGAGGGGAAATACTAAGCAATACTTTTGACAGGTGGAGGTTCAGGGCAATGCTAAAATAGCAGTTAAAAAAAATCTTATGTCTGTCTTGTCCTGGAACGATTGACCCTCAGAAAGAATCAGTACAGCATGACTTTAATTGAAGGGTTAAATGGCTGTCTGTACGTTTCCCTGATACTGTTCTCAGAAGCAAATGAAGTCAAGATAGATAAAAAGACAGACGCAGAATTCCAAGATTTAATCGAAATGCGCTATAATCAAATTTAATAGAAATAATTTGTACTGAACGAAATCTGTGATCAATGTTTTATCTGAAGAATTTGTGGCTCTTGCTCTAGAAGTGCCCCCCCCTCCTACTGTAAAACAACGACCGAACAAACTGAATTTCCACATGCCGCATAATAAAACCGAGGGGAAATTACATGTGTGCTCATGATTCGACTCTCAGCTTTTTTTATTAGCACCTAAACCTGGGCCAGTCCCTTTTGTAGCGGACATGTTTCTAATTTTTACAAAGCATCGTGTTTAAACTGGAAGCACGGAAAAAATGTTCAGCCTTCTTAACCTTATCCTGGATCTTTTTGTAATTATTAAATATATAAATATTATTAATTAATTTTAAGCCTTCACTGAGTGAAGTCAATGTTAAGTTCACTCATAATGGTGGTATTTATCTTTAAAAAAGCTTAATAGCTCTGTTGTTGCTAAACTAACATTAGACTTCCTTTTCAGGATTAAAGCAAATAGTTTTAGGCTAATAATTATCGAATCAAATGTGTGTTAATCCTGTTCGTCAAAATTTGTATGCATTTTTCAGATATTTGTCGATGTTAAAATATTTCTTGTTGTAAGAAAAGCAGAGGGGGTTAAAGATCTGTAGACGTTCTGTTAACTTTATGTAGCTTCCTGGGACACAATATGCCACAGCTGATCATTTTTCTTTTCTACAGGAGGTTTACATACGTGACTGAACAGTGATTATTTGTCATAATGTGAAAATAAACCACCATGATGTGCTATTATAAACGTTGGCACTGAAAAAAGCCCATATGGAAGGGTATAGCATACAGAGGAGCATGTGGTACATTTATGTCTGGAATTTGCATCCAGTTCATGTGGTATAAAGTGAAAACATGAATCACCGCCCTCAAGGGATTTTTTTTATGTTCTGAAGTCACTGATAATTTGAAGCTTATTTAAAGGGACCTGGGTTAGGCTGGTTTGCATTAACCAATGTTTCGATACATAGAAAATCTATTTCCGAGCTCAGTAGCTGCTGTTTACTCTCAGAGCTGCTCTGTTAGTACAAGCAGTAGGACAGGAGAGGAGACTTCATTGGCCTTCCACAGTATCTGCCTGGAGGACTTGATTAAACAGGAAGAGAATAGCTCTTGATACTTCGGCCTTGCACTGGCAGAGGAAGTAAGGGTTGCAGGCAACCCACACACATTGGCAAAATATCCAGGAGCTTTACTACACTGGTTGCATACATATGAAATGCATATTGCATTGACCTAACAGCTACAACACAACCCTTGCAGCACAAAAGGCTAAACTAGAGCAGCAACAACACATTCTAATGCTACTGAAAGCAAAAGAATACTGAATTAAAATCACGTCTTTGATTGGTATCAACTGCACAGCTATGATTTCTCTTTAATTGAAATACCACTCTTTGATAACGCCATCAAACAAACAGAGCTCAGCAGCATCCCTGAATTAAAAAACACAAATTTATCATCTTATTTTTCCCGTGGAGTGCTTTGATTCAAGTGCAGCCGGTCAGTGGAGTTATTACCTGAAAGTAACAAAGATGCTAATTTCTATTAATAAGATGCCAGCGCTCAGTTCAAATTACGCCAAGTGATTGATGAGGTCTGCCTACAGGATATTTGATGGAGCCCTCGCACTTGATGTGGTCGGACCAAGAAAAACAAAACAAAAACAATTACGTCACTCCAGCATACAGTCTGATTTAATAACCATGCGTTCAGTACCAATAATTTTAAGCCAAGTCTACCTGAACTGATTATTGCAGCTTGTGGAGTTGCAATGCAACCCTCTTCACAGTGCCTAACATATTTTCATCTGAACTAAAGCTTAGGGCATTGACATAAATGACTAATTTAATCACATATTTTGAGAATGTAAAAGAGGCAGAAAGATGCTTAAATGGTCTAATAGTTAAAAACATTGACACTGTGATCAGGGCATTCCTGAAGAGAGCGCTGCTCTCAGTGAAACTCCCCTGAATTCATAAAGTTAAACTTAAATTCATTAAGTCAGTTACTGGTTATGTTAGCCATACAAAATTTGCATTTGCGTATAAATTTATCAACATCTTATTCATATTATCACTCTGTGTACATTTGCTGGACTGTAATTTATTATTAAGCAATCTGGATTTGTTTGCATGTTTAACCTCTGTGCGTCTGTATTTCATTTTATCCATAACAATAATCATTCCTGCACCGTTTTTAAACTTTTAATTACCTTACATTTACACAACCTTCATTAGCACACACGCACTCTATTTCAGTGACAGCTCTCTGTTGCAGTTCTGGTGGCTAGATTGTCTTCTATTCCTGTGTGTATCGTTTTTTTTGGATGCGTCTTGTATAATGTACTGAATGCCTAAATTTCCCTCAGGACCTCAAGTATCTATCTATATAAAAAGGTGAAAAAAAAATACATTTGTAAGAGTAAGATCACAAGTCTGATCCCTCCAGAACCCAGTGTGTCCATCCACAGATGAATCACAACCTACTCCCCCCCGTGTACCACAGCTAAAAAAAATAAACGGCAGAATAAATATCAAATTGTTCAACGTTGTATCAAGCGATATAGAATTATATTTTTGTTTGCTTTTGTAACAGAGTATTGGCTTTGAGTAAAAATACATTTATAACATTTGATTATTGTCATTGTGTCTACTGGTGGCAGTAAAATATATATTGGTGGGACAGAGGAAGTAATAAAAAATATGAATATGAATGCTGGATCCTGCTGCATGGATAGCATAATTCAATTAGGTAGAATACAAATATAGCAGCCATTTACAAAGAATCTGTTCATTTCATCAAGAACCAAGATAGGCACTACTACTGGTAGTTTAATGATCTGCCTGAGCTCCTTTCCAATGTGGGTTATACTCTGCTTATCTTAGAACAAGGCCTCACTATCTTTAACCTCCTTAAAATGTGTTTATACATATCCAGCCCAGGACATATCAGACATTTGTCTCAGAACGCTGCAGGAAAACTGTTGATTTCTTCCCCGTGCCATTCACCAGTTTCATGTGGGCTTTAAATCACTTGTTTTTAATGTCACTTCACCACCACTGATGTGTCTCAAACATTAATCAGCCAAGATAAAAGTAGGTTACATGAAAAACAGCAGCCAGTGCTCGGCTGTATGCTTACGCTCTCCATGTTCTTGTCCGATGTTGGCTAATCTAAATTATGAACACACACAGAGAGCTGTAATGAACATGCCAAGTGTAAGTCAAGTTCCAAACAGAAATTCATCAAACATTTGCTACTCTGTCTGGATGAAAGTATTACTTTGAGAAGTGGAGCGGGCATATCGCAATGCTAAGCAATCATAATCCACACCACACTTGCAAGAGGTTTCATCACCAACATTCCCTCCCTATTGCAACAAGGGGGGGAAAAAAAACTATATTGATCTTTTTCTCCCTTCCTTCCAGGCATTCCCATTTCCCCGTGCAGCTTAAGCAGCACTTTTGTGAACAAATCCCACATTTGTGTTCCTTACTGGAGGCTATTAATTGTCCTGAATAGGCGTAACTACTCCCAAGGCACAGCTGTGTTGGCCATACAGAGGTGTTGGTGGCCAGACTGTGCGCTACGCTGTGTAAAGTCTTGCCCCGTGTTTCATCAACCTCAAATATCCTCTTCTACCCTCCACCGCCTGCCCATTCTGAACAATGCCACTGGGTATGAGTTGTGCACTCGGTTCACCTCTACGGTATCCAGCCTTATTTTATCTTCGCTACCTCAGTGCAAGAGGCGATAAATCTCAGAGCTGATCTCCACCACTCCCTGCCTCCATCCACACACCATTGCCAGCCCCATCGGGCTCTTATATGGGCCCTCATCTGTTCTGGTTACCTGCAGCGAAAGGCAGAGATGGGCATTACGCTTTATTGCAAAGCCGAGCTTCTGATGTAGGGCCGGCCTGTCTGCTAAACACACTTCAATGCCCCGCTCGCATGAACAGAGATGATGAAATAAGTTGGATATCTGAGCAACAATGGGCAACTTCTATCTGTTTAGCCCTGCCTATATATGCTCAACAGTTTCCAAGGTGACTTTTCAAATTGCACAGAGATCCTCCATGGATAATTCATTACCTGTCCTCCATAAGCGTGCACTCTAATAGGCAGCAAATTTCATCATGTCACACACACGGGGAAACAAGAGCATCTGCCAACCCAAAATAAAAGAAATGAAGTGTTATACAAGCGAGCCGGTACTCTACATATTATTTAGGAACAAAAAAATAAATAAAAAGGGTATTTACAGCCACACACACCACACACACAACCCAAAATACTTATTTCCTACACTAGCATTTCATTTCAGATAGCACCTAAATTATGTGTTGTTTTCAACTTCCCATACATCCCATAATTACACATGACCCAATTTAAACAGCCACTCAATGCAGGACTCCATTATAATAACACAGACATAATATATTGCTTATCATGCATTTTTAAAATGGATTTGACATCGCAGTTGACACTTAATGCACTTAGTCCAAATGTACTCACACCCTGTTTGTTGATGTACATCATGACAGCGCTGCAATAAAATGCACATTCTCAGCTGAATGTAGATGAGCCTATTGACAAATGCATGGTGGTCATCACTTGATGCTCATGGCTTGATGACTGACTTGCACGACAGATCAGCACCATTTCGATCCATCTCTTTATTAACGGCGGCTTGGTTGATAAACATCGACCCCTTATCCACCGAGCAGACCTTTGTCCGGTGGTGCCATATTTCGGGGTGGATTCTAAATACATCATTGTGATGATTCAGCACGATAAAAAAAAAAAAAAAAAACCGCTACTTGTTTGCTGGCTCTGATAATAAAACAATACTGTGGTTAACTGGCTTGGCTGTGATGTTAAAAAGCCAAGGACGGCGGGTTTTGGTTTGGCTCTGCCATTGTTACAATTTAACCAGTGGTTAAATGAATTGTCACTTCAGGTGAACCAATTCCAACACGAAACGATGGTTAGTGGAAGCTAAAGATTAAATCCACGCGAGCGTTTTACACAAAAAGCACACCGCATTGCACAGATTTACAAAATCACATTCATGTTTTTTTTTTTTTGTTGTTGCAGAAATGACATGAGGAAAATGTTAGGAAAACCAACCTGATCGCGCTTAAACCGCTGCCTCGGCTTGCTCTTCTTGCTCCTTTTCACAACGAGGTGATGAAGCAGCAGGTTTGAACAGCAAGAAGCGCATGAGTTGACAAACCAGCAGCAAGAAGCGCTGTGGTACAGTGGGACATGCGACGCCTTCCTCGGCAAAAAAAAACTATTTCTCTCACCAAAAAAAAAAAAAAAAAAAAAGCAGCCCTAGTTACACCAGTTTTGACATTCCTCGACTCTTATCTCCAGCCTTCACAACGCCTGTTTGTGAAAGTGGCAAACAACTCCCCGCCTACAAAAACAAGCAGGCGAGGAAATCCCCGTGCTCAAGCCGTCCTACTATAACTGTAGCATTTACAGCAGCGACTCCTCAACTCGTAAAAAAATAAAAAAATCACAGTTTACGCGCCAAACTGCTGACAGTCGCGCGACATCAACCCCAAAAATGTGAATGACATGTTTTATTCGCAGCTCGCGAGCGCGTACAAAAGATTAGCTGCCATCTCAGCATTGTATCAGCCCGACCGTTGGCAATTCCCCAACGGCTACACGAGCGTTTCCGGTAGGCGCTTTCAAAATAAGAGTGTTAACCGCTTGCGTGATGTGGATGCTCTTAGTTTGAAAACCATTCCCGCTTATACATCACGCTACCTTGACTGGTATGGATGTAAGAAGCTAGGTGTGCTAGCTTTCGAAGCTAGCCGCGGCCAGCTTGTCAGCGGCGAGGCGAAGGCATGCACACTCAGCATAACAACACCGACTCTCTGTTTGGTTTACGGACCCACCTGACTTAAAAATGACGCTCCCTGAAGTTGTTGCTGTCAAGCTCCTCTTCTTACACCGTCACGACGATGACCAAACATGAGAGGCGCCGTTGAATGTCGGTTACACTGACAGAAGCGTTAGCGCTTCCAAACGCCAGCTCGTGCTCTCCTTGTTGATTCCTTTCTCTTGTATCGAAGCCAGACGTCATCATGTTTGGTCACGTGCCTTCATTCATGAAGGATCTTCTTTCCTCTCAAGAAAAAAAAACATTTTAACCAAAAATACACCACCTATAATTACTCTGTAGCTGCTAGTGCATGTTTGGTGACTGGAAAACTATTCTGTTTGCCAGTGCGCATTCGCACAAATAAATCACAGCCACAAAATGTGATTTTATATTTAATGATAAAAGGTTTTGATTACATTTTCACAGTTTAATTGCATCAGAAAATATAGGATTTGACACATTTTGTTTAAGGAAATAATAAAATACTTTAACAACACACACTGATCTGTAATACACGTAATACAATGCAGGTTCAGAGCTTTACCGCTTCACATATTACCTGAGTTGTATTGTTATTTAGTAAATCTAACTTTGTTATCTACCATCAGAAAGTACTGATGTGTGAACTGAAATATAACTTAGAAAGAGATTTCACTGATGAAATTAATATACCGGAGGACGCGATGTGATAGCACAGGAATCAAATCATATAATATAAAATATAGTTTCACAAAAGAAAGACATTTTATTGCAAAAAGAAAAATATTGCTCATACAGTGTTAACAGCATCCCAAATCAAGTTGGGTTTTTTTCCCCTAGAAAGTAATCCACTAGGTTAGCTTATGTTACAGCAGTCCTCTGTCAGTAGTGGTTTATTTACAGCGTATACTGCATCTTCACTGATGTGGCAGGTAACATTAAAATGTGCTGTTTCCAAGGGTGACAAAAAAAAGATCACTTCTTCTTGGTCCTCGGGTTACTGCTGTTGAACATACTGATCCCACGAGTTCTGACTCCAACAGCTTCTGCAGTCACTCCTGGCTGCTGCAACACTTTGTCCAGAGTTGTCTTCTTTATGGCAGCTGGCGAGATTTTCTCTTGGTCGGCCAAAAACTGAAGTTCCCTTTTTAGAGAAGGGCAGAGAAACATTTACAGCATAGTATGAAACATAAATATTTAGCACAACACAGTGTTGTATCATGATAAACTTCGCCCTAGGTAATTGGTAACCAGAGGACAAAACTCTCATTGAAACATTATTTGCATATAGCTCCATCTACTGTCTGAATTATAAACTTCAAAAGCGATATATCACCCTTTGGCCATTTGAGTAGAACAATTAACTTAAAAGCATTTCTTGTGTATCCCTTTGACAGGAAATATGATTTGTTAGTTTGTTTGTCTCACACTTTTCTTATCAACTTACTTGGTCCTAACACAGGAGGCCTCTACGGCGTTGATCAGGAGGCTGCGGAAGCCACCGCTCTCCATGACATGCAGGGCGTGGATCGTGGCGCCCCCTGGTGAACACACATTGTCCTTGAGCTGCCCAGGGTGTTGCTCTGAGTCTAGCAGCATTCGAGCAGCCCCCTTTAAGGAGACATATAGACAGGCTGAGCTCACACCTCAAAATTGTATTTGGATTTATAGATTTCATGGGGTCAATCTACATTAAACTGTTTATATTTCTATTATCATGACCCTATGTACAAAGATAAAGCAGATAAAACATAGCACATGCACACACACAACATGTGAATTTGTTTAAAAGATAAAGGTAATACCAGCAGGGCTTGGGCTCCGAGTCGTACAGCCAGTCTCCTGGGTAGGCCCATTTTCACTCCACCATCAGCAAGAGCATCTACAGCTGTAAAGGCCTGCAGTCAAAATCAGAATCCAGAATTCAGAACTGTGTTTTCACATCAAAGAAGTTTGCCTTGGTATATTTGTGGATAACAATAAACATAGTAAGAGAAAAATATAAATAATGATGAAAGCAAGTACTGTGGTCAAGATAATAACATGAAAAATATTATAAAGACAATAAAAAGAGAAAGTAGTCCAAGAGATGTAAGTTAATGTGTAGAGGGTGAGCATCAGGGTGCAAGAGCCAGTGTCAGTGGTGGTCCAGGGCCTTATTAATGGGCCAGCTGCAGATAATAATTATCAGGATGATGGAAAGAGATAAAACAATTCAAAAGACACATTTTCCACAATTGCTACTGGTATGTCAAAACTCTAAATCACACTTGATATTATATAAAAGCCTCACGTAAGCGGGGCCGCTGCCACTGAGGCCGGTGACAGCATCAATCAGGTCCTCTTCCACCTCAGTACAGTATCCCACACTGGCCATCAGCTGCTCCAGCAGCTTTCCATCCTCTACTTCCGCATGGGTGCCTGTGGCATACACAGTGGCCCCCTCACGCACCACCACTGGAGTGTTGGTCATGCAACGCATTACCTTTGGAGCAGTGCGATACTGCTGCAGCTTCTGTAAGGAATAACAATGTACTGAATGAACTGCCCTGAAATTATATGGGGGAAAAAGTTGGGCTGAGAGGATGATTTATTTATAGTTTTAAACTTTGGCAAAACTAACATGGATCAAAGTTTATACGCTAAGTTTTGTCTGCTATGCAATATAATATTTTTTCAGACGACAACATGGAAATGCATGTGTGTTTCGAGACCAGGCACCTTACTGATATCATGTTACAACATGTGACTGTTTTGCCTGAGGGTCTGCTGAAGTCAGAGCACAGAAATACAGTGAGAGCTGCTGAAATGAACAATAAAGCCAGAAATTCTCAGCCATTATCTAGAGCTGAGAGTTAGAGTAATATATTTTCTGGGCCTTAAAGGCAGCATTAAAGTTAAGTAAGGCAGTTATTTGACTTTTGCAAATGAGTAAAAGAACAATAAATGCTTCTACCTGCTGGGCATCATATCAACATTATGGTGCTTTCCTCTCAGACAGCATATCATATACTTTACATACCTCAGGTGTTACCACAGATATTGTAACTACTGAGTGGAAAAAATATTTGATGTTGTCAATAGTGTCCAGTTTTGCTCTTGATAATCTCTTTTATGGCTATGACTTGCCTTCTCTATAGAGCTGATAGTGACACCTGCAGCACAGGACACAATGAGGTGACGATCTTCGATGTCTGGTCCAATTTCATCCAGTACAAAAGGAATAATATGTGGCTTCACAGCCAGGAAGAGAACATCACTCTTGCTCACTGTTTCTTTGTTGCTGGTGGTGAAATTGACACCCAATTTCTGTAAAATATGACACCTTTTAGTGCTTCACTGGGCAGAATTTGCTACACGCAAACAAAGCAACCTTGGAAATCCACAAACAAAAACGTATTTGTAATTAAACAGATGGAATAAAAGTGTTGATATCCCTAATTGTCTACCCACCCGCAGTCCCTGTACAGTGGGGAGATCTGTGTCTGGGGAACTGGCTGTGATTTTGTGAGTGGCAATCACGCCTTAAAAATAGGAAACATATCCAGAAATAAATTCAGTGTCTGATTGCAATCAACATACATCAACAACACAACACGGTCAAATCTGAATTATACATATATGTAAAAAAAATTAACTCACCTGCAGCTGTGAAGCCTCTCACCAGAGCGTGGGCCAGCTGGCCTGCTCCTATGAAACCAACACTCATTCTACCTGTACATGTAAAGAGTTGAAAACGTTACCTTTAGCCTACAGGGTTTTATTCATTTTATTCCAACACAGACAGATGATATTCACAGTCTAAAGCTTGTAGCTTGTAGCTTCTTTACAAGTCTGTGCTGTTGTAGTAAACAAACCTACTTCCTTATTAAGCGAAACAAGCGACATTTCTGAACCAATGGCGGCAGCACCCAGTATTACTGTACAGTGAATATATTCCCAGAGAAAATACTTACAAATAAACTGTAGAGCTCCTACGTTAACCGACAGATTAATACAACAAACTACTGAACAGAAACACCTGAAATTTACAACACTGTCAACGTGGCCCAGCTGTCTCGCGCCCTACTGTACCTGTGGAGAAACATTTGACTAACAAGAGAGACAACCAATGACCATACATGTTCAGTCAATACGTAACACGTTTGACCAATCACAGCAGTGTTAGTAATAACTTTGGGGCGGGGTTTATAAAGCCGGAAAGCCAGTTGCATCAGGTTTTGCCCGTGGGGCAGAAAGTTGGTGTTGGTGTCTGTGCTTTACTAGCATCTGCTGGCGAAACACTTGAAAGGCATGGTGGAGACTATTTTCTGGCACGAGAGACAGATGTTTTCCTGACCCAGAAAGACAACATGTAGCCTATTTAACAACCTCAAAGTAAGTTTCAGTACTTTCACATTCCTTATTCGTTTATTTAGTTAATTTATGTCACCCTAATAGCAGCTAAATGTGTCAATAGGTGTATTGTTATTGTTGTAAAGCTCAAGCTTTGTCATGAAAGCGACAAATCCACCATGAAACATTGAAATACCATGCTAACAGACCTTTTTCACTGCAGCAATTTTGACACAAAGTACTAGGGTCAACGCAGGTGACTCCAGTCATGCTAATTAAGGTTCAGTTCCATTTAGTGTAGCAGAGCCTTTCCAGTGAGTCAGCATGTACCACAGCAGCACCCTGACTCTGTTTGACCTGAATGGTATTGAACCGTAATTAGTATTATTGGCAACACCTGTGTTTACCTACTATTTTATGTCAAAATGGCTGCTGTGAAAAGGGCCTTTTATTTTCTATGAACCAAATGTACTCATCTTGCACAATCAACAGTACTAATGTACTATTTTAATTTCAGTTAAGACCTACTACAAAGCATAGGATACAGAAAAATAAAATAAAAAGACCAACAAAGTGTATACTGTTTGATATTTTATTAAACATAAAATATGTTAGAAACATACTAGCAAAAGTAGAAATATTACACTACATTATTGTGCTTATCCTAAATTATAAATTTAATACTGTTAAAATCTTTCCTTCAAATATTCATGTATCAGATACATTTAACATTCATTGGATAACAGGAAAAAAACTTGAATTTTTGGTATTACACATGGACATGGATACTTAATTAACCTTTTTCACAGCAGGCATTTTGAAATAGTTGGGTAAACACAGGTGTTACCAATGATACTAATTAAGGTTCAAATCATCCAGGTCAAACACAGTCAGGATGTTGCTGTTGTGCAAGTTGACTCACCGGTAAGACTCCTTAGACACTTTAATCAGTATCATTGGTGTTGATGCTACTATTTCACGTCAAAATGGCCACTGTGAGAAAGGTCTATTGGGGAAAAAATACAGCGAAATGGCTTGAAAGCCAAAACCAAACACTCTGTTCAGTGCAAACTGTAGTCTTAACATATGCTATGCAAATCTATGAGATATATTTTCCTCCATGTTAGTGTTTAAATACATTTGAATACATAGCACACACATTAATACACAATAAATTGTTCGTCCTCTGTAAGATTGACTGCCCTAACACTGTTCTGATATCCTTAACATTATCCCATACTCCCATAGCTCTGTCCTGTATGCGACCACCAAAGGAATTTGAAGCTGAGGGATGTGTTTGGTGCTTCCCAGGGTCCTTTGTGGACAAAGTTGCTGAGATCAGCTCATCGTTGCACCTGGCAGGCTCTCCCTGGTAGGTCACTGCAGAACTTGAGGCAGCCCTTTAAGTGTTTAGCGTGGGGTAATACTGGTGGTTTTGCTGCCTACAAGCTCAATTCTAGACAAATACTGTTAATAAAAAAAGTCACACATGCAAACACCATGAATCTATGGAGCCATGGGAATGAGTGGATGTGGCATCAAACCTTCTTTACTTGTCTCTGAGATTAAAAAGTCTTGAGGAGGAAAGGTTTTTTTAGACAGCAGATCTGGAGACGAAGCGAATCCTCTGGGAATAAACGAGATCAACAAAATACAAGATCAGGTTGACATTGGTGAACACTGCCACCACCAGCTTGCTGTCCCAGGCACAGTTTCCACGTGGGCAATCCTCAGGACGAGAAGTGGTGCCGTATTTCTTGTCAAAGCTGAAGATGGGCCAGATCAGTGCAGTACTGAGGTAGAGGATCACAGCGAATAAAGTGTAGACAACCACAAACCGATCAAAGGGGAACCGCAAGGCAGAGGTCCTCCCAGACACTGTCACTATGACCACTACCACAGTGATGGAAAAGCAAAGACTGTACACCACCACACAGTACTGGGTGGCAATGTAGAGGGTGTACTCACTGTCATTGGCCAGGGCACCAAAAATAATGCAGGCCACAAAGGCCTGGACCACCTTGAGTAGGCCGGACACAGTGGCCATGTAACCCACCACAGCCCCTGGTTTGGCTCGAGTCAGAAACACCTCAACACCGTAGGGGAAGCAGCAGACACTGGAGCAGACAGTGACAGCAATGCGGTACATTTGAACTTCACAGCCCTCATCAGGGCACTCTGTTTGGAGGAAGTAAACAGGGTAGACCACAGAGGCAGTGATGTACATGAGTGTTGCCAGCATTGCAAAAGCCACAGTGAAGTTGTCCCAGGATATGGGCATGCATGTGTGGAGCCGCGTAACGTCCAAGGTGAACACAACCAGTGTGATGGCAAAGCAGAAGCACCACACAAACATGCAGAAGTGTCCATAGGTGGCGCTGTAGCCTGCACTGTGGGACACAAGGGCCATTATGGTGCAACCAAGTAGCAGCTGGCACATTCGAGCTGCACCTAAAGGTGACAGCACAGCTTCTTTGTTGAGGTAGTGTCCTCCATGAGAATCCATGGTTTGTGGTGTCCCCCCACAAGCAGCTGTTTTCCTTTGTGAGATTCTTGATGTCCTTGTGGCACGATCTTCTTTTCGTCACAGACCTCACCCTTTCCTTGGTTGCCTTTTATAGATGGTCCTTAATTACAAATGTCTGTAATTTTTCCTTGAGCTTACTTTGTAATTACAGTGGTGTGTTTGAGATCAAGCTACATTTAGACACTTTTATGTAGAACGTTGTACAGTAGCTTGTAGTCGTAAAGGATATTTTGTTAGACCTTGAAATAAGATAAATTTTTGATTGTCAAGTTTTTTTGGTTTGTTATTTAAAGTAATGTCTATTTGACTGCACAAGTCTATGAACTCTTCAAATAGAGTCTTATTTCTGTAAAGCACATAGCACTGATATCAGTCCTTATAATGTCTTTAAAATGTTTATAGAGATTAAGAATTTGATCCTGGTCTTACTCAAAGCCGTAGGTTATGTCCTCTGAAATCTTGGTTTTTCCCTTGCTTGTTCTCTTCAATCACCAAGTTGTCCACTGTATCGAAAGTTCAAAGTGAAGTAAGGTCCTCTACAAGTCACATCCAGAGATCAATCTTCCAATAATATCCCTCCTTGTGAACAGGTGGACTAGTTTGTTGTCCTGTCAGTCAAGTTCCATTACTCATCGACTCTGCCCTTGTTATTTCTTCACAGTAGGCCCTTAAGTCCCGACAAAATCATTTAAACTGTTGGCTCTGTCTCTTGCTCTTTGTCTTGCTGTTTCTGTCTCCTGTTGCCTCTTGGATTTGGTCTCCCACCCTTTCCTGCTCACACAAATACACACCCTCTCCCTCCTGTACGTCCCGTGTGTGTCAGTGTGCACTCAGTGGATTGCTAAGGGTGGCTGTTTAAATGAAAGTTTGTGCCGAGCCCAGGGTTACAGGCCTCGCCAGCTCTATAAATAGGGGGTCTATATTCCACAGAGGGGTGGGAGGCTACATGTGGCAGGCAGTATGGGAGTCGTATTTCTAGGGAGCACCCAGAGAGGCTGAGTCAGAGCTCCTCCAGAAAGAAACTGGCATTTATATGCAGTGTAATGACAGGGAGGGAGGCTAAGACTCCCATTAGAGACAGAAATTACATACAGGTCCAGAGCGATGATTATGCATCAGTGATGACAGATCCAAGTGATGCATGTCAGAGGGAAGTGGGAATGGATTAGTAGTTACTAAAAATACTTTAACCTGTGATATTAGTATGCTCTGATTTATTTATTTTTATTTACAGTGTGCAAGGTGATTCTTACAGAAAACCACCATCTAAAATAGTTTTTGAAGTTGTTTGTGGTATCAAATTGTACACTTTGCTGCCTTAGAGGTTTTTGAACACTACATAATATTATGTTTTTGTTCAATCCCATGCAATTAACTTTTGTGAGTGAAAAAAAGAAAAAGAAAAAAACAGGCATAAGTTAAATGTTTCTAGCTTTGTATTTCAGTGGAAACGTCCAAGATCATTCCTGATTACTCTAATTGGGCTGCTGTAGACAGGCACTGTGTATCTTAAAGGTTGTCATTTTTCTTTTTAACATATCAATCAGTACACAGGTCTTGGGTAGTACTACTGCACATGTGAAAAAGGTTCTATAAAACCAGGACGAGCAGCGCTAAATCTGTTAAATTGCCTCACGTGATGTCACTTAAGTCAGTTTTGATTTGGGCTAAAGACTGCAAGTTTAAAAATGAAAAACATCTGGGCATGTGGAGGTAGGAAGAAATTAGTTTACCCCGATACTCATTTGGTTTAAGGCTAGCACCACAAAGCTACATTAGCCGCTTCTAGCATAACACCCAGATCTCCAACTAAGCTGCTGGGGTGGAGTTGCATTGTGGGTAATGTAGGCATCAGGTTTGGAATAGGAAGAAGAATGTTTGTAATAAAGAAGACGATATTTTTGATTCTGCTGAATCTATTGTTATACTTTCTGTCCATAGTGAGTCAGACAATATTACAGGAGTGCAATGCAAATTCAACTGTACTCTTTTAGACTCAACATGGGAGGCTGAGCTGTAATTTTTACAGAGAAAATGCCAAATAACTTTTGTGAGACAGGGTTCTGTGCTCATCTTCCACCAGTACACAGCTGAATCAGGAGCTTCTTAGTTCGAGGACAGCAAACTTCCAAGGTAGAAAAGTCTGCAAGTCACACTGATTTTCAGCTTTTCATAGTGCAAACAGATATATAGTCAACCTAGAACAGGTATACATGTGTCATTGGATAATTGGTTGAAGGGGCTTTTAAAGCTATTGGATAATGTATTCAAGGGTGTGAGTTTCTATAGCCAATGTCAAAGTGCCAGAAACAAAAGAACATAGATAAAGTTACAATGATAAAAGTACAAGTAGTGCATCCATTAGTGTTATAAATCAGATGAAGTATGACAAATTCAGTTCTTCATGTAGGCCAAAGGAATTCACTGTGTTAAGAGTGTGAATCTAATGTGCCTCTCTGTAGAGCAGAGAGTTCATAATGTCAACACCTCGAGAAGAAGGTGAAATCTTTTAATGATGCTGCAAAGCCATGTGCATTATTCATGTTTTGTAATATGCAACTCTTTTAGTGTGTTGAACAGGGACATTTTAGCATGTTCACAACATGTGTGCTGCTGCAAACCAAATTATTTGATGCTTTTTGGTTAATTTTCTACCAGTAGAAGTATTTAGTGTTGCAACATTGTACACAGTGGCCACAGTAGAAATGCCCATAGGTTAATTAGACAGCCAGGAAACAGGGTTGAGTGGTTTTCTAATGTCAGATTGAACAAATCTGTCTTTCATATTGCGAAAATGTTTGAATGTGATCAAGGGAATCTCTAAGCTGAAATTCCTGTAAGGATAATGTTTTTCTGACAGAGAATATTCAGTGGACAAAGTGAATGGTGAGGCAGTCGTGGTAGCTCTATGTAGGGCCCGAGGCCCTCGAGATAAGTTATATTTTTTTCTTCTTTCCTTCAGTGATGTGTTTTTTAAACATTTTTATTAAGAATTATAAATGATTAAAACTTAAAGTTTTGGCGATGTCCACACATCCATCCAGAAAACGACCCTCAACAATTATTGAACTACAGTTTTACAATTCACTCACTAGCCCAAAAATCTTTTTAGTGGCTGGTAAAATTTTAACATTCACTAGCCATTTGACTGGTGGACAAAAAACCTAATTCTGCACCCTGCATACAGCACTGTGTTTAGCACCTTAAAGTGGCTTAAACTAACAATATGACATCTGCAGCTAAATCGGTTGATGATATGCGAGTGTAAAGATGGCCATGGCTCAGCAGGTGTTGCAGGGTTAGCAGCTCGATCTCTGGCTCCTCCTAACCACATTGTCAAAATGTCCTAGAGCAAAATTCCGAGCCCTGACTGCTCTTGATGGTTCGCAATATGCCTTCACAAAGCAAATTGTAAAGCGCATTGGATAAATCACTGCAGATCGTTTATCATAAAGACAATAAGTCACAACATAAGAAAATGAAAGTTCAAACAGAGAAGACTGTGATGCAGGGCTGATAGATGATGGGTATCACTCACATCATCAGGTTCACCATTTCCTGTTAGTTATGGGTCATTTTATTTTTCTGTTTTAGGAGACTGTCCAGATTTCTTGAGATTGAACAAAAGCCGATAAAACTGTCAGTGTGTGTACAGTAAGCCTCACATCTATTATGACAAACCATTGTTGGCAGCCTGAGGGAAATGGTAACCTTACCTGCCGCTAAAGCTTTTTGTGCTGTGAGTGTAAAACAGGAATGTGAATTGTGCAAATATTACTTATCTATTTTACTATTGCTATTAATAACCCACAATAATAATAATAATAATAAACAAGACTGTACAGCAAATTATGTAGTATATGTAATGTGTCTTTTCTTTTAGGTCTGATACAAAGACATGCAATCAACACAAAGAGAAAAAACAGCAATGTATTTACAATTTACAAAGAATCACTTCTCTGTGAAAATAGCACTTATAAATATGATTTACATAACAAAATAAATATGTAAATTACCAATGTAGCTTGAGTTTTTTTCTGTTAAAAAATATGTTACAGAATAAAATTACAATGAGCAATACCTTTCCTTCTCTGGTGTGATGCGAAATAGAGGTCCTTTAAAAACATCATTTATAAAGACATCATTACATACAACATTGTCATTATATTAAAAAGTGATCTCTATTATGAAATATAAGAAGGGAGTTACAATAGTGAACACTTGAAAGAACCTATACAAATACTCAAAAAAATATACAATACACGATATTTGTCTCCCTTTAAATGTTCATTGCATTGATCTGAGGATTGCTGAACTACTGAGGTGATTTAACATGAATTTGTACCCTTTGTCCGGGCTTGAACAATCCTCTTGTGATGATGTGGCCTGTGAGAAAGAGGTATAGACTAGATGTAATGGCACTGTGGTGTATGTATAGGTCCTGATTGACCTCAAAGTCTTTCCAGGTTTACTTTACAATCAGCTTCAGGAAACAACTATCTTCCCATCTGTCCAAACTGAAAATATGCCACTGTCAGCTACATCTGAGTTACCGCTACAGGGATATTTTCTCTGAACCCATGATAAACACAACAATAATATAAAGTGTGAGTCTTTTGTTCTTTTTGACTTCTTTCCTTTCATTAGCAAAGTAAACATCCGATATTTGTTTAATTTCAGTAGCGCGACTGTGTAAAGTTAATCCAACCTGCTCTTAAACCACAAATTGATTAGAGGAGTATCGGTGTCAGTTGTCTCTCGCTCTATCGTTTTTGCCATTGCTTTAGAGATAAATAGAAAGTTTCCTTCCTGATCCAGTGCTTTTCTCACCTTATTATGTCCCTGCCTCTGCCTTGATGTAGGTTTTTTTAGTGTGTGATGAGATGTTGTTTGAACCCAACTACGAAACAGTCTGAACAAAATTATACCCTTATATACTCTATACTGACTACTTAACAAAGACAGCATCCTTATGTCATTGTGGCTTTGTTCTTTAACAATGACTAAATATAATCTATATGCAAGGATGAAAATAATAAAAAACAAAACATCGATGAGCATCCTTAAAACTGGATTACATTCGTGATATTTTTTTCTTTTACAAAGCAAAAGATAATTTAAATGGAGAGTAGCAGAGAGTTGTGCCTTGTTGTGGTGGCATGTAGCTCCTGTATTTGTCACCAGTTGTGAGGAAATGGATTGTGGGACAAATCTAAGCCCCTGTGTTTGGGGCTTGGAATAAAGTAAACAAGAGGTCAGACTAAAGGTAGAATGGGTTGTGAAGGTGGATGGGTTACTTGGAGGTATCAGGCATGGGAGACTGGCCAGAGACCAGCCAGCCCTGCTTGGGCGTAGCTTGGAGATAGAGTGTGCAGATGTGTCCTTTTAGCTGCCACTGCTGAGCATGCCCAGTAGCTTGCTGGGGTCCATGCCCTGCTGCTGGGCCATCTTCTGCACATCAAAGCCCATGTGCATGAGGAACTGAATGACATTCATCTCTTGTCCTGTGAACTGGTCTCGGATGGTGGGGCAAGTGGGGTTGCAGTGTGGCCATGGGCAGCTGTCGATCAGATGTACAGGGCAGCCTTTGGGTGGAGCCTTGTTGTTCCTGTTGTCGTGGAGGCTGCGGTCCCAGCAGTGCAGCGCACGGGGCAAGGAAGTGCCTTTAACCTGCACGTCAATCCAGTAACTAAAACACAACACAAGAGGGCGCTGTTAGCTCACACAACATTTCATGTCTTCTGGCAATGATACACTGGATATATCGATGTACTCACTTTCTGGTGATAACTTCATGTGACAGGCATGCTGGAGCAAACATGGCTCTGGAAATAGAAAAAAAAACATAAGTCGTTGAATCAATGCAATAATCCTACTTAAATTATCTTCCTGTAATGCAGAGATTTGTCCTTACGGGACATCTTTGAGTGTGTTCCTCAGCTCAATGCCCAGGTTTTGGATGTAGCGCCACTGGCCTTCCTGCACAGGCTGGCCTGTTAGCTGGATGTTATCCACTGTCAACTGGGCCTCATCAAACAGCCACTGAACAACAAACACGGGGCCTGCACAGAGAATGCAAGACGAAAATTATATAATATATTATCTATATATTTATTTATTATTGAAGCACACTAACATCAGGATGTACAATATGCACATTTTACCTAGTATGGAATGAGACCCCAAACTTACTTTTTATTGACGGGAAGACTCTATATCCAAAGAAACAGTTCCACTCCTCTCCTTCATGGGTTTGCCTGCACTTCTCTGGCACCACTCCTCCCCAGTACCTGATGATGGGGCAGGTGAGAAAGACAGATATTAGCAACCTGATGATCTTGTCACCTTACTGAAATACCACAAGTCCATAGATATTTTCCGGGCTCCCGTACTTGATGCCTCTCTTGATAGTCTCAGTGGGGGCACAGCTGACAGCGTCCACACAGTCCGTGCAGTGGTACTGCTTGTTGTCCAGGAACCAGCCAGAATCGGACAGGCCTCGTACTTGTATCCCAGTGTGACCCAGTCCCTCCAGCAGCTCTGCCACACGGTCCACATTCAAAAGGACCCCAGTACCACCCGCACTGCACACAGAAACATGACATATCCTTATTAGTACCTATACAGGAATATGAAAGAAATGTAGAAGATTTTAAATTTTAAATCACAAGCAAAAATGTTCACACACCTGCTTCCTGCTAATAGGAGAACTTTGGCATTGTCTAGGCCTTTGGTCAGCAGGTCCTTCACAACCTCCTGAATTATCAGTGAGCCCATGAAGGCATAGCTACCTACACACAACACAAAGAGAGCGGAACTGTAGAATAATACTTTGCTTCCAGGGCATGACATGTTATTGTATGTTTGTTTTGATGATTCAGTCATGACTTACTCTGCTCTGTTTTGGCTGTAACACCACTCCACACGTCGCTGGAGCAGTATGGGATGAACCTGCACAACCAACATAAAGTTAAAGCTGCGAGCTATGATTAAATCGAGCTTCGATAAACACGCAAATATGAGTCAACTTACACCATGTTGGCATTCCACCAGTGAGGGTTTTCCTCAGGCAGCGGAGACAGGATCCCCGTGCCTGCAGAGACAGATCAACATGTATCATTAGCCATCCTGGCACTCCCAGACACATCCTCTTCTTCCTCATCATCATTACCACATGGATTACAGTTATTACACTGCAATGAGAGAGGGAGGCGTCTCTGTTCCTACAGCAGTGGGCGCCAGGTAACCTTACACCGCAGCTACATTATGACGGGGTGTTGGTTGCAATAACACTGCAGATGAGCACAGATACATCCGATCCTTTTAATTACTGGGACATTACAGCTGGATCTGGGTACTTTTATCACCGTGTTAGAGGATCGGGATTTGCTGCAGGTGGAGTAACAGTGATGGGTACGTAGCGAACTATAAAGACTAGCTGAGGCTAACCTGTTTTAGTTTGGGGCCACTTGGATGAGCTCATCAATCTCCTCATGGTTTCATATCGGCTGTCACAGTTCTCCTTGTTGAAGCAGTACCAGCCGCCTGGACATAAAACAAAACAACAAAAACATGGATCATTTGTCACACAAACTGTCTTATTAATTATTCATACATTTTTCATTTAGGCATGAAAGAAAAACATATTGAATTAAGTTAAAGTAATACTAACCCTCTAAGAATATCAACCACCGTCTGCTACCTCGAGATTCTTTCAGGTAGTACCTACAAGAGACCAAAGAATATGAAAAAAAAATCAATACATCGTTTGATTTGTGTGCAAATATTAAAAATATGTGAGCATGACACTAAAAGTTTATTTTACACTGCCTGCATAATAATATATGTAAACAACAGAGATACAACCACATTCCACAGTTTTGATATGGTGTTCTTTCTTCAGAAAGATGAGATAAACACGGAAAAGCAATACCCTCACTGTTTCTACCATCCGTGATGGTATCCAAGCATGAAATATAAACACATATGACATCATCACTTTGAATTAAACAAGGATGTCCTGTTACTTTGTTGATACCCATCTTTAAAAGGTGACAGAAAACAGCAAAGAAATGAAATTCCACCAACATAAATTCGGTGAGTGCGCACAGGGCAGAACAATGAGGTTGTGTGTATGGTAACAGATATAGTGATCAAACAGGAGATACACATCGTCTTGTCCCTGATGCCAGTAGATGGTATTTGTCATGTTTAACGTGGCATCATAGTGTGAGCTCATCATTCCTTAGAAGTGTCCTCACACACAACATGAATCAAATCGATGCTTGCGCCGATAGGAAGGATATGATAAGAGGAATGGTGAAAAAACACAGCAGTATTTGGCCCGTGTAGATGTCAACGCACAGCCCTTCTTTCACATTAGCGAAGAAGATAGAAGAGATGTGTGCTGTAAGTTCGCAGCCCAGAAGAGGGCAATGTTATCATGATTCTCTCATGCTTCAGGACACTCTCATGTCTGATACATCATCATCCAGTTTTTTATTTAATAGCAGAAAAGCAGTCACACACGAGGCAAATTAAAAAAATCTGCTGTGTCAAGTAGCTTTCACCACAGAAGCAAAGTGCTCCAAATGTGCTCCTGTGATGCTGAGAGATGTTTTTTTTTCTGTTTGTTTTTTAAAATTCAATCAAGTATCCACCCAACTTTACCAATGACTAAACTCAAGAGATTGCCAACAACATTTGGGTGTCTTTAAAGAAAACAGACTTGGCTGAATCTCTGAGCTGTTTGCTCAGACGTTGAATCACACTTTGGCTGCGGTTAATGTCTCGTGCTATTATTGCGAGCCACAGTCAATAATGTAGGCTGAATACAGCAAACTCTACTTACTACTTCCAAACAACAAAGTGAAGGCGGGCTTGGCAAGCTGAGTAAGCCAAGGGGAAGGCACCCTAACAAGTGCAACTCCAGGAGATGAATCACATATTTCCACCTCGCCGTCTATAGTGAATGATTTTTCTCGCTGCATCGTTTATCTGTGACTGTAACAACACCTCTCTGGAAAATACTGTTAGCTGATGGATTAGCATCTCAACTGACAACAGCCACAGTGGTGAATGAAACGGCCATCTGCCAGTAACTGTCCCCCCAGCTCCCGTCCTCATGCTGTGTCTCTAAAGAGCTTTACCGCTCTAACAGACAGCTCTGTCTACAACTTTGGGGTTTAACAGGAATTAAACCGGATAGAAAATCCATAAAGAGACACGTATAGCAAAACCCATTTCAGTCAAGTCTGCCCATCATTGAACTGGTCCCAGATAAGTTCTCAAAGCCTCCTGATATGGCACGATCAACATTAAGAGTAAAGCTTTTACATAATACTGGAAACTGCAAATAATTATGACTGTACCGCATGATGATGATTCAATAATGTGGCAAATTATTTAAATATTGTTCTTTCATCGTGGCACAGTTTGTATGATATTTGAAAACTTTATTCTTGTGTTGCAGAATATGTGAAATCCACTGATCCTTAGGCTGTGGGTTTTAAAGATAATTATCATGTATAAATATGAAAAATGACACCTTTAACAGATGCCTTTTATTTGATTCATCCCCACCTGCCATAACTCAGTTATCAGTATTATTTTTATAAGACCTCGGTACACAATCTGACACCGCACAGTCGAGTGTCTGGAGTCTATACAATGTTTATGTGTTATACAATAGGAGAGGCAGCCTGATATTAATATGCTTTTAGTGCCATGGCTTATCCCGCTTTAGTAGAGAAATCATGCAGGCTCTCTTCCTGCCAAATGGATTTCTGCTTAACAACAATGTCAACAGTGGATATCATTGCAAAGAAAGGTAGTGATCCAGTGTTTACTGCATGGACCACAGACTAAAAGTCATTTCACTTGAAACAAACTACAAAGTAGGCGCCATTGACAGCAAATTGTAAACGTTTTCCAGTAGCCAAGTAGATAAAAAAACACACACACACACACTGCTGAACGGCTGTAAAATCACAATTGAACATAATGCGCACTGTGTGTAATCATCAGAGAGAGATGGGCGGGGGTCTGAAAACTTAAGTCTAAACTTTCTGCAGAACAAATCCTGCATTCTAATTTGAAGCAAAGGAAATGAAGCATGGACCATGTGGCTATCCGCAAATTTCACGCTTCGCTGACGCAAAGCAGCTGGCTATCTTATCCGGACTGAACCTTATTATGTCTCAGACATGTCCCTAACTTCTTTTTTCTGTATTTATTTATATGTTTTTTATTTTATTTTCAGTATTTACATATTTAGGGATCGAAAACCAATGTTGACATGTACAATAAACAGCCTGAATAATGAGAATTTGTGTCTCTGCGCGCACTCTCCGCTGAGACGAGCTCTGCTGTCCTCAGGCCGGACACATGTGGGTTACTTCGGGTAGCAGGATGACCAGCAGGACGGGGTGCGCCCTGCTGAAGCACAATAACAATTCTTACCACCTCCAAAGTGCACTGCTGCACAGCTGACCCTGCTCTGACCTGTCGGGGATCCTGTTTTACCCGCACTGTACATGTGTATTCTCAGTTGGTACGTACCCTGCGGGACTGCCGTCGTTGCAGGTGACTGATGTATTCTCCAAAAAGTTCAGCTTCATGTCGTAGTCGAGCTTCTGCGCCGAGCACGGGTAGAGGGACTGGGCAAGGTTCTTCACTTGTGTCATGAAGTTATCCATGTTCTCCTCCACCGCGGTGAAATCCAGAGGGAAGCTCTCCGTGGTGTCACCCCGGTCCGCCCGGTATGTGGGAGGAGGTGGTGAGCGTCGTGGTTGTGGGTTGCGGCCACCCCGGAACCTCCGTGCGCAAAGCGCTCCGGACTGCATCAGCACCAGCACCAGCACTGATGAAACCATTCTGGTCGCTCTCATCTTATCCCCGCTTTAGATGTCCTTCCTCCAAACGCAACGTATCGTGGGGGAAACGGAAATTTTACCGATGGAGCTGAGAAAGAAACGCACGATTTAAAAGATGCCGCAACACTTGTCATCCGCTCCCCAAAACGCATAAATGAGATATGAACTAAATTAAAAGTCCTTTTAGATAAAGCACACTCGTCCGCTGAAGTCTTTGGAGATATTTAAAAACGTTCAAAGTGACTGCTTGCCAATCTATCTAGTACAACTCAAGCGCTGCTGGACCAAGCGCACAAGCCTGAACGACAACACTCGTGCCATGCTCTTGTATTTTATTCAAACTTTCCCCCCTTGTGTGTCCATCCAGCCAATCGCAGGAGCGGGGCAGGACTCGGGGCATGATCAAGCGTGGCAGACTACCCCCCTTTTTTAATTTATAGAGGGAAAAAATGTCCATGCGTTGGTTCTTTTGATCCGCGAAGTTTTATTTGATGTGGTGGCTTTTATTGGCCTTGAAATGCCCATTTCCCATTCCACCACAAATTTATGAAGTGAGAATACCATCTTGTTACACACTTGCCTGAAAATCAAGTGAGAAAAAAACAAAACGTAATCAAAACTCGAGCAGGGCTCCAACAATATTTGGCCAGGAGGAGATAAATTATTATTATTATTATTAATATTATTATTATTATTGATTATCATTCTCCACCACACAAAAAAACACACGTACCTCTGTTTAAGAATCACTTCCAGTCCTGTTGAGTTGCCCATGTTTTTTAACGTTTAGAAAAAGGGGACTTGGACACTTGTTTTTTCTTTCTTTTCTTTTTTTTTTCTTTTTTTTTAATCCAGACTGGGGCCTCCGAAGATCAAAGCAACCATCACTCTTTCTCCCCCCTCGTCTCGCCTCCTCCCTCCCTCTTCAGCCTCTTCCAAACTTTCCTGGTCTACTGTATATTTTAAGTCGAGCAGAGCATCCTGATGGGACGCCAGCTTTTTAACACAGGAATGCCTCGTTACGGTCGAGGTAGGCTTCCCTCGAACAACCTCTCATTTTAAGGACACGTTTAAGTTCAAGTGTAGCCTGCAGACCCAAAGTGATTAATCATCAAGGTAACACTTCATGGTGGTGTTTTGGTGTGGTTTTTTTTGTCTTTGGTTGAGCTCACTCTTACCACGTGAAACAGACTGACTTTGTAAATCACTTTCATTTTAAGGGACACGGCGGGCACACTGCTACGAACGTACACCTTTGCATCACTAACTTATAACAGTCTACCTGTAACTATTTATATGAAAGCAACAAACCACTAACTCAAGGGGATTTCTCTCAGCTTGTTGTAATTCCTACTGCAGTGCCTGCTGAAAAGCACAAATTATTGATCATTATTATTATTAAAATATCAGCTTTGGCAGTCAGATTGAGGAAAGCTCATAGTGAGAGCCCTGAGTCTTTGTGAGAACTACTAAAGAACACCTTCATGGTCCAGGAACATTTTGACACCTTGTTGTTGCTCATTTATTTCACTTATCATCAATTCAAGATCAGTTTGGTAATTTTTTTCCCCGTTATTAAGTGTTAAATGGTTAAAAATGGCTTCCTAAGGAAATTTTGTGTCTTGAGAGAAAACCTATTATCTGTCACTCGGCCAGAAAGATGCTCACTGATACCCTGAACACAACAACATCATAACTGTAAGACTGCACTCACATCCTCTCAGAAAAAACAGCCTCCAGCCCCGTGGTTAATCAGTGTGCCTAAAGGATGTCGAACTGTTCTGAGCCAGGTAGGATGGATATGAAGTCACCAGTGGGACTGATGGTATTCATTGGGAACTTCAAACAGATGCTTGTATAGATTAAAACATGTGGTAGAGACCAGGAGGAGAGGCGCTGTCACAGATTGAGCCTAGTCACTTTGACCCATACCTCCCTGTTTTATCACACGTCATCCCCAAAAATGTAACCCTTAAATCACTCGCAGATGGACACTGGCCTCTGACACACACACACACACACACACACACACTACCATGAAGAGATGCCCCAGCAGTGTGTCGAAACGTCTTCTGACCCAAGCGAGGGAAAATTGTGAGCTGCAGATGCTCAAACCTTGAGTGATCTAAATGTGTAGATTCTGTGAGTGGACGTGAAGGATTCTTGTTAAATGTATCTAACAGTATGAGACAGTTAGAAACGCTGGTTAACTTTGCTACTGTTGGTGCACAGTGGTTTGTTCTCTACTGTGCACCTTGTTTGAACTCCAAGCGTTAAGCCTTTCTGGCTTTCACTGGTAATTCTCTCTCTCCCTTTTTCTTTGCCTCCCATCGTCTGTGTGTAGCGGAGACACAAATTTAACCATGCAAGTCCGAATGGATTAATCCTAGATTTAGGTCATTTGAAAATGACCCAGCTGTTCTGATGGCAGTCCCTCAGAAGTGCCCCCGTAGCTCCCGTAGCCCCCACCCCGACTCCAGGCCTCCTGTGAAAGTCAAAGCCTGTCTTTCATCTCCGATCAGTTGCATGTGCCCTCACAGATCCACAGGTTTTACTGCTTAAGTCTGGACTGGCAGCATTGATCATGTGACCGTTGCCTGCCTAGCGTTTAGACACATCATAGCTCTGTGAGCGCTCTCTGTCTGCGCAGCCTGCCAGTTCTGCTCACACATCCCCATCGTCTGTCTCCCCGTGCCTGTTAGTTTTGATTTGCACATGCTGTTGTCGAGGGTCCATCCGTGATCATCAAATCCTGCTAGTTGGAACTGTTAGGTCAGGTTACATCAAAGAGATCAGGAGGGATCAGCCTCTTGAAAGGGACAGGCTCTGGCTCACATCATCAGAAACAGGTGGAGGTCCTCATTGGAAGAACAAAGGAGAGATCACCATCTATAAAACTTTTATATTTCATAGAAGAGTTTCTTTAAATTCCTTTAAATTGCCACCCTCTCCTACTCAGCAAACTACACGGCATCAGCATAAAACATATGATATCAAGTTAGAGATTGTAGGAGTCAGCTGCAGCACTAAATCCCATGAAGGTCACAACAGCAAAGCCTGAGACTTAGTGGTATTATGGCCACAAAGTGTTTAAGTGTGGAAATCTGCTAAAAGCCAGGACGAAAAGGAAAGTGGAAATGTATGGAATACAACTCAGGTGTTATGAATTAGCTGAAAAGTTGTGGAAACCTTTAAAGGTTTTGTGCATGTAGTTGCATCAGACTCTTATATTGTGTCTATTGTTTGTCATTGCGCTTTAAAAAGTAATATTTTAGATGTATTTCATCAACAAGTTGATTGGACTGTAATGTCAGAGAGCTTTGACATTTTAGGCTGTCGAAAACGTGAAAACGCCTGAAATTCAGCTTCTGTTCTGTGTCACCTTGAGACAAACCTCTGGAAGCAGGTCCCCTTAATTTCATGTTGAAACTATTGTTTTAAACCACAAACAAATATATACAAAAGTTTTTGGGTGTTAACACTCCAAGGAGTTCCTTTCATGTGCCCCCACCACATGTTCCTGATATTACCCAGAGAATCAGTAAACAACCTTGATCCTGACTTAAGTCAAGAAGTGCCATCTAAGATGTGGATGTAAATAGGGAGTAAGAGAGAGTAAGAGAGGCAGGAGACATCTGTCGAGCAGGCTCTCATTTCGTAAGAGGAGGCCGTCTATTGGTTACAGATGATGCCCTGTTTGATAAAAATGAACTCTTTCAAGATAGGACAGCTTGCATTAGGGGTCTCTCTGGCACCAAGGGCTAATCAAATAGTTCAGCTGACGGGTCAGCTGTTTGTTGTCGGCGTTTCATCTGAATGATGGCCACAAAATAGCTGCTGTAGCCTGTAAACAGTTCTGTCACATCATTCGTACGAGGCAAAATGGATGTTTGTGTCAGTCACGGTGGGGTATGTGTTCACCATTTGCGTGCTTGCCTGCATTGTGTTGGCATACAGGAGGATGAGTGAGTTGGACCCTGCTGTCTCGGAGGTACTAGTGTGCGGCCCTCCTCCAGGAGTTTTCCATTCATGCCTAGTACTTGAATCACCCCTTGTGATGCCCTCTGCCAGGTAGACAGAGGAGGGAGCAGAGACCAATTACCATTCAGAACCTGCTATTATTATCATCAGAGAGGCGGCAGCCCTCCTTCCCCTGCGCTTATTCTCATCTCCACCGAGACAGAAGGAGAATGGGGCTCTTTTGTCTCGGAAATGTTTATTTATGCCACAGATTTGCCAAAGGACATGGAAAAGCCCTTATTACAGGTCATGACAGTAGAGCCACAACACATTATTCATTTTCTGTCCTTTAACCTGGTAGTCTCTTTGGGGAAATTCTTTAGAAGTCCACACCCTGCTGTAAAACATGGTCATTATTCAATTATGTGAGAGCTGTATTTGAAACGAGGCTGTAGACCTTAAAGAATCTACGTAGGAAGTGTTGAGAATTACCATTATTGTTTTGTTGTTTTATGAAGAAAATAAATATGAGGGAGAGAGAGTTGTTGACATGGAACATGAATCTAATGTTTGGTTGAGGCTCTTGGTGCCAGGACTTAAGACTAGTCCTAGACTAACGGTAAAATTCACTAATTTCACTAAAAAAGCACTGCAGTGTTGGACTAGATTCAACCATAATGTTGTGAGTACACGGTATGCGCTTCCATCCACTGAGCCACTGGGACACCATTAGCGCATGGTATGTGCCTCATTATTTTTGACACTCTCTTAACACCAAGCAGCCGTTTTCTTTTATCCTCTCAGCAAGAAGATGAGGCTACTGTAATCAAAGAAGACAATGATCAGTGCCAGCGTCTTGGCCTGGCCTGGTACCTGCTTTGATGTCATATTTTGGTGTATAGCGGGCTGTGGCCCATGCCAAAGAGCACCCATAGTCGCCAACTGTCTGACAGGCTGCCTTTCATCAGAATGACATCACTCTGCTACTTGATTACTTTCCACGGGCTCTTCCAGGCCTGGGAATTTTCTCCCAGGAATCTGAAATCATCATCCCCGCCTTTACACCCTTAGTCTCAAAATAAAAGAAATGCACATTTGAGACATTCATAAGCTTGCGTGGAACACATACATTATTCGTATTAAAAGCTAACAGTCAACTAACCGTTTGATTCTTTAATACAGTGTACTTTGTGATGCTAGATGGAGCTCAGTAAATATTAATTGAAGTGACATGAAGAGACAAAATGAAACATAGAAAATAAAAACAACTGTACACACTGCAATCTTTCAACTCAACATTTCCCCTCTCTTGATTTTCCCTCCATGTGGGAGAGAGCAGCGATAAATTACAAGGCACAACCTGAAGTGTTTGCTTTTGGAGGAATCTGAGGAAACTGCCGTGTGAGGTGGATATTTATAACCAACTTCTCTGGCTGGCAGCGTTGCCACTCTGCCCGGCGTCGGCTTCACAGGACTGCCGCCTGTCTTCACCTGTAGGTCGGGAGCAAACGGCCTCTCCTCCCCACATCATACAGACTCTCCTGCAGATGCCCTGAGGATCAAGAGGTGTCTGCGGGCCCCTGACCATCCTCTGACTGGAAACTAGAGTTTAGGATTTTCAAAAAGAAACATTTCAAAGGATTAGAGAGTGTTTGTTTATTCTTAGCAGAGAGGATGTAGAGAATGACTGCATATCTTCAAGAGGCTGAAGTGGGATAGACAGTACATAACTCGTGGCTGGCAAGTCTGCACTGCTCTTTGATGTATTCAGATGCATACAGCACATATCCTCTTACAAACACCAGTTGGTATAATTATCATCATGTGATCTAATTAGAAACACGGACTGAGATATATTGAAGTCAATTTAACTAAGGCGGAGTACTACTTCCGACAAAGCCACCTAAGCCACTGAAATCTGGGTGTCTTCTTCCCGCAACGATCTCCTCTTTACTCATGAGGTCACCTGTGGTCAGCCAGTGGAAACATTTATTCAAAACAAGGTAACATATCTGTTTGGGAATATACGGCACCCACTTCCCTTTCTCCTGTGGCAGGAAGAAGGTGGTCATTTGTGGGAAGAAGAAAGTGTTACTCAGGCTTTACTCACAAAGAGTGCAAGACGAGCCGTCATCTGGACACATCATAATGTTTTTGTGATGACTAATGAGCAGATTGCTACCAGCACCTTACACTATGTCTGTGGTTTTGATCTGTTAATAATTCACAACAAAGGTATCAGGGGATGGGGCTGCTCTTTGACACATCCTTTCAAAAAAAGTGGGACAAGCAATAATTGCGAACTACGTATAGATTATTCATCATCCAATGAGTGATTCCACATTTTTCTCTTCACTGTAGGTATGCAAACTGAAGGAAAAGGAAAAGGAAGGTTGTAAATAAAGAAAAAGTAGAACTAAATGCTGAGCACTACGACCATCAAGGAATATTCCTAAAATGAGGACTACAAACACAATTAAGGAAAAACATCAGGAGAATAAGATGAAATTCCAGCAAAGTTAATGCCCTCACATCTGGAGGGCAGGTGTAGACCTAATGCTCATGTGTCAGAACTTTCTCCTTAATTTACTCATTTAAGACTCCACAAAAGTAAGAGTGAAGCAGTTGTGTACCTCTGCATTTGATCCGGGATAGGATTCTAGTCTTGGGGAAACCAAAAGGCATGGTTATCCCTCTAAAATGAAAGCATGGCAGGCAGGTAGGGGAGAGGACAACTGTAACGTGTCTGAAGCGTAACCTGTTCTCCGGCCCTCACTTTGAAACCAGATGAAGATCGGCTGTGGCCCTGAAGTCATTACACCTTCAAAGGTAATTAACACATGGCTTTTGTTTGGGCCCGATGAGCCCCAGATTATGTAGGTACAGATGGTCAGGGGGGCGGACGACAGATACCAAGAGCAAGGTGTGCTTGGATGTGCTTTCATGTCAGCAGGAAGTGCTTGACCCCTGGCCCCCTCCTGACCTCAAATCTAGGCTGTCAACGCCATTTCCTTGAGTGCCCTGTAAAGATTAACATGTGGACAGAGACAAGGGGCCTTTGGACCCCTGTATGATGAGCAAGAGGACCCAGCTGGCATCTCTGCCATGCCAAACCTTTTGCCAGTTATGCTAATATAAGGTTATATAAGATCAAAGGCTTGTTTTATCTATTTTTACTCAGCCCTTGTGAATGGAAATGCAGCATTGGTTTGTGGATACTGGGATAAGAGCGTGGTGCTGTGATCAGAAAGGTTTCTTAACGTTCATCACCATCAACAGGTTTGTTTCTGCTCTCTTTTAATGGTTTGAGCTTCTGTTTTACTTTGCGCTAAAAACTGCCACCTGGCGTATTTCTCAAGATGGTAAATAGCAGCACTTCCTCCCTTTGCCATCAAAGGGAAGGAGGTCTTGCCTTGACCTTGGAGCCACTTTACCCTTCAACCCCTCTGATCTTTCTGCCGGTACAGTTACTTCAGGGACCCTGTGTAGCATCATGTGTAGAAAGGCATTTTAAGGTCATCAACATAAACCAGTGTAGTATTCACGTGTGATCAATTCTCAATTTTTTTTAGCAAAACTTTAAAGGAAAAGTTACACTAATTTGCTTTCTTGCCTAACCGCCGATAAAATTATGAATTGTCATTTTTAGACATCAGCCTTTGTACGGATTAAAGAAATGAGATAGTGTTGATTAGTGAGGTTTACTGGTTCTGGTTGTTACTTTGTTAGCTAACTGTTTCCCCATTTGCAGATTTTGGCCTTAGCTAAGTTAGCTGACTCTTGAAGTATCTGCATATTTACTATATAGTTGTGGTATCAATTTTCTCATCTAACCAATAAGTGTATTTCCCAAAAAGCCAAATTATTCCTTTGAGTTTGCCTTTACGTTGAATCACCCTTTACTCGATGCAACACATCCTGACTGGAGCTTGTGGAATGATGCTTCACTAGTTTTGTTTGAGTTATTGTGAGCTTTTGATTATGGGTGACTTTAAATATCCAGGATGATTCAAAGGGTTGAGTAATGCTAAACATATGAACGACAAATCTCTTGGACACTATTGGTATTGTGACTCAGAAATCACAGAGTATGCCAACATCTAAATGCATTAGAAGGTAGTACGATTCAGATTCAGATGGTAGTAAACTCCACGTTGTCAGTCATCGAAAAGCTCCAGATCTGCATTATCAGTGCCCCTGCAATCATCAAACACACACACACACATGCAGAGGCCTACACACACAGACACAGTGATCCCTACAGTTTAATATGAATTATCTCAAGCAGACACTTGGATCTGTGGGTCAGCAGTCTGTCTCAGGAGAGTGTTTGATGATTGCGTTTTATTGTTCCAGAAGGTCAAGATCTTCAAAGCTCTCCTTCTGTTCTCCACAGGGCACCCGGGCAGCAGCTGTCGGAATACACTCGGCTTTGTGTTTTTATACGAGAGAAGAGGTAGGTCAAGCCCACTCTCACAGAAATGTTTTTACTGGGGGGTAGGCACTCAGTGGACACCATAATATTGTTGTTCTGCCCTTTTGTGCTGGAGAGTGGGGAGCGTGTGAATCCTGTCGGATGGGACGTCACCTCTCCCGGGTTTGACGCTGATCAAATAGCCTTTTTGGCATGATTCAGCAGTATCTGTATGTGTGTGAATGAATGTGTATGTGTGTGAATTGTTACAGACAAAACAGACCACCACTTGGGCTTTAGATCAAATGTCTTCCCTCTTGCACCCCTATAATGCACTGTGTAAGAGCTTATATACTAAGGCAACACCAAAGTCTTGTACAACCAATGTTTATTATGACAGCCTGACTTGCTGTTCTTGTTAGAACAAACCAAAATACAGTTTTTCTTGTCATATTATTGGCTCGCATAAAGCAATCCTATATGTTGTTGGAGACAACTGTTTTAATTACAGTCACAGTGATAATTGTGGACATTCTTAGTACATATAAGCCTCTTAGCGGACAAGTGATCTCTTTTTAAGGAGAATGAACTGACAAAAACAAAGGCTTGAGCATCTATAAATGCAGATAAGGAATGGCAGAACTATAACCGACCCACATTGCTGCATTTTCTTTACTTACGACAACGGCCAAATGAGAAAACTTTCTTCTTGCTACCCTCCAGTGACAAGAAAGAGTTGAGACTGACAACAGGTTATGTGTCAGTGGTTTAACTCTGTCCCCCATCATCTAGGAAACTGGAAGCCAACAAGGATGCAGCGATAAGACCTGGACGGTGTGGCCTGGTGCAGAATAGCTCACTGTTTCTCTGACCTCCTGCACTCTCCGTTTGACCACCCTGAAACGCTGACTTTTTCTTACGCTCGCAATGATGCGGCTCCACCCGTGTCCTTCCCTCTTGACAGGATGTCCATGAAAGACTCCCTCTCGCCCCCTCCACCTGTTTTCACACCCAGCAAGCTGAAGAGGCTCCTTTTCATGCCGTTGCTATGCATTTGAAGTGTCCAGTTGCTGAACACATACACTTGAGGCGCTCTGCGGTTTGTGCCTTTGATAGCTGGAATGCTGTTTTGGACTTTCTTACACAGCTACGGGTCAAAATGCACCAACCCAAAGCGAATTTATTTTCCAACTTTACAGTCATGTAAAGTCATAAGAGTGGCTTTATATTGCTGTGTTTCTCCTCCTTGTAGAGTCCACTAAAATAACAATTTGTTTCCACTTAACTGCCTGTAATTTATCCAGTTTTGCCTAATTGCAAATTGAGGTGATGAAAGTAGTAGCCACCCAGTCTGCTCCACAGTATATCAGTAGTTTGTCACAACTGTCAAATAGAGATTATATTTGAGCTGCATGGGGGAAAATCTAATTAAAGTAGTGTGGATAATTCCTACTCTACAATAACAGAGCTGTTTTATGTTCCCCCTGAGAGCCACTATCATTGAAGACAGTTGGTTGACTCAGTTTGCCAGATTTCTTGAGTCTGCAATTCCCAATGTTCCCCAGGCTTTTCAGTTTTTACAATGCCAAGACATAACAAAACACAGATCACATGCAAATATGACAGGAAGTTTGAATCAATATATCATTTTGTTTTCTTTCGCAGCATGAGTACAAACAGTGAAGCAGCTCGCTAGACTTTTGTCGTTTCATCAGATCTCTAGCTAAGCAACATCAGTGAACTTGCTGGAGAGCGGGACACAGTAGCAGGAAGGGGTTAGTGCTCATACAAAATGCTGTCACTTTGATCATTTTCTACTGGTCTTTGATCTCCGCACTCTTGAAAGGGCCGATAATGATGTTTAATTGATTATGTAGAATGAACAAGCATGGTTGGCTCTCGTATCATTCATTCCTCCCCTTTTTGTGTGTGTGTGTGTGTGTGTGTGTGTGTGTGTGTGTGTGCTCTCTCCAAAAGAAGATCGCTCGCATGCCATATTGCCCCTTCCCTTTCTTCTTCTAAAACAAATAAAGACGTCAAACATCAAAGCTGTTCTTGGTTAATAAAAGAAGACCTCAAATATTTTCCATTATGTTTGACACGGTTTTGGGTTTCGCCAGCCAGAGGAATAACAACAGGACAGAATAAAATGGCGCTTTTTTTTGTTGTTGTTGTTGTTGTTGCTCTGTTTCTGTGTTACAGAGGTTAAACAGACCAAACTTGAGCCTGTTCTTTGATCTTGTTGGCTCTAATTATTCAAAGGTAGTCTTTTTTCCTTCTACTTCTTTTCTAAGACACAAGTCCCCCCACTTTCTCCTCTTACTGTCCCTTTCCACCCTCCTGATTATGATATCCAGAGTTCCCGGCTAAAACAACAGTCTGTCAAAGGATCACTTTCCTTTGATGTCGATGTCAGTCAGTTGTGTTTCTGTCTTGGGCCAGAGCACTGACCCCTGACCTGCAGTGATTACTTCCGTGGCGCAGCCAAGCAGAGATAACTGTAAATGCAGGCCTTTGATATCCACTTGAGAGCAGGAGGTTGAGCCTGAAGGGAAATACAATGATGGTCAGGCATCTTGTGTGCACACTCACACACAGATAGACAGACAAGGCACCATATGGCAGAGGTCAAGGAAACATGGGTATGACTTCCTGATCAAAGCTGTAACATAATGATATTTGAACCTCTCTGAACCCAAATCACAGAAGATTTGTAGTGGGGGGGGGTACTGTTAATGAAATCTTTGTCTTAAATCTTTCTCCTGGTGTCGAGCTTTTTAGGCAATTCAAGAAAACATATATTAGAAACTGATATTAATAATGACATCGAATAGTTGAAGGAATAGTGCAACATTGTGGGAAATTCGCTAGATGAGAGAATGATACTACTTTAACATCTGTCCATTAAATACTAGGCTGCAGCCTAGTTAGCTTAGCCCAGCAAAAAGACTAGAAACGAGGGAAAACAAGTAGCCTTGCTCTGTTGCAACAAAATCCATATAAACACACTTGTAAAGCTCACTATTTAGCATGTTATATCTCGATTGTTTGACCTGTACAAAAATTGAGGTGTAAAAATGACATGTCGTGGTGGTATGGGGCAAAAGGTGTGCGCCTCTCCCTTAGCTCTGCTAAATTTCTGCTCTTTGCATCTATTTTTTTCAGTATTAACTGTATTTATTGAACAATGATCATTTATGGCTATTATTTTGTGAACTATCCTCCTGCTGATTCTGGTACGTGGACAGATGAGGTTTTTAAACATCATACATAGTGAAAAAGGTGTAAGGAATAAACACCAGCTACGATCCTGACCGCACAGACACAGTGCAAGTCTATCTTTGTACATTCCTGAATCCAACTCAACATCAGAAGAAAACACAGAGAAAAACATGGGGCAGTGAAACACTGGTTGAGGAAACGGTCACATGGAACTTCTCTGCCAAGCATCCTGCTAGCTAATGTACAGGTGCTGGATAAAAAACTGGACGACCTCCATGCCCTTATTAGTTTCCAATGGAATATCAGGAGCTGTAACCGGTCAGTACCATTCAACCAAGTGACCCTTTTTCTTATATCCATCTGACAGAACGGAAGACGTGTGCTTTATGGTGAATAAGGATTTGTGTGACAACAGGAATATTAAAATACTATCCTGTTCCTGCTCACCTGTGGGGTTATTGACCAAATGTAGATCACGCTTTCTACCAAGGGAATTTACATCTATTTACATGAGTAGAGAAACTGCTCTGTTGGAGCTCTACAAAGCTTTATATTGCTCAGAGACCAGTAATCCCGATGCTGCACTCATTGTCACTGGAGTCTTCAATGAGGCTAACCTTAAGAAGGTGATGTCTGACTTCCATCAACACATAGACTGCACCACAAGAGGAATAAACATTACACATTCACACACCAATGGCGTAGCCTTTGGGAGTAATTTCGGGTTTAGTATCGTGCCCAAGGATACTTTGACATGCAGACTGGAGGAGCCAAGGATCGAACCACCAATCATCTGATTAATGGACGACTCTCTCTACCTCCTGAGCCACAGCCTGCAATGTAAAAAGGCACTTCAGGTAGGGCAATACAAGAAGCATGTGGCATGGTCTAAGAACGACGACAGATTACAAGCCTGTCCCCTCCTCCTTGTCCAGTGTTAATGTGTCTCTAGCAGGTGACCTAAACAACTTTTATCTCTACTTTGAGGACATTGACAGCCAACAAGCAAAAGCAGCTGAAGCAGAGGTTCCTGGATTGAAGGGAGCACCTTCCAGATCTATCACTTTTTCTGAGCATGACATCAGGAGGACTTTAAAGTGTGTGAACACCAGTAAGACAGCAGACCGGATGGTATCAGGCCGGGTCCAACAAGCTCTAGTGTTCATCAACCCTAATTTAACCTGTCTCTGACTCAGTATACAAGCACAAAAATGATGGTAGACTTTTTGAAGCATGTGGGTGTAACATCCCGCAACAACATCCCGCCCAATGGCACTCACCTCTGTAGTCATGAAATGTTTTGAGCGTCTGGTCAAGGATTATCTCTGCTCCTCACTACCAAGGAACTGGGCCCACTACATTTTGCTTACCGTCCCAACCAATCAACAGAATACGCCATAGCACACAACCTCCATACCACCCTATCCCACCTGGACAAGAAAGGGAGCTATGTAAGATTGCTGTTTATTGACTGCAGTTCAGCATTCAACACCATACACTAAACACTTGACTGTGCACGTGGATCCAGACCCCGGGTGGTGAGGGTGGGCAGGCACACTGCATCCACCACCTTCCTTAACATTGGAGCACCACAAGGCTGTGTTTTGAGTCCCCTGTTGTACTCCCTGTATACACACGACTATGTAGCCACTTTTGACTCCAACACAATCACCAAGTTTGCTCTCAACACAGCTGTTGTGCACCTGATCACTGAAAACAATGAAAAGGCCTATCTGAAGGGAGTAGATAGTGGACTTTGAGAAGAAGCAGGGAAGGAATTACACCCCTCTTAATATCAACAGATGGAGAGAGTGGACAGCTTCAAGCATCTGGGTGTTCACGACACTGAGGACCTGACTCAGGGGTGAGAAAGACAGAGCAAGACAGAGACTGTATCCCCTCAAATACTGTGGAATTTCTACTCCTGCACCACTGATATCATCCTGTTGGGGAACATCACTGTCTGGTAAACAGCATTGAACAAGATCGCACTGTACAATAGGTGGTGCTCTACCGTGCCTAAAAATCAGACACTGCAGAAATAAGGCTAGGAGACTCTTTAAGGGTCCCAACCACCTGGATAACAGATATTCTCCCTGCTATGATCAGAAATAAGGCTCCAGATACATCAGGCCAACACTATGAGGCTCAGGAAGAGCCACTTGTTTTTAAATTCACTAACAGTTTCTTCTTTTAAATCTCAAATGAATAGCAGTATCTTGTATCTAAATAAATGTTATCTGCTTTCACTCACTCAAAGGTTTTGCCTGAGTGAAGGCTACAAGGCAGTTCAATAATGTCTGAGCTGATGGAAGAGAAATGGAGATAAAAAGGCTGCTGAGAAAGCTACTTTTCTAGTAGGAGTCACTTGTTGAGGTCTATTAGAAAGAGTGAATCAAAGAAGAGCAGAAATGGAGAATTTAACGCTCATCATTCAACACATACATCAGTGATGGGAGTCTGTTATGGTATTCAGTGGATTTTTTTGTTCCTGCAGATGTCTTTTTTTTCTGCAGATGTTCTTTTATCTTTGAAACAAGTATTTAGTCAACGTGACAGTCCATTTTCATCCGTGTCCAGATGGCAGACTTATAAATCATATCCACAAAAATGCACGGATAATATCCATTTTCACCTCCATAAAAATGTAAACAATTTTAAATATTCAAGCTGCATTTTGCTCATGAGCCAACTGTCATTGCTCATTAACTCTTAAAGAATTGTTTTGCAAAGCTATTATAATCATGTTTTGTTTAAATTGGCTTGAGTGACTGGATTTAAGTTGTCAGAGAACGCCATCGAGGGCCCAACACTCTGACATCGGCATATATAGTCATTACTGGAATGACTGTTGACATGTTCTGCTAAACAAGACCAGAGTCGACCGCGCTCTCATGTGAGGGAAATGAAGATGAGCAGATGAGAGTTCCTGATGGAGACTCACTCTCTTTCTCTTCATCTTCTTCTGTAATTATGGCCTTTCTTTTTTCACTCTGTACTTCCATTCGGCTGTGGTATTTTCTTTTTTCCCTTTTTTTTTTTCTGAAGGAAAGAAAAAGCAAAACGAGCATGCTGCTGGACTGAATGCCATGTTTGAGCTCAGAATAGTAAACACAAAGCCTTGTAATTTGCAAAATGCTTTTGTCATCTTTACCTCTAATTTCTCTTTCAGCACAGAGTGAGTGCCACATATGAAGAGCGGGAATCAAAAGGAAGCCGTGGAATGCGTCAGGATAAAAATGAACACAAAAATGAATGACAGTCAGTCTTATATGTGTCATTGCTCCTCATTTCACACCCAGTTCACATCATTTGTATGTAAAATTTGTCCCAGGGGGTACACTTATTTGTAGCAGCGAGTTCAAGATGAAGATATAAAACATAAAATAATTAAAAGGTAACCTAAATGTAACGTAGTGGCGTTAAAAATCCAACTATGTAAACTTCAGTAAAGTAAAATGAAGGCTGATTGCATACCCAGTCAACATGATCAGCAATACAATTTAAACTGTTCAAATGATAAAATAATACGAATCTGGCTCAACCATATTTATTTTTTGTTGATTCATGTCATATAATTTTGTAATTAATCATCTAACTGTCTAATAATGATATGCAGATTAAATGCAGTTTATTGGTTATTAGTTTAGTGTTTTTATTCTAACCTACAGCAGGTGGTTTCTTCTCTCTGGTTTAAAGATATATTATTAAGTATATCAGAACAATAATCAGCTAAATCACTTAGGTCCATGGTTTTTGCCTGCATGTAGACGTGACTCCACGACTGCAGCATCTCCCATGGCTACACATGAATATACATAAACATTATAAGCCGAAGTGCTGATGATTACTATTAAATTATCCTTGGTAGATGCAGATCTGGGACAACTATCACACCAGTCTTCCACACCATAATACAGACGTAAGCACTTCTGCAAGTTCCTCATCAACAGTCCATGGTTATTTCCTGATCCTGAATCTTAAATGAAACGGAAAATATGGCATGTGTCAAGCAGCTTATGCTGTTTCAAACAGCCACCTCAGGAGGGAGCTGCAACAGCTCAAGATTCTGCTCTAACTTCAGTCACAGCTATCAACTGCAGGCTGTGTCACCTGTCACCTCGACCTGCTCCTCCTGTTTGTTCACCTTGACCTGTAATGTAAGCAATTCTCAGCTCTCTCTCTGCCTCTTTTGTCTTGTCAGTAGTACTCTTCTTCTTGTGATCTGTCAGACTTTGACAACCTGCTGGACAACTTCCTCCAGGTGACAAATGCTCTTTCTTTGCTCTGTGCACATTTTAAACCTGTGTTGGTATTGCCTTTGTTTTTGTATGCTTTTGGAGGAAGTGAAGGGTTCATACAATGGACTCGTTTAGTTGCCTCTCTCATGTCCCTTCTGTAAATTCTTCATGGAGTCTCTGAGATGTTCATGTATCGTATTCAATTTTTGTCATTTAATTTGATGAGTAACAGGATGGAACACAGCAAAAAGGTAGCGCTTCATTCATAGACATATTATGTATA
Source organism: Argyrosomus regius (assembly GCA_946959425.1). Classification (NCBI taxonomy): domain Eukaryota; kingdom Metazoa; phylum Chordata; class Actinopteri; family Sciaenidae; genus Argyrosomus; species Argyrosomus regius. The sequence continues at coordinate 12,443,038 of OX336897.1, read as the reverse complement.
AGTTGTTGCAGTGATTTTGGCCTGCCCTGTCTTACTTCCTTACATTAAACAGCGGCGTGTTGTCCACTGTCTTTGAAATGTAAATAATTTGACCGCTTCCATGGTAACGCGTATGATGTAAAGAGCCTCAGCGCTGTGTGCTAGCCCTCCACTGATATGAACTTTGTTTAGTTGTAGAGTTGGAACAGAGAGAGAGAACTACTTGAGGAGATGTAACTTTTTAAAATCCCTTTCATGTTGTGGAAAAGCGATGAACTTCTGTTGCAGTTTATTGCCGGTGTGATTTTTTAAAAGCGTCCACCTAGCTCTTTGAAGTGAGAAAGAGTCTGTTTTTCCTCTGCAGCCGTGTCACTGTGTCACTGCTCATCTGTTTATTGTCTCTGATTGGATCAGATAAAATCCTTTTCCAAACTGGTCAGATTGAAATAAAACTGGTTCTAACACAGAGCCATGAAATAATAAAACAAGTGTCTTAACAAATCTGGTGTCTTGTCCGATAGAAGATGCTTACAAAAGATTATTTGTTTGATATTTCCACTGTTATTATACAATATATCTTAACCTCAGCTTTAAAGAAATTGTGGATTCTGGGAAATGCAGTGATGATGAGATGTCTGTATGGTAAATATGAAGTTACAGCAGCTGGTTAGCTTATCTTAGCATAAAGTCTGGAAATGCAGGGGCTAGCCTGACTAGCTGACTACCAGCACTTCTAAAGTACACTAATTAACATTAACATTATATCTCATTATTTTAATCAGTGAAAAGATGTAAAAACATTTTTTGGAGGTTTTTGTGCTGGACTGTTTTATGGCTGGGGCCAGTACGTCCTGGAGTCTAGATGGTTGCTTGATAACTGGTCAGACACAAGAAATAATCCTCGTAAACCCCATAAAGCAACAAATTGTTTTTACACTCAACAAACAAGACATCACATGGTCATTTTGTGAGCTTTACAGGTGCTGGTCGGCTAATTTTGTCATCTTTGGTTAAAACTAGGCTAGCTGTTTCCCCCTGTTTCCAGCCTTTTCGTTAAGCTATGCTAACCAGCTGCTGGCTCCATTTTAAGACATGAGAGTTTGTATCAATTTCCAGAAAGAAACTCTCAAAAAGCAAATAACTGTACATCCAAAAATGCTGAATTATTCCTTTAATATGACTGTTTACGCAGTCCTGTTTCTATTAGCTGAGAGTAAAGCCTCAGGCTTAAGTGAAAGAAAAATAAGTGAATAAAAGGCTTTAGTGAATGATTGGAATTAAGAAGATTGATGCTTTCACGGACAAAAAAACGCAGCCTCTTCAAAGTTAGCTGAGCAGACCATAAGTCGTAGTATCTTTCCTCACTTTTGACTGATTTTGTCATGCATGCCTTCATGCTGCTGAAGCCAGTGCTTCATTATGCTTTTACGGCCTATTCCGGTCATACTCCCGCTGCGGTCACACACTTCCAATTGTTCTCCTGACAGCTGTCTGTGCCTTTTTATAATAGCTACTTGAAACAGAGGAAGGTTTTATTTTCCTTCTGAGCATTATTTTTACTGATTCATGTGTCTTTTTATGATGTTATTTCAGCTCTGAGCGGGTTCAAAAATAGTCACAAAGTGCTATTCCCAAGCATTTATATACCTAACATATAAACATTTTTATTGCTCGAATGTAATTTTGTGGTCAGAAGTAAGAAGGGAAGACAAAAAAGACACGCATTTTTTGATTTCCTTCCAATAAATGTTTGGAATTGTAATAACCTCTGGGACAGACAGCCTGTTACTGTCTCATGTGGCTAGAGGATCCTGGTTGCTCTCTCTCTCTGTGGTATGCGTGTCCAAGGGCTTGTTACTCTTTGAGGTCTTGGTTTGTTTAATGAAGTGGTAATCTGTCTACACAGAGGATCACCCTTGAATCCTAAGTTCACTGTGTCAAGTGGCTCTGTTTATAAACTTCTTAGTGTCTCTAATAAAAATGGCTCTTGCTCCCCCCATGCTTGAGAATGGTATGTCCGATGTAATGATGTATTTCAGCTGCGTCGACTGCTCGTTCTCCTCTGCGATGCTACCACCTCTGGGTTTGTATATGTTCAATCCGTTGCTGACATTGAAACCTATGCTTGTGGCTTTACTGCGCTGAGGGCCAAATGCAAATTGTATCTTAGTGGGCAGCTGGCAGGGACGTCCACGCTGGCCAAAGGAGGTTGTGTTCTGCCTCGCTCGGGTGTGTTTGTGCAGCCATTTTTTAAGGGTGCTGAGGACTTTCCAGCTGTGGCACTGCAGTTTGCCCCAGGACCATCAGAAAAACAACATCAACATTTGAGTAACAGAGAGGGGACTGAAAACACGATCCACTCCGCAGTGTGTTTGAAATGTTAACTAAAGAAAACAAGCTGGCTAATGGTTTTGTATTTATATATTTTCTTTGCTGGCTTTGAAGTCAGAGCCCACGTTGCATGTCAGCCCCAGGCAACTCTCGAAATTAGCCTAACTGTGAATGTAAAGACACCAAAAGGCTTGATTTCACCTCTGCCTCTGAGGAGATTTCACTAAAACATTTTCCTACACTTCTGTGTTTAAACTAGAGCCAGAAATTTGTCACTTTTCATTCAGATGTTACCGCTCACAGCTCCACATGCCCTCAAGGCCAAATCCACAGCCAATAAAGGCACTTTTCACATATTTGATGATTGAGATATATCAATGGACACATTTCCGATATCACTATGAAACTTAAAATCACTAACTATAATTAAGCAAGGTGCAACATTGTTTGTCTGCCCACATATCTGGGTGTGTGTTCAATCCAAAGAATCATTAAATGCACAAACTAGCCAATCCACTAAGTTACATAAGTTTCTACCACATGGTATAATAATTGTACTTCACATAAGTGCAGAGTTTCATCTAAAGAGTTGACCCATTGTTTTATACATAAAGACTAAACAAAATGGCCATCTATGGCCAGCCAGTACATTATTTTCTCTGACTTACTTTTGCAAGACATGATTCTGTTTAAAACCTAATTAATGACTTCATCATTTCCTAAGAAAATATAGTTCCTCTGAAATTCTTTGGAGCCGTAAGTTCTACGGATTATCCAGTGTGACAGAGACACTGTCCAGAAAACAGTGTGTGTGTTGAAATGTCAGCACTGTGAGCGCTACAAACAAAATTCCTTTCACCTCCACTGTCCTGAGGCAGAGACCAAACTCTCAATTACGGACATCTGAAAACCTGCACAAACAAAACCCAAAAATATCTGCATGGACAGATACCATCAGGGTCACATGAGAAAATGTGTTTTTGTGGAGCCACACTGAATGTTCTGAAGAAGGTTCAGGGCAGTTTACTAGATCCTGTGTGTTTGTTTCGTCTGCTTGTGTGTGTGTGTGTGTGTGTGTGTGTGTGTACATGGGTGTGTGGGCTGGGGGGTTATTACTGCTTCTTGTTGGTTGCGGCGCAGTCCTGTCTGTCCTGTGGGACATCTGTGGGTTGCGTGATGGGCTTTGTGGAACGGTGCTCTGTTAGCGGAGTTAAACAGACACAGTCACGAGCTCTACCAGACGCCATGGGCACAAGTGGCCTTGTCTTTTTGAGGCTTCGTACACACGCACGCATATGCTGACATACTACAACGTAAAAACACAACATGACACTGATACGCAAACATAAAGCACAGTCAGTTATAATCACAGGCAGATATCCTGACTAATTCTTAGGAGTACTTAAAGCCACGGAAAATATTTTCACTGGAGGACCTGTAACTCTGATCTTCTCTCTATCTTGCCCAAGCTGGCCAAAACTCAGAAAGCTGTGAATGAGTTGTCCTGCAGCTGCCAGTATTTTTGGGTCTTTATTGGCCTACCAGCACATGTTTGATACATCCCAACCACACCAGCACCCACCATCTATTTATCATTGATGTGTGCGGCCTGCACCATCTTTGAAAGCCTTTTCACAGCAGCCAAAATCCTAGTTTTATTCCTAATGTGTAGCTATCCAACGCTTTAATAGCTGCCTTTTTATGGTTATTGATTTATTTTATTTGAGGAGGGAGTGGGTGTCTGTGTGTGTAAGCGTTTTATCTCCCTCTTGCCCATTTGTCAAAAAGCGAGCCATAAACCTCCCTGGAGGTTGAGAACAGAACATCCATTACAACCACCAACCGTTTCGTTCAAAGCGACGCGGGATCCCACATAAGATGTGCAATTTGGTAGGAGATGAAGTGATACTGGCTGGTAAATGTTGTGTATCGGATTGGTCACTGCACAGTGCTCTCTTATTCTATAGCTGAAACGCTACGCTCTCCCTTCTCACGTCAGACCCTGATAGACTTTAAATGATTTTAAGGGCAGAGGAGGATAATGAAGACCAGAGTGTAAACGGGCCAGAGTTATGTTAAAAAGAGAGGAAAAACTTGCGGAGATCAAACAGCCAGTCTATTGACTTTGATGTTTGTCTCTTTCGTTCTGAGTCGTGGTGGTTTCAGACATTTTATTAGTCTTCTTCATCTCTTCATCCTGCCACCTTTTTTTCACACGCAAAATTTATGTTTTACTTGCACAAAAAGGCAGTGTCTTCCTCAACGTTCGGCTCAATGCGGAACTCTCAAATGAAAGCATAAAGCCACCTTTGTCCATTTTCCACAGTTAACATATCATATTATCCTTAATTAACGGATGTAAACACCATCTGCAGTGTCATGTGTTATATATAGTACACTGGATGTACTGCAGGCTTAAAGAGAAGAAGAAGTGACTCTGATGTGTTGTACTTCTCCTCACAGGGATGCTTTTCATGCTGTTGTTATGCCTTGTTGTTTTCCTCCAAGTTCTGATTTTAAGAACAAACCAGCAGAGCCACAAACACTCACTCACACACACACACACACACACACACACACACACACACTGAGGTGCCAGCATGGGAGGCCCGGCTGGCTTGGCAGGCAGGCTCAGTCCATCAGAGCGGTCGGCCTTTTATGAGATTACATGAAAGCGCGGGAAATAACAACGAGCGTTTGATCATCGGAGACCAAGCTGATTTACTGCCGAACCCAACACCGTAGCTTAGACCTGGCAGAGCATCACCTACGCCTGCCCGAGAGAAAGATGAGAGTGAAACACTCCCCTTTCACTTTCTCGCGGTTTACTACGACGGTTTCAGGTAGAGCTTTGGTGCCAGGCCTCCTCCACAAAGCTTTACCTTTACTGGGAGCAACTAATGAGCTAATGCAGAGGAAATCTTTAACTTGTATCAGACACCCACGCTCAACAGAAAGGAATTAACAGCATTCTTGTCAAACAAAATGGAAACGTCTGTTTTTCATTTCTGGGCATTATGTCATGGGATCACACTCCACTTTTGAAGTTGTATTACCTGAGTGCGGTGGGATTATTTCCCACATGTGTGTGTTGGTTAAATAGTTGATAGATGATTGTGTTATTTGTGTTGGCAGTTGGAAACTTGGATCAGGTTGTAAAGAAGCACCTGGCTAATTCTCAGCACCAGTTGTAGCTGCTTGAGTATGGTTAACAGTCTTTATGATTAACTTGTTAATTTAAGTCAACAAAGGGTAATAAAATTGTTATTGCACAAACTTCATTCACACCAAATGCTGTTTCCTAATACTTCCCATCTGAGCACAGTCTGACACATAACCATCGATGGATGAGTCAATGTCAAGGCAATCAAACTGTGTAGCCATACTGGGAAGGATTAAGGGGACGCATGGGGAGGATTAATATGTTTGTTTGTTTGTTTGTTTGTTTGGTTGCATGTTGTTGTAATGAATTATGAGTTTGTTTAATTACTTTGTGTGATATTTCCAAATCTGAATCTGGAAGTGTTTTTCAATCATGTAAGAATTTGCCAAAAATCACAGAGGAAAACACACTAACTGTGATTTTAAATATTTTTGCCCTCCGCTGTGTATCCGAAAGATGGGCCTTTGATGAGTGAATGCCTGACAGAGATGGAGACAGACGAGAAAAGACAGAGACCCACTGGAAACCACAGTAGTCAATGGCATGCTTTACAAGAGACAAAACATTGAACAAAAGAAAAAATAGGATAAAGGATGTATTTGCTTCAAAGGTCTTACTGTAAGTGTAATTTTCAAAAGGGCTGGGTTGCCCCCGTTCTGTAATTAAGTTCTTCACATTGGGTTTGTCTGGAATTAAAAGGACTATTGCCACTTTTCAACATGGATGTTTTTATATGTCTATGTTTGTCTGTGGTGAAGGATGAAAGGGAGATGCCTTCCCCTGTCTCCTGAAAAGTCCTTACACCAGTGGAAAGTAGACGAAGAAGAGACTCAGTGTTTGAACTTGTGTCTCGTGCCTTCCTCATCTTCAACCAGTCAACGGAGGTGGTTTCATTTTTATTGTGTGCTTGACACTGTGATGCTTTTGTTTTTTGTCCATAAACTCTGCCCAGATGACTCTAGATGAACCCAACAGTAATAACAATGTCAGAAGTGTCTGTCTGTCCAGAGGTCTTAATGTCTCCCCTTAATTTATCTTGTCAGGCGAAAACGTTAAATCAAATTCCTTGTGTTGATTAAAAATACATTCATCTACTGTATTTATATAAACTACATCAATTTCACAGGCACAGACAATTTCTTTGATTCGTCTTCTTTAGTAATCATCTGCGACTCTTTACACACATCTCATGCTCTCCGAACATCTCCAGTTTGACATCAGTGCAGTGCCCTTTGCTCTGGAGGAAACCGGAACGACAATCTTTTTCAAGTATCTTACAAAGTGAAAATCTGATGACAGTAGTTGAGACTAGTGGACTGTAAAGCATTATCTGTGGTTCCGTGGTTTCTTCCTCAAAGTACAGCTCCGGGGCAGCTCTCAGAGTTCAATCACAACCCCTGCTCTGCTTCCAAGACTACTCTCGAAATGACAATGATACACTGACGTCAGACGCGGGTGTTTTGCTAAAAAACCAAGGCAGAAAAATAATAATGATACAATAAGACGGGGCCTGCTGATTTTCCTGGAAGCTCTGATTCATTGGAGCCAATGAATTGAAGCTTCTTTGCTTTCTTAAGTCTTTTTTTTTTTTGTGCACCAGACATCATGGCTTCCCGATGAAGGATAGTCGGCAGCATTCTTCAAAGACACTTAAGATGTATAATTAATAACAGAAATCCGTAATTTTAAATTACAGCAGAGGACACCCAGGTCTCTTTGAACCCATCAAATCTCTATGGATGACTTGTGGTCCTTTAATTAGCCAGGATTGAAGAAATTGGGTGGGGTCTGTCTACCCTGTACCCACCACCTACCACAAGCACCTCCACCCAACACCCAAGACTAAGAAGAAGAGGAGAGTTATTCTTGATGCCTAAACATTTTCTTCTTATCTGACCTCAAAACATAAGCTCCGTTGATTTTGCCCTCTTCTCTTCAATCAGACAGCCATATTGGTTGGCCGACATTACAAACGATCCTCACCAGCATCCTGCAGGCTACTGACCTGCCCTCATCTGTTGCTGAACTTTTCTGTCAGTCAGAGCTCCAACATGAACCACAAGCCTCAACCAGGGTCTGTGGTGGTGTCTGTAAGCCTCTTGCGGTGTCGTTCACGTATCCCTCCACCCCTCTCGGCCTCTGGACCCTCACGGTTCATATCTCAGGCAGCGCAGCGCAGTCATCACATGCTTGTCTAAGCTCTGCCAGCTTTGTTTACAGCTCTCCTTTCCAGATTTTGACAGTCGGAGGTCTGACAGAGAGACAAGGGCTAAATTTAGACCGGGCCTGTCATTATCAGGATCATTTGTGAGTGAAGCTGTTGTTTGCTTGAAGCTACTTTTTCCCATTATGTGATAAGCCAGGAACCCAAACAATGGCATGCAGTATGTGTACGCTTGACCACACTATAAAGTAGAATTAAGTATCTCTGGTGAGCTTTGAAAGGATGATTTCCGGCCGATGAGACAAACCCCAAACTAAAAACTGATGTTTGTTTTTGAGATGCTTCCATCAGTCCACACAAAACAATACAAGACGATGCCATTCACAAGAAAGGACCACATCTTTCAGAAGTGTTGGGACAAAAACCGTCTGTCCTTCTTCTCTCTTTCTCCTTCCTGTATTTGCCGTGCCATGGAGGTCTTTTTGAAAAGCAGAGCATGTGGCCAGTCTCATGTTTCTTTCTACTCTCTGTGGGTGGTCCCATGGGGGGCCGTTTGATTATTCTGGGATAATCTTTTGATTACAATTCAATATGGTCCTCTTGAGAGAGAGCCATGGAATTTCCTTTTTCTACCCTGTGTGAACATGAATGAACTAATTACATGAGGCATTTTCTATGTCCTACCTTGAAGTCAAGAAGAGTTCCGCGTTTGTTTTGTTAATTTTTTAAAGTTTCACATCTTCCTTTCCAAAACCCGTTGTGTTTCATGAAGGTTTCTTTTCAAATAAGACTGTGTGGATATCTGGTAGTGGAAATCTGAAAATAAATCAGAAAGTGTATCCATGTATGTGCGCTTGGCAAGATTTTGTCTTTCAACTGTTCGTTTCGTTTAACGTGTGCGTCAGGAGAGAGTTTTGGGCATTCAACAAAGAGGTGATTTACAGAAGAGAGAGACGACACCGGAGCTTTGGAAAAAGATTAATGAAATACCACCATATACGCAAATGTTTGGTCTGGATGACGCAATCATCTACCAGGAAAATTCAAAGAAAGTGCAGGGGTGTGTGTGTATGTATCATTTTTGTACACTACCTCAGCCAAGTCGCTGCACCCAAGATCAGTAGCCAAGATGTCTTTTACAACTTGGAGGGCTGCCCTCAGTATTACCTCTAAGACTTATCTGAGGGATTCACTGCTCGTTGCTGTATACCGTCTTTGTTATTCTTCATGTGCGGTGGCGAACAGGTGCACCTGTCTGTGCAGATCTGGCAGGAATTTTGTTTTTACCATGAAGAGATGGCTACAATTCCTCGGGGATTATAAAATGTAAGGATGCAATTGACAAAGTATCTGCATTCCTCCTTTTTTTTTTCAAATGATTTCCATTCTTTCCTCCACCCTCTTCTCTGTCCCTTTTGCTTTCTGTGCCCATAAAGGGACAATGGATTAGTCTCCCCTATTTCCATGTGACCTCATCTGTGTTTGATTTTTCTGCCTACTTGAAATTGGCCATGGGGTTAACATTGAGTCCTTTGATCAGTCCTGCCAGGAATTGGACTTGTTTATCTTGTTTATCTGATGATGGCCCCTTAATGGGGGGCATACATTTAGCAGGGGCATGCCTTGATGTGGGCCCTGATAGCTGCAGGACACAGAGAGAAGAGAGGACCAGAGCTCTGTAATGGTCGGAGGTGAAGGAAAGACGATTACAGATGTGGCTCAAGGGCATCTGAACCTTGTCTCTCTCAGCCTCTTTCCTCCAACACTTATCTGACCCCATACAGATGGCCCCTCATCATCATCAAAAAGCACAAATATCCACCATCCTTTCTCTTCGCTTTTCAGTTCCCCTCTGTAGCTCTCAGAGATTGACAGTTATTAATCGACACGCTGACAGCCGTTCTAGGCAGTCTGTAAGTGCAGGAAATGGCACGTAATCAACGAGCTTCTCAAATGAGATGTTACCCCGTTCCCCTGTTCATTGACTTGCTGATGGAGATGTGAGGAAACGGTGTGGGTAGACAGCCAGGCCCCAGCCCATCACTTGCCTTGCTCGACCTCAGCCCTCTGAAATGAAAGCTTTCCTCTCCTGCGCCGCAGCTGGACTCCAGGGAGCCTGCAGAGGGCCTGTTTATTTGTGCAACAATGTAATCAGGGGGTCTGTCGTTACAAGACCTAGCCTTTGCACCTTTTCTCTCTCTCTACCAGCCCCATCCTTTCTTCTGTTCCCATCAGCTCCCCTCCCCTTCTTTTACCATCTCTCTTTCACCACCCTCAATCTTTTTCTTTGAGCCTCATCATTATCCAAATCCTTTCGCTGACCCTTGTTGACCTCAGGATTTGTTTGATGTGGTACTGGCGAGGAGAGAGATGAAATAAAGTTGAAAGTTTATTGTTTAAAGGGGAGATTTCCATGATTAGGGTTTTAGAAATAAACCTTCCATCTCTTTACCTAAGAGATTGCAGAGTCCTGTGTGTGTGTGTGTGTGTGCGTGTGTGTGTGTGTGTGTGTGTGTGTGTGTGTGTGTGTGTGTGCGTGTGTGTGTGAGGGACAGCAGGAGAGAGACATCTTGCAGGCGTGCGTCTCCGTGTGTTAGTCTGCCACGATGCCCGCTGATGTTGGTCGACACATGCACACTTTCTCCTGTTCCAATCAAAGGGAAAAAATGTGTAGTGCGGTAACATGCTAATAATTTAGTCTGTTATGTTGTGGTTTAAATCATGAGATTCCTTCAGTTAAAAGGCAAGCGTAAGTAAACAAGCTCACACATGTGGCCACAATATTGCTGTTCTTCTGTCCAGAGAAGCTCTCTCTGTGGGAAAAGGGGGTGTTATCCATCCTTCTCATTCAGCCTTTCCCACTGATACGTGACAGAACTCACAGGAGGTTTTGTCCAAATGTACAGAAATGCTAAGCCAGACAGATTACCTAAAAACATCTGTTAAAATGTTTCACATCTGTGTACTTTTTATGCAAAGTAATCTATTTTTAACCTCTTCTAGTAGCATTTTCTTTAAATAACTAATGTAGCCGTGCATGCCCGTTTGTTAAAAGAGTAAACTCTGATGTGGTGGCATTAATCCGTCAGATTCGCTGCGTGTTTACATCCTTATAACCTGTGGTGTTTTGCTGCTCCGAATGAAAGTCTGTAGCTCATCCTGCTCTCTTGCTCAAAATGAATCCCAAGTCCTTTGCGAATCTATGATGTCTCTTATTTCCCTGTTTGTCTCAAGAGACAGACAGGCGGGTTAGTTTGGGCTGGTCCGCCTTCTGAACAACAGCATCTCCAGTCTGTGCCGCTCTGCACAGAAGAAGCATCTTGTTTTTCAACTGGTGGTTTTCTTAAGCCACAATGTTTGATGTGGGCTTCCCTTAATCACACAACATGCTCTCTAAACATGAACTACATTCATCTTTGCTCCACGACTTCTGGACTCTTTCTTTTTTTTCTCTCCCCCCCCTGGTTTGTCGCTGCTTTTGTTGAGTTATTGTGCAACAGAGTAGTGAGACAAGAAGAAGACAGTGGCCTTGATCTCAATGAAGTGATTTTGATCTGGCCAATCCAGCAATTAGGCTACTGAGGGAAGAGTGAACCTCTAATCCTGGATAGGACACATGTGTTCTTTGTAGTCCTAATGTCTCTCTTCCTCCTCTGTCCACATCACTATCTGATGGGACGCAGAGTAAGTATTAAACCAATGCCTCAGATGGAAGCCTACCATTAAGATGGAGATGCTGTGCTCTTTGAGGCTGAGGACTTTTAATTATAAGCTTTGGGCCCGATGTAGTTGTGTTTCCTCCATTTTGCTGAATAGAGGGTTTGCTCGGCGCTGGCTGGAGACCTGGTGCCAGGCTCTGGAGTCAGCGTGTCACTGGCGGGTACTTTGTGGGTATGAGACAAGGCATGCCGCCACGCCAAGCGTGACTCTACAGGAGTCCCATATGGGGGCAGAGATGAAAGGTTTTTATCTCCCCTTACCCTCCTCCTCCTCCTCCTCCTCCTCCACCCCCACCGTCCCCGTCCCCTCCGAGCTCTAACTGGCAGGGCAGTAGGTGGAGGATAGAACTGGAATAACCAGACTGGTTGTTAACATATCAGCCGTTGTTGAAGCTTCAAGGGCATCTCGTGAGATCAAAGCAAAGCATTCAGTCCAAAAGCATGACATTGTCTTGCACAACAATCCATCAAGCCTCCAATTCAGCCGTCACTGAATGAGGAAGTGGTCATGAACGGCAGTGGAAGGCCTTTCACTGTCTCCTAATGGGCTTTGATGATCCAGCACAAAGAAAGTGTCATAATGGTCTCATACAAAGTCTAATGTCATTTTTTTCATTTGTTTATTGTTGTCATTAAACCGGGAATGACCCAACCCACACCTTTGTGTATTCAGTAAATGATGATTAATGTCTGACAAGTGACTGCTACTGAGCAAGTTAGGGTGTGTGTCTTTCTTTCTTTCTTTCTTTCTTTCTTTCTTTCTTTCTTTCTTTCTTTCTTTCTTTCTTTCTTTCTTTCTTTCCTTCCTCCTGTACATAGTAGCTCTTTTCGCCTTCCTCTCCGGGGTGCTGTTGTGAATATCTCCCATCCCCTCTGGGACACTTCTTTATTTTTCAGTTTTGTTTTGTTTTTCAGGCACTCTGCATTTACACCCAGCAGCCCTTTGATGTTGTTGCCCGGGTGCTGGTGGACAAAAGAGCCTCCATCAGCTGGATTTAAGGATGGGATGGTGGGGGGTTAGGGGGTGGAGGGGGTGAATAAAGAATCAAAGTAACTGGGATGGGGTTTGAAGGCGGAGGACTCCATGTGAAACTGTGAACCATGTACCCCTCTTAAATATGGGCCAGGAGTTCACAGTTGTCATTGCTTTTCTTTTTTTTTTTTTTTGGCTTTGTTCCCCTTTGTGCCACATGTCATTGTCTCCATATGTCTATTTGTGACCATGCTTGTTCATGCCTTTGTTGGCACTGTATGTTCTCATTCTTTAAGTCGACCAATGGAGCAACAAGGCCCATATTTTACTCTTTGCAGTCAGGTGATGTGAAAGACCACCGGCTGCTGTTGCACCTTGTAAAAGTTACTTCTTTCTATGCGCCGTTACAATGCCGTGTCGTTCTGTGGCACCTTGCTCTGTGGCACTGCGGTTATAACCTCTTCCACTCTGTGCTTTCTGCCCGCCTAGCCATGCACAGGAAGCACTACTGATGCCACTGCAGCCCCTCACACCCCCACAGTGGGGGAGAGACAGTCTGTGCTTCCTCAGCCCATCAAATCCCCGCAGGACCACTCTGGTCCACTGGAGGTGAATTCAGGGAGCAGCCTTTGGTGGTGCCGACACAGCAGCCCTCTTTCACCGAGGGCCTCATTAAACCTGACAACATCCCCTCAGCCTGGGCTTTATTGTTCAGCCAGCTTAATGCTAAATGGCAATTAAAGGCATCACCAAGGTGCAGATATTAATGCCTTTGAGGAGCACAAAGGCTTTGTAAGATAAAAATGACAGCTAAACAGTAATTGAAAGTTTTCTTCGCCATTGGAGAACAGATACACTTTGTATAAGCTGGGTAAGCCTTTATTCAGAATTCGAATGTGGAAAACAGCAGTGTTAAAATGTCTATAATAGATATTTTTTATAATTACAAGTCATTATGACAGTGTGAAAACAATGTCGCTTGTTACAACGAACCTACAGAGAATTGAGACCTTTCAGCTCTTTGCTTAGCTGTCCGGGCTGCAACTTTATTCTTTTGGTTCACTCTCACCACTCTCATAGCGTTCTTTTCAGCCACAGCAGGCAGCTGTTTTCATCAAAAAACTTAGCACCAATGAAGCCGACAGGCACAGTTAGCATCTAACTGGTGAATTAACAGCTAGAGAGACAGATATTTTCCAGAGCCAGAGCTAAAAGAGAATATGAATATTAGACTTACATTCATCATGTGGCAAGAAAGATGACACAATGCTGCTCTGTAATGGCTGGATGTGTAAAAAAAACAACAACAAAAAAAAGTGGCAACCTCCGTGAGATAAAGCCAACGCCAAAACGCCTTAAACTGCAGTTCCTTGAACTGCCACTCGAGGTTGGCTACAGAATGAGTCAGCCTCCATAGGCCCCCAACTTCACAGCAGAAATAAACATGTTTACAGCCTGGTACAAAAATGGTTTTGGTCTTGAGTGACGTCACTGTATGTATTTGTATTTCTTCAGTCAAAAGCAACTGCTAAGAAGTTCCCCATATCAACTTTAAAAGATGAAGTCAGTGTACAATTTGTTTCTGTTGCCCCCAAGTGGCCAAAAAAAAACAGTTACTGCAGATTTAAAATCTTGAGGGATGTTTTCAAGAATTATCTTTGATTTGTTTGTGATTCTATAAACGCTGGAATTGAAAAGTCAACTAGAACAAAGAGCTTCACCTGCTCGACCACATTTATGTCTTGGACAATTTTAGTTGTTTGCAAGGTGGAAAATTCAGGTAATGTGCTCAAACTAATCACAGCATTTTTGTTGCCAGGTTGTTTTCCACTATAATTAACAGATCAAAGCAAAACGTTCTGTGTCACTTGTTTAACTCATTCCACATATACAATCATCAGTCTGTTTAGATCCCATACCCGCCGGCCTGCTCCTCTATGGATTACTTGTGGACATACATCTTCACTTGTTATTTATTTGCTTGTGTGCAGTCACGAAAGAAGCAGAGGGTAAAGAGCATGGACTCCACATGCCAGAGGGGCTCCGCTATGTAAACCACCAGACTGGGGTTGGCAAATGGATCCAATTGGGAATGGTCATAGCACAGATGAATGAAACTGTGTAAACAGTCTGTGAACCATCAATATGTACTTCAGCATGGTGGAGGGATGCAACTGTAACATCTGTCCCACCAGCTCCACTGGAGAGTGATTAGGCCATATTTATAGGCAGCACAGGAAACAGACCCACAGCTTATCTCATTGCGGACAGGTTTAACACAGCTGGTTTGAGAGGACACTATGAGATTTCAGGGAAAGACAAGGCACCGGCTGCCTGTATAGTATTTGGTAGCTGTACAATGTGTTGTCAAAGCGTGCTCCTCTCTGAATCGCATCCAGCAGATTTTATCGCCCGCTTTTGATTCAGAGAAAGTGCAGAAATTGAAGATGAAGTTCACTAAGATTTCACTCACTCTCTCAAGACTTCAAACACACAGTGAAATAACAAAAGGAAGTCTGGCAATCGAACATGGCTATGTTTGTCTGTCTCTATCATTACCACATTTTGAGGTTTTTCCATTTCAAAAATCATGTCTGTAGCCATATAAGATGGACTTAAGTAGTTTACTCAGCTGTGGATGAACAAGCCCTGCTTCCCCTCTCAGCGTCTGAGATGCAGTGAAGAATGAAATTGCACTGATGGCTGTGTTTTTACATTGTTGCCGAGCATCTGACCTTCCTTTTCATATTGTGACAATATTTCTTCAACTAAGAAAGATGAAGGAAGGAGATAGGACCACCATCAGCAAATACAAGGTTTCATAACCTCAAAAGCACACTGCATGTTACGCCCTGTCCTTTCGGTGTGGGTCAGCAGCCCGGCACCCTAGGATTCATAAAATAGCCTGCGTGTAAACTTTTCCCATGACCTCAGTGGAATGAAGATCTACCTGAGATTGGGTGTGAAACACCTCTATTTGGTAATTAATTAAACTTGATTTGAATCTTTAAAAAAGCTCTTCATTTTCATACAGTCTGGTTTTGTTATAATATGCAATTTCAGTGATTTGTTTGCTTCAGAACTAGTCCATTAAATTTGAATACTCAGCGACATTTATCCTCAAATGTGAGGGCTTTCTGTTTCCTTTAGTTCATATCTTTAGTTTTTTTGATCCGCAATTAGAAAACATCACATGTCCTTTCCCTTTCTGCAATTAATTAATTGTAATTGAAAAAGTAATCAATACATAAGTCAGTAATAAGTAGCAGCCCTAGTGTCTCTGACAAACCTACGTCCCACAGATGATTGAGTAAAGGCATTCTCTCGTTCTTTGCTCGGTGGATTGTTTCTTTTGTAGTTGATACATTTCATATCATCACTCTTTGAATCCTTTTTCTTCATCCAGCCCAGAAAATAGAAACCAGCAGCTCACTTTAGAGACCTTAATTGAAAGCACATTTCAGTAGCATTGTCACTCCTACCACTGCTATGCATTTCAATTTTTATTTAATGTTTCGGTGTCAAATGGGAGGGGACAGTGGATTGTACGGTGTAGTTATGTGGTTAGATGGAAACAGTGTTGATATAATCAGCGTTGGTAATCTGGGACACCTCACACCCTGTTGTTAACACTGAAATGCAACACTAAATTGCTTGTTTTCTTCCGTCAGGCAGCAATCGTAAGCCCTCACTCCCATGCAGCTCCACAGCTGAGTGATCCAGTGCCAGGGGTGGTGGCTCCCTGGTGCTATTAGTCAGCAGGATCAGTGCTGGATGGGGGGAAATTGAGGAGGACCAGGGGACACCTGGCCTTTTCTTTTTAGGCGCTCAGACATGTCACGGCTTTGCCTCTTGACAGAATCAGGATGCAGGATATTGCCCTCCCATTGATGTGCGTCCTGCAGCTCCGCAGCCCGTGTAGTGCTACAATGCAACACCCAACAGCATCACCAGGATATCTGGTCGCAGTAGATGGTCCTGCTTCCACTCTGTGAGTCATCCTGATGCTCTTATATGTGACAGAAGATTAGCTTTGAAACCAAATGAAGCACCTACACCCCTGGGTCATTTTGTAACAAGACTCAGATTTAGAGCGTGCTGACAAACATAGAAAACCCAGTTCTTTTGTTGGATAATATCACCATATTAAGACTGACTGGGAACCCTTTAGATGGAGTGAAGATTGAAGGAAAAAGTGACAAAACCTGAAAGAGTAAAGGAGATTAACTGTTTAGCTAACAGTCCCTTAGTCAGACAACATAAAAGCCTCAGCACAGTAAGTCAAATTCAAAGAGGCTCTGTCTTTTCTTTGTCTGCTACATCTCTGTCTCAGTGTGTTTCATCACAGGGTGAGCGATTGAGTGGTTTTAGAACATACCGGTGCTTTGTTTTATGTACAGAAAAGTAAGAGCTCCAGCGGCCCCTTTGAAGCTCTTTTCAAATTTTTTGTTGTTTTTCCAGGAGAGGCGTTTTTTTTTTTTTTTTTTTTTTTAATTACAGCTCATTGTGAGTGGATCTGCTCCTTTGCTGTTTTTGGAGAGGGGTTTACTTTTTATGGAAACAAGTGTTGTGTTGTGCAATGTACCTGTCTTCAAAGGTCAGAGCTCTCCTTGTGTCGGAATCCCTGTTTATATATTCTTAGTTGATTATTAGAAATTCTCACTAAGAGCAAAAATCAAACCATGTGATTTGCAGACATATTTCAGATCCAACTGTCCCCTGCAGCAGTAACCATTCATCATCCGGGCTCCAGTTGTGTGATGTAAAACTGTGCATTAACTCCATCCCCTTCTTGCTCCTCCAGGCCAGCATGTTTCCAGCAGCTCTGGTTTATTTCCAGTCTGATGTTAAGACAGGCTGGTAAATCACCTCTTCTGGTCGCCCTGTTCTTTTTATGCCAGAGAAACAAAAAGAGCCTCACTTGCCTCTTCCATTTGTCTTGCTCTCAAAGAGAAAAAGAGACACCTTGCAGCGGAGCACCCCGCTGTGTTTCCTATTGACCCCGGGGTTTCACCTTCCCTCCAGCACTACAGACGTACATATGTGCAGAAACAGGTGCACCTTCAAAGTCTGAGGGTGAGCAGGAGCATCGGTGCAACTTGTTATATATTTTGAAATGAAACATTCATGTCAAAGATCAAATAAATTATGAAGGGCCCACTTTGGGAACTCAAAAGTTGTGCTTCAGGATTTGTTTGAAGTAAATACCTGTCAAATAAATTGTAAACTTAGCTGCTGTAAATCCTACATATTTCAAGATGATTTTTTTTTAGCTTAGAGGTCTAGAAAAGCTACTTGATCTGATCAATCATGTTTACTATTCTCCTGTATTACGCTGGACCACGTTCAGTGTTAATAGTCTACAGCGATGCGAGCAAGAGGTTAAGCTATGTGCTAGAGTAAAAGTCAAGTCAGTAGGATTCATCCTCTGGGGAACAAAAATGCCTGTATAAAATTTCCTGCCAATCCATCTCTTAGTTGGTGAGCTATGGACCAAGTAACCTACTCAAAAATAGACCAACATGCTAAAAATAAACCAAAATCTAAAGGTTTTTCTTAATTGTGGGTAAGGCCACAGAGAGCCTTGATCCAGCACTAGTATTAGTAGATCAATGGTGCAGTGATGAGTCCCATACCTGTTCCAGGGAGTGAGGCAATCTCTTTGCTTTGAACCTGTATCACAAGGGATTACCGTTCAGGTTTGCACAACACAGCAGGCAGGAAGCTGTTAAAGACAAAGACCAACACTGCATGCTGACCTCTGACCCGTACATCCTGACCTCTCCTGCAATCTGACATGAGTCCTTGTTGACATGAAAGCTGTCCTGTTGACTTGCAAGGGCTAATTTAGAGTTCCGGTGCCCCTGACCACTGTGAGGACAGTTAACATGCTGGCCTCTGGACTTGTGGAGGGAACTTTAGACAGACTTGTTTGACCCAATACAATAAGTGGAAAAGTACCCGTTACTCTTGTTTACACTGGCTTCCTGCTAAAGCTAAAAACTCTAATATCAGCCTGATCTCCATAATAGTTCAAATCTGACATCAAAGTCGGGCAGCTTGTTTGTTTTTATTCAGTTTTATTCACCACATTTTTCCACACAATATGTATGGTGTTATTGTAGTCAATATTATCCCGTCGCCGAGGGCTTCACATATCTGCTGATGAAGTCCTTTAACAAGTCTAACAAAGGGCAAGCTCACACTGTGCCACCTGCCACCAGCTAAAGAGATTTTGGTCATTACTTGCTCCTTTTTAAATATCATCAAACATCAGGCCTTTCATCATTGTGAGTGTGTGACCTTCAGGCTCACAGCTTCTCTAAGCGTGACTGACGGATCTTGTGAGGGTCAGTGCTGGACTATTTTTATATCATCTCTTACGATACAACCTAAAAATAGAGTGCTCTGCTGACCTCTACTACAGTCAGCTCAATTGGGGTACGAGTCCACCTCCACCCCCCCATACACACCCCTTTTGACGTCACCTTGACCGAAATGCTTCTTTATTTTTAGACGCTCCCAAACTTAATTGAACGGTCTTGTTTCGTTGAGTTTGTGCAGTGTTATGTAAGGGGATTACTCTGTTGTTATTGCCTGTGCCCTGACCATGTAGGCCACCACACAGAGGAGGGAGGTGGAAACAGAGAGTAGAGGGGACTTGGGGTGGAAGAGGAGGGTAATGCAGTTGAGGTAGTAGTACAGGGCTCCAGAAATAACCCAGCTGCGGGCCTAATTGTACATCTCTCTTGCTCCCTTTTCCCTCTTCAGCTGCATGCCAAGGTCTTTGACCTTATCATCCACCTCACTGGTTCCGGAAGAATCCTTTCCGCCCCCTGTGGCTACCAAAGCCCTGGCCGATACACAGAGCACAGCAGCAGACCATCTTCAGCCTCGGACTAACAGCCAAGCGCCACAACCAGTTAGGAGTGATCCCAGCAGAGCGCCCAAGTGGCTCAAACTGCCAGGTATGTTCTAATCATCCCCGGCATGGGCCCCGTGGCTCCTTAACAAAGCTTAGCCTGAGGACGCCAGGCCCCTCAGAGAGGCCCGGGGCCTCCAGGAAACCCGCATGTCACAGCAGTATATACAGTCATGTATTTGCATTCTCCCCACACACACACGCAAGTTTTTCTGTATTTACGCATGCGCACAAAAATGCCCGAGACCGTGTTTTGTTTGTGTTTTTTTTTGTTTGTTTTTTTTGACAGTGCTGTGAATGCTCGTAACTTTTCGTGTGCGTGTGGAGCATCTAAGAGGAATGCACTCGCTCTGTGTCCCCTGCAGCATTCCTCTATGGTTAGACAGCTCCATGCCCATGAGGGGGCCACAAGGGCCTCTTGTCTCCTCAGCACTAATGCGTCACAGCCCCAGATCAAGCACAACATGCATGCGAGCACATACATGCACACAAACATCCGAGAACAGATGCATGCCATCACATATTTATTATATAAGTACTCACAAACATTTGTAATGGGGTTAAATTTGGCACCGATATGGCAGATGACACCTGTAGCTTGGATTAAGATTTCTTGGTACCAAGTGCTTTCACGACAGTAGACCTTATTTGTCTGTTCCAGACTTCATGCTATCAACCAAATGTTTCACCCAGGTTCAAAAAAGTACAAGGTCTGTCAGTTATAAAGAGCAAAGACTTGCAGCGTTACTAATGAAAATGATGTATATGGTACAGTAAATGTTTTTATGCACACATTCACGATAAAAGTGAACGTTTTATGTGCCATATAAGCCTATAAACTTTCATGTAGCTCATACACTCCAGATTTTGCCTGCTTGGACGTTGTTACAGTCATCTCAGAAAGGGCCAGCAGTCAGGGAAATGGGTGTATTATGATCACTTGTCATAGACGGGACCCTAGTTTTGGGCCCGAGAAGAAAGGAGCTTTGAGATGACAGAAAGCTGGAGAATTGGGAGAATCTGTGTCATTCTGACAGAAAAAAACAAAACAACCATAGACAAGTGAGTGGGCAATTAAGGAGAGAAGTCTGACATAATCCTAACGTACCCTCAGGGACTCCACCCCAGACAAACGTCACCCCAAACCTCATTTACTGTTACTGTTACTATACAGCCGTATCATACATTTTCTATAAAAATGTACAGTAAGCCAACAGAGGAGAGGTATTTCAAGAACTTAGACTTATTTTATCATGGTGGTGTGATTTATTATAAATAAGCTGTGATGCAAACTGTCCAAGGAAGGTCGAGCTTTGCCCAAACACAACTCACTCACACTGATAAATGAAAGTTTGTGAGCGAGTTTTAATTCAATGTATAAATCAAAGCTGAAGAATCGTTCTGGCTCGTCCATAAAATCACTATTGATATCGATGGCTACAATCAGGCAGATATCTTCAGGCAATGATGAGAGCCTTATCCCATGTGCAGCACTGTCCAAAGACCAGCCAGAAGACTGGAGACAGATCAGTCTCTGTCTCCTGGGAAAAGCTTCTCACTCCGGAGCTTCTCCAAAGCGTCTGGACTGGCTGTCGACACTCCCTGCCTTTAATGTATGATCAAGAAAAGCTTTAACTCATTACTCTCTTCAACGCCCCTCCCCATTCTTGTCCTAACTGCTTTCGTATGTTTAATAATACTGCCTTCAGATGTAATTTGTTCCACTAAGATGCATAAGGAGAAAAGTTGTACAGTAGTGCACTACTTTGCCAGTACCGAGACCTTCCAACAGCTCATATTGTGGAAAAGGAAAAAAAAAACACACAACCTGTGAGAGGTCCAACAGAATAATTGTTTTTATTTCATCTGCGAGGGTTGACAGTTGGAGAAGATCCATTTCATCTCTAGTAAACCTCCAGAAAGGCTTTATAATACTGCTACTATATCCAAAACTTCACCTTTTTATGAATTCATTTCTTGCCATGGTAAGACGTAAGGACGTATTGTACATTTTGTTTCAGCAAAAGAATGTGGTTTTATATCTTGTAATAAAAAACTGCAACATTTCATCTGAGTGAGCAGGTTGTCAAAGCGGTGGCTCTCCACTCAAAACTACAGGTCACGACTTGACTGTTATTAACACAACAAATTATTTACTTCACAAAAAGTTTTTTTGTGCTAATGGGCCTCACGGCATCATTAAACTTAACATTCAACCAAACACGCCTTCTCCTGGGGGCCTGCTGTGGAAGTTACTCCTGGGAAACACAAATCCAGCCTGGGCCACACTAAAAAGGTGCTGGGTCAAACTCCAGGTGCTGTGTCCTTGAGCACCTATCTGAGCCCGGACTTAAGGCCAAGTTGCTTCCAGCTGTATGTGAGCAGCATTTGTAAGTGTAGTGAGTCACCCGAGAGCCACACAAATAAATAGTGTGAGGTGTAGAACAGCTATGCTGACTCATAGTAAAGACACGTCGGTCAAATACACCACTGGTGGAAAACCATCAGAGGCACTCGGGTTAGAAAACCCCACATTACCCTCTCCCTCGCAGGCCCAACTTCCCCCTCTGCTGTGATGAAAGGAGAGAAAGCACCTCTACTACTCGCCTCTTTTGTTTATTTACCTTCAGAATTACACCCTGCTCTTCTTGGACCATGTTCCAATGTGTTTTGTTATGTTTCCTTTCAAACAGAATATCTACGCGTGTGGTCTCTGGCCGTGTTTGGCTAACACATGCACACATTCGTGCACGCACACTCCCATTCAACTTTCCCCCTGTGCCAGAGGTCCCCTTTGCCCTTCCCCCCACCTCTAACTAAACATCGCAGGACAGCAAAAGGGAACTTCAAAGTGGCCGGAGGGGGTACTCCTTTTTTCCTGGCACTTGTCATCATCTAAGGGACTGGCTGCTCCCCTTATTACTCTAATTGCTTCCAACTGCTCCAGGAGGCTTTGATGAAGGGCGCCATGGAGCATGCTGGAAGCACCTGTTGTTGCACAGAGGAGCACAGGTGGGCCTTATTGGTGGTGGCAAGGAGGCGGGCGGACAGCACTGCTGCTTTCCACTTCAAAAATCAAACAACTCCAATAAAAACAGAACGAGATATCTTGTCATCTCAGATTTAAGTGAAATTGCAGTTAACACAGAAAATATAAACATCAGTAAAGCTAAACATGTAGATGTAGAAACTCAGAAGGAAGGCAGCACTCTGGCTCCATCTTGTGGCATCAATGAGCTAGAAGTCCAGCAGCTGCATCGGAAAAGAGATAAAACACCATTAGAGGTTAATATTGAAAATTTGTGTGAGAAAGTGAGATTTGTTTTATGTCCAATTTTTGGATTGCTCTTATTGTCCAACCAGCATTTGATATTTCAGCTTTTTTATCTAAAACTTCACCTGTATACACAAACACATACTGAATCGTTCATGATGTTTGGCTGTAGCTGAGCCACAGAACAGTTGCAGCTATGAAATGTGAACAGCAATTTAGTGAAAATACTAAATCGACAAAACTTTACCAACAATATATTAAGGATACAAACACAAGACTGGAACACAGGCAGCCGGTGAAACAATGTATTTGCATATTAGCTGCACAGGTGACCAAGAAGAACAATCTCAAGAATCCAGAGTTCACAGAAAGACAAGTACCATTTCCTGAAATGCCTTGCTGGTCTAAGCAACAGATACAAATTACACAGGACAGTGGAGAAGCCTTTGCAGAGCATGATTAATATTTATGGCTCCTGCATAACACATTAAAAGCCTGATTTTGTTGAACTACTCACCAGCTGAGGTAGGATCTTTTCAAAGTGCTCGACGTCTACTTGGTCACAGTCTTCAGATTCAGCTTGTTTCTGTGACCTCACAGCAGCTTCTGGAAAAATGAGACGACAGATTACAGATGTCATGCAAGCGTCATGCCCATTCAAGCTTTCTGATATCTAAATGTATTTTATTTTATTACTGTTATTTTAATAACATTTTATAATACGCCACGTCTATGTTGGGTCCGTTCTCTATGCACACCTTGTATTTTGGTTTATGTACTCTATGTGCAACATGCAAAAGAGCCGGGTGAAGGTGAATGTAGATCAGCAGGTGTTTGATGAATAAACACTCTTAGTCAGTCACATCAGTAGTCTCATAGGACTGAAACAGCTGATCACAGGTGAGCGTGATATTGACAGCTCAGCAAATGGAAAGTTCATTTATAGTAATTTATATTAGTGTGTGTACTGCACTGTGTTTCAAGGATAAAACATGAGATGACACTTTTGCTAAAAGAGCAAGTTGGAAAGGAGGCTTTGATGAGTCTTTGCCGGCTGCAAGTGTGGCTCAGGTGGTGGAGCAGGTCGTCCATGAATCAGATGATCAGCTCCTCTACGCTGAACCCCAAATTGCTCCTGGAGGCTGCGCCATCTGAGCGTGCATGTGTGGGGACACCGTAGCACCTTGCATGGCAGCTAGTCATCAGTGTGTGTGAATGAGATATGTAGTGTAAATGCGCATTGAGTGGTCGGAAGACTAGAAAAGTGCTATATAAGTACAGTCCATTTACTATTTAAAGGTCTGTATGGTCAAACTGTAGCAGCCTGCTGTATTCACAGTAATACAGTAACAGTCGGGCACATTAAACGTCGTGCTGCTTCCTATGCATTTTGTTTTAAAATACAGCTAATACCATGTTTGCATGTTTGTCCTTTCATCATCTTATGTTCTCTGAAATGAATCTGCATTAGTCTTTTTATGAGATTTTGGGTAAAGCAAAGGACATTTTAGCTCTTCCAAGCAGCGATCTAGAAGCGAGTGTCATTTTCAATAACCATAACAGCACAAATAATTGACAAGAAAATCTCCTAATAATTATAGGTATTTACCCTAATATAAAGTGGGAAATTACAGAGCTGGAAATCTGATTTAGTGAAGTTTGACTAAAGTCAAACTAATCATATTGTTCCTGTAAGACACTTGTGCCCGATAAAACTCCTTACCTTGGACAAATACTCTGAGCATCTCTGCCATGAGCAGCGCAGCATCACCACCTACTGTAACAGAGTCACATTTATTGAGCCGCAGGATGAAAAATATACAACAGTTGTGTGATTAAGTCAATATAAGGACAATATTTATACAACTCACGCCTGGTTTTGTCCTCTTTGAAGAAACCTGACAGGAGTTTGCTGACTGTGTCCTGTGAATGAGAGGAGAAAACATTGCAGTGACTTTGCTTCCTAATACCAAACTCCCTTTGGTAAAATGTCAATTTAACGAGCTGTAGTGTGTCGGCGACAGTACCTGATGTTGTCCCAGACTACATATGACTTTTTTGAATTATTATGAACCGCTCTTTCATTCGGCGTACATTGTTTTGATACAATTAATCGTATTTTAGCGAGGTGCGAAGTTTAATCGCCTTTCAGACAGATCAGAAACACGTTTTACGCTCTGTTGGCGTGAATGCTCAATTTAACTGAATGAATGTAATTCAGCGGAAAAGAAAAGCAACCTTTGTTTTTTATCTAACCACAGAGAAAACCGAGTAAGTGTAAATAATTATAATAAAAGGAGTAATATTCTTGCTCCTACCTTTTTGAACCCTATTTCTGCGTCTTTCTCCGCCATGTTTGTTTACGCTGCGAGAGACGTTTGGCGCTCTGCGCAGTGATTGGCTATTGATCCATGACGTCATTCGCACCGCCTTCCATAGACGGCGATCGATATTTTATTTTGAAAATTAGAATATATATATATATATATATATATATATATATATATATATATATATATAACACACATACATATATATATACATATATACACACACACACACACACATATATAAATCACCTCATATATATATATATATATATATATATATATATATATATATATATATTAGCTTTGTGTGAGTCACATCATTTCAGGCAACTCCAAATGCTCCTTATTTTGTAGTTTACATTCACACTTTATATCAATATTTTTCAAAGACCTGCGTGTAGATGATGTTTGTTTAATGTGATTGTCCCATGTTTTAAAGAAACATAACATAACAACAAAAAACCTAAAAGCAAGCTGTCAAAACCATTCATTTCTTTACACAACTTATTTTTGTGTGTCTTGTGACTTGTAATTTACAAACTACAAATTATGTTGTCAACACTCACTACATGCACATTACTTCCTCACTACATGCACATTATTTGCACACCACTCTAATTGATATTTTAACACCTCTATGACCGTGACAAACATTGATCAGAGTGTGTACACATGCAAGAACTCTTTGTTCTTTTAAGTTGCAATCGATGTGAATAAAAAGTAACAATGAACAACAAAATACAATGTCATTATAGAAGTCAAACTGTAAATAATCCACACATATTGTAGAATAAAATATGTTTATCATCCACTTATGGATAAAAAAAACTCTAAACATGCAACAATAATAACAAACAATAATAAAAGCACAAAAAGTATTTATGTGTTCTTATGTGCCCTATGATACTTAAGAGTTTTGTGTCTATATGTATTATATATCCTTGTGTTTTCAGAATATTTTCACCCTGCAGCCTATTGTGGTCCATGATAGAGCCACATTAGATTATAATCTAAATTAATGTACACATGAATTTATGGTTTGAAACTTTAGCAAAATTGCACAGCATTTGTTTATTCTTCGTTTTGGTCATCTAACCACTGAGCATCTTCCAGTATGTAGCCCAAACCCATTGAACGGCGTGGTCGAGGCTTAGCAACGACCCTGTTGGTCTCATCCTCTGCTTCCTCTGCTATCTGAAAGACAGATTTTTACAGTCAGCTGATGGAGACACGGACAGCAAATGCACATTTTTTAAAGCATACTGCTAATCAGCATTTCTTTCTATGAAATTAAAGTTTTTCAAGCATAAAATCAGCTCATTACCTTTGGACTAATGACTCGTTTGACTTCCACATCGCCTCCAATATAGTGCGGACCAGCCCATTCTGCTCTGTCTGCTTCATCCTCTGTAGAAAACCTCACATAGGCCACTGCTTTATTCTGCCCCGGGTTGGGACTCTTCTTAATCTGGGATCCAATTCAGCAGATCAAGAGAAATTGTTTAATTAGGTTACAAAATCTCCTAGCTCTTCATAACTTATACAAAAACACATTAACAAATTCATTAATAAAGCCGTATTTCAGTCTTACCTGACACGCTGTGACAGTGCCCCAGTCTCTAAAGTAAGCTCGTACATATCCTTCATTTATGTAGGGATTTAGCTCTTTTATGACCAGTCCATGATCCTGTTAAATAGTAAAAAAATCATGAGCTTAGCTTAGCTTAGGTCAAAAAGATGAAAATAGGCGATGCTCCCTGTAAATATGAAAATGAGAGATATGATTTACCAGTTCATAATGTTCAGCAAAACGGCCCATGTATTTTTTTGGAAGACTGATGTACACTCTTTTTTTAGATGTTGTGTTCACTTCCATGTTACCTGGAGGGAAGATGAAATGTCAAAAGTTAAAAAAAAAAAGAAAGAAAAAGCTATCAAAATTAGGAACATTTAAACTTGCTGTTACTTACCAGAGGTCATTGCTGCGATGTTTATCAAGCTGTTGTTCCAAGAAGACTGACTCAAAGTATAGACTGACCCACTGAGGAGTGGGTTCATATAGTGTCACAACAAGTGAATCTCCTCCCACTCATTGTTCTTGCCAAATTTCAGGAAGAAATTTCAAAAGAAGCTTGAGTGTCTCATCAAAATGTTACCCATCTTGTTTTGCAGCCAGGTGGAAAATATGTTATTAGGGAATTGTTGACATTATTGAGCAACAACTGCCGAGAAGATGACATACTGTAACATGTGACATTTTTAACGTGTGACGTGTATGTATATGCCAATCATGTTTTCAGCTTTAACTGGTTATTTTTACACTCGTGTAAAATGTAATTACAAGCCACTGTTTGAATTTAGTTTTTCTTTTAGCCAGTGAAATAGTCACACACCTTAATTTTAGACCTTTGTTTTCATCTTATTTAGATCTTATATAAACTGCATGAGTCAAATGTACTGCACCTGTTTGCATCGTTATAATTTTTATGATAAAAACATACATACTGTACACACACAAGTCAATACTACCGCCTCTATTTTGATTTTTAGGTATCTTTTTAAGACATCAGCTGAATAGTAATTTGTCATCAAAAATTCACACGTGATGTTGATGTATTGCTGCACAGTATTCTCAGCACACATGTAACGTCATGGACTTGTTCTTAGTAATCCTGATTGTCGTGCTCTTTGGGGTCACACAAAAAGCTCATTCTCAGACTGTTAACTTGCATTCCTGTGCATTCTGCTTTTAATAGGACATTTTTCTAGAAACCTTTGTCTGAAGAGAGTGCTTGGGGGAAACTTGCAAGAAGCAGCATTTAGGCCGAGGTGATTTATGTGTTATTTTTCATTCTGGTGGATGAACTTGTGAATGTGTAACATAGATGCCACACATTTATATTCCATTTTTGACATAAAACATTACAAAAAAACAACATAAATCTTGGTCAGATGTTTAATTTTGAAGTTGGTTAAAACATAAAAGTGGTAGTTGCATCTTAAATGGTGTCTAGCGCTGTAGTTGCAGATTACAACCTTCTTGCCTCACTCACTCCTCTCTAGCATGAAGGAGAAACTATACTGGCTGCAAAATGCATGAAAAACACAAAATGATCTGTCTAGAGCCAGCGTTTAGTCTGCTTTAGTCTGTTCAGAAACATGGTGGTTCAACATGGCGGACTCTATTGCCTCTGTAGATATCAAGGCTCAGTCAAAGGTAACAAAAATATAATAATTCTTCCATACTTCAGGTGATTATACACTAATGAAAACATAGTTTTGCATATTATATTCCATTTCTGCCATATTATGTAAATACATCTTAAATCTTACACACTGGACCCTAGCTAAATAGATAGCTAATTCACATTAGTTGTTTGGTTGTATTTTCAACATAGACAAGCTAGCACGTACCATATCTAAGTACTGTAAAGACACATTAAACAATAATTATTCATAAATTTAAACATAACTTCACATATAAAAAATATATGCATCCTGATACACAACAGGAGCTCTATGTATAAATAAATATGAAGAACTCATTGTAGTTTAAAGGTGACATTCCTGATGATGTTGCAACCATCTCAGCATGGATGAGATGATATCTTGTCATTGTTATGTATGTATGTTGTTCAGCCAGAGACTGGGGAGGAAAATAGGTGGAGACTTTAATATGGAAGCCACTCAAAAAATGTTTTTCCAGATTATAAATGTGGCCATTAAAACAGTCAGCAAACCAAGAAGAAGATTAGAACCAGGGTTTAAATGTGCACATGTATGCATACTACTATATACTACATACTTGGATGAATACTTGATGTTTTTTCATTTACTGCCCACTGTGCCCAGCTAATCAACATTTTAAATTGACTATTTAATCAAGTCAGTGTCAAGCCATTGCTTTCCATCTTAGTTATAACTAAAACTTGACTGAGAGACCAGATAATCATTGTTTTTTTGTTTTCTTTTAAAAAATGCATCTATAAGGAGAACCATCACACCAATATATTGTATACCGGACTGGTCGAGTTTCACATTGTTCATGTAATCTTTTCCAGCCTGCAGTTTATTAACATCATTGCGCGTTGGCATTTATCAGACAGAGACTAGACAAGAGCAAGACAGACTAGAGAGAGGTGTTACTGGCATCTAACTTGCAGAGAAACTCGCCTTAACCCCTGGTTCCAACCACAAACAGGATATACAGAATTGATACCCACCTTATCTGTGAGGGGAAACAAGACTACTCTGTTCACAAACAGCTTGCAGTTTGGTGATGAGAAAGTTTTTGTCTTTACCTTCCTGTATACAAGAGAAACAATACACAAGACACATTGAGATCAAAATCAGTACTGTATGTGTCATTATATATAAACATAAACATAAACACACACACACACACACACACACGCACACGCACACGATTATATATTAATATATAAGAGCTACGTGGCTCTTTCAGTGAAATATGTCAACTACTTGATGGGGTTCAGACGCAGAGTCCTATTGATTTTTTGGCGTTTTGGAGTGCCATGAAGTTTGGTACAAGTGTCAATTTTGCTGCAAGAATAATTTCTTTTTAATTTGGTGATCCCCTTATATTTTCTCTATTGTCACCAGAAGTTTCAAGTTTTCACTTATCCACTGAAAAGTCTGAATCTACGATGTGGATTACCTATGAATAAGACATATCGTAAGCACTTCATCAGGTCAATTTTTCAGTTTAAATAACCACATACTTGCAAAACTAATCACATTCCCTCAGCTGTAAAATGTGTTTAGTGCTAATGAGCAAGCTAAGATGGTGAACATTTTAAACATTACACCTACTAAGCATCAGCATGTTAGAATTGTTGGTGTAAGCATGTTATCATGCTGATGTTAGCGTTTAGCTCCAAGCAGTTACACTGTAGCTCAGCACTCTACCATGGCTCTATAGACTCTAAGTTTTGTTTTGTTTTTAAAAAAGTTTGATTATACATACATTTTCAATTTGCTTTTCTAACCGACTGATGATTCTCCTTTGGCCATCAACAACTTGAGTGTGAAAGTATATCACCATTCTGAAAAAATAGAAAACAGACATCAGTTTCAATTTAAAGAGCATAAACAGTATTCAGGTACAGGGTAGCTCAGATATGTTTCAAGGAGCCAGACACTTGGCTAACAACATTACCACCACAAAACAAAAAATTAACTACATAACATCATGGCAACAAGAAACTTGAACAGTTCTGTTTGTGATCATGTCACCACTCACAGAAAGACTCCAGAGATGAGGAATAACAACGTTGGGTTCTCCACCAGAGACTTGAAGGCCCAGCTGAGCCAAGACAAGCCTGGGTGGGTGTTCTCTAGCTCCTGTGCCCACAGCTGCCCCGATTGAAACATTGTGGTGCGATTTCTGAAAGGGCCGCACCCTGATGAGGGTGTACTCCTGTGGATGACAGACAGTGCAGTCTGTAAGTATTTGAATATTAGCGCTTGAAATATTCGGACTCCAAACTCAAGGACATTAGATTTAAATATGATAAAAATGAAGACTGAAGATTGCTACTGCTCTCATGTTTGTACCGCAAATAAGACACATATCAGGCTTTGGTTACACAGATAATACTTAGTTTTGGACTTTTCATTGGATTTGTGACAAAGAAAAAACAGAATATAGCCTCAGCCCTATACTTTAAGGGTAACAGTGTTATTGCGTGACAAGTGTAGAACATGAACATCAGGAGGAAAATGACAGGAATACCTACACCCTTCAAGTAATATGCAAAACTGAAATGTGAATCACCCAACCTCATGTTCATTCGTTCATCTAACATGCTGTATGTAAGCTGTACATATGTTAAATATGCTTTAAATGCAATGACTGACAGCCATTGTGTTCAGAAGTTGTTTTTAGAAAACTATGTGGGGTCCGAAATCTTGCTTAGGGCCACTAATAGTCAAGGTCTGCCCCTGTCTGAAGTTGTGGAATTCACGCAATCCTTTCTTGGTTTCATGGAAACTTCGCATCACAAGAGAGGGGGCTTTGTTGCACTCACTTCCAAATTATGTACATGACACACGCAGCAGCACCAAGAAATGATGGAAACCACAAAATAGAGATGAATATTGTTGTCATCTGACTGGCCCTCCAGGGTTTTCCGGAGGCCTGACAGTTGAGAAGTAGACTGCTCTGTGGGACAAACCAGACGAAGAATGTTAAGTTTGACAGTTCATTTCAGAGAAGACGCACTGTATGATGACTATATCTTTGAAACAACACCTGCTGTACCAACCTTCTTCATATAAAACAGCACAAACAGTTTTATGATCTGAACAGCGGGAAGCAGTGGAGCGAACAGCACACCGAGCCTGGGAAGAACCGAAATGTGTTTAAACATAGATAACAAATAAGGCAAACCCAACTGAGAGCAAAGCTCTGTATAAAAAAGCATTGGCTATCCAAGGTGATGGCTTCTTGTGAACAAGTATATTATCACATATTCCTAAGTGTTGAGGGTATCAGCAGCATGCATGTAAATTACACCTGCATAGTGCAGCACTGATAAAAAGAGAGACACTGCTTATTCATTAAAAAAAGAAAGAAATCCTAATTAAACTTAAAGTTTCTTAGTCCGTTAGGCAGCATGAGTTTTAAATTATAAGCTTTCATCCAGCCAGATACCAGAGGGTTTCAAGTATGTGGTGTAATGTTGTGCAATTACCACGTAAGAGTCTGTCCATATATGAGCTCCAACACATTACGAGCAATGTCAAACACTGGCTTCCTTTTCCTCTTCAGCACTTGTTTGGAAAAGAGCCTAGAGGGAAGATGTTGTATGGTTTTATGAACAGCATAAAGAAGTGAATAAAAGTTACATGATTAGTGGATAAAGCGCCAACTTGCCTCCACAGGAACTCTCCCAAAAAAGTGTAAAGCATTGTAAAGACAAAGTCCATCAGGAGCAAACAATACAGTTCTTGCCCCACATCATTCTCCCAACACTGTGGACAACAGAAACATAAATGTAAAGAATCTCTTGTAAGGTTAGGTCATAACAATAGGGATGGTTAAGGTCACAAGCTAACATTGCACAATTTAGTGTCGCCTCACACTTATAATTATATAGAATGAGAATATTTCTAACCACCAGTCTTTCCCGTTCCTTGGGAATCTTAACTAGCCAGCGGGAACACAGCACTCCAACAATACTGATCTTCAACAGCAGGTTCCTGAGAAAAAAAATGTAATGATCCAGATTTAAAAGACTGAGTAAAGTAAGTCTGTACTCAGAACATTAAAGTAGTTTGGTTGATCTCTTTAACTGTTCACTGGATTTCCAACAGTTGTATGTGATGTGCTTTCTTTTTAATCTATACATATTCGGCATAAGTTTTATTTATTAAATGATAAATGATGAAGTTTTAGCCTAAATTATTTTCCCCATCTGCTGTCACAAATCGAGGTGGTTATACATGAGTCTTTTAAAAGGTGAATGTTCAGCGTGACGTGGCTTCACAGTTCTCACCTGATGATGGAGACATAGACTTCAACACTGGGTGAGTCATGAGCCTCTAACCAAGCACACAGGTTAAAAAGGCCAGGGACCAACAGACTAATACTTGACACCACTGCAGACATGAGCAGCAGCTCCTTTTCTTGTGGATGACTAGACTTAACAGTATTCTGTGAAAGAATTGACGAAAGATTTGCGGTGAGAGGAAAGGGGGAACAAACATGCAGAGTTGAATATACATTTTCTACAGCAGTTAGACATCACAAATGCTTTCGCTTTTCCTGCTATCAGGAGTCAAAATGTCTCCTGCAGTAAAGGCCTGTCTTGCACACAACATTAATATTGTGACTCTTATTTTGTGCCTCTGGAAGTTGGGTGGGAAAAGTTTAACTTGCGTATTTCGTTTGCACAACAGGAAATTACAGGGTGTGAACATATAAGCGAAATTCTTGTTTTTGATAATATACCAATGAAACACTAGTTTCCCCAGTATGGTTAGCAGATAATATTTGCAAATCATGTCGTGTGGCCTGATTTTCTCAAAGGCAGTTATGCCAGCAAATGTTTGGAACTATTGCAATAAACATATTCTTCTTACACATTTTTGTGTTTCGAAAAACACCAGGAAAATGTGGGTGAGAAAGAGTGTAAAACATTTACCAAGAAAGAAAAAGGAGAAGTACTTAATCTGTGGTGGTTATTTTTGTGGCTCTCAAAACGAAATGCTACACAGTTCTCTATAGCTGCTCATATGTGCATGAAGTATTTCATGTCTGGCTGCACAGCAGTTTTTTTTCTGACCTCTGACAGGTAGTGGACTGCCATCGCACCCAAGGAGATGCTGGCCAGGCATGTAACCCACGCAAACAGATGCACTATGAGCCTGTAGAGTCGCTTCATGCAGTTCTTTTCATCTTCTCCGTTGATCAACTCAGACAGCAGTTCCTGTTGGAAAAGCAGCGTTTGTAATGTGTAAGCCATCCACATTTAAATGAACTGTGACAGCTGCCACTGGTTATGTTTAGAACAGAGATTTTAAAATCCTTCCTTCCTTCATATGTGCAAGTAACCCCATTAGTCTTCTGGTGGACCCACCTACTGTTTAAGTGAGGCTTGCAAACAAACTTATTGGTCAGCCTCACTGTCAATCAGCATGTCAATAGCTTCGGGCCTTGCGTGTTATTATGGTAAGTCTGATCAACATTTGAGCATCACAGTTTAGTTATCTTCCATTCTACTTACTAGTGTAAAGGTTATAAGAAGTTCAATGAATGGTTGTATGTTATTTATGGTACTTTTGTAAATAATTATCATCATTAGTAGTCGACCTTTGTGACATTAACGGTATAGTTAGTGGACAGAGCTTCAAAGTCTGTGACGTGAAGCCAATACAAAGTGTCCTAAACCTACACTCTTTGTAGTCAGATTGTCAGAAGACTGACTTATTGATTAATTACCTCAATAAACAGTTTCCTCATGAATTTACTGTCTCAATCACTAGATTCAACACAATGATACAACACTGATGTCAATTTTGTAAATTATGGTCCCATTTAGGGTAAAATAGACAATAAAGCAGGGTATTATTTAGGAGTGAAAGTTACTGTTACTAAATCTTTGTCATTTTACGTTAATTCTTTAACTCACCTCTGTTATTTATTAGTTACGTGGCTGTCCTGTGCTCATATTTGCTTTCAGTTTCACCAAAAACCTCACAGGTTACACTGGATAGTTGATTACTGTTCTGTAATAAACTGTCACCAGATTTTGAAGCTGTAAATAGCTTCAAAATCTGGTAATCTTGTGACTTTTTTCTAGGGGATCCTAAATTCTGCATGTATCTACATGTACATGTACAGTAAACTGTATAATCTATAAATCTGAAGTCCTGGTTACTCTCAAAGAGAAAATGCACAATACATCCATATTTGAAACTAATGAGAGACTTTCAGAGGCTGATAAATGTAAGTGGCATATAAACAAAAACTGTCCAATGGGGTGTGAAAACATCACAATGCTTCCTGTGTCTAAACCAGCTATGCAAAAACTGAAGCACGATTAACACTGATGCTTCATTTTGAGAAGTAGAATCATCATGTCGTCTGTACATACAAAAATGGCTTTATACTTCAGTGAGTCTAACTGAATATTCAAATGATTGCATACTTTGAGCTGAATACTGATTTTCTCAGACTGAAGTCTCACAGATGTCTTCTTGCTGACTTTAAAGTCCCAGGAGCAGAAAACTTTTGTCGCCAGATTCCCATTAGACTTGAGGACACATAAGCTTCTCCCAAAAGACGTGGACATTCTGCAAGAGAACAATATACCCATAAAATACACACCACGGAGGGACTAAAAGAAAATGAATGCAGAAGTAATTCACTTATTGTCCAACCTGTACACGATGATCATGCAGATAATGAAGAAGGTGATGCCGATGGTTAAGAAGTAGGCTGCAGGTATGTTGTATGGCATTTCGATTTCGGTGTAGTACCCGTAAAACATCACACTCTGAGAGAGGTAACCCTGCCGGAGATAAAAGATGGAGCAGAGATCAGATGCAAGAGAGAAATAAGCATGTGTATACTGCTCTTGATTTAATATACAGCCATATTACCGTGCCTGTGAGAAGGCTGATGAAAATGTCGAGAACAGATGTGTTTGGAGGAGAAGGAGGAGGAGGAGAAGGAGGGTTGACAGCTTGGGGGAAGACCAGGAACAGACCATTGATGACAAAGAGGAGGAGGTTAAAGAGCAGGAGAGTCCGGAGAAACAGGAAATAGGAGAGCACTCCGGTTCCGAAACGTCCGCTCACCCTCTTCATGGGTGAATGCCACAACTGGAGGGAACTGAGGATAGGGAGGCAGCTGAACAAACAGTGACGCCAAGTCTGAGGGGAGAAGAACATGAGCGTGTGACTGATATGCACAGACAAAAATGGTTTATCATGAAGCACGTCATTTGGACTCACCCTAGAAATGCTCAGACGATAGTAGCATGGGATATTTCTGCGGGTGAGTGAACGTTCAGCTACATCAGTGAAAGCAAGTCGCCTAATAAAAGATGGGTGAATAAATTGTTAGTACAGTACTAGTAGCTTTATTTTGCAGGCATGAATTGAACATTTCCAGTGCCACATGTACCTGATTTCCATTTTATTTGCCAGGTTAAGCGGCATAGCTCGCAGCTTGCGCATACGCTCACTTACTGAGAGGCTTCTGAGGTTCGACACCAACTGCTCCTTGTTGTTTTCTGTAAACCAAAAGTTAGAAATGATCTGCTGACTAAGTGACCACAGTTATGTACATTTTGGAGTATTGTATTTTCTAACTACCTTCAGTATTGATTTCCTCCATGTCTGCCTCGACAAAGTCATTCTGGATATGTCTGGAGGGCTGAGAAGAAGTATGTGAGGAGGTCTGCTGATGGGGTTGCTGATGGCGTTGCTGAGGTGATTGTCTGGCATGCCGGGAAATTATGACACCACTCTGTGGCCCTGTGCAGACAAGGAATATGTTTTAATAGTAAACGGAATAGTTGACATGTATAAATGAACAAACAATTAGACAGAAAGGTTTTGTCTCACTAGCTCTCCGGCTGGGCATTGAGGAGAGGACCTTTTGGGTTGCAGTCGACCAGTGGCACCTTCGCAGAGTGTTCATCTCCTCCCGGCCAACTGACTCGTGTCTCATGCGAACAGTTGCACTGTCTAATCAGCAGCAAATGTTACTTGCAGAACATTTTCAATTAAGTAGATGACATTTCCTGTATTCTAGTGCATTTTAACACCATATTAGCACCAGATAATCCAAACTGGTTCTGTGAGATATAGTTCATAGCTCAATATAGATCAACAAAGGGCCCAACATAAAAGTCATTGCAACAGTAATGTGTCATGGTATTTCTTGGTCCTAATAGTCTTCTGGAGTTTAATGTATTTTCTTCACCCAAGAGGGCTCGGTGATAAAATCACACAGGGAACAATACACATTTAAACTATTTATTTGACACCTCAAAAGAAACAAACTATGATGAAGCATGAGAATAAGTGCTGCTCCATTGCTGCAGGTGGCAGGGATGAATCAAGGAACTGAGAATTAAAAAAAAAAATACAACACAGATTCCACAGGGGGGCCCACATTAAGCCAAATTCCAAAAGCTGACTGGAGAATTTAAAATATGGCCACATAATGCATTGTTGTAAATGTCATTTACTCAACACACATTTAAAAAAATCAACAATTCAAGAGTTTTATAGAGAATCAGACAATGTGCATTCTTGAATGCTGTGTTTTCAACAGCAACAAGAGAAATTGGATTGAAATAAAACAATATCAAAGCTTAAGCCATAGCTGTTGGAAAGGTCTGAGACACATTTACTGCTCCGTGGAATAAATTGCGGCTCATTCATGTCTCTAAAATTATCTGGTCTAAATGTATCTAGCCTTCACAAAATTCAGGACATTTTTTATTGCAAAGTGTATCACAATATACACTAAAGCTACATTCACCGTTTATATCACCCTCATCACACTGGTCTCTCTCTTCCTCTCAACTAGGTGCTAGCATTAGCCGCTAGCCTACTCAATAGCAATAGCCTACTAACAAGACTTTCTGTCCTTAACTTGCAAGCTGAAGTTTAAAAGGCATTTTCAAGAAAGCATTTTAAAAAATTATCCCAGATGCCTAATAATACCTAATAATAGAACTTAGAATAGGGCAGTTGAGTGTTTTTTCCACCCAAGAGGGCACTTTAGCACGCATTTTAGCTCCCAAGGAGGGCACTTTAGCACGTGTTTTTGCCTCCCAATAGGACACTTTAGCACACGTTTGGCTCCCAAGAGGGCACTTTAGCACGCGTTTTGGCTCCCAAGAGGGCACTTTAGCACGCGTTTTGGCTCCCAAGAGGGCACTTGAAGGCAGTTTAGCACACGTTTTGGCTCCCAAGAGGGACTTAAGCACACATTTTTGGCTCCCAAGAGGGCACTTTAGCACATGTTTTGGCTCCCAAGAGGGCACTTTAGCACGCATTTTGGCTCCCAAGAGGGCACTTGAGGGCAGTTTAGCACACGTTTTGGTTCCCAAGAGGGCACTTTAGCACGCATTTTGGCTCCCAAGAGGGTACTTTAGCACGTGTTTTTGCCTCCCAATAGGACACTTTAGCACACGTTTTGGCTCTCAAGAGGGCACTTTAGCACGCGTTTTGGCTCCCAAGAGGGCACTTGAAGGCAGTTTAGCACACGTTTTGGCTCCCAAGAGGGTACTTTAGCACGCGTTTTGGCTCCCAAGAGGGCACTTTAGCACGCATTTTGGCTCCCAAGAGGGCATTTGAGGGCAGTTTAGCACACGTTTTAGCTCCCAAGAGGGCACTTTAGCACGCATTTTGGCTCCCAAGAGGGCACTTGAGGGCAGTTTAGCACACGTTTTGGCTCCCAAGAGGGCACTTTAGCACGCATTTTGGCTCCCAAGAGGGCACTTTAGCACGTGTTTTTGCCTCCCAATAGGACACTTTAGCACACGTTTTGGCTCTCAAGAGGGCACTTTAGCACGCGTTTTGGCTCCCAAGAGGGCACTTGAAGGCAGTTTAGCACACGTTTTGGCTCCCAAGAGGGTACTTTAGCACACGTTTTGGCTCCCAAGAGGGCACTTTAGCACGCGTTTTCAACCGTGACCCCCCCCCCCCCCCCCCCCCCTGTGTACACCACTGAGTTGCAGTACATGGCAGATATTCTGTGTATGTACCTGTGCATTCTCTAACAATGTCCATCTCTAGGGTTTCAGGACACCTCTGGGCACTGGCTGCTGGTTCTTCAACAGGCTGGAAAGGGTACTGATCTAGTACACCTTCAAACTGGTTCCTGAACAGAGTAGTAAGCAGAGAAAACAAAGACCTCAGCACAGCATGTTAAGCTTGAAAGCTTAAAAGTGCAGTTCATGCTACAGTTGTACTTCAGTAGCTGTGAAAGCACTAAAATGTTATCATCCAACACTCAGTAGGAGCATGAACTTAAAGCAACATCAAAATTATTCTGTTTATTCTTGGTAGCTGCTATTTTATAGTGATTAAATATTGAGATATATAGAGATGAAAACAAAGTATGTTAGCTCGTAGGAAGATGCAGAGCAAATGCCAAATACAACTAAACAGTAAGTAAAGCCACTTTCAAATTAAAGTACTTAATTAACTTACTCATAGTCAGAATCCATTTCAAAAGAGTTGACACTGAAGCGCACACTGTGTGCCATTGTCCTTAATGATCTCTACTGCAAACAATACATCACATAGTGGGCTTCTCGCTGTCACTGTAACTGTCTATTCTTAACGAATTGTCACAACACTTGAAGTGACACTTCCTCTCTCTCTCTCTCTCTCTCTCTCTCTCTCAGCACAGCTGTGCCTTATTTGTAATTGTCACAAAGGTATCTGTCTGCATCTGATAAAGTCGAATCTAATCTTTTATATATATATATATATATATATATATAGAGAGAGAGAGAGAGAGAGAGAGAGAGAGAGAGAGAGAGAGAGTTATATCTGGCATGCCTTGTATGGGGGGGCCAAAGGGACAAACTGAATACATAAATACAAATAAAACGATATAATATTATTTGGAATAGTTACTGGAAGCCTCAGTGTCGCATTGTGTCTGTCTTGAAGTTTGAAGTAGTCTGTTGACATGCGTGCACTCAGAAACACAAGTGTGCACCGCACCCTAACGGCCACAGTAAGGAACTGCAACACAACGTTCAACCAGTCAAACTGATATAGACATGATGGAAATTAGCTTGGGTAGTACACAACACACAATCACACACATATAGATAAGATAAAACATAGCGTACATAAGTTAAAAATGATCTATAAACAAATTAAAAGTAACATAATCATGAATGTTATTACTGGAATGTGTTTCATAGATCTGGGAAGTTCTTCCACTAAGCATGACAGCATAGTTTAAGAGTTTAAGTTACCAAAAGAAACAAGAAGAGGAGCGTTCATATCTTTCTGTTGCGCTTGTTTTAGTTTGTACGGAGCCCCTAAAGTCCCCAAAGGTAAATTCAAATGTATCATGTGCGCACAAGATAAGTAACTTGTGCCCATAAGATAATTACTTGTGCGCACAAGATAAGAAAACTTTACCTTTTGGGGACATCACAAATGCTGGGGGGCTTGGGGGCTCCGTAAGTTTGTCCTGTTACAGCTGTGTAATGGTAATAAAGTTAACTTAAAGTATCTCAACCAATGACAGTGTATAAAGAAGAGCCTGAGTGACGTCACCCATAGGTTGTTTTGAAGCTGAAAGTGTGCATGCAGCACTGGATGCTGCCATGCTGGATGTGCTGCTTACTCCGCCTCTTGGTTAGTCTAAATATCGGTAAATATCGGTAAAGATCATCGGCGGACTTGAAACGGTCCGATTGACGCCTGGGTGCTCGAATAATCCAACTGTAACGGCGCCTACCTGTCAATTATGTGTAACTTTAAGTCTTAATATCATCTGAACAGGTGTGTAAAAAATTCAACACCCTCAGAGTTGTCATGAACGTGGAAATTAGCTATAGAGACCAAAACCATTGTCTGAACCAGGCTGTAAACATGTTTATTTCTGCTGTGAAGTTGAGCATTTTAATATGGGCGCTTATGGAGGTTGACTCACTTCTGCAGCCTGACTCAAGTTACAGTTTTTAGCCGCTTGGTTTTTACATTTACATTTAGTCATTTGGCTGACGCTTTTATCCAAAGCGACTTACAGGGAGCAATTTGGGGTTCAGTATCTTGCCCAAGGACACTTCGACATGCAGACTGGAGGAGCCGGGGATCAAACCACCGATCATCTGATTAGTGGACGACCCGCTCTACCTCCTGAGCCACAGCCGCCCATTATAACTGAACTCAGTATAATTTCATGAAACCATGTGAACCTCTGCACCTTGTAAAATAAACTGCAATAAACACCATATATTGTGAGTTTGAGTCCCCGTGGTCCCCAAGTGACTCAAAGTCTAGTCCTCCCAGACAAACAAAATAGCTAATGCCATTTAAATGTTTCTTTTTGAATGTATTCACTTAATATGTTCTGTTTAAAGCGCACCATGATTAACGGTCGCTTCGGTTTATGCAGTTTACGAGGAGCGCTTGAACGCATCAGAGCAGGGGCGGTCTTTGAAAAGTTTTCAGGAAGCTGATGACAAAAACGAAACTGTCCCAACTTGAAGAAGACTTATCCAGCTCGTCTTTGAAAAAAAAGAAAGTGTGACAGGCGTCTTTAGGGGCTTAAACATGCAGAGCAGTGCTTACGGGGCCTCGTTGGCTGGAGGTGCTTTTGACGTGGTCGCTTTTATAAAGCAGCCTCAGACCATTGTGCGCTGCCTGAGCTGGGTGAGTGACTACACACGGAAACATTAGCATCAAAGTTAGCCAGCTGTCACATTACCGAGTTAACAGATGTGCGCTGACAGCGTCCACACACATGTGTCATTTACACACAAAGTTAGGTTTCTAAGCTGTGGACACTGGACATGAACTGGGCGTGAGGTTGAATCCTTAAATAAATGTCGCATTAAGTGACAGTTTGTTGGTGTTTTTTCTTCAGCAACAGTTGATATCAGCTAACGTTAGCTAGCATGTCCAGTGCTGCTGTGTCACCGCACTGACCGCACAGTTGGGCTGATGATGGTTGACCTTTTGGCATTTTTTTGGTTTGAAAAAAAGCTTATTTAAAAGAGTTAAAACTGACAGGAAATGTCGGTGATTTTTCAGCCACGTTTAGTGCTCAAATAGATCAGGAAATGAAACTTTCCCTGTGTCATCTGTTGAGCCCACACAGGTCTGCACAGCTATTCTGCTGCAGGCCACTTCACTGGATTTGATGAAATCATGTTGTATTGATAATAATGAACCTTGTTAGTGTGCCTGCTACGCAAAGCCTACACTATTATACTTCTTACTTCGTCTAGTTTTCAGCACAAATGTACCAAAAGGTGCAGCTCGGTTGGGAACACGGTGCCATGACTTTTTGTAGCGATTCGTCAAACCGGTTTTTGGTTAAATTGGCAAAAACCTGTGAGAAAATCTAACACGGGAGGAGTGAGAGTGGGTGACGTTTGTGAGAAAAAGAAGTATTACGTTCCCACGAATTAATAACACGTGGGGGAAACCAGATCCTATTTGGTGGCCAGGAAGGCGTGGGAATTTTGCCTGGCCATGAGAAAGGTTAGTCATTTCATCAGTGAGACTGTTTATTTTAATCTATCCTGGAACAGTAAGAGGTGAACTGACCTTGAGATAAAAAAAAATATTGTAATACTGTTGAATATGAATATGAAAAAAATAATATACTTTAGCTATCGCACCTGGTGACCAAGGAAGAGGTCTCCCGGTTCCCCGGTTTCTCACCAACACCGTTGGACCCGATGCTAGTGCGCCCACCGACTGCTGCGTTCACACGCGGACGTTGCGTCTTTTTGCCTCGCTCTGCTGCTCACATTTTTTATTTCGTCCGCACCGTTTACACATGTAGACATTCAGCGAAGTCTCAGGATGCTTATCGTGCAGTCCTTTCAGTTATCTGACCTTCAGTTTCCCCCGTGGCGGCCTGTTGTTCCAGGGGTACTTTCAGGTGACAGTTACCCCTAAATTCGCCTCTTTGACGCGAGGTTTATTTTGCCCACCAGACTTTGTTAACTCACTCATCTTAGGTCATTTTTCCTTAGTTTGCGTGCCTTTACCATGAGTAGGAAGGCTACGTAGTTAAAATGTTGTATGTTTTTACGACCGGGAGTCTGCACAGGGTGTATCATGTTAAAAATTGATTGCGCTGTGCTGCTTGATGCAGCGTCCACATATTCTCTTTGGATCAGAGCAGAAAGACGCTTCTTAAACGCGCTGCAACGCTTCCGGTGGGATCGTAGGCATCGTCTACAGTGGCTGCAATCAGCTCTGGCAGCCGCTGTGTAGCCAGAACGTGGCCCAGCCATGCCCGGTTGAATTTAGGAATAAGACACAGTTGCTGTTTGTTGCTTCGCGCTGATTGGTTGACTGCTGTAGAGCTATTACCAGCTAGTTGCTGGGCAGAAATTCAGAGAACTGATTGTGATCAACTTAACTCAAGTCTCTGTCTCATACCCATGACTGTCATTGCTCCATTTTGAATGATGATCCTCTCTCTCATACATAACACACACACACACACACACACACACACACACTAACCTATCTTACAAAACCGGCTACCATCATCCATTTCTATTTTTGTTCGTTTGACACACACTTTGTTGCCTCACTGAATCTCAGTGATCTAACTTCTGCTAGTGAAAAATCAGGCACAAGTAGCACAAATTAAAACATCAGTCTAACAAAAACCAACGCTGAATTAAATAACAAAAACTGTTTTAAAAAGAAGGTAAAGACTTTGATGTTTTTATCTCTTCGTGCGGGTCATTACAGAATCAATGATCCCTGACAGCAAAGTATTTTGTCAGTGAAGCGTCTGAGGTTCTCAGGGACAAGGGCATAAGGCACTAAAAGGTCATAAATATAATAACAATAAATAGTAAACTTTATTTATATGGAATTCATGAACACAGTACGTCACAGGAAAACGGCACAGATGACAAATGGCAGATTAGCGAGAATATTTTGTAATGGGTTTGAAAACAGGAAGCCAGTATCAGTGAAATCTAAATGTGGAGCTGCAAGTAACGTTTGTCCTCAGTCTTTTTATATGTCAAAGAGCAACAAAGTGGTTCTTTTAAAACACAACCCTTACATTAGAGAAGCCATAACCAGATAATATATGCTTGATGAATCATTTATCTCATGTTCTGTCATCAGGAACAAGGATCACCACATTTACAGTATTCAGATAGATCAGGAATTGAAACTTCTCCGTGTCACCTGCTCAGCTGTGCTGGTCTGAACTGGCCTGACAGCTGTTTTTAACATTAACCTAGATGCTTTCTTTTAAGTGCTGAAAACTGTCTTGTAATGTGAATCATGTGATTATGAATCACACGGCTCCACCATGCATTTCTTTCCCCCCGCCTTCCTTGTGGTGTTAACCCTGTGTATCCCTTCTTTGCAGTTATTCTCCATCGTGGTCTTTGCAACCATCACAGCAGAAGGCTAC
Organism: Argyrosomus regius; assembly: GCA_946959425.1. Lineage (NCBI taxonomy): Eukaryota > Metazoa > Chordata > Actinopteri > Sciaenidae > Argyrosomus > Argyrosomus regius. Next base: position 12,399,543 of record OX336897.1, on the reverse strand, counting down.
ACAAACCCACAAACCAAGAAAGAAACCCAGTGCATGTTCAATGACAACGACAGCGCCTGCAGCTATGCGGTCGGGGTCGGAGTCCTGGCCTTCTTGGCTTGTGTTGTCTTCCTCATATTGGACGCCTACTTCCCACAGATCAGCAATGCCAAAGAGAGAAAATTCATTGTTATGGGAGATTTGATCTTCTCGGGTGAGAGTCAGGTTTCACTGAATGCTGTTCATGCTAGAATAAAAGGAAGTGTACCTAAAAAAAGAGGAAGTGCAATTTAATCTTGATCCTGATTTATTTCTCTGCATTGTCATTTTCATCGTGGGACAGCTCTGTGGACGTTCCTGTGGTTCGTCTGCTTCTGTGTCCTGGCCAACCAGTGGTCCAAAACCGAAGACAACCCTGCTATCCCCAGTGATGCCGCCCGGGCTATTGTGGCCTTCTCCTTCTTCTCTGTCTTCACCTGGGTGAGCCTCACATCACATCAGCGCATGACCAGCATTTGACTAACAAAATCACATGATAACACAGGAGCCAGCTTAGTTGAAAATTCACCAGAGAGAGTCGTATAACAAGGCTCCACTTACTGATTCAAACTTTGTCTTAACAGGCTATACTGTGCTACTTTGCATATGCAAGGTATCGCCAAGGCGTCAGCGAGTTTGACCAGGAGTACAGAGACCCAGTCCACGACCACGGCACTCCATACCCACCTGCTCAGTACGCGGGCAGCAGCGGCCCCACGGGCTACCAGCAGTCTCCTTTCCCGCACAGCACCCAAGAGCAACCAGGAGAGTACCAGCCTCCAACTTACTGAAAGACTGAGATTTAAACACATGGATGCAACAGTGCAGCAGTTTTCCTTTTTTTAAAAAAACAAGAACGTGTGCCAATGGTTTCATTTACAACTCGGACTGTTCTCTGCACTCCTGCTTTCTTCCTGCAGAACGTTTGTTTTTGTTGGGTGCACTGACATGTTTTTCAAGTTTGTTTCATGGTTGTAAGTAGTTTGGTGGATGTTTGCTGTGACGTTCGAAGTGCCACGCAGAGCAGGTGAAATATAATTAGTTTTATTGGGAGAATGTGTTGGTAAGAGAGAGAGGGTGACTGTAGAAAACCAACTGTAGCCATTTCAGTGTCACTCTTTGTCACATATTTGAGTTGCCGTTTGATTTGCTTTAAGATGGAGCATTGTTTGTTTTGTTTTAATGAATATGTCACTATTTAGTACATATAGATATATTTTCATTACTCTCAGATTCACATAGAGCAGTTCAACAAGCCGTAATGTAGTGACAGTTCAGTATACATTGTTATTCTACCACAAAACAAACCCATGTTATTGAATCAGTGGGTGCATCAAAAATGTTCCCTCTGTAATGTTTCTGTCTTTTTTTTTTTTTTTTAATAATTAACCACTGGCCTCTATGCACTGAGAAACGTAGTTAATTGACAATATCTGATCTAAGATAGTTCATTTTAATGTTTGAATCAACTTCTGCTGCAGTTTTGTTTTGTATTTAAGGGTGTGTGGGTTTTTTTTTATTTTTATTTTTACGGTAGCCAAAGCATTCATTTCTAGCAGCCACCTCCTGTAGAAATTCAACGTGCCTTTCCAGAGTTCGGATTTTAGAAATATCGAATTCAGCCATAATTAGATTTCAGTAATTCAGTGATATTGGGGGTAAATTGTATAATTATATTTATTATCTTACTCAATCCTTTAAATCCAGGTGAATGACAATGACAATCAAACTGTAGTTCTTTTCTGCATGTCTTGTTCCTCTTGCTTTTCTCACGCTGTAGTTGTACCTTTTTACTGTTGCACTCAATGGCTTTATAGTAATTCCACAAACCATTAAAGTGCCTTGTACAGTATTCTGTATCGCACAGGGTGTGCCAAATAAATAAATAAAAAACACTTGTTTTGAACCTCTGTGTGAGCCCACAATTTGTATCCTCCTCTAAAGAGCTAGCCGGACTCTGTGCAGGGCTGTGCTCCTTTGGCAAATATTTGAGAAGTGATTGCGTCTGTGAGGGTGGAGGAACTTGTGAACGGTGGGGACAACACCATAATGGTGTAAAGACCATAAGATGTATGCAGACGTCACAGAAGAACTAAATAAAGGATTTATTGTATAAGCACATTATATTAAGATTATAACCAGCAGTGTATAAATGAATTGCATTTGAGTTACTGAGACTTCATGCAGTCAGTGTGACGTCATGAGTCAGGAACAAATCACTCCAGTAATGTGCTTAATGTTAAATAAATCATTCTTTGTTTACTTTAGTGAGGGTTTGAAAAGTACTTTTCAATATTTATTACAAAACTAGAGAATCCATTTCATTTGCGTGGGAAAAAAAAAAAACTAAACTAAACTGCAAAATTCATGTACATTAATCATAGTGAGTATCCTGCCTGATCAGACACCGTGTTTAGATGTATAGACATGGTTAATGTTGCTAAAAGATTTTTTTTTTAAGTGCATAAATGTTCCTTATTTTGCTTTTTCATCCAGGGCAGTTTGGGGTAAGAAAAAAATCTAAAATCTTTAGTGGAATAAAATCTAATGAATTAATAAATTTTAAATTAGTTCTACTAAATTTCTTAGTTGTGTTGCTCTAAATTAAGTATTTTTAAATTAATAATAAAAAGAAGAAGACATATTTCACTGTTCTCTTGTGTCTTAAGTTATTTATTATTTATTTTTATTGTGGGGACTCACTATATTCACTTAAGAACAGAGATAACTCAATTACCAGATTTTACCTTCACCTAAAAATGAAAAAACAGTTGAATCAACGCAAGAATAATGCGTACTGTGAACTACTGCTTCAGCGTCTTTCAAGCGTCAGCTCGTAGTTCTCCAATTTCCGACAGCACGTGAAGGCACCGTTAGACAAACCCTGTACCCGACCGCTGCGCGCACGCTGTGCACGACGTTGTCGTCATCAGTAGATACAGGAAGTAATGATCGGCTGTCTGGTCAACGGGGATCGGAGGAGAAGGATCCGAAGAAGGAAGCTACACAACAATGACGTCTGAGCTCCAACCAGCGGCCGACTGAACACCGAACATCTGCGGTGAGTACGAGCCGAGAGAGGCGAGGGGGTCTGCGGGATCAGCAACGAGTCAGGTCGCCTCACAAATTTGTGATGGCATCCGTGTTAACCTCTGCGCTGCTGGCAGGACATGGACCTGAGCTAACACACTCACACACACTCTCTCTCTCTCTCTCTCACACACACACACACGCAGATTGTATGTTTCCTTAACTAAATAACTCCACACACAAACCATTCATAACAATGCAGATGATTAAAGAAGCTGCTGGAGCTCCAGCAGGACCACTTCAGGGCCTCTGAGGTGGTCTCAGTGGTCTGCAACAAACACCTGAATATCAGCATCTTCTCATCAGATAAAATCAGGTCTGTGGTGTAAGTTCACATCTGTTCGGACGACCTCTTTATGTGCAGAAGTTTGGGAATCTGCCTTACAGCAATAAGTGAACTATTTATGAGCCCCCCCCCAAACACACACACACACTCACACACTCTCCCCTGTCTCCTTGATCTGTCTCCTTTGAAGCCCACCTCCCCAGATGTCATCCTTTGTGGCGGCACAGAGTAACTCGGCAAGGTCAGAGCAGAAATTAGTTTGGTGTTTGTCTCGAGCAGCTCTATCTGGAAAATCAGGCCAAACAGGTCTTCACTCTGTTTACACAGCAGCCTGCAGAGCAGTACTGTAACTGATACCGCTTCACTGTTATCTCATCTTATGCTGCAGATTCACTAAAAACTACGCGGAGATCTCAAAGTCGTAAACAGCACTTTCATTCAATCACACATTTGAAGGTCCAGTTTGTCAGATTTAGGGGCTCTATTTAGGCAATATAATATCCATAATTTGTGTATAATCACCAGACAATAAGAAGTTTTTGTTACATTACAACAATAGCCCAGAACGGACAAACTATCCTCTGAGGCCTTTTGCATTTTCCACACATAGTTTCTCCTTCACGCTTGGAACAGCAGGCCGAGTGGAGGGCGTTACACTGCTCGATGCTGCTAAATCTTTAGTTCCAGGAGCTCAAATGTGAAGATTTTCCACTTTTCTGACTGATTTATGTCAACGTAAATTGAACGACTTTTTGGTTTTGGGCTGGTGATTGGACAAAAGTGAATATTTTGATGACGTCAGCCTGGAAATTGGGAGATTTTATTGACCAGATGATTAAAAGAGAAAATGAGTGAGTGGTTGAGTGATCTGGAACAAATCTTCTAAAATCAAAGCGCATATGATTTTAGATCACAATATTGATATATGTAGTGATGTAGTACAACCTTTTATGGATGAAATAATGCGTTCAGTCTGATCTTGCTAATCCAATGAATTAAATACTAAACATTTATTCAATTAAAATGCAAGAATCCAGCAAATCAAGTTTTAAGTCTCAAGTTTCAGGTTTATTTATCCTATGCAGGTTAACACAGGGTCAACAATACAATGAAATATTTCTGTATTTTTCTTGCTGTTATATAATATACAACATGTTATGTAACTTTCTGAGCTACATGAAAGGAGAGACTCGGGAGTTGCTTGCTGATTATTAATTGACTTCTTGGACTCTTTGAAACTTTTCTGCACTAAAGCCCAGAAGGAGTTTAATCACTTATTAACAGAACTGAAAAAAAACTAAACTAAACTAAAGTCTGTGTGTTCCTATAGCTTCCCTGTTGATGGTGCAAGTGCTCTGCCGCTGTAATCAGGCTCATCTGTACAGTCAAAGTACTGATTGCGTCACAGAAACAACTATGTAGGATTCAAATTCCTGCACTGACAGCAGGTGTGTTCTCAACCTCTATTGAGCCTGCAGGATTTCTGCAGCTTTTCTCCTTTCATGCAGGTAGAGTTACTGTGTGGGTAACAAATTCCTAAGGTGTGTGCCTGGCTGTACAAAGGCCACTATGATGAGTGATAACTCAATGAATCGGCCTCCTGCAAGCTTTTCCCCTTTGGACTGGATCTGTAGTAAAGTTCACTAGCATTGTAACGATTCTAGTCATGGTTGCACTGCACATAATCAGTGAGCAGTAAGAGAGCACAGAGCGATTATGGAAGTCTGCTTTAGAGAATAGTTAAGTAAATTTCATGATGCCGGCTAAGCGAACAAGGAGACGGAGGGGTAAGCTCATTCAGTTATTTGGACAAAGTCAGAATCGGTTGCATTTCTAAAAATCTCGTTGGTGTATTTCAGAGAGGGTAGTTTTCATCATTATGGCCCTGATGTTGTTGCCATAATGGACTGCTGTTTGGCTCGGGGCCCTCTTATGAAAGGGGCTTTCAGCTCCTGCGCTCCTTTCAGAGAAATGTTTAGGCCACAGAGTGGGACTCCTGAGGTCGAGTTTAGAGGTCCCTGGAATTTGGTTGGGAGTAGATCTCACACAGTTTCTACTCTGTAGAGCCTGGCGGTGTTCCTGTAGTGTAGAGCGCCACAGACGGATAAGGTGGCATTAGTTTGTAGATGTGTTCAAGCAAACAGTTTTCTCTTTCTGCAAGCAACATCACATAATTCTGTATTTTGAGCTTGTAAAAATATTTCTAAATTTACCTGCAGTACTCTGCTCAAGATCCACCCACCTGTTTAGACTTGCCGTTCTGTTTATTCTTCGTTACATGTCTGTATTTGCCATATTTCTTTTGTGAAACACTTTGTGACATTGTGTTCTTGAAAGCCGCTTTTTAAATAAAGTTACTAACTTTGTTTGACTGAACTAAGGTTGCAACTAATGAATATTTTCCTGTTCGATGAATCCTCCCATTGTCTTCTTGATTAATCACCTAATTATTTGGTCGATTAAATGTCAGAAAACAGAGAAAAATGTACCTCCCAGAGTCTTCAGATATAGGTATACAGAGGTATAAAGAATTATACTGTAATGTAAGGCAAAGAAATAAAGCAAATTTGCACATTTAAGAAGTTGAAAACATCAAACATGTTTTGCTTGGAAATGGATTAATTTTCGGTTCTTCGACTAATCAGTAGATTGAGCAATCATTAGATCTTTAATCTGAGGTTGGGCTGTAACGGTTGTTTGAACAATGGTCCAAAAATCAAAGATTTTCAAATGTCAGAGATACAAAGCAGAGGAAAAAAAAAAATGACATGGGAGAAACTGGAATTTCAACATTATCGCTCGATAAATCACTTTTAATTGATTACCCAAATGGTTAGTGATTAATTTTCTGTCAGTGGACTAATCCTTTCGGCATTAATGTTTAACAAAAACCAGAACAGGGATTGTAACAGGGCGAGGCGTGGGGGTGTGTTCTATGTCAGCTACTCATTGTGTATTTCCTGAATTACCTGTTGGCACTGACTGGGCTTCCACGTTAACACCTGATATTTTCCAAACTTGTCATTGATTGTTTAACCCAGCATGCACTCACTTGTGTGCATTTAAAATAATTTAAGTATAGGCTGAATCGAATGTTCTGCCTGCCACTGGGACTAAATTTTATTTGATTTAGAGGCGGACTGTGTCTACATATGGAGAGTATGTGAGTAGGATTAACGAGTTTTCTTTTTATATCTAAATGTCATTGGTGCATGTTGAAGGCTGGTTCAGAGTAGTGTTGTTCACGTTTCTCTTCAGATAACTTGTGTTGTTCAAAGACTTTTTATTTTACCTCACTTTTCTTTTTCTTTTTCTTTTCGCATACCTTTTACTCATTTAAGTATATTACAAGGTTGAGGAACATTTATTAGACCTTTTTTTTGTTTGCTTAACAAACAAAGCTGGTGTAATAAATGTTTATTGCCAACTGAAATCATAAAACAGCTTGATCCTGCTTAATAAATGAACCTGTATAACCTGAATGGTGACTTGTATTTAAGGAAAATTACCATATTAAAGCACAACTGTGTTACTTTTGAGAAAAGGCATATCACATTCTTCCTTCTATAGCCTCTTCCTCTTTTTCACCAGTAGTTTTGGTTGTTTAATGTTAGCAAACTCTAGCTAGATATTCCTCTAGCACATACACTGACTCAGAGTTGTATTGTTTTAGGTTGCATTCCTTCATTCAAGCCTTGTGTAAGAAAAATGCTAATGGTAATGTTAATGCTATGCATTCAACAATAATCAAAACCATTCTTGCGTAACGGTGAATTCAATACTGATGAGTGCATCAACTTTATGAACGCAACAGGTACTCTACATACGTAGCAAAACCCAACCCACAATTTGCTTATCTTGTCCCTATTGTCTTCTATCTTACTCAAGCTGCAAGACCCAGTTGAACTGGTTTCACTGGGCTCAATCGACTGTAATGTCCACAATATGCTTGGGTGGATAAACAAACCCTTATGAGTGATTCCTGTGAACGCCTGCGTTCAAAGACAAACTTATTAAATTAAACGTGGTGCCATTTGCTCTCCTATCTAAACATCTCCATCATGTTTTTTTTTGGTAAAATAGTCAGTCTATAACAAAATGGTTTGATTATTCTAGACGAACTATGTAAACTATAAATGACGTACAGTATAAAATTCTTAATTTTGTCATATAAAGACATGCAATGATGATTGCTATTGTCCGATGCCAAGTCTCTATTTGATCTTATGATGTCGTGATGCACTGTACGGTAGTTAGGGACCATCATAATAGCTTGCATTAGGACTGGTTGTAACTACAGGACACTGCTCTCAAATATCCAGTCTCTTTTCAACCATCTATTTGAAATTCCACCCGGTGACTGTGTTTAGCATTGCTTGAAGTAACGTTATCGATACTCTGCTTGAGTACTACACTTAACAGATTCTTTGAGACTGAGATCAGCCCGCCAGAAGAATAATGGTAACAAATAGAAGGCCTGAAGTAAGGAAAGAGGACTGTTGTCCTCTTCCAGCTGAAAACACAAACCTCCTACAGAAATACTGCTCTGTTAGCTACCCTGTAGCTAAGGTTTTATGTGATGTGTGGGGTTAGCTCACCACCCCAAATCAGATTTTAATATAAAGCAACAAATAAATGTATTTTCACTGTGTCTTTAAAAGTGTAAATTCTTTGTAAAGAACCATATGTGACCTTTGCCTTTGGTGTTTATATGCTAACAGGAGTAGAAACTGTAATCCATCACTCGATTAACCATTCAGTCTGCAAATAACTGGCCCCAGATGAGGCCTTATCTTTTCTTTTTCCTTTTTTGTTTTGTACAAGTGGACTCACAGCCTGTTTATTTCTTCTTCAGGTCACTCCAGTCCTCCGTCCCCCATGCCTGCTCCCCCAGGCTTCACCCGACTGGAGCAGAATGAGCCTATGAACAATCTGCGTATCTCTGTAGGAGGTCTCCCTATGTTGGCTTCCATGGCCAACACCACTGACCCTCGTTTCCGCCTCAAGTGGAAGCCCATCGTGGTAGTGGCCTTCTCCCTGGCCTTGCTCCTGCTGCTCTTCATGCACTTGAGCTCAGACATGCGCTCACACTCCTACGGCTCGCACAGCTGGAGAGCCGGTCACAGTGACACCCAGCAATCTGATTTACGTTACAACAGCACCTACCCTCTCAGCCCGCCGGAGCGCACGGCGCAGGGCACCCGCTACCGCATTGGGGTCATCGCCGACCTGGACACAAACTCTCGTAGCGACAAGAAGCTGACGTGGTTCAGCTACATGCGGCGGGGGTACCTGATGGTGTCCCAAAGTGGTGACAAGGTGGCGGTTGAATGGGATGCGGAGAGGGTGCTGCTGGAAAGCCACCTGTCTGAGAAAGGCAGGGGTATGGAGCTTTCTGAGCTGGTGGTGTTCAATGGGAAACTCTACAGCGTTGATGACAGAACAGGTATCGTCTACCATATTGACGGGGACAAGGCTGTGCCCTGGGTCATCTTAACTGATGGAGATGGCAACGTTGCCAAAGGTAGGCATTAACCTGGTCTCATACGTGCTGTAATTCAATATTTTATTTCAGTACTTATTTTCTACCACTTTCTACTTGTACTCCTCTACATTTCAGAGAGAAATATTGTACTTTTTACAAAGTTTGCTTTAAATAACTGTTTGAGGCCAAATAAGTCCAAAAAATGAACTGCCTCATTGATCATCTCACCCCTCTTGTGACCCCTTCGATAGGGCCAGACCCCTACTTTCGGAACCACTTTACTAAACAGTTTAACAGTATATAAGGTGGTTGAAAGTAGGGTTTTGAAGCCAGGACTCTTGCTTGTAATGGAGTATTTTTCTATGTTTAATTGGTACTTTGTACTAAAGTACTTTCTCCTAACAGGGTTCAAAGCTGAGTGGCTTGCAGTTAAGGACAAGCGCCTGTACGTTGGTGGTCTGGGGAAAGAGTGGACCACCACTGAAGGCGTGTTCGTCAACAACAACCCAGAGTGGGTGAAAGTAGTGGGCTTCAGAGGGGATGTACAACATGAAAACTGGGTTCCCAAGTATACATCTCTGAAGTCTGCTGCTGGCATTGAGCCTCCAGGTGAGGATTTAAATCTTGTCTCTCTCATGATCCCCTCCGTTGCTTTCTTTCTTTGCTCTTTACTGAATTGCTCTGAATCTCTGCAGGGTATCTCATCCATGAGTCAGCAGTGTGGAGTGACACCCTGCAGCGCTGGTTTTTCCTCCCTCGCCGCGCAAGCAAGGACCGCTATGAAGAGACGGCGGATGAACGTCGCGGCACCAACCTCGTCCTTAGCTGCTCGCCAGATTTCAAAGACATTATCGTAAGCCGAGTGGGTCCTCTTAATCCCACTCACGGTTTCTCCTCTTTCAAGTTTATCCCCAACACAGACGACCAGATCATTCTGGCTCTCAAGTCGGAGGAAGACGCGGGAAAGATTGCTACGTACATCATGGCCTTCACACTTGACGGACGCATCCTTTTACCTGAAACCAAGATTGGGGATGTGAAATACGAGGGCTTGGAGTTCATATAGACTGAGTGACTCGCTCTTGAGGCCACTGCACTGTTGTTCTATTTTGTTTACAATCTTGTCACTGTTTAAAATAAGTGTACTCGCTGTTTCCTCATTGAGTTTGTCAAAGACACAACTCCAACCCTTCAAGGATCATATTCAATATAAATAGAACAACTATGGCCTGAGACTGTAAAATATGGTCCTGTTTTGGGTTTTGAGAAAGTGCCAGTCGAAATAGATAATGCCAGCATGTCTTGTGGTGGATCATCTCCTTCCAAGGCTAAATGTGGCCCTCAACAGCACTGTAGCCTTTCTTATAATGAATGTACAAAAAAATTTGATTTACCAAACTGTGATATATTTTTTTCCTAAGGCATACATTTTCATGCACATACTGTACACTCTCAAAAGGTCAAAGGGTTTTTTCCCCCTTTGCTCCATGTTGAACAACATCATTCTGTACACACCAAGCATTTTCTTTTCAGTGGCTTGTCTAAAAGTCTTTATTCTTCATAACTCAACATTATTTGAAGGACATTTCGATGAAAAATTAAATACATTGTATGTAATGTTTTTGGTGGGACGACCGAGTAAAACCTTGATTGCCATTTTTTCTGAGTCTTTCCATTTAATTCACATGTGGGTCTATTTGCAAAACGCTAGCTCAACAAAAATCTATGAGGGGCCGTTCAAGACAATATTCATTGTGGCCCTCTCACACACATATTCTCCTCTCACATACATATATTCTTACTCTCGCATACATATATTCTCCTCACACACACATATATTCTCCTTTCACAGACATACATTCTCACTCTCACATACATATATTCTCCTCACACACATATATTCTCACTCTCACATACATATATTCTCCTCACACACACATATATTCTCCTTTCACAGACATACATTCTCACTCTCACATACATATATTCTCCTCACACACATATATTCTCACTCTCACATACATATATTCTCCTCACACATATATATTCTCCTTGCACAGACATACATTCTCCTTTCACATACATATATTCTCTTCAGACATAAATATATGTATGTGAGAGTGAGAATATATGTATGTGAGAGTGAGAATATATGTAAATAAGAGATAAAATATATGTATGTGAGAATATATGTATGTAAGAGTGAGAATATATGTATGTGAGAGTGAGAATATATGTAAATAAGAGATAAAATATATGTATGTGAGAGTGAGAATATATATATATATATATGTGAGAGTGAGAATATATGTATGTGAGAGTGAGAATATATATATATGTGAAAGTGAGAATACATATATGTGAGAGTGAGAATATATATATGTGAGAGTGAGAATATATGTAAATAAGAGATAAAATATATGTATGTGAGAGTGAGAATATATGTAAATAAGAGATAAAATATATGTATGTAAGAGTGAGAATATATATACAGTATGTGAGAGTGAGAATATATGTAAATAATAGATAAAATATATGTATGTGAGAGTGAGAATATATGTATGTGAGAGTGAGAATATATGTAAATAAGAGATAAAATATATGTATGTGAGAGTGAGAATATATGTAAATAAGAGATAAGAGTCAGAATGAATAAAAATTAGACTTTGTCCTCAAACAAGTCTGAGATTGAACCAATCGAATCGCTGAAAGTTGTTACGCAATACCACCCCCATTGTCTGTCTTAAGTGTGAAATGAAACTTAAGGAAAGCTGCGAGACTGGAGAAGTGAAGCTGCACGTCTAATCACGCTGTTTTTAGCAGGACTTTAAAAGGAGTCAGATCAGGGTCACAGACTCCAAAAGAGAGAACCACATTGGAGGACGACAGCACTTTATAAACAGCAGGTAATGTCATTTCATCATATATGGATTTAGTAGTTTTGTCTTTTAAGTTTAAGTCACAGATTTAAAATTGATTCAGTTTGAATAGATATTTAAGTAATTTGCATTACAGCTTCATTAATACCTGTTTGAATGCAAACAAATGCTAAAGTGGTTCTTAATTTACCCTTAGAAAGAAAGAAAGAAAGAAAGAAATGTATTATTTATATGCAAAAACAATATTATATATATGTGCAATTCTACTGTAGTTGCTAATCTTTAATTGTAAAGTAGAATTAGCATATTTCCTTCCAGCATAATTACTTCCTCTTTTTTTGTCATTGTCTGTCTGTCTCAGAGTCCTACACTGGTGGTTGAAAATGCTCATACATCGAAACGTACGCACTTTGTGGCTTCTTCTGTTACTTCTCCATGTCACAGACAGTGCCTTCAACTTGAACCTGTTCAGTGAGTCATCTACTTAGTCATCTAATTTGTGTGAAAACTAAAAAATGCTGCTTAAAACTGCACTATATTTGATCTAAAACTGTAAAGTATGCTATGTCTATATCATGTGCTTTGAAAAATGCATTCTGACCTCGCTCCTTCAAAACAGACTGTAGGTTATCTGGATTATTTGTATAACCTTTCTGCTGCCATGGCTTTGGTTAATATCCTACGCCCGTGTTTGCATACAGAAGGAAAGCCTGAGCTGCGTGAAGGTGACGTGAGGCTTTTTGGATCCAAGAATGTTTCAGAGGGCCGTGTAGAAATCTACCATGAAGGGAAATGGGGAACTGTGTGTGACGACGGCTGGGACATGGCTGAGGCCCAGGTGGTGTGTCGTCAGCTCCACTTCCCCGGAGCCAAATCTGTTGTCACTGGGAAGGACTACGGAAAAGGTGCAGCTCTATTTGCATTTATCCACCACCAGAGGGCAGTGAAATGATTGTAATGAGTGAGGAGCTGTGATTTGAGCAACACAAATTCAGCCATCACAAGGGTCACAAGTAACAAATGTATTCCCTTTCATTTGACCTCATAGCGTCTGGACCTATTTGGCTGGATGATATCCAATGTAAAGGCACAGAGAGCCATCTGTCTTCTTGTGATTTCAAAAGCTGGGGAGTAACTGACTGCTCCCACAAAGAGGATGTTGGAGTTATCTGTGAAACAGGTGGTACGTATCTAAACTCTTACAAGGCAAAGGCTCCCTTTATAAAGAACACATGATGACATCTGATCCAGTAAAAATAAAGCAGATCCTGTGTTATCGCTGCTTATTACTCTCCGTGCTCATTTCCCATCAAATATTCATCCCATTGATTTGTGATTCCAGATACGAACTTCGATGATTCTACACACTTTCTGGATCAAAGCATCAGCCTCTCCGATGACCTTGGCAAAATCTTTGACAGTGGAATTGGCTGTGACTTCTCGATCTTAGTCCAAAGTGAGACTGGAAACAGAAAGGAGGATGGGACCCTGGAGGTGGCTGAGACAGCAATTTGTGCGCACAAATTAATCCTCTCACAATTCCCACTCTTCAACGCTTCAACGGTCAGTAACATCACGGTCAGCCTCAGCCAGTCCTGCCAACTGCACTTCACCACCTTCATCAGGTATACTGAAACTACTGTGTTGATATAAGATACCAGATGCATATTAATGTCATCTGGGTGTTGTATGATCACTGAAAATCAAAATAATATTCTACAATCTGTTTCTCAAGGTACATTTACACCCGCAAGATGGACGTGACCTTCTCCTCTGTGCAGTGCCTCCACTGGATGGCTTCAAAGTTTGGGGTGAAGCAGCTGATGGAGGACGCAGGCCGGCTGTTCTCCGAAGTCATCCCAGAGGACAATTCATTTCGCACCCAAGTGTCCCTTTACAAATATGCAGAGGAGACTGGCGACTTGGTCCTCCAGGAGAACTGTTGTCAGTATCTGGCCTGGAACTTCCAAAATCTGACCACGTCCCCTGCTTGGACCAGCATCTCCGTTGAGCTCCTTGCAGCCCTTCTAACCCGCTCAGACATGATTGTGCCAGATGAATATTTTCTGCTTCAGGTGGTGGAGAGCTGGATCACAGAGAAGGGAAACTCAACCAGTTTGGAAACCCAGGTCGACCTGTTGAGTCGCATTCGTTTCCCGATGATCCCGGCTGAGAAACTGTATCAACTGGAGTCCAAATCTTCTCTCTGCAGCACTCATAAAAATATGTATCGTGAAAACATGTTGAAAGCGTATCAGTTTAATGTTCTGGTCTTCAGCAATCTGTCAAACCCAAACTTCAACAAAAACGATGATGATTACCAGCCCAGGATCTACACCACTGAGCCATGGAGCACTACTATTGACCCTTCAAAGAAAACCTCATCATATCCAGTCCGGAACCACTATCAGAATTCAGGCTACTACGACTACAACAGAGGGGTATATTATGCTAACACAGCCGTGTCGTTCAGCACCCCTGTCCACAGCAGCCTGATCTTTAAGAACAACAAGATTGACTGGGAGGCAAATGTCTTCATGACCAATTATGAATGCTCAGTCCGAGGTCTGCGTTGTGAGTCGTTCCCTATGGCAAGGCTGGTTCCCCAATCCCGCGTCACACATGAGAGCAACATCCTCTTTCGTAACCGTCTTCTGCTGATGTGCCAAGGCAAGTACGTCTGTCAGGTTCAGGACTTCAAGGTCAACCTGGCTTACATCGCTGTGAATGGAACCCAGGGTGCTGCGTATCCCTGCCCTAATGACCAGTACACCTACCAATTTGTAGTGAGACCAGAGTATGTCTGATCCAGTAGCAAGGTTGGGCTGAATTTCTTACATCTGATTAATCTGCTAATTATTCAATACAATACAATGAAATCTCAGTATTATCCAAGTGATTTTCATTCATCTCTGTTGATTAGCCACAGATCTGTCATCTGGCTGTGCTTTAATTAATATCAAGTATTCTTTTCTTTTTCTTTTTTTTTTTAAATGGCAAATAAATAAAATGATTTCTAGATCATCACTCACTGTGTGTGTGTCTGCACTTTGTCTTTCAAAAGACTTTTCACTCACAAAAGCAATAGGAAATATAAATCTGAGACATAAAATGACAAACAGGTGCGAGTTAAAGTAATCATAGGACTGATTTATAGCCCATTCACCTGGACATACGCAGAATGTTTCAGTTCTGGGAGGGCCAAGTGAAAGCTGTCCCTTGAGGGCAATCTAGATCTGCTCTCACTGTGGCGTCAGCCATTTTGCTGCTGTCCAGTTTACTGAAGGAGAGTTTATATACAGTACATATATCATTACTATGAGCAGTGAAATGAATGGTCTGTCAGGGAGCAATATTTTATTGTATTTGCACAGGAGAAAAAAAGGAAATAAAATGCCTTACAGCTAAGTGTCAGAACATGGAGTATTCTGCTAAATGTCACTGAAAATGGAACATTGAATGGATAGTTTGACATTTTGGGAGGTACACTTATATTTCTGGAATTGAATTAGCTACTCTATATCACTCTCTATAAGGCTACATTCAGCAGCCAATTAGCTAGATAAGGACAAAGACTGGAAACAAGGGAAGCAGCTAGCCATGGCTCTTAAAATGCTCATTATTTAGCACACTATATTTAATTTAATCCATACAACAAACAAACAAAAAGGATTATGCTGAGGATTATTTTTTGGCTGTTACCAGTAACTTACTAAAATCTCCACTGGTTTCCTGGCAACTGGTTCCAGCCAGGAAATAATTGTACGGATTAAATAAACGAGATATAATGTGTTAGTCACCTGTAGATGTGCTGGTAGGCAGGTTTTGTTACCTTCAGACAGTGCCATGCAGACTAGCTGTTTCTTTTTCTTGTCTTTGTGCTGAGCAAAGCTGTAGTTTTATACTTAACAGGCAAATATGAGTATGGGTGGTATTAATCTTCTTATTTAACTGTCCACCAGAAAGTGAACAAGCGTATTTCACAAAATGGTATCTGCCCCTGACCTCATGCTCTAGAGCCTCTATCTGTATGTTCTTGATGCAGTGTTCAGATTTCCTCACCAGAATGAAAACTTCAAACATGGCTTTAATCAGCATCATCAGATAAGATACTGGTTTGTGTTTACAGGGGTCTGAAAAACAATAACACTTTCCTCCTCATGAATCATGGATTTTTCCCAAGCTGTTGCGTTTTCACCCCACTCCAGACTGTCTGCAAGTCTTCCCGCATTTCTGTCTCACACAACTGACGCGCTTTGACAACATGCAGGCCTGCATGCCTGGACGAGTGGGATAAACAGCCACATACAGTGACTCATGGTTTTCTGAGAAGCATGATTACCTGTAGTTGCAAAAATCTATGACATGATAAAAGATAATTGATTAGTTGCAATGATTACATGATCACTGTATATTTAAAGATGACTCCTCCATGCACTCATAGTTCAATATTGTACAAACTCTTAGCAATGGTTTAGTAAGACACAGGAGAGAGTGATTTATAGTAAATGTGATTCATTCAAAGGTAATCGTGTGCCAGGCTATGTACAAAATATAATATATAGGGAAAATTCAGAAAATCATATGGTTGACTTGTTGAGTAATATCTAACATAATTTCATTGTGTCATTTTACCCATGAAATAACTGACCCCACAGGTCATGGCATGCAGTGTTTTGAAATTCTATTTAGTGGTTTTTATGAACAATGATTTAGGTAATACCATTTAACCCCTTGAACTCTAGTTCCCTTCCAAAATTTCCCAAGGTTGTGATAACGAATACACACAACAAAACACACTTCAATTGTCAGGCATTACAAGACAAGATTACAAGAATCTGCATGGCTTATAGCGTCATATGTCGTACGATGCCAGGGTCAGTTAGTGTTCATGAGTGGAGGAAGTTGGATTTACGTCTTACATAGTGAAAAAATCCAAAGCAAAGACGTCACATTTCCCAGCTGCGGAGTAAAATGGAAAATGTTATGACGTAATTTCAGTGGTAAGCAGGATCTAAAAGCTGCACTGAAATATTTCCATATCAACAATTGATCAAATTGCTACATGTAATGAGAAAGGAATGCAGTTCACCTCTAATTCAAAAAGCATTTTAGCATCTCTCAGCTTATTGTTTTGATTTCCAGTCCTAGAACTTTGTTGTTTTGATTCACTTTCACCAGTCTCATTAGCCTTCATGACCTTTCAGCCAGAGTGGGCACCACTGATAAACCCACTTTACGCTGCCTTCTTCAAAGTTAGCAACTAGCTGGTGAACATAGTGGAGCGTTTAGCAGCTAAAGAGTCAGATATTTCTTTCTGGGGTTGGTGGAGAGCAAAACAGAGACCACTATGTAGGATTTAGTGATCACATCAACACAACCATCGCCTTACCCTGTCTTTTCTAGCCTGAAGGAGAAACTGTGGTGGCCATAAAACTTGAAAGGCCCTATCTAGATTTAGCATTTAGTTTATCTGTTTCGGGCTGCTGTAGAAACCTGGCGTATTTCATGGAACAGGATTGCGTCTGTAGATATAAATATATATAATAGATATAAAATTCTGAGGTAACATAAACATAATGATTCTTATTTCCAGGTGATTATACTCTAATGAAAATATAGTTATGCATATAATGTTCCATTTCTGCCATAAAAGAGGGCCCTAAATCTTACACACTCGACCTTTAAAGGAGAGTGAATACTGGACTTGAAATATGTTAATATGCTCAGTGTCTAAATGTGTAAATAGCTAACACATTCACCTGAAATGTGTCATTGTTGTCTCCCAACCACGCCCCAAAACAACAACAACAACAAAAATTGATCAATGCTGCTTTAATTACAATTAAAAATAAAGTTATTCTGGCTTCACAACAATCTTTATAGTAAGCATATAGTAGATGCACTAAAGGGGCTGAAGAGGTTAAACACCTCATCACACATTGCTCATTCCAAGGGCTGCCCCCGACATCCTTGTAATGGACTATTAGAATTGTAGTGGTCTAGGGGAAATGAATGTACAATAATTGACTTGTTTACTCGTCTGTTGCGTAAGAGTGAAAGTTCCTGGTTGCTAGTTACTCAGATTGGAAACAATTCTCCTGAAACCCAGTCATGACAACACTATTAATGTGGTGACTGTTATACCATACTAGTTCTGTTACTGTTCAAATCACTTGACTCTAGGGTGGTGATGTGATTGTAATGTCTTTTTTAAATCTTCCAGACAGATGTTTTCCTCCTGTCCTTGAGGTAAATTCGCTGATTCATTGTGTCTTATTGTCACCAGTAAAATGTGAATAGCTTTTCTGATGAATTTAAAACGATGGGAATTACCCCTGGGCCGTGGCTGGATCGTATCAAAACAAAGATGGTAGAAGAGGAGGGGGTGGATGTGCAACAGGGGATGGATGGTCGAAAAGCTCCGTGGTGGTCAGGTCATGTGGGATGTGTGAGGCACTGGGGCAGAGGGGGTGGGAGTGAGAGGATGTGGGTCACTGCCACAGCACCCACCAGTTCCCGCAATGAGACCCTCTTTTTCTGTCTTGCCGGGCACTTCCTTTCGAGAGTATTCCTGGCCTTGCAAGTCTGTAATTTAGGGGATGGAGGTTCAGGCCATTCCTAAGCCCCTTTTGGCGTTTGTAGTAGGTAATGTACACAGGGGGCTGCTTACATTGCACTTCTTTGACAAATCCACCCTCTTTCAACAAATTAAAACCAAATGTTGATACAATAATCCAGATCGTAACTGCCGAGTAAAACCCCATTCTAAAGGGAGAGTTGCAGTGTGGGAAATAGCTCAGAATGGTCATGCTGTGAGGTCATTTGAAATATGCCCAGGAGCCGGGGACACGGCTGCGATCTGAGCATAGCCCACCACATCAGTCAGCATCTCAGTGCAAAGGATGTTTGGACAGAGGGCGGCAGGCTTTGCCCAGAAGAAGGCGTCTGCTGTTCTTCTCATGTTAAACTGTGGAAAGAGAGAAGCCTATTTCTGCTCATCTGGTCTTGGATGTGTCACTTCCTTTCATCCACACCCAATATTTGTGTTGTTTTTCGTGTTACGTCTCTTGTGTCTGGTAACTTCCACCCAGCTTACGAGTCATACTGACTTGCAAAATTTCTTTTTTTTCCCGAACAATTTGGGAATTTTCCTTATCTAACTGATGGTATTCAAACTCCACAACTAAAGGCAAAGATAAGGTTCAATGAAATTTCCCTTCGGAAAAAAAGCGCAAGGGACGTTAGTCATTACAAAAATGACATTAAATTGGTTGTCCCATTTTCCTCTCTGCTCTCTCTCCCTGCCTGTTTTTACACAGACATCAAGTAGCAGAGACCTGTGGAAAAGCAACCAGGCAAAAATGCTAAACTATGGAAAAGAGTGGAAATATTTGCCAGAGTAGCCAGAAGGCCGACAGTCGGTGGCCAAATATGATGTCAGGGAGCGAGGCAGCCACAGAAGATACAGTCCCCTCTCTCTCTCTCTTTTCAGTCCTCTTCATTATTCATCGTCAACTCTAATCATAAAACACACCATGCCCTCAGTGTGATCTCCCGTTTCTAAGCCAGAATCAACACGGGAGGCCACAAACCCAAAACTCTTGAGATCCTCAGTTTCCCAGTGGTGAACCCTCCAACAAAAGAGCTTCTATTTTTGTGCATGCGTAAGGGATGAGCAACAACAAAAAAATTTGACTATAGCATAGTGTTTCTTTTACAGTAGGGCGGAGGGGTTTGGGTAGCTTATTGTACACTGGAGAAATCGCTCGCCAGATTGAAAGTTTAAGAGGATGATGTCACTTTTTTGACTCTGCCACGCCTACTCGTCCTGATTCAAAACCACAGATCTCTGCACCGTGGGCTGACGCTTACTCAAGACCCACTTAAGTATTTTCCCATGTCTGAATTATCATTAGCATAAATGTTTAAAGCAGCTATATTTGATATGTATATAATAACAATGAATGAAATGATAATGTGAAAGATTTCAGCGAGTAAGCTCTGAAAATCCACGCTACACGACCAGCTCAGCACCAAAACACCAAAAAGATATTTCCCTCAGGAGTTGGTAGAGACCAAAAACAGAGCTTAAAGAGAGTGAATATAGGACTTAGATTCATCAGCTGACCAGAAGCAGAACTTCAAATGTTGCTCCATAACGTTCATAGGCATCTGTTTTCTAACAAGTTCGCTATATCATCTTAAAAGTGGATAATATGTTAATATTGTGTTCACAGCTTGGATTTTGCTTCCATCTAGTGGCCAAAAAATCTGTTATTTAAGGCGTTATGCTCCAAAACAGCAACACAGCAAAACTGTGTGAAAACTGTACAACCTGTTGTGATATACAGGTATTATAAGATGCTGTAAGACTACTGTTAATGTTACCGCTAATTCAGGATGGATATCGGAGTCAGTCCAGAGCAGTACACCCTCACAGCAACTAATCAAACTTCCATTAAATGTATATTTGGACATTTTCTGAAATGTTTATTTGCTGACGGACGGTTTCTGACGGAGCGTTAGATGAGAAGATTGATATCTTTCTGTCATACTTGTATGCTAATACAGTTAGCTATTTCTTGCCTTCGAATAGTTGCCAGGCCATCAGTGGCAGGTTTGGTCCTAACCAAGAGGATAGTCTAATGTATAACTCTGTTGTCATTTTTACATTGATTTTAAACAAACAAGATAGTGAGCTTTAGAGGCGCTGGTTGGCATATTTTGTTACCTTTGGACAGAGTTAGACCAGGGATAAGCTAAGCTAACTGTTCAGGTACATTGTTTTAATCTTCTAATCTTTTCTGCAAGAAAACAAACAAGCATATTCTCTTGAAATGTCCATATATTGCTTTAAATGTACTGTGGCTTCCAGAATTAATGTAAATCATATTGATTGTAGTGACCCCCTGACCTCTCCTTTGGCTCCATCATCAAGCCAAACTTTCCACACACACTCAAAGAAAATCTAAATGTGTAACAGCTTTCCATTCATTAAACGGACCACATCCATGCTCCCCATAGGATCCATTACAGGACTAATATGGTAATTTTCCTTTAACACGCTGGAATAGCAACAACCACAAAATTGTTGTCCGATGATTTTGTGACACCCAAAAATACTCACAAAGATAGTTAGATGATTAAATTCCTCCAACATAATGACACAGCATTATCAAGCATTGTTTCTTCTTTGTTGTTTTGATATTAATTCTTTATAAATAAACTTAATTTAACTGTAAATTCTGTTATTCTAGGGGGGGATTCAAGATTAAGATTTGTGGGAAGAAATGTGAAGGTAAAAGTTGAGGTTATGGTTTATTGAGAAATAAAAAACAAAACTTGCATGTGTGCGTGCGTGCGTGTGGTTGCTGGTGACTTAACATGTGTCACCTCATTGTTAATTGCGTAACTGTGACAGAAGGTGACGGGGGACTACTGGTGAAACTTTGGGAGCCCCTGACCTCCATAGATGAGATGTGCCTGTTTCTGTGCTCACTGGCTGAGACCACAGCGGGGGGAGGAGTCTGGCTGCAGTAATAAAAACTGCTCCTGACTGTAGCGGAAAACAGATTTTGTAGGAGACTCTGTGCCTGAGTGCAGTCAGGAATGAACTCCCCCTCTCGCATTGTGCATCTCTTACTTTGACAAGTGGGTCATCTTGGAGGACATTTTTTGGTTCATTTCCTTTAGACGGCTTGCTTTAGGACTGCTCAGCTCCCTTCCTTCACATTTCTCCCCTCCCACACACACCTCTTTAGATTCAACAGAGAAGTTTTCTAAGATGACTTGGACGGCGAACAGTTGTTTTGTCACTCTGGCCATCCTGTTTCTTTGGCGAGTGGAAGAAATAGCCGAAGCCTGCAGCTGCTCCCCGGCGCATCCTCAGCAGGCGTTTTGCAACTCAGACGTCGGTAAGTTGACTCACTCACTGAAATGATTGGATAAAAGTTGTTTGTTTGAATATGTGATCGAGTAAGTGTAAATGCTGAGAGTGAAATCTTGCCCAGCTCTTATGTTTACAATTACAGGGGGAGGAGGATGGAATTTTTTTGTCTCTCAATCTTTCTTTCCACTTCCCTCCTCTCCTCTCTCTTTTTTCTCTTTCCCTCTAATCATCTGTTCATATTCTTGAGTCTAGATAGTGACACAAATATACTTTCTGTACTTTATGGCATTTATGTATTGTGTAGCCGACTTTTTTTGCCCTGCAGTTTTATACGGGCAGAAAATATAAAATATGTTTTTTACAAGATTGCAAGTACAACTTTTCCTTTCATACCCAGGCATCCAAGCAACAAGTATTTTTTTTGCCACATCACTGCCTGTTATGCATGAGACTATTAGACTTTTTCATACCTCTTCAACTATCATCTGTATAGTGTTTGTTTCACAAGAAAACAGCATAGTAGTAATGCAAAGAATCATCCCCCCCCCCAAAAAAAGAAAAAAAAAAATCATACCATGCTCAACGCCGTGGTTGAGAGGTTTATGGTGCACTTCCTTAATGACTACTAACTGGCAATTTAATTTACTCCTTCTCAAAGGCCATGCAGATAGTTGCCCTCTCATTTTACCTATTACAAACCACTGCTTGTTGCTGCAGTCAACATAGGGCCTTAAGCTAACGAGAGTCTCAACAGTGACCAGCTTGTGCAGCTATTTAAATTGGGGTTTGCTGAGGGCCTTTTTTCTTGGTTGTGAGCTGGCAGAGTGTGTGGTATGTATACAGAAGTTGACTTATTCAAAGGTTTCTCTTTACCATTGGATTCCATGGCTCTGGAGGGTGAAGAAACCACATTATCCTGCTGGAGAGTTTACTGTAAAGGGAAGTCTAATTTTTTTTTTTTTTTTCCAACAGTTGCTTTTAACCTTTTTTTTTAACATCATTTGAAAGCTTACACTTCTCAAATGCAGCTAGGGAGCTAATGTAAGACACTTAGAGTTAAGGAAATCTATTACATAATGTGGACTTTAATTTGGGTCTAGTTACAAATACTACAGTATGAAAGGGTAAAGGGTATCACAGGCCACTGCTACTTCTACTACCACTAATAATAATAATAATCTTAAAAATGACAAAAAGTCAATTGTTCTAATATGTTTACCTTTATAATGTAACTTAGACTTGATGATATATGATACATTTAAATAGTAACTACACTAGAGATAAAATACAACTTTCTTTTATTTTGACACAATTAAACAGTTTCTAACCATTTTAACATGACAATGACGTTACTTTTTACATTTTTACTGCCATTTTGTACTTTTTCCGTTTCACTCCTTGGTATGAAGATGAGCTAATAATTGCAGCCTTTCAGTTATTTGGCCAGGTGGAGGTTGTTGTTTTAAACCTTGACTAAGGTGTTGATAGTCATCCGAGTTCCCAGACTGATTCATTTCATCACAGTCTCTCTAAGGTCAGGTCCTAACATGACCGTAATCCACCCCCCCACCCCATTTAGTCCTGCTTCAGCACCATGGATAGACCCTCCTACTAACTAAAACCACCATTTTGTCAAGGAGCCTTGACAGCCAAAACGTCTTGGATTCTCCCTCCATAACTGTTCCAAATCATTTCTGAGAGTAACAGTAGTTCAAGAAGAATATCACACATTAAACGAGTTCATGCAGTTTGCAAGTTTGTGAACTTGCACAGCTCTTTTCTAAAGTTCAGAGAGAAAATGTGTTAATTTGTGATGTTACTGGCATGTGAAGCTGCTACATAGAAAATGAATGGGTGGTGCGAAGTGATGAGACGTTCAAAATGAATGTCATTATCTACCACTGATAGCTCTGCATTTACACCATAGCCTTTTCCCTTAGTTTAGTTGAGTCATCTTTATTTTAGTTTCCTTTGAATTGTAGGTGATTGCCACAATTATTTGGATTAAATGAAGTATTAATATGTAGAAAATAATGTGCATGCTATTCCCATGTGTTAACAGCACAGTAAGACAGTGCCTTGAGGAACCCCTACTTAGCGTCAGACAGTTTACTGAAGTGAAAGTATTACTTAAGGTGCACAGACGTAGAGTCAGTTAGAGTGTCTGGAGCCGACGGAAAATTACTCAAGAACAGGAGTTTGCAAACTTCAGTTTTAGTGTCTCAAGTGAAACTCAATTTCTCGAGAACAGGGAGTAGCTTGGAAACTTAAGTTGTCACTGGGCCTCTTGCAACATCAGTTTTAAGGATGATGCGTTGTACTTAATGTAGCATTTTGTTTGTGGGAGGCAAAGTTGCGAAGAATAGAAGTGAAAGACTACTAGTCTGGCTTATTTCTCCCTCCGTCCTAGTAAACAGAACAAAATACCACGTCAGCTATAGTTGTAAACATGTAGCTCCACTCATCTTGTCAAAACAGAGAGAACAGGAACAAAAAAAAACAAAAAACTTTCCTCATAAATTGAAATCCATCCCTTGAGCCTTTGGCTGAGGCCGAGGAATGCTGGGCAGTCATATGTTGTGCTCATTATGTATTTGCAGTTTATTTTACAATTCTTAGTGAATATAGAGAGGACCTGTGCCACTTTAGTAAAGAAGGAAAGTGAGTCATCCTGAAAAAAAGCTGTCTTTAACCTGACTTCCGGTATAAACACAGCCCCACGCTGCAAGCTGTGTAAACAGAGCTGACATTAAAAGCAGATTGAATGTGTGCATGCTCTCTCTCAAGCACTAGCAGTTATAATACATCGATCTGGCAGGTTTCTTTTTAATTTTATACAGAGAAACTCACCTTTTAAAATACTCCATGTGAACATACAAGCATCATCAGGTGCAATCCTCAAATATTAAAATGAGGTGCCAGGAAAAACAAGCCACTAGCACATTTTGACACTGATGGAAGGTTTTCACGGCATGAAATTTCACCTTTTTAAACGTAAACAAATTAATAACGATGGATCAGATCCATGTATCTTTTTCGGAGAGGATCAGCTGTGAGGAGTCCGTTTGAATTTGTACTTTAGCTTTAATCGTTCAAAGGTTGACCACTTTGTGGCTTCTCAGAGAGCAAAATGGATGTACAGGCCCTGCAATTACATGACATGCATTTGCTTTCTTCTCTTTTTCTCTTTTGTTTTTTTCAAAGCACACCATGACCACAATACTACATACGAAATGATGCGTTTATTGTTTGAGTAACCAGAAAATGAGATGGTTCCTTTAATACCCAGTTTTCTTAAACTTATGACTTTTAAAGGGCTTGGTCAGCCTCTTCCAGTAAACACCATCACGTCCTGTGAGAATTAGACACGCACTGTTTATCAGTACAGTATTGTTATTAGTGCTTTAGTGCAAAAGGGCATGGCAAATAAAGAGCTTGTTTTGGATTTTATTATCTTTTGCTAGTTACATTAACAGCTTGAATTAATTTCTTCTTATAATTCATTACTTTAGAATGTTAAATGCATCTTGAAGAGCTACTCGTAACCCACACAAAGCTGTTTTAAAACCCAAGTGTTCAGATTATATATATCACTCACATAAACCCTCAAATTTCAGTGTTTTTTTTTTTTTTGGTTGTTTTGTTTGTTTTTTGCATACTGTGCATATTTTCACCTGCCCTACTTTACACTAGAGAAGAAGAAGAAGAAGCAGAAATCATCTGCGTGTGATTCTGCACACTCAGGCGAAGGGGATTACCACTAATCCACTTTGTAGCCGGAGAAGTTTGAGAGTTTCTCAGCGCTAGTCGCTCTGTGTGTTTCAGTGTGTTTTGAAGGAGTTTATGATCCTCCTCCGCTGTAGTTTGTCACTTTAAATGGTTTGTCAGCATATCTGCTGCCTCGCGGCAGCTCTGCAGAAAAAAAGCACACAGCTTGCACAACTCGGTATTTTGAACATTTTCCTGGCTGCAAACTTAAATCTTCCTCCCCTCTCTGTTGTGCTCTCCATCTCCTTTCTCCCTCCCTGTCAACTTGTATGTTTGTAGCAGTACTGCTTTGAAGGGTTGTCTCCTCCCTGCACACACAGGACTCTGTTCCTGTTTGTTCCCTCTTCTCGGAGAATGCAACCATCCTCAACACTCCCATCACTCTCTCCATCTGTGCACACGCTCTCCTTTTTCCCCCCATTTTTTCTTTCTATTTTTTTTTCTTTCAAGGGTCGACTCTTTAGACCCTTAAAAGGAGATGTTCTCTAAGCCTCTATTGTCATCGAATTAGGGCACATATGGCTCGCAGCTTCATACCTTCATATAAAAAGCAAATGAAAAGGCTTGATCTTATTTGGTAACAAAGCAGGCTAGTGACGGTCTGAGGAAGTCAGTAGCTGCCACCTTGGGAAAGCAAGGATTGAACTGGGACTTCAGAGGGAACATCTGGTTAACATTAGCTCTGTTGCTAGTCTCCTCCACTTAAAAAGCTTGATTTTTGAATGCGATTTTGTAAACCTTTTTTCAGCGCAGTAGTCATGTGAATGTGCGGCAGTGATACCCGTAATCCACAGGTATGTAGCTACGGCTGCTATATGATCAGTGCAACACTGCGCTTCAACGTTTTGATTCACACGACAGAAGCAGTGTTTGTGAAACCAGTGAGTCATATTTTTTTGTTGAATACTCAGTATTTGAGCTCAAAGGCTCATCCGTATGGCTCTGATAATATTTTTCCACTTGAACTGTTATATTTTTTTCCCCCCCTCGTCCAAACCCATTCTGAATCTGGAAGCTGTGACTCCAGAGCGCAAGCGAGAAAGAGAGAGAGAGAGAGAGAAGGAGGGGGAAAGGCTGCACGCGAAAGAGAGGTTGATTTGCATGTCAGCACCTCTATCCAGACAGCGAGGCAGGCCGGCAGAGAGGCCTTGGGGGCGAGGGGAGCATTCTAGTTCAGCTTTTCAAAGATTTGCTGACTAGCTTCCTCCTGTTTCGGCCCAGGAGCCTGTGGAGCAGGCAGCACACATTCCTCCCTTCCCTTTTCCCTCTGATTGCAGCTGATGAAACACTCATGTGCCTCTGTCTTCCCAGCACCTGGCACATGCAAACTCCTCAGATCCAAGCCACAGCAATGTGTTGTGGCCAACTCCAGCATGCCAAACATAGGCAGGGCTCAGATCAGATGCAGACGGACCTACATCTAGCGCAGTTTTAACATGACAATAGTGTTTTCGCTTTGTCTGGAAATACAATGATCATCAAATGTGGGGGTTGTTTTTGTTGTTTCTTTCCAGTTATCAGGGCAAAGTTAGTCGGAGAGCATGAGGTCGACGTTGGCAACGACATCTATGGAAACCCCATCAAACGGATCAAGTATGACATCAAACAAATCAAGGTATGTAAGGACAAAGCTATCATTTTAATAATGGGGTATAAACTTTATTCCAACATAAATCTGAATATTCTTTTCTCTGTTTTGAACTCAGATGTTCAAAGGTCCCAACCAGGATATTGATGCCATCTACACTGCTCCCTCCTCTGCAGTGTGTGGAGTGACTCTGGAGACAAGCGGCAAGGAGTATCTTGTCACAGGTATAACTTTATATGCTTCCTAAAATATAACAAACGTTATGTCTTGGTAGAACTTCACATCAGCTTTCATGTCATCTCACTGCATCTAATGCGCTCTCCTTCCACTACAGGCAAACTTGAGACTGACGGGACGATGCATGTCACACTGTGTGACTTCATTGAGCCCTGGGAGGCCACGAGTGCCACCCAGAAGAAGAGCCTGACTCAGCGCTATGAAATGGGCTGTGATTGCAAGGTAAATCTGCAGGATATTCAGTAGTAAAAATAGAATTACCACAAACTAAAATAATCTGAAAAGATGCATTGCCCGTTCCTGATCTTGGTCTGTTTTTTTTTCTTGTCCTCAGATCACTCGCTGCACCTCCATCCCCTGCATGATCAGCAGCCCAACGGAGTGCCTGTGGACCGACTGGGTGATCGAGAAGACGGTCAGCGGAGAGCAGGCCAAACACTTTGCTTGTATCAAGAGAAGTGATGACTCTTGTGCCTGGTACAGAGGGTCAGCACCGCCCAAAAAGGATTTCCTGGACATCGAAGACCCTTAACTCTCCACTGTCCAACAGTCTGAGGATGTCTGCAGTTGAGATATACTAAGACATAAATACTAAAAACACAAAAAGTCAAATTGTTATTTTGTTTTTGTTTTTGTTTGTTTTTTTATTAAGAGAGCCACGCGGCATGTGCTCTGTGGTGAGGTTGAAAAAAGTGAAATTGCTACGTTTTTATTTGCAGGACTCATTATGTTTTGTTTTTTAATCAACAGTCTTATGAATTCAGCACTTTCAGACACTTAATTCCAAAGCACTTCCTCATAAACCACTTCTCCCTCAGCTGAAATAAAGGGACGATCATCACAATTCAGTATTACTGTTCATAGCAATTTCTTTTTGTTCTTGCGCTATTCGTTTCTGACTTCCTTTTTTTTTTTAACCAAAGGCATTCTTTAGAGTGAACTATAATTCTGTAATGCAACACATACGCACCTATAACTCAAAGTGTAAGAATTCTGTGAATCTGTGTTCATAAATAACATTAGCTGGCAATCGGCACCCTGATTTGTGACAGCAGAGCTATCACAACCTCTTGCCCGTCCTGCTTCAGATTCTTTTTTTGTGCCGAGTATGCAAAACTTTTCCCCTCTGTCCTTTTGGTTTTTTAAAGGTGTGGCAAACCTGCTTCTATTTTTTTTTTTTTTTTTTTTTTTTTATACGAGGAAGCAAAATCAGTGCTTTTGCTTTAAATAATCCTGAATAGACAAGAATGCACTTTGAACACAATTTTCACAGCAGTCATGTTGTCTCTTATGGAAAAAAAAAAAATGGCTGAAAAAGAGGATTGAATCCTCCATTTTGTATTTTGTATTTTTTTATATTACAGCTCTTCTCTTTGTAATGCTTTAGTGTAAGAGCATATTTTATTTAAGGAGGTTTTATGATTCAGCATATTCTATTGAGGAAAAAAAATGCCCACATTTTGATACTTTTTATCACAAAATGACACCATTGGTATTGTATAAAGAGAAGACCAAATACTTTAAGAGTATAAGCAGAACACACACATTTTTTTTATGTGCATTAAAGGCTTTGATATGATCATAAAAGTGTTGAACAAATGTCATGTGACTTTAATAATTAATATGAAAGTGTAAAAAGATTCTTCATTTGAACCTGTAGTCAAGTATGATGTCTTGTGCTGGTTTCACATGAGACGTTTGAGATGATTTTGCATGCATGTCCAACTGAAACAATACTGTACATTTGACTATTATATTAAATGCCAAACCGTGTTTTAATGCTTTGCACTGTGTTATTTTCACATGTGTGCAGACTGATGAGCGTTCTCAGCCTATAAAATATGCGGATTTAATCACTTCAAAATAGCCAAGAGTATGCCAAAGTTACGAGGATGCATCATCTGCTAATGATAAATGTTGGGCCAAGTCACTTTGATGACTGGAGCAGAAACATAACTATTAATCCAGACTTCACTTTTTTTCAAGAAAGGCACACAGCAGGAAACAGAAAAAAAACAACATAATAAAACTATAAAAGTATCCTGTCAAATCTTTAGTTTCTTCAGATTTACAGTATCAATACAACAACAACAATCTGCTGCCGCCTAGTGGAGCTAACGTGACATTCACAGACATTCCTTCACGAGTCTGTCCATGTGCACAAATGTGCAATTATCAGCGGATACTCTCGGGGGGTTTCTATTTGAAATAATCACAGGATATAACATGACACTGCACCATAAATCTGCCCTTCACATACTAGTTTATAGTTCACTCCAGCAGCATTATGTCTGCATAGGAGGGGTTACTTAATATGGATGAAATCTGACATTTCACGACAGTTCAATATTTAGTAAAATCAGCAGCTTACAGGGGGGCAGAGATTTAATTCCTCTGGGGGGGATTTTCATGTGATGGCTTGGTTTGGTCACAGTGATGCCAGCCTAACATAAGTGCACCCTTCACAGCAGAGGATGTGTCGGCTCTCTTTGAGGTTACATTAAAAAAAAAAAATTGTTAACATGCATCGCGCCGATTGCATCAATGGTAAACAGCGCTGGCTGGAAGTCACGTGTGGCTCTCTCCCCGACAGCTCTACGTCAGTTTAAGCGCTGATTGGCTGAACCTTCCAGCTACGGCGTGACCTGTTCTCTGATTGGCCTTTGATCCCTGTCAGTCATTGTTGTCGCCGCCCTCTGATAATGCAGCATGGGCGAAAATACCAGACCCAAAAGCTACAGCTGAGGAAGCAGACCCGTCTACTGTCAACGATTTTGGACGTTTGGACGAAAGGTGAGCGGACAAACGCCTTTTGGACACACGTAGGAAGTGTTCGCATGTATCTCCAAGGTGGTGGTGTTAAACAAACGGGCAGGATGTGGCGGTAAGGATTGTTAGCCACCTGGTCGCTCAGATGCTAACCCACATTGCAGCACTGAGGGGAGGCTGGTGGCTCTCTCGCCACGTTAAGTTAGCTCGCTGGCTAATTTGCCGCTGCTGCTGTCAAGCCTAAAAGGACAGAAAGCGACGCAACGGACAGCAGGAAGATATATACAATGAATTATCTGCGTGTGAAGGTCTATGTCGAAGTAATGACGACGTTTTGTCTCCAAACTTGAGACCGTGCAGGTCGAAAATAACGTTAGCCGTTAGCTGTTAGCATTTAAGCCATGATGACTGGCCCTGAGAGCCGACTCCAGCTCGGTGCACAGAGGCTGTCCCGCTGGCTGGAGTTGGAAAACATAATTACGAGCTAGTAAAGCTGAAAATCCGTGAAAGCAGGCAGCTAACTTAGTTGTTCAATGAAGCGATAACGATGGAGAGATTTTTTTTTTTTACAAGTGACAGCAATGGCTGTGCTGCCTTCAGGTGCTCCCCGTAAAACCCAACGTTGGCACTTTTTACTCCACGAGTGAATAACATGCGATTTAAAGTGCTTATTTGTTCCTATAAAAATAGAGCATGAATAACATCAGCTTTTTGGTTACTGTCATTTATATATGAAGTGGTCCAGCAGCATTGTTTATGCCAAAAACATAATTAAGTTGATTAAAATAGAAAGTTTTTATATATTAACAGTGTTGCTGCACTCTGTCTGGCTCTATATTTGGATGGTGGGATGTGATGTATCTAAAAATCTGGGCATTAACATTCACATGGGTCACTTTGTTGACAAAGTCGTGATTACAGTATTATTAGAAGCCCTTGAAGTCATCGTCCTACAGTTCACATCCAGTATTAGGCCTGCAACTAACATTCACATTAATGATTACGAACGTCCTGATTATTATTTTTAATATTTATATCAGTTAACCGATGAACTGTTTGTCTGTAAAATAGCAAAATATGCCAACCACAATTTGTCAGAGCCAAAAATATCTAACCAGCTGTAGTTTATTATCTTTAAACATTTACAGTGGTTTAGTTTATGACTTAATTTTCTGTTTATTGACTGATTGATGCAACCTTTTTCCTTTTACACTTATACAGCTATGACATTTCTGTATCTAGAAAAGTACGTGTAAAAAAAAAAAAAAAAAAGTGGTTTATTGCACTTTTTTAGCAATTTATTTCACTAGTATGGACATAAGTCCATACATATTATTTAAACTTGGGTTGTAAGGGTTGTATTGATGTATAGCATATTAAAATGCTCCAAAAAATGGCACTACAGCATGCAAAAATGTAAAGATATGCTCTGGCGGACTTGTTCTATGGTAGATCATAAAGGGTTAAGCCACTTTTTTCTTTTTTCTTCTTCAGTGTGGCGGTAACTAGTTTATCAATAGATCTGCCATATGCCACATGTCTCCCATATGTTGACAAATTATTTGTGTTGTTGGGTCTCTGTGGTCGAGTTGCACAGCAGAGAACTCTGACATCCAACATACAAGAGTCGGCTGCAACCCGGCGTTTTGTTTACAGGATAACTTCTGAGTAGATTTTCTCTTTTTCTAGTCGATAGGTTTGCATACCAACGCGTCATTCTGGCAGAGTTTTCAGGTAGCCTGCATGTTCGAGCACATTTTCAACAGGGCTTCGAATAAACAGAGAAATATAAACATAAATAATAGAAAAGAGGAAATCTCCTCGGGCCGCCTAGATAAAGTCGATGCATCAGAAATACAGACACACAATGCCGCGTTAAGACTAAATACATTTTTACCAAAAAGCTCTATAAAAATGATCTAAAATGAACATTTTGTAACAATTCAGCCTGTCATGTAGGCCACTTTTATCAGCGACTCCTTTAATGTATCTAAGCACGTCAGTGTGAGGATTACATCACCTTCATAACCAGTGTAAATCATCAGAGAACATTGAAGTGTCTTGTTTTCATGTTTCATATTGAGACGTCAGTACTTTCACACAGCCGTTACTTGAACTAGTTCAGCTGTAGAACGTGGGTAAACCTAATTAACATTTTGTATTTTTCGGGCATAAGGTGATGTGACATCCTCTTTAATCGTTGCATTGATACATGGACAGCAGTCAGTGCCAAGATAAGAAAGTTCACTCACCATCTAACAGCTACATGCTACCAGATGTTATTTTATACTGTGTGTAATGTAAGCTGGAGGTCACAGTTATCCTTGTTCAACCAGTCACACTACAAGACCATACCATACTGTGTCTGCGTGGATATTAAAACATGCTCTAACATCCCTTAAATGACCAGATTCAGTTCCAAATACAAACATAAACATTACAACGTTTCTGTGCGCCGTGTACAAATGAAGTTACTAATTATCACGATGTAATAATCTGATTAAACACCTATATTGTGGCGCGTTGTGGTCAGCGTATCAACGTCGCAGCCCGCTCTTGCAGTTGCATCACTGCAGTTAGCGGTGTCCCTGTGGGCTCTGTCGTTCCTCAGCTCTATCAGTATCAGCCACACGTGAAGGTCAGCGTGCCCTTGTGCATACAATGCATGTTCAGCTCTCCTTCCCTCCTCGTGACGTCACTGCCCCCTCTGATGATGAGCACGGCTCTCCGTGCCTTTGGTGTGCTTAGCGTAGCACTGTAACATCCACGCGGCGTAATGCTCTCACTTTTACGAGGGTTTGTTGTGGTCGGGGGGGAGGGGGGGGCGGCCGCCTCGGCTACACCCTGGGTAAATTGAGAGAAACTGGAGACTGAATGATTGGTTTACACACTCGTCATTCAGCACATTTTGCCTGCCTGCTGCCTTTTTTGTAGAAGATGGCACGTCAGAAGTCATTCACTCCACCGACTGTGGCAGATGGTCGTTGTGAAAATGTGCACACACTGTTATCTCCACTGAAATGGTTCTTTCAGTGCACTCAGCTACACTGTATTTAAAGGGACAGCAGACAGCCAATGTAAATGTTTTCCAGCAACATTTGTCATCTTTTACTACATCCCTCAAATCGCTGATAGCTACAGATGACAACGTTTGACAATAAACAGCTTCACTGAGGAAGCAGCTGCTGGAAGATAATAAAAACATTGATGCAGGCAAAACACATTTTTAAGAATGACCTGGCAGCTGTTTACACCTTATGCACTCTAATTGCTCCTCCTCTCCCGTCTCATACTGTACACACTCCCACCCCCTCTCCACACTATGTTACCAACATCTAACGTCTTGCATAACTGTGGGGACAGCTGCCAAGTCCCAGCTGGCTCCTCAGATATACTCAGTCCTTTTTATCTCTTGTGGAGCCACATCAGGATATATGTCCCAGGGAGGTACAGGGGCGCTATTGGGCACTACTTTGATTATCTGAGAGAGGAAATATATTTATGTGATCAAATGAAGGTTTACTGTTGTTTCCTGTTCAGCTCAGATAGCCGTTAAACACTGCCGTGGCCACAGGTTCAAATTCCAACACGCTGGCCGTGAAATGAGGTGAAGTGAAGTGTCAGCCTAACGAAGTGAACAATTTATGACACTGACACTCCAATTTTCTCTGCAGTGATGTTCCAACAATGCCGATAGTGGATAAACTCAAGGAGGCATTAAAACCTGGTCGAAAGGAGACGGGTGATGAGGGCGACCTCAACAAACTTTTGGCCTCTTCTGCTAAGAAGGTCCTCTTGCAGAAGATAGAATTCGAGCCTGCCAGCAAGGGTTTCTCCTATCAGCTGGACAGCTTGAAGAACAAATATGTGATCCTCAATCCCAGGAATGAGGGCGCCACGAGCCAGAAGGCCACCGAGCCTGTCCAAATAAAGAGGCAAGGTAAGCTCTCAAATTTGAACTGAAAATTTCTCCAATTTTTCAAAAGCTCAGCATCCATATCCTGTATATGTTACTGTCCTGATAATGTCACAAAATTGACTGCACTCCTCTCTCAGTCTCAGAGAACGTGGTCGGGGGCCAGAGCGATGGGATCCCCGCCCCGCAGAAGATGCTGTTTCCAGGGAACAAGCTTACCCTTAAATGGGAGCGCGTGTACAGGGTGGGAGCCGGTCTCCACAACCTGGGGAACACCTGCTTCCTCAACTCCACAGTGCAGTGTCTCACCTACACCCCGCCACTTGCCAACTACTTACTCTCAAAGGAGCACAGCCGTGCCTGTGAGTACTTGGATGGAGCTATTAAACGCTGCCAGACTTGTAGGATTTACGCTCTCATTCACTTATGTTTATCCTAACACGACACGCGCCCACGTTGTCTCAAGTTATGGAAGTGACTCTAGCCCCGTTAGCTACTGTTACCTTGTGTGCAAACACATGTGGCTGAATGTCAGCGTGGAATGTAAGCCGAAGCAGCTGAAGAAGAAAAACAAAGACAACTGCTTCTGTCGGCCAGTTTTATTCAGACTCTGAAGGAGTTACAGTTTTAATTTGCACATATGTGTTATGAGTGTAGCATTGTTATTCACAAACTATACACTATAAACTTTATGTTTTTACCAGTTCTCACTGGAAACCTACCAGGATTTCTTTTTTAAAAAAAGGAGCAGATCGGTTTGAACTGATTTTCACCCGGCTTTGCTTTCTGCTGCAACGAGACACTATTCACCAGAGTTTACAGTAAATGAGGCGCTCTTGCTGCAGGCACAGCTCAGAATATGCTTCAGGTGAGGAAGTGAAGCGATAAATGGGGAGAAAAGCAGAGTATGCCGCTGGTCAGAGTCATCATCGTCCTTTAAATTGAAGTGAATGTCCTAATAATTCTTAGCAAAAGCTTAATGACACAAGCAATGTGCTAGGTAATTTTTTTGAACACCACCAGCCTAATTCTGTGTTTGACTTACTGTATGAAGGAGCCACACCAGAGACAGATCACCGTTGCGTTGAGATGGGCATTTTGTGGCTCTAACTCTAATTCTTTGTTGTTGCCGTCTGTGTTTCAGGTCACCAGTCAGGCTTTTGTATGATCTGTATAATGCAGAACCATATCATCCAAGCCTTTGCCAACACGGGCAACGCCATCAAGCCTGTCTCCTTCATCAGAGACCTGAAAAGTAAGACCGCCAGCTTCCTTCAACACTGTTTGTCC
Source organism: Argyrosomus regius (assembly GCA_946959425.1). Lineage (NCBI taxonomy): Eukaryota > Metazoa > Chordata > Actinopteri > Sciaenidae > Argyrosomus > Argyrosomus regius. Next base: position 12,364,325 of record OX336897.1, on the reverse strand, counting down.
TCACTAGGTTTAAATGTAGGTTGTGTCAGGAGTCACAGACACCTGATTTTTTATTTATTTTTTTTTTTTTTCTGGTTGATTTACTGCCAGAAGGCACGATGACGCAACACTGGTCACTGTGTCCCGTGTGACAACAGCCAGTAACTGCAGTCCGAAAGTGGAGCGGTGAGACTGCAGGCTGTGAATGAGCACCATGTAGAGAGCAGGGATGAGGTGTGAGTTGCACCTTGACATGGTGAGGCAACTGTGCTGTAGTCTCACAGGAGCCCTCGCTCCACCCCCTCCAGTCCCCTCCCTACCTGCCTGCTTCTTCCTCATATGCTGCTGCAATCATGTCTCCACCTCCTGCGCCTCTTTTTCAGTCACTCCCCCCCTCCTCCTTCCCCGATGCCCTCTCTGTCTCCTTGTGACTGCAGGCTGAGAGGAGCAGCTTTAGCACAAAAATTTACAGTCTGTCTTTTTCCCCTTCGGTTCAGTCTAGACCAGTACTGTACGTGTTTTATAGTTTCCCCTTTAAAGCCTCCTCCATCTGATCCTGAATTGGCCCCCACCCATCCAGATCTCACAGCTAGGGTCTCGCAAACAAAATAAAACCACAAGCACCCAGCTGTACGCCCCTACAAATTTCATACCTTCAAGATGTTATTGTGAGAAGACGCCCTAAACAGGTCATTAGAATAATGGTGTCTTATTCCTTTTTCCCCACTCGGGGGTGACTCATTGTCGTACAGCGACGCTGTGCCGGGAATGTGGTGATGACCGCATCATAATAGTACCAGCTCATGCTTTCCCCTTTTCCATTAGGAAATAACAGCAGAGTCAAATGGTTTCAGAGCTACATTATCTCTAATGTGAGACTTTCAAATGAGTCGTCAGTCTACTGGAATCACTAAGTGACTGTAAGCTTTTTATTAGGTCGCTGTTGAACTGTGTGTCTGAGATACACGAGGTACTAACCATAGAGAATAGCTGTAAGTACCCATGAAAGTGTCTTTAACCTTTACAACCTATTACATAAACCCTCTTCACTGATGTGTGCGTGTCTAATCACCAGACAGAAATATCTTCAATAGTTAAACTCACATTATGACCTGCTACTATAATAATATGAATGTTTTTTTTTTTTAAGCTGTCTAGTTGCTATAATTGTCTGAAGAACACACACTTGTTTGTTTAACAACTTCAAAGTCTGACATGAAGTTGTCAGCTTGTGAATTATTTTCTATTACCGAGCCTCTTCTCTGGTGTTTTGTAGAAACATATTTTTAGAGAATATAAATCTTGGCAGAAGAAAGGATTGTTAATAGAGACCTACACGGGCCAAAAACTCCAGCACTAGATCTCCAGGTCCCCAGTCTGACAAAGTCTGCAATTTTTCACTCCGATCACAGCCCGAGGCTGACGCCAGTATCACTTCAAGCTCCCTCTGACACACACATACACTACTGAGAGGTAAAATTTATCATAGGCCTTGCTACTCACGATCATGTCTATAAATATTAATACCAAACGTCCGGCAGTAAATAAGTAAATAAAGATTTACAGCCTATGTTTCTTTGATGTTGAGTAACTTTACAGAAACTGAAGAACAGTGTTTCCAAAAGCCAGCTGGCTAATGTTCAATCCAAACAAATGAAAAAATCATTATTCACTGTTTTATTGGTGATTGTTGTGAAGAGAGAGAATCGAAGAAAGGCTTCAGAGATGTCCCCCACCAGCGTTCTCCTCGCCGTGCCAAAAAGGTGTTCGCTGCTGCTGCTTATGCTTGATGCACGAGCCAGAGTACAGCCAGATATTTAAAAAAAAAAATAGCCCAAACTCAAAGTTTGTCTGTGACATATATCAAATATATTTTGAATGTTTAACCAGGGATGAACACACATGGGCACGTTTTCATTAAGCAGCCTTCATTATGTGCCTGTTAAAAATATTAAACTCTGTTGTTTCAGTAGGTGGTGTAGCTAAAATAATAATTGCCTTAAAGCACTTCTTTTTCTCAGGGTTGGACATTATTAATTAGCAAACATGCACTTTTGTCTCCCGCAGAAATCGCCAGACATTTTCGCTTTGGAAGCCAGGAGGACGCACATGAGTTTTTGCGGTACACCATTGATGCCATGCAGAAAGCCTGTCTCAATGGCTACCCTAAGTAAGGCTTTATTGTTGTCTCTTGAAAGTGTTAAAAGTATGAATACATTTAACGAGTATTGTTTTGATGATGTTTTTCCTGGTTTCCTTGCTTTCTGCAGGCTTGACAGACAGACCCAGGCCACAACGCTGGTTCACCAGATCTTTGGAGGTTACCTCAGGTCAAGAGGTACTTTTTCATTTATTCACAGTAACGTAGGAAGAAAAAATGCCTCTGGAGCTGTGCAGTGTGCAAGAGTTCTGGTACTTTTATTTATATTACTGAAACATTACCCGGCAGATCGCAGTAATTCCAGAGTCAACAGTATGTATCCAAAACAACTTAACATAGTTTAATCTATAAACTCTTTACTCTGTGTTCACACATGCAAAAACAAAGTAGTAGGCAGTTTTTGGCTGTTGAATATAGCACAATTTACACCCTCTGCTGTTTCCTGATGTAGGCTTTGTACCACACACAAGGATGAAGTCCTGTTGCACAGTTTGTTTCACGATTTCTGTCTTTCATTTTTACCTTTTCTAGTGGTTGGTGGTTTAAAACAACAATGACACCCGAGCTGGTTAGACTTCACTAGTGGAGTGTAGTAGTTAACACCTTCTTGCTTCTGTTTCTGTTGGCATTAAAACGAGTGTGACTAGCTCTCGCCTGGTTGTAGCCTCCATCTCTTTTTAAATGTATGTACTGTGTACATATTCACAATGAATAGTTTTCGGGTCCTGTATATTTTTATCTCAATGCAAAACAAGGATGTGGCATACTGCACATCTGTATCTTTTAGAAATTGTGATATTAATGCTTCATAGAAAGAACTATAAGAGGTTATTCTAAAATCTGTATGCCACCAAACCAGATTTTTGGCGCCTACTTTAGTTTTTCTGATGCTTAACATTGTATTTAATGCACTGACAGAGCATAGTGAGATTTAATTTATTCTTAAATGTCTAGAAATCACATTACATGTTGTGTAGACGGACTAAATGTGTGTTGCAAAGTTAAGTCTGTTGTATTTCTCATCTGAAATCAAAGTGTTCAAAAAGCAGCATGTTTCTGTACTTCTACAAATCAGTAGTTTCTTTAGCAGAAATGAAACGGTGAATTAAAGTTCTTACATGCGTTTGTAAGATGCTGCGATTTCAGGCAGTTATGCCGTAACTTTCATCAGGATCTTTTCATCTTGCAAGTGTCAAGTTTGTACCTAACGACACTGATATCTTAGATGGAAATATTGAGAGTGCTGAAAGGTAAAGGTGTTTCCCCTTAATGTTTGATCTGCGCGTTGGTTAGTTGTTTGAGGCTCTTGATAGTCTTCTGTTTACAGGAAGTGGAACCGAGGATGGTGTGAAATATTCCAGTAATCACTGATCAGCCTTTTACACGAGCAGATTGTATTTTTCTCAGAAGAGTCAGATTTGTTTTTAATCTTGTCTTTCAGTGAAATGCTCTATTTGTAAAAGTGTGTCAGACACATACGACCCGTATCTGGACATCGCTGTGGAGATTCGGGTACGTCACACAAGATCTCTTAAGATTCTTTTTTTTATTATTTCTGTTGAAATATTTTAGTGTAAATATTTTTTGTTTCTGTCTGTTAGCAAGCAGCAAACATCGTGCGAGCCCTGGAACTGTTTGTTAAACCAGACATACTAAGTGGAGAGAATGCCTACATGTGTGCCAAGTGAGTGTTTGTCTAACATCTTATTTTTATTCATATTAGAGATCCTTTTTAGATGACATATCATGGCTCCTTCTGTTTTTTTTTTTTCCGTCAGGTGCAAAAAGAAAGTGCCAGCAACCAAGCGCTTCACAGTCCATCGAACATCTAATGTACTGACCCTTTCGCTGAAGAGGTTCGCAAACTTCAGCGGAGGAAAAATAACAAAGGTTAACGAAGCATTCTCACACTATCGGCTGTTTTTAAAAAGTGCTGTCTCATTTCTCTGTGATCTCATATTTCTGTCATACTTTTTCAGGATGTTGGTTACCCAGAATTCCTGAACATCCGACCCTACATGTCTCAGAGCTCAGGCGATCCTGTTATGTACGGCCTCTATGCTGTTCTGGTGCACTCTGGCTACAGTTGTCACGCTGGCCACTACTACTGCTATGTCAAGGTAAGACGAGCAGATGCACATCCTTTTTTTTTTTTTAGCGTAAACACAGCGTCAGTCAGAAACTAATAAACACCGTGGGACATTTTTTATGTATTTGGTTACAAATGTTTATGTATTTGGTCTAAAGTTGTATCAAACAGTAATATTAGCCTCATCTTGTCTCAGTTGTTGACTGTCTATGGGATCAAATAACATAACCATGATCCCACAGGCAGCCAGGAATTGAGCAAAACTAAGGAAGTAAACTAAGCAGTAGTGAGAGGAGGCCTGCGCTCTCTGACTTTGAAAAGCCCTGCTGTAAACCCAGTCCTGCTATAAAGTAGTCCTTGCTATTAATGTGCAACATTACCCAGAAGAAATTATGTTCTGTTCAGTTTGTCTGTTATTTTGTTGTTGGATTTAGATAAAGATTATTTTGAATACATATTATAGCCAGTTAATATGAGGTTGGAGTTGTCGTTAACATCCTTCATTTAAAAATGTTACCTCTTCCTTCTTTCCTCTTAGGCAAGCAACGGACAATGGTACCAAATGAATGATTCAATGGTGCACTCTAGTAACATCAAAGTGGTCTTGAACCAGCAGGCTTATGTGCTTTTCTACCTGAGGTAAGAGATTTAAAAAAAAGAGTTGTCTGTTCTGTCCCTGAATATGTAATTCAGTAAACCAGAGTCTTATTTGTGTATTGAAGGATCCCTGAAACCAAGAAGAATGCAGATGGACAGACCACCAAGCAGGGAATGTTGCATCCTGGGAAGAACAGTGCGTCGTCTGAACAGATAAAGAGGGCCAATCTGAACGGGCCCCTCTCCTCCCCGCAGGTCACAAAGGTACGAGACAAGATCACAGTCAGCCCACTGTCGGACATGTGGACTTAATATGGACTGAAAGTTTGCCTCTAGTTTTTTTTTTTTTTAAACTCGAACACTCTACTTTTCAGAAACTTGAGCCTGCGCAACTGCGTAAGATCCAGTCCATGGACGGTGGTTTGGGCCTGCCCATTTCCAGGAACGGTGTGAGCTCTCAGCCACAGCCCAGACTTTCCAACTGGACGTCATCCTCCAATGGCCCGCCGAAGCTGCCAGGTGGGCCCACGGTTATCGAAGAACCTTTCAAGAAGCTGAAGAAGCCCTCTCCCCAGAGCCAAGCGCAGTCCCGCAGCAGCACTCCGACCCCTTCCAACAATGGGGTCGGCAGGACGGAGGGAGATAAAAAGCAAGGTGGCGAGGGCAGAGGCATGGCAGCATCTACCTCAATTAAGTCTTTGTCTGACTCTTCCTCTGCCGACACCACTGACTCAAAGGTAATATTTGCACTGAAAATGGACAGGCAAACACAAATCTGACCTCAAAGTTGAAGGAACAAGTTTTTATCAGCTGATGGGTCCAAAATAGACCAATGTGCAGCGAGTATTATCCTGATTTTTATTGTTTAAGGAGATGCATAGCAGCTGTTTCAGCCCAAGTGTGGATGCACAGAAGCGTAACCACAGCCTCTAATTGCCTTTGTTTTTCGGCCAGGACTCCGTCGGTCCCAAAAGTGCGCCAGTAGGAGAGACTCCCTCCACCCCACGGAAAGGCTCTAATGGCCTGGCGTCTCCAGCCAAGAGCGTGGAGCGTTCTCAGAGCACAGAGGAGCAGAAGACGACGAAAATAAAACCCCCGGCCCTCAACAACATCACATCAGAAGCCACCAGCGCCATGTCACCTCCACCTGCCAAGAAACTGGCCCTGTCGGCCAAGAAGGTGAACTTCATTCCCATCCACAGCAGCAGCACCACCTCCTGTCTTAGTGAAAGCTCATGATACCTTGGTTTCCTGTTGCCTCACTCCACACTGCTATCCCAAATTTGACCATTGATTTCAATAAGTAGTTTTATGAAGGCAAGTAAACTCTACTTTTCTAGTTTATTTTCTGCTATATGTAATGTGCTATATCTCCAGTGTGCCTGTCTAATCAACCACATGGTAGCACTTGTTTAGAGTTTGTCTTCTTTTCCTTTAGTTTGTCCTTTTTTTCTAACCATTTCTAATTCTTCTCTGCCATACCCTTTCCTCTTTGTTTTCCTCCCTCCATCTTTTCCTGCCATCCCTTTTTAATCCTCCTCTTCCTTATTTTTGTCACATTCATGGCTATTTTCTTTAGACCACCAAGTTTTTATTTATGTCGATAACTGCAGGCTCGCAACCGGAGTCCGAGCAGCATTGATGCTCTGCCCCCTTTGCCACGCCAGCTGTCCAGGGACCCCACGCATCACAATCAACTTAACCCCCTCACCTTTGCCTCACCCACTCACACTCACAGGTATGAACTCTGGACCACATACCACATAAGGCATGCTCTAGTAATGAAAATAGACGAGTTAATCCAAATGTTCTTTCTTGATCTTTTCCCAGAGCTGGTCCATTCCATTCACCTAAAGTCCAGTCATCGCAGCCTTTTGCCCACTCAAGTGGATCCTTCAAACAGCAGAGCCCTCAGAAACAGTCCCTTCTCTCCACACTGCAAAAACCAAACGCCAGCCTTCCTCTTAAAACCAACGGGCTTCACAGTGCCGGCCCAAAGAGCCCCAAGTCTTCCAACAACCTCAGCTCCTTGGTCCAGGAACCAGACCTCAACAGCCCTCTGGCTGCAAATGTCAACCAGAAGAAGAAGAAGAAGAAAAAGAAGCGGCGGCATTCTGAGGTGGAGGGCGACACAGAGCCAGTCACGTCTCCAGCTACAGCGACACCGGTCGACCTTGCGGAATCAGCTAGCGAGAAGAAGAGGAAGAAGAAAAAGAAAAAGCGAAAGAGGGAGAACGAGGACGGCGAGAAAGTGAAGGAGAGGGACTGCGTCCCGTCTCATCTAGACACATCGAACCAGGAGGAGGATTGGTGTCAGGGTGGCATATGGAGTCTCACGTCTAAACCAGATACAGAACAGTCTAAGCAAAAGCCTCCGTTAGCTGTCGCAACCCCGACGCAGTGCGAGTCCAATCAGAAAGAACAGGGAAGGGACTTGGTGAAGTTGAAAAAGAAGAAGAAAAAGAAACTGGCAGAGGCTCTGCAGGACACGACTTCAGCATGCTCTGCATCAGAAAGGTGGGTTGAAGTTTACAATTCAGTTACAAGTTTTTTTGCTTCCGCAGTATTCTTCATTTCTGTTAAAAAAAAGTTCTGCCTGAAGTAATTTGGAGAAAGAGGGACTTAACTTTGTTTCTATAACAACCAGATGGCTCTATCATTGACCTGTGCTTATGTGACTAAAGAAATAGGTACCTTTCTACTTGTGCTTCATTTTTATTTATTGCTGCAAAGCACATGGCATCATGACTCATAACTCAACTTTGGAAAAACTTAATGAAGCAAGGTGGAAATTTTTACCATCTGTTAAGATCATTTAGATCTTGCTGCAGCGAAATGTGCAAAGATTATTATCATCAAATCAAGATGTGAAAGTATTTAGATGCTCATTGTGATCTAAAATGGTATTGTTGGAAAATCTCAAGATCTGCAAAATGCATGCGAAGTATTCAACAAAAAAAAAGGAAGGAAAGAAACAGTCATGCTGACAAACGGTCCATATTGTTCATATTTTGTGCCATGTTAGAATGCATTAACTATAATTGGTCTAAAAAAAATGGTCCAACACAGTTTCCTTTAAATTTGCTTGTTTTGTCCAAGCAATGTTTGAAAATGTTGCAAAAAGATATTCAGTTTGCAAAAACATAAAACAAAGAAAGGAGGTGTATTCACAGATTTGGGAAAATGGACCTAGAGAATTGTTTAAATTCAGTGATAACTAGTGGCAATTTTTCATTTCTGTTCAAAAAGTGCTGCCTCAAGTAAACTCTGAGCTCATCATTTGACAAAAGGGCACATAACTTTGTTTCTATAGCAACCAGCTAGCTCTAACATTGAACTGCGCTAATGTCTGACACTCCCACAATGCAGTCAGTGTGAACACTTTTCTACCTGTAAATGTAAATGTTCCCCATTTGTTTGTGTTTTTTTTTTAGTTGGTCATCTTTCTACAAAATAGCTGACATCATGCATCTTTTTCTCAAAATATTTAAACGGCTAAACTTTGGAAAGATAAGGCCAAAAGCATGCAAAGCAGCAGGTGCTGTTGTCTTGGTTTTCATTGCCAGTTACAAATATTTACCTAAGCGTGACATTAACCTTGCTAAACTTCCTCTTTCCCCCCAACAGCACTTCTGAAATGAAAGCCACAGTTGTTCAGAATGACACAGGAGAATTGATACTGTTGAAAAAGAAATTAAAAAGAAAGAAGAAGAGGCTAAAAGAAGAGGTGAAACTGTGGGAGGAGAGCAGGCGATGCTCAGATGGGCAGAACGACGAGCCTGAAGCAGTGGAGCCCCCTTCCAAAAAGAACGCCACAGAGAACGGCAAAATAAGTAAACAAGGCACAGGTATGTGTGCGTGGACTTGAACATGCATTCATACAGTCAGAACTGCAGAGGGAAATGAAGAAATGATCCTGTTTCCATGCCAACACAAGAACGTACGATACCGCTTGTATTGATTAAAGTCATTTACTGAAAATCACTGCACCACTAAAGCCTCTCAGCCTTTGATTTAAATGACCAGACGTTTCACAGTTTTATTAAGAGATGTGACTCATTATGTTTTGAGAATGCCAGATTTAATTGTTCTGTTTCTTTCAAATCCAGCCACAGTGGTAATGTGGGACAGCCAAGTAAAGGACGGCTACAAACGCAGCCAGGCGCCAGCGGCTGGTGAAAGTGCGTCAGGACAGACCCCGCCTCAAGCTGCTCCCGTTGCATGGGACGGGAAAAAGACGAGCGGGGTGGTAGAGGAGTTGCTCAGGAACGCCACCGATAAGGCCTACGGAGCCAACGGTGAGACCCTGAGTGCTCTGTAACTCTGAACCAAAAGCAAAAGATGTTTTATACATGTGATCTTATAGGGTTTGTTTGTCTTATCTAGTCCTCAGTTGGGAAGGCGAGGTCTCTGCTATTAGTAGAGATGCTATCGAAGATGCCCGCCATGCCAAGTGTGACACTGTGATCGACGAGTGGGATGAAGAATTCGACAGGGGAAAGGTGAGGAGAACACATTTCTTTAGGTCTGCTAATCTCAAGGCCCATTGTCACAGTCTTCTTCAACCTCTCCCTCTGTTTTTGTATGATTGAACAGGTGAAGAAAATGAAAAACTATAAAAAAGAGAAGTGGAGAAGTGGCAGCAACATCTTCCAGAAGATCCAGGACAGACGCAATAAGTGGTCTGTGACACCCGGAGGGAAGAGAGTTTTTGGAGTTCGTCGCTGAGAGTCCAGATTGCTGTTGAGGTCACGCTGACTGGAAATCAAGACAATACTGTATACCAAACTTCTGTACCTTTTCTCACTTTTTATTTTTAAATCTTTGTTTTTTGATAAGTTTAAGACTCAAATTCCTGAGATTCGACATGAGCCAAAAGCAGCAGAGGCTGCACTGACAGCCTGACTGACAGCCCCTTCAATTTCAGTTGGAAACATGAATTGTCATCAGGCTTTAGTAACACTGGCCTGCGGGATTTGACTCACTCATATCCCCTTTTAATCCAAATAACACAGTTTCTATGCATGCAGCGTTTAACATAAAGTCTTTATTAAATTACTGCATGTTGGCATCCTTTTAAGCCTCGGTTGTTCTCCCAACAATCACGCTACTATGAAATTAGATACAGTTTAGCGTATTTGAGAAGGGTAGGCCAAGAATGACACCTGCAACAACACTTTGGCTGTCCTGTATGGAAAATTGTACACAATCTCAGAGCATACTTTTGCAGACATAAGGGCTCAGTAAGTTGAACATTTTAAAAAAAGTGACCTTTTTTTTTTTCTCTTGAAATTATGCTATACCAAATTACAAAGATCCAAATGTGTTTATTCATTAAAACATATTATTTTAGATTTCTGTATGATTTTCTTATTTTATACCTGTATCCACCATCATTTTATTTTGCTGCAGTGTCTGTGCCACGTGGCTTTTTTTTTTTTTTTTTTAAAGGACCAAATTTTGCCTGCATATTGTTGGTGAAATGAAGGTTTAAAATAGCCACCATTTTAAAAAAAATACATGCATGTCTGAACTGGTTTAAAAATTTACTATGGTGAATTTTGTTTTTAGTTCTGCTCTCTTGGTTGTTTTCCCTTTTTTGTTCCTTAACAGATTCAGTTTCAGATTCAATGTTGATGCATTTTGCACCACAAAAGAATGCTCTGCTGATTTGTATGAACTGTGGAAGCAACTGTGGACAAAACAACACACCGGATGCTATAAGCTTCACTATATCTGTATGTTTACCTGGGCGGTATTGTTTTCTGACAGCTCACAGGGCAATGTGCATTTGTAGAGGTTGGAGTTGTTGAAGAAACTAGATGGGATGGGAGCAGTTGTTTTCTACTGTGCAGCTATTTAACTATGTAGCTCATCTCATCAGTTCAGCGTTCAGAAGTTCACAGTCTGGAGATTTGACCTTTTCCATTCTCTGTAACAAACTCTCTCCACAAACTGTTCTTTTACCAATGTACTGAAATAAAAGGGTTACGTTTTATACTTCAGGCACTGTGTTAGAATGGGACTGCCACATGCTAACGTTTTATTTTCCCCTTACATCTTATATCTCTATGCAATTTTCTGACGGTCATGCTGGTCACGTAGAAACTGGGCTGAGACTCAGGAACCCAGACATCCTGTACTCCGTTTTTGTCTCTGATCAGACGCTCCCGTTTCATATCAGAGTAGCCCCTCTCCCTGGACCACCATTTTGCATCCTGTACATCCTGTAGAAACTGTTTTATACAAAGTATTTCAGGTGTGGAAACCATGGGATCATCTTGCACCAATCCAGGCACAGATGCGTAGAGAAACTAACGTTATAACAAAACGCTTTGCCAATGTAGAAGACTGTACAGTCCATCTTGTGCTACCCGTTTCCCTCCAACGCTGTAAAGATCTGCCCATGCATTTCTTTTCATTCTAGAGATGTTGCCTTGAATTGGCTATAAAAAGTATAGGATTTAATGTTATAAATATATAATTTAAAGAAGAAAAGACAGATCTTTAATGTGCTACTAATACTCAGATCAGTTGGTGGATGTTAACACGAGAATTAATCTGCAAATGTGTTAGTTCATTTGTGTATAAGAGAGTTGTCTGTTTTTTCATGCAAGACCTTCCCTATGTCACTGTAGTGTGTACAGTACAAGAGAGGCTACGACAGCCTAATTATCATAGGATGTGTTCGTCAGCTGTGAAATCAACATAGGGTGTGACTCTCAAACTGACACAGAGGAACTTTTACCAGTGTGAATGGACGGTCAACATGTTTGCATTGATGGTTCTATATTTCGCACCACCTTTTCTGACCATGGAAGAGACCTTTCATAATGAAAGCGTCTCTTGCCACACTATAGTTAACTATAAAGGTGCAATAAAGTTGTGACTTTTGTGAGCTCGCTGTGTATTTTTCTGTCTTGTACTGCCATGAATGAATGTCTTAATATCTTACAGCAATGTAGCATCAAAATCCAACGAGAATGTTCAACTGAAGCGCAATTGTTGCTGTGATTCGGCACATTATTATTATACTTTAATTTATTGGTAGGCCTATTCACAAAAAGGCAGAAAAGGCCTGCTGCACTGTTAATAGGTTGAGATATTAAAGCTTCTTCCACTTCTGGCCACATTTGATTACGTGATGTTTTCAAAGCCAAGGCCAAACACCCATTGTGACCTTAGCTGGACGTGCAAGAGATTGCTACACTGAAACTTTAAAGCTACTATAATTAGAGGTTTATAATGGCAGCATTCATCATGATGCACCTACAGAGAATTAAATCAATCTGCTAAAGCTCCTGGTTTTATGGAGCTCCATAGCGAGTTTGAGCCAAGTGGCAACCCTCAGTAGTCGTGAAATGAAGCCAATGCCTAAGTGCCAGAAACTGCAGTTCCTTGAATGGCCACTTGAAGCTGGCTACAGAACACGTCAGTCTCCATTAGCTCCCATATTAAACTGTCCAACTTCACCGCAGAAATAAACATGTTTACAGCCTGGTACAAAAATAGTTTTGGTCTCTAGAGCTAATTTCCTGTGCTGGCTGATTTTCTATTTAACTCACCTGTTCAAATTATATTAAGGCTTAAAGGTGCATGCTGTTACAGATAGCTTTTTCGAGCACTCAGGCATCATTCAGCCCGCCTTAGGCTCACTGACGATCCAGATTTTAGATTAGCCGGGAGGTGGCAGAGGCGGGACTGCCGAGATGGCAGCCCACACTGTGAGCTACGCTACAGCTCTTCAGAAACCCGTGAGTGATGTCACGGATACAGCATCCATTCTTTGTGCTTGTCTGTGGTTTCAGCTCATTGTTTAGCTGTCCTGTCTGCAATCCATTACAAAATGGAAGTATGATAGCGTAGAGTTGGTAACATGAAATAATGTTGTAACTGCTAAACTACTGCCACCAAGTGGCCAGAAAAAAACAGATTTAAAGAGCAATACGGTGGAGTCAAATGGTAAAAGTGAATGTTTTCTGATAAGAAATCTTACTCTTTTATCCTTAGTAAGACTAAAAGCTTGTGAAAGGTTGGTTTGTGTAATAAGTTTTCCCCACCTTTAACCCTTTTTTTTTTTCGTATTTGTAATATGCGGTTCATGTTTTCCGGGTCCTGTCTGCACATAAATCACACCTGCATTCATCAAAGTTGTTGGTTAAATAATAAGTTAGAGTGTGACATCACATCTGGGATGGGAGGGGCCAGCATGTGCACCGGCTTCTCTGGAAGCATATCACCAGCCTGCCCAACATCGACACACAAACACGCACACACGCTTACAGACGTTTTCTTGAAGGGTTAGGGATAGGCAGGACAAAACAAAACGGCAACAAAGCTGAAAAGTACCACCTTAAGAGTGAGCTAGCATATTTGGAGAGCCTGCCATCAAGTTGAAAAGCTGGGGAAGTGAGCGAAGGCAGAGCGGAGAAGACACCGGAAAGGAGAGGACGAAGGTATCCGGATTGCTGCGGGCGCTTGGCGAGAGACATCCCCGGGTTAGTGACGCCTGCAGCAGCGGCAGCAGCGGCAGCAGCAGCAGCATCAGGACCACCAGGATGGAGGGGGAGAATTACGGTTTGTCTTCATCCCACTCTTACAGACACTGTTTGGCATCCGAGCCTAACTGCACCATGAGTGTATGCCTCAGCATTGGTGTTCGTACCAAGAGTACAGAAATGACAGATGATACTAAACATAGATGCTCATACTGCTGCCAGTCTGACTGATTGGTGGGAGTTTTTAATGACGGCATGACTGATTGTAATTTTGTAAAGTCATAAAGGAGCTCATCACTCATTCATCATGTTTATTTTATTTTGCATAGACAGGAAAGGAAGTGCACTGTTGGGTTTTTATAAGCCAGCTTAAAAACAGGTGGCCTCTGTAGTATTCACAGCCAAAAGGGATAAAAAAAAAAAAAAAAAAAAGATGAATTATTAAGCATCACACTGCAGCTATGACAGCATGGTGAACAGTGTAGAAATCCACATATTTACACAGAAGACTGAATGCAGTGAAAACCAGAAAAGTTCCTGTTCTTGTGGGAATTAACGAGATACAATCTGATTTATTCATACCAGCTAGTCGGAGGTGCAGAGGCTCTTTAGATGACACAGTTTCACAAAATGCTGTTTTATAAAAAAAACAAAAAAACAGCCTCATTGCTAAGAAACATCCTTACAGGAACTTCAGTCTATAGAATGTATAGGATGACCCATCCCTCATGTCAGGCTGTGATGAGCTAGCTGATGGCTCACTTTAGGCTATGATAGAGGCTTCATCTCAATTATTTAGCAGTTTAGTTTTTCTGTGAGCTTAATGCATCTCAAAATAGATCCACCAGCAATGGCCTCATTGCAAGATTTCAACTGATGCTCCGTTAAAAGAAGGGAGGGTGTCTGTGAGTCACACATGAGAGATTAAAAAAAAGTTAAAAATTGAATCTAAGTAGGAAAACAGCTTTGAGATTTTGCACTCTCATGCTGTACTTTAATTTTCCTCTTACGAATCTAAAGCATTTGCCTCTTGATTGAGTTTTCGACATATTAAATACACATGGTCTAGTAGTGACTTCTGGACAACTCATACAGCATGTTTGCTCCCAAGATGGATAATCATATGTACTGTATTTGTCACCATTTGCAATTCAGCTGAAGACTCAGTCGACGATTATGTAATTATGTGCTAAACTGTCAAGCATAAGAGCAGGGGACGCTCTTGAGCTCCCAACACATTCAAATAACACTCTGACACCTCCTCAGTCAAATCAGCGGCTTGTGGATGTGAATGAGTAAGTATATAAGTCCTATCATCTCTTCTGTCCCTGAGCACCGTGACTGTTCAGCATAATTGAAGTCTGAGAAGGAGAGAGGATAGAAAGTAATCCATCCATTGTCGAGACTTGACTCTCACATCTTTGTTTTGGCACCCCTGTGTGAGTGAGTCTTACCTCTGTTTTATTATTGATGTAGACCAGACTCACGCAACAAAGACTTTTATATTCGTGTGGAGACTATCTAAAGATAATCTGTATATTTTGCAGAGACATATGTTGCATCACCTTCCACAATTTATGACAGTATTACCATACTGTGTTTTTGCACTCTGTTCCTGTGATGTTGCTAGGTGCTGTGCCCTAAACCAGCTATCTTGGGATTCATTGGGTGCTGCTCTGTTTCAAGACTCACTTCAAAAGCTGCAGCTTGTCAAAAAAAGTCTTTGTTTTATCGTTCTCTTTTTTTCTTTCCGTGCTCTTTTGCCATCTACCTGTCAGTGCAGCTCAGTTTTCTTTTGCATAATGAAACTTGTGCACACAAAGGAAATGGTATGCTGCTTTCTAGGCGTGGTGCACTATAGCGCCAGGTACGTGTGGTTGCTGTGGTTATGGGTGTCTCTCTTATTTTGACCCCTCCTCTTAACTGTGTGATTTATGGAAATATAGTTTCTTCTACGGGGCTGTAATATGTTGTTTTTTTTACTCTATGCTGTCACTCTGCTCTTGCGATAAGACAGGTTTACTCCAGCACATAAGCCCCTCTTATGCTGAAAGCAAGCTCAGAGAAAAACTGTCAAAGCAGCACCAGCAAAATCTCAGTGGACTCACACTGACATATTCATAATGAAATAAAGAGATGAAAGTTGACATCTGACACCTTTACTTAACCATGTAAGAATCTAGAAATACATTTTAATGTATTATTCTGACGTTTCCCATCATCAAATCTACACCAATCACAAAGTAGAAGTAGATAACAAGAAGCACACAAAAGCAGGCTTTGTGAGAAATGTGGGCTATGGTGCAGCAACTTACTATTAGGAAGATGTTATTCAAGCTATATTTAGCCCGTTAAGCTTTATTCTGGTGAGTATTCAGTGGAGTTGTATCAGCAGAGGTGCTTGTTCTGCTCCCACCCAGCCAGTTGTTAGTCACTGATATGTACTATGTAGGAGTTCCACCAACACAGATCAGCAAGCGTTCTGTAGGTTTTAGGTCAGAGTGGGGGGAAACTCTTTGATCACGCAGGAGACTTGTCAGCCTACCTGACTGACTGTTTGAACCCAAACATATGAGAGATTTTCATCAGAATCACCTCGTCTCCTGAGGCAGCTGCTTGTAATATTTGTACATGAGTGCTCCAACCTACGCACATTTCATACATGAATTAAATCTGAATCTGATGTGTGGTAAATTTCACTTGGTGTGCGATTGAAGCCTTCTTCCGGCCTGTTTTGGTGAACTAAGAATAAAGGTGTTGTACTGCTGTATGTCCACCTGGTGTCATGTATGCATAACAGCTCAAGTAGAGTGTTATTTTGGGTCCAGTTCAAGGCCAGGACTACATACTGTATGCAGCACTGTGTGAAGGAAATCTCAGAAGTTTGCCTCTTGATGCACAGCCGCATTTAATCATTTCAGTGTGGCATTTAATCATTTAAATGTAGCTGGATCAAATATTTTTAATGTGTATTGAATGCCACAGGGAAGTTTTATTTTTTCAATTAATAACTTGAGGTTGAGGTTGCAGGATCTTATGAAGGATTACTGCTCAAATAGTAATACATTATAGTGGCTTTCAGTCAGTTTTATAACGTTTAATTACACTTTTAGATCAAGCCGACAGCAAAATGTTTCTCCTGCAGTGTCTTTGTTCCATGCCATGACCGTTGACTCGTCACAGTTCGCTGAACTGAGCATGTGTGTGAATGTTTATGTTGTGTTTTAATCCAAACTGAACAGTTTAAAACAGGTTTGGACGGTTTTTGAGCCCCAGACTCACATAAGCTCTCTGTGGGATCAAAGAATCATCCACATCTCTAATTGCAATATCCACTGTGTAACTGATCATTGCGTATTGGCGTCCATGTGAACTACCCTTAAGTTTTCTTGTAGACAATGTTTATATATAGTGTTACTCACTACAGTGCACTTCTTGTGGTCTAACAAATATGCTGAATGCATGTCTGTGTGCAAGCACTTACAGTTTGCTATGTGTAATCGCTGACAGTATAAAGAACGGATGGCGTATGTGTGACGTCTGAAGAGCCATTCTGAAGCTCAGGGTTCGGGCTGCCACCGCTCCTCAACCGGTCCTGCCTCTCCCGCCTCCCAGCTAATCTAAAAATCGGCAAAGATGTGGATGATCAGTGGACCAGAGGCGGGCTGAATGATCCCTGGGTGCTCCTGTTTTTTGTGCCAGGCTATAAACACGTTTATTTCTGCTGTGAAGTTGGACATTTTGCCACGGGCCTTATGGAGATTAACATGTTCTGTAGCCAGCCTCAAGTGGCCGTTCGAGGAATTGCAGTTTTTGGATCTATCTATCTATCTATCTATCTATCTATCTATCTATCTATCTATCTATCTATCTATCTATCTATCTATCTATCTATCTATCTATCTATCTATCTATCTATCTATCTATCTATCTATCTATCTATCTATCTATCTATCCACTTGTTTATCCTCCCTGCAGGTGCTCTGGAAGTTGCTGACAACACACTCTTATTCAGAGAGGTAACGTGGAGCCGAGAGGAATATGCATACTAAAAAAGAGAAGAGAAACACTTGTGCTGACTTCACGGTGTGCTCTGCGGCTGTTATCCCATGACAGAGCTGCTCCTCTGGGTGATGTGCAGCTGCTGCATTTTAAAGTGGTCACGACTGACTTTGCAGTTCATGAAGGGGTCACTTCGAGGCGCTCGGCCCTCTGGCGATGAACCGGGATGATTATTGTTGGATCAGAGGTGATGTCATAGCCATGCAAACTGTAGAAATGCAGTATGTGCCACATCCACCTCCGGTAATTGCCCCGCTAGCCCGAGTGGCTGACACACCGCCCTTGATGGCAGATTGACGGAGATGGGTAGAGTTGAAAAATTAATTAATGACTGACACCGAATGAGAGAGTCTGTTGTTAAGGAGTGAGAGACACTTTTTGTGAGTGACAAGCAGGCTAATTTAGGGTAGCAGAGTGGAGGTACACATTTCCGCTTTCCTCAACAAGAGGAAGTGAAAATCCAAAACATAATCAAATGTCATTGATTACGAGCGCATCTGTGGTACAGCCAGATCACTTTATTTAGTTATGAATGTGTGTGTGTGTGTGTGCGTGTCTGTAGCAAAATGTGATTGTGTCGTGGTGAATAACCTCAAATAGGTGTGAAAATAATCTAATCAAAACAAATGGCTCGCAGTGTTTTGCCCAGGAGCAAATCATTTCTTCTACCCCCGTTGCCAAGCAACAATGAAATCTTGATTTTTATGTTACAAGGCTTTTGAAGCCAAAAATGATGAGTGACTAGAAGCTAAACAGAGGGTAGAGATGGAACTCAAACGGCGCGCAAAGCAGAGCGACGTGCTGCTGATAGTTCACCATAATTCTAACGCATAGTAAAACTTTCTCCCTAATTGTTTCTCTAATTGATTTTCCCTGTGATGTTTTTTTTTTTTTTTACATTTTATTGAAGCAAAAACAAGTGTTGACGACACCATTATAGCTTCAAAATATAGCCTGACTTTTCCATTTGTGTGTGTAAATTGTTAAGTCTAATAATATCTGCTTGAATTAGTATGTAAGTAGCAAGAGAGTGCAAGTGTGAGAGAGAGTCAGAAAGAGAGAGAGAGAGAGAGAGAGAGAGAGAGAGAGAGAGAAAAGGAGAGAGAGCAGAGGAGGATAGAGGGAGGCTGAGACACCAGCACAAAAGGGGAACAGGGAGAAAGCAGAAGTGATATCAGCTTCCTAGCAAGTTGCACATTCAAATCTAGAGGGAAGAGAAAGTAGGTGAGCGTGAGCGGTTGGCCGGTGGGACAGCGGATTCACCCAGCCAGTGGGATTAGGTGAAGTACAGGACCTTACAGCTGGGAGACTCTCCATGGACGGGAGCTCGGAGTGACTCTCAGCAGCCACAGCGGGGAGTCTGGCCCTTCGCAGCTTCCCTCTTTCCTCCATCTCGATCTGAATCCATCAGGAGGGAGCAGCCACTAACTAACGGAGACATACCTTCACTCATAGATAGACAGATTACATTAAAACCATGGGGACTGTGAGTGAACTTTGCGTGTCCAGCCTTCAGACATTCTTGTGTCCAGCTGTGAACTCGCCCCAAGAAACTCCAGGTAAAGTCACAGCTGCAGGCCCTAATAATGCATCATTGTGGTATGGCAGCTGTTTTTTTTTTTGTTTTTTTTTTGGCATGTGCTGTCATTGAACTTAAATACACCATTACTTTTGAATGACTTTTGGTAGACCTGTTGACTGTGTGTGTGTGCACAAACACCACTCCACCAGATAATGATAACAGTTGGACAGAAATAGAGGGATGACTTCTTGTGGCTAAGGAGGCTCTCTCATTAAGCCCAACTTAAACCTCTGTGCACACACACACCGAGAGAGAGAGAGAGAGAGGGAGAGAGAGAGCGCACAAGCTAATGTTATTACTTACTGAGCAGATCTAATCTCCAGCAGGTCTTGCATACATCCACTGCCAAACTAATTGAAACCTCAGGTGAAAACACAGCCACGCTCATGTTTCTGTTCCAACCCTGCTTGGCTGTACACGAGAACATCTCTTCTTGTCCCTGTTAGTAGTTGCTGTATCCTTTGATAACAAGGATGACAACGGTGTTGTGTTTACCAGAGATCGCCTCCTAAACCTGGATAAACAAACTCTCTGTGCTTTCCCAGTTTAATTACAGATGGAGGAGCAGGCAGAAGTAGAGCTGGCTAAGACGTTGGCCTCTTTAGAAGCTTTTTTTTTTTTATATACTCACCATCTGTCACCGTGTTCCCATATTTGTCCTTTCACACTATAGTAATAGAAAGATCTGAACTATGATGGAGCTGATGTGTTTGTGATCTGTTGTGTGGGGTTAGGTTTGCAACTGCATTACACTACAGCACAGGGTGGTGTGCGCGTTCACACTCTTTAAAGCATTGTTGGCATGACTAAAGCGGCTTCGCTGGCTTGTGGTGAATCAGCTGACTGAGTGTGTAGCAAGGGGAAGCGGTGCTGTCTCAGTGATTTCAAAACACCTGAATCAGCATCACGGACCTGCGTGAAAAGAGGGGACTTTATTCGTTTTGGATATTCAAAGGGAAGTAATGTGGATTGTTCTGGTATTAAGAGCATGGCAGCAGGAGGGTTTTGAGAGATTTTTGTCAAGCAAACAAAAAAATGGATTTGACATGTTGGGCAGAATTGAAGAAAAAGTTCTCGTTATAACACCAGTTTGCAGTTTCAATATTCAGCCTCCAGTTCAGTTTGTGGGCTGAAAGCAATGTATTCCCAAAGGTTTCATTTCAGCTCTCAACCGCCTGCAAGTGTCAGATTTTTTTTTTGCTTAAACTGTAAAAAAAAAAAAAAAAAGAAAATGCGATAGCAGCCATTACATTCGAGAAGAGATTGGGCGGTGTTCTCTATGTGTTGGTGTTTCTGTTTTTGACCGTGAATCATGCAAGTGATTCATGTGTGACTCATGCTTGTCCAGCAAGTTCACATTGTATCAGCAGAACAATTAAATCATACCTAAAATATAGCCAAATGCTCGTTGACAGGTTGAAAAAAAAGAACCAAGCACAAACATGAGTGAGAAGTTTAAAAAAAGATGTTTGACCTCATGCGCTGATGTCTGACTTCACAAAGTCTTTATGTGTTCTCTCTGTCATCTAAATCAATTTAGCACATGTACAGTGTTATCTCAGTGCCCTTTCTGTCTGTAAATGTTAGTGTGAGCTTCACATTCACAGTCACTCTGAGTGTGACTCAACATGTCCAGTTAATCCACAGGACAGGCCTGGGACTGATAACATGCAGTGTATCATGGATGTGATAGTAATTTAGCTGATTAATATCAGCACGGTTATGAGGGTCGGCAGGTGCCCGGGCTTTGACTTGGTTTTCTGACATGGAAATTACTTGTGTGGGCTCCAGGGGCAGTTGAGGACAAAGTGATCTGCTTGGGAGCATAAACAAGCTGGTCAGCAGCAGCCAGTGTTCGAGAACATTTGCCAAATCAGCTTGTTGTAAAGGAGGGGATGGTGCAGGGGTGATAGTGGGTGATGGTGCTAACAGTAATGGGTCCCAGCCTTTTTTAGCTTGTGACCCTTTAACCCTAATGTTATTGGTGGGGTCCTGGATATCCTGGTTGTCTTTGACTACTCAAAAAAACAGACCTAATATTGTTTTTTTACCTCAATACTAAATGACTTGTCTTAATATTAATAATAATCCTTGTCTGGGGTGTCAGCTGTAAAACATGGTTAAATACTAGTGATGTTCATACGCTCTATATAAACAGATGAAATCCAAAAAACACAAATCTGAAATAAGTTAACTTATATTATTGGACTTTAACATCTAACAAGAAGTTTGACCTCTTTGGAGTATAATTGGGCCCAAACATTAATATTTCCATATTTCTTTATCTGTATAATGTATAGCTATCTTCGTCTTCCTATCTTCTACCACCACTTGTTATGCATGTAGATGCACAGCTATATAGGAAGTTAAATACACTTCCAGTAAAGGGTGGTGAAAGCAAACTGCCGTTTTGAAACTGTGAAATTTGACACTAGTGAAATTCCACCAAGTGCTGTAGTTTAGAAGAATAACAAGGATACTTGATTCACTATAGACAATCTATAAAATTAATTCAAGTATCACCAGTGAAAGGTCACTGTAAAAGTAAAGAAAAAAGTAATTCAACATTTACTTGGACGCACCAGACAGTAAGCTAGCTTGACTAGCTTGATTAGCAGTAGGCTGAGCATAGAAAAACGAAATTCTACTAAATCACATGTACAGAACAGCTGTAATAAAATAGTAATGCCCTGGATAAAGGCGCCTTTGCAGAGTCACAAATCTGACAAAGTGGTAGATTGAACATGGTGGGAACTGCTATAGAATTGTTGGGTTGCTATAGCAACAGACTGTTCAACTGAACTGCTGGTGAACAGTATAAACCGTGAAAAGTGTCCTTATTTGGTCTAATAACACCAACAAAACACAAGGATTATGTAAGTCTTGGTATTTGTTTCGATTTGGCAGTTTGTGCGATTCACTTATATACCGCTGCGCTGTTGTAAATATGGGCTGTACACGTACATATGTTATGATTACTGTACTATAATCAAAAACTTGTTAATGGGTGACTTTGCTTACACAGCCAAATGCAAAACAAGTGCAACATAAGCCAGGTAATATTACTAGCCCAACAGCAAGAAGCCAAGCTCGGTGGCAGTCTTGCAGCAATTTATTTCACAAAGCTCTTGCCCATTACTAAAAGCCAGTACAAGATTTACTCTTGTTCGCTGGCCTCTTGCTCGCTAACTCTCTCCTTTCGTCTGAGCTTAGTCCAGCCTCAGCCTGAAAAACTACTTCTCCCAGTGGTCCAAAGCTACTGTTCTGCCAGTGTAACCACCAACACTCCCCCGGTGCTCTGAGCTGCGAATCCGGGCAGTCCAGCTAACTGAGCTAACTATCTAACAGCAGTTTGCGGCTTTGTAACTCTGTAAATCTCTCTCAACTCTGAGAGATGATTTGAAAGACATCAGAGGGACAACCATTTTTAAAACATTTTCTCCAAAAAATATTAAAATATTACCCCGTTTCAACAAAATCAGTGACTTAATTGTGTGAATTAGTGTTGTAAATCGTTACGCACTTCGTAAAATGACATTGAAGCTGTTATTTTTAGGTAGAAAAGTTACATAACGTAGCTTTTAAGTGAAATCTACTGAGCACAGAGTGATTTCCCCTCCTCAGATAGTTTAGTTCACATCTCGAGATCCCTCAGATTTTCCTTGCAACCCTTCTGGGGGTAGCTACTGGCTTATGGGATGCAAACTTCAAACTTTTTATGCTGATATTAACGTCCTCTGTACATTGAGTATAAGGCCTGATTGATCAGTAAGATCCTGGGCACACTTTGCAAGAAAGAAGATATAACGTTAATATCTCATTAGACTCATTCCACATGTACAGAGCTGTTTTCTACTGGTAATACACAGCTTGATGTGTTTTTGGATGTTGAATGAGACAGACTGCCAGGGAGCTGCTTCAAAGAGGAGTGTGTGGGAATCCACACAGAGGCAGATGAACTCCTCACAGCTCTTTTAGCCAAATAAGATCTTTCTGGTGGTGTGGGCGGGTTTGTTTTTCTCTGAGTTCTTGGTTTTTATTTTGCTAAAGTAGCATGAAATGATCAGGGTGGGTGTAACGGTTCTTGATGAACATGAAAATGTTTTCGGTTGTGTGTTTTTGGCTATCTGACATTTTTAACACACTGTAAGTCCTATTGTTGTACTGTAAATGTGCATGCTGGCCTCATCAAGCTTTCACGCCTGCAGACACAATCCATCTATGAACAGCAGGTGGTTTATTTTCTCTATTCCCGAAGACTTATGCATAATTAATTACAGATGAAGAAATGCTTTGTCAGTCTGTAGTCTACCAAGACAGTGATAGTTGGGGCGACTATGTCAGCTGAAGAAATGTATGCAGTGCAGAATGCTTCGGGTCTAGCCTGAGGAAGAGTGACTTCTAGACAGCTGTCCTACTTCATCAGGAGCTCTCTGCATTTCACACCGTCTTCCTAAAACTGATTTGTGAAGTCACAGCTTCTGACAGCAGTATACGTATGGATGAGTTCTGCTGTAGGCCGAGGGAAGGGAAAGGAAAAGGAAACACGAAGGAAAAGATAAAAAAAAGTCTTGCTGTTTAAGCATGTTAAATAGAAAAATAGAGCTTTATGTTTGCAACTGCAAAGTAAGTGGCCACCTACAGGGTATTTTCTTCTCTTCACAACCACATAAGAAAAGTCACACAAGAGCTACATAATTGTATTCATCATATGACTCATGTCAGTAATTTATCGTTCAGGCCTGAAGTCCCTCTCACTTGGAAAATTATAGAATGGATTAATCCAAAGGTCTCATTACCTCTGACTGCACCTTTTAAAAGGAAAGTTTCAAAATCAGCTTGTGCCATGAGTCATGCCAAACTCACAGCTTATGCCAAAGAATGTCTGCCATCCATGCGTGTAGTAATGCGTTTCTCATTGTTTATGCCAGCTGTTTACTTGCTTCGAGCAGCCGTGCAGAAACTAACCTGAGAAAATAGGAGGAGTTATTGTTTTTGTGAGTTAAAGAGGCAGAGAGAAAAACAAGCAAGTCATTGTGTGAAGTGACAAAACATCCTGCAGCTAACTAACGACTGGATATTAAGAAATATGAGGTATGTGTGGGTTATTGTGTAATAATGTCTCCCCCTTATGGATCATTTATATTATAGTGATATATGTGTCTGGCTATCATTTATGAAACTCAGTATAGTTAAGATTACCTTCATGAATCTCTCTTTTTTGCAGGTACAACTGTAATTACTACAGATGATCAACAGGGGGCACTCTTGGCAACTCTTCTTATAGGAAAATGTTCTCACATAGTGCAGTTTTCTAATTCAGGCCATTTAAACACATAGATTTACTCTAATTTAAGGCAATGTCATTGCATTGTTATGATTATATGGATGATAACACTATCAAGAGACTATCAGGAAGAGGTTAGCTCACATTAAACACTACAAGTCAGGATATCTCAGCCTCTGTTGAATCAATACTGACCATTATTTCTTTGCAATACTTACAACTTTAGTGCTGGAATATCCCAATAAGTGCTTAATCTTTTCTGTTCCATTTAGATACAATACAGAGGGAACAAGGAGAGAACATAGGACACACTCTGTCATGATTGACAGCCAGTATACAGAGGAATGGTTTCGATGGGAGGTATCTTTCAAACATGAGAACCAGGATCTCTTGGCTCGGTCACTCACAACAACACTGTAATCCAAGGACTTAACATAGTACGCTAAGAACGAACAACAGCTATTTCATAATATGACCAAGGCTTGTGTGAGATTAAAATGTTCTCCAGGTGTTAGTGAGCCACTTTCAGCTTATGCAGATTTATTTTACTGCTTAAAGAGAGTTCACATACAGCTGGAAAGTTGTCAAAAGGAGCTTTGTCTTGTTTTTTTTTGTTTGTTTTTTTAAACTAAAGTATCATTCCTTTCGAGCAGACAGAGCAGATTTGTGTCCTTGAGGGACAATACAAGGAATAATATCACATAAATGGAAAAATAATAGTCTCATCTCTTATTATTATCCGATCCAGTCTAATATCCCTGTGGAAAATACCTTTGTGAAACTTATATTGTTCTTTTATGTGTCAAACAGGTGTTGATGCATGTTTTTGTGATCCTTGAGGCCACCGTTCACTGTGTTTTTGTATTGAATTACCTTAAACTGTCAAACTGAAGCACCCTGAAATTCAAAAACACGAACCAAAACTTTATAAATCCAAACAACAGAGAGGCAGAAGCAGAAGAAAACTTTATTCTTTTGAGGAATTTCTCCATCTCCCTTTCAAATCAGCTGCATCTTTTAACATGCAAGAACAAAAGCCTCTTTTACACTTCATAGCCTAGTATGACGCTGATTTAATGTTTGCATAAACACACTACACTAACGTCACATTCATTCGAGGATTTCACCACGTCTTTGTGTAGATCAGGAAGTTGCAGACGACAACAGTGTGTTGGTATCAACATCATCTTTTCATTTAAAAGTCAAGCGGTTCTCTGGTTTTGCTTGTTCTGGGTTCTTTAGCACAGATTTACAGCAGTACTCGGGGGGGGAATGGATGGACTCGTAACAATGAATTGAAACTTTGTGTGAACAGGGTTCACTTCACACAGGCTACATTGTTGAGTTTGAGCGGCACAACTGAGGCATTCATGGGCCACAGCTTGAAGAAGAGCCCCTTAATGAAGTGGCTGTACAGACTAGTGCCTTTCAAGAGTGGGCTCATGTCATCATGATACTCCCTGTGGTGGAGTGAATCCCAGTATTTGCTCTTGATGCCTGCGTTACTCAACACAATTAAAATGCAGCCAGACATGCAGACTTTTGCACATTCTTTCTCCCGTTGCATCAGATTGGATCGGAGAGGTGAAAAGAAAAACAGAGAGGAGGTGTTTTTTCTCGTGGCCTCTCTCATTGGCTGTGAGTGCAGCATTCCTCGAGGCCTTCTTGTGCTCATCAACAGGCAGGGACAGGCTCGACCCTTTCCCATCTGACAGCAACACAGTCGAGCAGGTGCTATACAAACAGCAGGCTGATTTATTCACTTTTAACAAGAGGATTGAAAGCTGGCTCTGCTCTCTCCACCAGTTTCCTCGAAAATATGCAGCCAAGAAATGTCTCCCTGTGCTACAACAAAGAGACCCCCATCAGATGCACCTTTGATCACAGGAAGCATAAAATATGAATATACTGTCTGTTGTGGGGCCAGGATGAAACATTAAAATGATAAATCAGAAAAAGATGAGACTTTTATTGCTCGTATCTAGATCAGACATGTTGCACAGTTGCTCACCAGGATTTGGTAGAACCGGCTTCACCATCCCTGTAGTCTTGTTGGAGTCATCGCACACACTGACAAGCAGCTCTTTAACTGAACCACTGAAACATTTTAACACCTATGATAAAAAGAGCTGCTGAGGCTTTTAGAAGTTTATTTCAAGTGCACATAA
Organism: Argyrosomus regius; assembly: GCA_946959425.1. Lineage (NCBI taxonomy): Eukaryota > Metazoa > Chordata > Actinopteri > Sciaenidae > Argyrosomus > Argyrosomus regius. The sequence goes on along the minus strand of OX336897.1, from coordinate 12,337,902 downwards.
TAGAAAATGGTACAAAACACTAGTTTTAATGAGTTTTTGTACTGATATCAAACTTCTGTACTGTGATTTTCTTTATTTTCCATATTCAACAGGTGTCTGAAAGTCTAGTGTGTGCACACACACTAGACTTTCTTCCACAGACAGGTGTTGTTGATATTTTCTAAAAATGGTTTACATATGTTTCCGAGGTAAAACTGCTCTCTGCGGATGTGGTGAATCAAGCGCCGCAACCAAGCGCAAGATCAGCAGCAGTGAAGTGCTGTATGTATCTGTGTGTGTCAATCACACTCACCCTGCCCCCACTCAACCCGGTCCTAACAACAGTATAGTGTGTGCGTGTGTTTCTGTGTGTGTGAGAGTAGCGCCCAAGGCAACAGGGTGGAAACGCGGGCAGGCGGCAAAACGCGTCATCTGGCACGTTTGCTGCACCTTCAGCCTGAAAAATGTCAATTGAGCAGCGATAGTAGGCTGTTACCGGATATGCTTTAAAAATAAGAGTCTAAAATTCTCTAAAATAGGCCAATATCAAATTACCCTTGCAGTAAACCGTGGTAAAATTTGCCAAGGAGGCTAGTGTTAATGCAGTGTATTTGCTATAACTTTACTCGACACATAATGCAATAAAAAAGGAATTCAGGGTTGTTTAAATCTTTATATAGGCCTGTTATCTAAAATACATACAGAGTTGAACTCATGACACAGTGCTGCAACTCCTGTTATTCAACTCATTGTGTAGTTGCTATTCTCCTGTTTTACTTAAATGTTCAGTTGTATTCGTCATATGTAGGTTAACACAGGTTGCAATACCAACTGCCAAAGTTAGTGGTGTGGTAACAGTTTAAAATGAACATGAGGTTCAGATCTGTATCAACTTCATGCAAGTTTAACATTATTCCATAACATTTGTTCTGTGTTATCTGACTCCAGATGTGAAAGAAAGGCAGAATTGATTTTTTTTAGATTTGTTCACGCCTGATTGGTTTAGATTTGGCGACATTGTCATTTAAAAAAATGATAATTGTTATAGAACAGTGCATTTGTGTGTAACTTCTATGGTTATTTTTTTCATTTTTTCAAATGTTAGTTTTGGCCCCCGGGCATCTTCACATTGTCAAATGTGGCCCTCCTTTAAAAAAAAGTTTGGACATGTAGGCTAACATTAAAGGTTTGCCGCCCATTGAGTTTTATTCTGAAAGTCACGACCGGAAGCTCGTGGATTCTATCGTAAACGGTTGACAGAGGCTCGCGCGCAGGAAAGATTGCCTGGTTAAAGTCCTCCGTCTCTTCAAACCACTCCCTTGAGCTGTCGACAGAGCCACCCTTCACTTACCGAAGAAACCAGTCCCAAGTGTATTCTGTTAACTCGGCATAAAACCTTTTAAAAGGGTCGATATATTTATCGATACTAGTATCTGGTCGAAGTTTTGCCTCTCGGACACCACTTGAAACTTTTTGACGTCGGAGCAGCCAGGCGGAGACAGCATGGTGTTAAAATCGGAAGACGGCGTAGGTGAGTGAAACAGTCGAGAAAAGACGTTTTTTCTTCGTCTAAATGTCGTTTAAAGGACAGTGTTCAGGTGAAAACACGTTCATGAGCAGTTTACCAGCTGTCTGAAACTATGAGTTTTGTCGTTTGTGGGTTGTTTTATTTTCAAAGTAAATCTCAGGAAACCAAATGAATGTGTCTGTGGCCTTGTTTACAGTGTTTACTCTGCTATTTGTGCCAACACTGTTGTATCTGAGTGTGAGTCAACATGGGGCATATTTTATCAACCAAAAAGAGACACCTGAAAACATGAAAAACATAAATATAGTCATTTAATATCAAGAGAATTCAAAAATACAAATTATAAAAAAAAAAACACTCACTTCTTAATTTATTTTATTTATTTATTATCAAATTTATTTTATTTATTATCAAATTTACCATCATTGAATGTGTCAGTCTGCTCAAAGAAACATCAAACACAAATAAACACATTTGTGGATTTTGATTTTAGCACTGTGGCTGTTATTTCATAGCCACATGTAACGTTATAAATACTTTAATAGCACACTGATGGTCTGACCGGCTTTTTGCATCACAGAGAACAACCTCATTCTCAGCGCTGCAGCAACAGGTGTGAGAGCCCAGTGTCAGCATGCAAGCAACACACACTGTATCCTGCCTTTGTATAGGTTAAAATCACTATATTATCCCCACTGAAAGCCCCATTTTAAACTATTAAAAGATGGTTGTGATGCTTTTATTTTTTATTACAACCACAGAGGGTGTTACTATAGACATAAGCAGCCTTTGAAGTTGACTTTGTTGTTCAACGTGACGCCTTCATCTCTTTGGCTCGATTAGGGCTGGCAGCATTAATTAGCACCCTTGACTTGCGTCACAATTAATCGTGTTAGAGACCAGTGAACATCTGACTGACTGATCCTGTTATACGCTGCTGCTCCTTTGTTCTGCAGATGGAGAGGGAGAACTTGCACACTCCTTTTCTTTTTTAGCCTCAGTGGCCCCCCGACTGAGTCTGGCTGGCACACGGCTGCATTGTTTTTAAAGGGATGAGCGATGGGAACAGTCGATTCTCTTCGAGTCCATTTGTCTCTGCCACTTAGAGGTGGGTGGTCTGGGAAGTTAAAGTAGTTGTCACTAATGGTTCCCTAATGAGCGGCGCTGAGAGCTCTAATGGGCCCTCCAGAACAATGTGCCCTGCCTGGCACTAATGCCCAGTGGTTTGATAATCGTCATCCTCTCCCTATAATCATATTTTAGCCATTTTTTTTTCTGCATCGGTTGCAGCTTTCCTTTCCACTCAGGCCAGTGTTCATTCTGCATAGCTCCTATAATGCAGTTGTACATGTTTGTACTACACAGCTATACAGTGCAGTTGGGTGTTGTCATGTTTGGTAGCTCAGCAACACTCAGAAGGCTGCATTGCTGACATTTTTCAGGGTGGTATCACCACTCAATGAAACCCCAGTAGTAGCAGTATTTTAACCACTGCAACCTGCCACACTAAGATTTACATCAGTGGTTCTCAAACGAAAAAAAAAAAGAAGCTTATGCTCTCCCAGCCCACAGATTTTATGAATCATTAACAATGATAGCGGAAGCCGCTAATGAATAAAAAAAGATCCAAGTTGAGTTTTGTTTGCCGACCCGATGAAATCAAACATGCTCGATATAAGAAGTTATGTCAGTACTTTCCAAGTGGAAACGAGAGAGAGAGTCCTACAGACAAATCTTAATACTGACGTTTAAAATCTCACCTCCAGGTCTCTCCGAAGAATCCAGTCAACCTGTGTTCTTCGTCATTTGTTTTTTTTTCTCACTGCGAGGCATTACTGCAGCGAGTTGCACCACGGCAGTCTCCATTTTGTTTATCTGCTTCTTCATGAACTCATGTGAAGTGGTGCATTGCTCCTTTTGGCACGATAAACTTGATATCCTGTAGTAGTGTGTAGATGTGCCATTGTCTTTAATCGTGTGCATGTGCACGTTTGAGACTAGAGAAGAACATCTGTCATCATGCGTGTGATGCAACCCCATTTCAGAATCAGTCTGTGCCCACCTTAAGCCACAAAGAAGTATGAAACATGTTTCTCTCTGAAAGTATGGAGCAGCCACAATCATACAGCTTAAACTTTAGCCAAGACAATTGATTGACAGAACAGAACAAAACAAAACAACGACGTCACCACGGGCTCTGGGTGCTTACATTTGATCAAATAATCCTAAAAATAATTGACAGATTAAATGTTAATATAGAAGACAAGTCTAAACTTACTGCTGTCTCTTGCAGTGCTACTTGTAAATATTAACTACATATTGCTACATATTACTGTTAATGCAGTTGACAGTTACAGCTGATTTGCATAGACGCTGTATTTGCTTTCATAAATTTGTCATCACGCGGGCTGGTGAGGAGCCATATCCTTTCTGTTCCACAAATAGATCAACCGGTCCTAAACTTTAATGTGTGTGAGGGGATGTTGTAGATGTGAGGGTGCTGGGCATTTAGCATTTAGTCATCATTTACATATCTGTCTCTCACACACATTTTTTTTTCTTCCTTGCACCAGAATCATCTGCATTTTTCTCTCTTCTCTACCAGCACTGATGTGAGTGTCTTTCAGGTTTCAACACGCCTGGAGTCATTTTCTTTATGCAGGACGAAACTCTGTGATCAGTCCTGTTGATTGGGCGCCCAGACATTCAAAATGGCACCCAGCAGGAACTCCATAGTGAGAGTATTTTGAAGGAGTGTGCTGATTTGCCTACCAAACACAGATTTAGTGCAGGTCAGGGTTTGGTTGCACTCTGCTCAGCATTATTTGTGTGTAATGTGTTCGGGCTACAGGATCTCTTACATTACATGCTTCGCTCCTAAGTTTCTTATAAGATATCTTGTTGGTTTTAAAAACACAAAGAATGCACAGAGAAAGATCCGGCACCATAGAAACGTTGTCAAAGAGGTAAACAAAGCATGCAGAGTTGTATAGCTGCTTTGTTTGAGTCATATTGGCTTTTGTGCACTATTCAGATCACAGCCGAGCATGCATGCCATCATGTCGTTACAGAGCTGAAGGATTAGAGTTAGGAAGAAGGAAGAATGGCTATTTCGTTGCCTTTCCCACCGGATGGGTGTTTTTAGCCACAGCTTTCACTCCTCCCCTGAAACGTCTCACGAACAGGAAGCAGAGAGTTTGACGATATGCTTGACATAAAATGACATCCCGCAGTTTGTGCGTAGGCTAGAGTTTCCACACTGCTTTGCTCCAGAAAAGGCAACACAGAAACAGAAATAAAGTCGCAGAGAGAGAGGAGAAGGAATTATTGGTGGCTCATTCAGCTTTCCCATCATGTCTTTTCTAGACGTGTGTGTGTTTTACTTGCGAGAGAGGATGTTGATAGTAGGACAAGCTCCGATAAGAATCAAGGCCAACGGCATCAGAGGACAAAGGCATGCATTGTTGGGAAAAAATAGCACTTCCGCTTTTGAGGGAAAACACTGAGAAGCCTCCACATTGGCCTTTCAAAACAATTAATGTTGATAAATGCCAATAAAACAGAATGAAGATTATTTAAGAAAGCTGATCTTTTTGTGTTCGTAATGATGTATTGTACGTGTGTGTGGATGTTTATGCTGGAGTCGTCTGTATGTTTGCTTTACACCCAAGCTGTGTGTACGGTTGTGAGCCCTAGCTATACGTTCTCCAGCTTCAGTTCCCACCCAGTCACATCCTCCTCCTGGTCCCAGCGTTCCTTCACAACAGCCAGCAGACTGAACTGTTTCGGGGATGTTAATGTTCGCTCAGGGGGCAGTGGCAGGGACATTTCTTTTTGCGCAGCCAGGATTTTAGCGATTAGGTTGTTTTTGTTGTTGGACAGACAAGAAATCCAAAATATGGGGTGGTTTTAATTGTGTAGTGGTTCCCAATCTGGGGGAAGGGACCCTCCAAAGGGCCTCTAGATAAATCAAATGGGTCACAAGATTATGAAAGTCTTTTTCATTTTTGTATATTTTCTTATGAGACACTGGTTACTTTTACTATTTAAGGCCTCCGAAATTTCTTTAAGTTGAACGACCTGTGAAGGAGAAATCCCTTGTAGGTTGTGCCGCTCACACCTCATGTAACCTGTAATAAATGGACATATATGTACTTCTACTTCACTCTGTGATTTCCTGCATTTCCCAGAAAAAACTTGATGTAACCCAGAGACAAAAAAAAAGTGCTTCGTCTTGATCTGTAGGGTGTTTTTAAAGGGTAATAATGATACTAATAGTGATATAATGACAAAGTAGGGAGTAGTTCCTGTCACCGGTCTGTCTTGTCTCTTCTGAGAAAAAGGCTCCTCTGCTTCTTAAGTATTTCTTATTGAATTATTATTAGACGTGGGGCCAACACATTTTTCTTGTGATTCTGAGATCAGTCTCTTCTTCTTTAAGACCTATGCTCGACAGGTGGATTTCCATTGAACGCAGGATATGAATCACCACTTGTCAGCGCCAGGTCAGAACGAACTATGACCCTTCTAACACATGGATCCCATATTGACACGAGTCACGGGAAGCTCTGTCACTGTGGGACTGCAGAGTGCAGCCGGCACAGCAGAGGGCTCCAGGTTGACTCATAAAGATGCGCTAACGTCTGCTCTGTGCTGCACATACACCCGGGGCAAGTGTACACTCATCCAGTAAAAACACGCACACCCGCTCCACTCGGGACGCGACGAGGAGGAATGCTGGGAATCTTGTGCAATCTTTTGGCATGCCTCATTAGCATTAGGTTAATGCTCATGCACTTAAAAAAAAAATACACAATTGTCTTCAGCACAGACTGCGTTTGTTAAACTGGAGGTGATAATGATAGTGTGACTGGTCGCATGACTTATCAGGAGAGAGGAGACCTGGCTCAACGTGCTGACGCATAAAAACAGCTGTAGCTGGAGTTTATGACTCGTGTCCGTTTGACCGGATATGTCCAAAGAAGAGTGAACACTTCCAACCACCATCAAGTTCAGTACTTTTTATGTATCAGGTATTCAGGGTTTGTTATTCACTGTAATGCTATCATTTGGGCTCAGATCAATATTTGTTAAAGTGAATTGTATCCGTATTTTTCTTAATTGATGACTTAAAGAACAAATCAGTTAAAATATCCCGAATAATTTTCAAATACTTGAGAATATGATCTGAAAATGACGAGCTTATTGCTGTAACCACACCTGAAAGAAAGGTCTTTATATTATTTCTCATATTGCCCAGCCCTGTGTGTGTTTGTGTGTGAGGAGGAGAAGGTAGAGAAGGGAATGACCACTGGGTGGAGCCTTCATGTTAATGGTAGTGACAGCAAAATAGAGAGAGGGAGTAGAGAGAAAGGGAGGGAGAGGAGGGAGTGAGGTAGTGAGTAAGGCTCTTTCCTCAAATGGACTGTATCAGTGTGCCGTGAGCATGCTGGGAGCTGATAGCTGTGCTGTACAGCTGAGAAAACCCGGCAGTATCTCTCTCCCTGACTGGAGGAGGAGCAGGCTCCTTCTTTCTCCCACTTCACGCCATGTGGACGTCCAGCTCACCCACGTTAAGCAACACGAGGTGACAGAAGAAAGGACTGCTGGGTCACTATTTTTTTTTAATCGAGGAGGAGAGATAAGGTGGAGTAGAAAAAGAAGAGGAGCTCTCTGGAGAGGAAGACACAAAAACTAAGACTTTTGGACGACTTCTTGCGCAGGTTAGCACTTAAATTTGCTGACGCTCGTGTGTTTATTGAATTGATCTTGTGTTGTTTGTGTAGCTTGTCGTCTCTGGTACTCGCTGTTATGTGGGACTTTGGTCAGTTTTCATTGACTCTCTGTTCAGCCCTGGTCACGCTGTACTGAAGATTAAATCACTCAGGCTGTCCATAAGGGTAAGAAGTCCTGGTGGTTTGACTCTGCTGGGCTGTCCTGTCATTCTCCGGACTGGTTTGTTGTGATTAAGGCCGGTGAATGGAGCTCCACTGACTGACACTTGAGATGATTGAGTACTGGTGTAGTAGGCCAATGACTGGGCAGTGTGGTGAGGTGTGTCTTTGTGTCTGTAGAAAAATGTATATTTGTTTGGCTCTTTAGGACAATATATCTGAGCAATAAAAGTGCATCCAGAGGCAAAAGCTTTATGACCACAGCAACTCGATGGCATAAAAGATGGTTTCAGTGAGCTGGGACGACCAACAAGTAAAGCCAAGGATGCTTAGGCTGTCAGTCCCCGTGCCTGGGCCCTGTTGAGGAATGTCCTGAGAGGCCACTTGCAGACACAAAGGGAGAGCTGTGATCGTCCCACCGCTCTTCCCACTGTCTCTGTGTTCTCCTGCCATTTGCCGTCCCACGCCTCCCCAGCCAAACACAGGGCTCCTTCTCCTGTTATCTCTCCTCTGTTAGTCCGCCTTCGCCTCCTCCTACCCTCAGGCCGGGTCAGGTTGGATGCTCTGCGGCTTTTTGATCCATAACTGGTGGTCCGTTTTTAATCTGTTCTTGCGTGCGGCAGTTACGGACCTGGAGGTCAGAGTTGAACAAGTTCTTTGGGGTCGGTGCCCAAATTAAAGACTGGCATTCCTTCACAGCCCCTGCTCGGCTTTGTTACAAGCTGTCTGGTTCAGAAGATGAAGGTGCGTGTGTGTGTGTGTGTGTGTGTGTGTGTGTGTGTGTGTGTGTGTGTGTGTGCTTTCAAAAATATATGAGGGAGAGTCCCCTTGGGATTTACTGTAATGAGATTCAGTCTCAGATCAGAGATCAGCACATGAGATGTTCACGTTTTAAATCACCTTTCCGTATTCTAGCAGCGAACAGCAGAAGGCTTAGAGCCTTTTTAATAGACATCAGTGTACTTCTGTGTGTGTGTGTTTTTGCCGGTCCTAGCTCGCGTAATCGATTGCTTGTATGTGTGTGTTTTGTGCTGAATGCATTAAACCTAATCATGAAGTAGACTGCTTCTTGTTATCGCTGGCCTCCTTATTGGTTTAGGCTGAGGCTCAATTGATTGGTGCCAGCAGGGACGTTGGGGGTGGAGGGTTCATTTTAGCAAGTTTAAAGGAAACTATGTAATGTAAGGACAAAGGCTGCAACAACAGCCTAAAGGAACAGGGGGAGGGGTTGAAGGGCTGGAGAAAATTGATGATCTTGGTTGCATTTTGGAGATATGATGGGCTGGAAACAAAAAGGGTGGGGGGGGGGGGGGGGTACAGAGATGAGAGGAGAGATGATGGAGGAAGAAGAAGGGTAATCAAGCCTAATGGAAAGTGTGTATGGACCAAATGGAGGCTGTTTCTTCTGGAAATATATGGAGGAAACAAAAGCTGTAAACAGAGGAAGGACCTTTCTGCCTCCGGTGTCAATCATCTGCCTCGATCAGTGCGTGCACTTTGTCAAAATGTAATCATGTACAGCCACGTGGCTGCAGAAATGGATGTGTATCTCTTTGCATATTCCCTCAGTCAGCAGATCACAGGCAGCGTGGTGGCGTAAATTCATTGATGTCTCCATCTGCTACTGCGATACACCCAGATTCCTTAATTTAGCATAAACTCTACCCTAAAACAGGTTACGGCGTCCCTGTCCAGTAGCTGTGTCAACAGGGGCAGCCGAGGTAAGGAGCTTATTTAGTTAATAAGTTTTTTTTCTTTTGTTTTTTTTTTTTGTGAGTCCTTTTGCGCTTAGAGGAGCTCCCTGAATTGGGTCACATCTGCAGGGAGGAGGGGGGGTCTGAGAGATCCTACAAGCACTCAGAATTCTAATTTCCTTATTTTCCAAGGAGAGTTCTTCAAGTGATCTGGGTGGAAATGAGACGTCTGCCTCTTATGCCAGGATGGCAATCAGGATGTGTATTAGTGGGCTCCGCCGCTGTGGGAGAGGGAGCTATAATTGGTATCTCCCTTGATGTCACCTCCCCGGCGCTCTCCACTGACCCAGCCCTCTCTTTAAAAAAAAAACAAAAAAAAACAAAACTGCTTCGCCCATGTAGGAACTCTGCAGACAGACTCTTTTAGAACATACACGCCAAAATATTGATGTTAAATGAAGATGTAGGGCTCGGATGAAGCATTGAGGTGAGTTAAAAAGGTGTAAGGCACAAAAGTTCCACAAGAGTTTGTACGGAGTGTTGAAGGAGATAGGGATGCACCAGTTTAAGAGTGGGCACCGTGATTATACTCAAAGGGAACGTATTCGGTGTTTTGAGTCATAAATTTAGGTTAAACAGCACTCAGTAGTAATGAGGGCCATTGCATGGCAGGAAAAAGATTATACTGTCCCAGATTTGGCAAACCTTAACGTAGAGCCATTATCCGCTCTCCAATCGCACCTTTCCAAATTACGTTGTGGCACCTTGGTCCCAGCGATTTATTTATTCAATCCAGTAAATTCATGTATGACTATATTCCTTTAGTACCTTGCTTTCTGATACTGACTTTGGTGAGTAATCTCTCAAATTGAAACTGAATAGACATATTTGTAGTGACGTAATGGATTCAGTCTGAATTATGACAGTCTGGATAGTCCCAGTCAGACGGTGTTGGTAGTTGAAACAAAAAACAAGTTGCAGAGCGCTGACGCGGTGCCAAACACAGTAGGGGGATGCACTGTGTCGGGTCCCGGCCGTCAGTGTGTGGGTGTAAGCGAGTGCATGTGACTGCACCCGGGTCTGTGTGCACGCCTCCATGTGCATGTGATTCTGCTGAATGACCTGTTTTCCAAGCAGCGCGAGTCCCTGAAGGAGTGAAGATGTGGGCGGCCCGTGTTTTTGTTTCAGCCTGTGGAAATCACGATATACCGGCTTGCCCCAGTCAGGTTCCTGTAGGGGCTTCTGAGAGATTCCTGAAATTCAATATAGATGGGGCATATGAGGAGTAGTAAATGTGAACGTGCTGCATCAGCAAGAGATGATATTCAAGTATTGTTTGTGTTCCTTGCACAGAAAAAGGTACTCTCCCTCGCTCTTTGTTCACCTTGTTTGCCCTGTCTTCTTCTGTCTTTCTCATTTCCTGTTTGTATCTGATGACAGCCTCTTTTCATTGGCCTTACCAGTGTAGATTTACTGAAAGACAGCCAAGCAGCGCTCCCATACGGAAGAGAAACAAGCAGCTCTCAGCGTTTTATTTAAGTGGATGGGTTCTCCCCATATCTGCTGTGTTCTGGGAAATGACACCCACTTGGTGCCCATCTCTGGCACATGCATGGGTGGGGCCTTTCCCTTCCCTGACGTGGTTTGATTATTTTGGGAGGAGTCAGGAAAACGGTGACATGTGCACCTGATTGACCGGTTGGGTGGTGGCAGAGTGGCGCTTTTGGTCGAAAGCCTTCCTTTTTTAATAACAGGACCTCTGTGTCATCATGCATCCGTCCTGGCGATGGGCTTAGACAGATTTTCTACAAGCTCCTTGTTTGTGCAAGTGAACAGATGATTTCCATCCTCAAATGATCACGTTCCTTTGCTCCCTCTGTCTCCTCCTCTGTGTTAAATTATAGTCCTTCTGTAACTCCTCTCTCCTGTCAGTCCTTCACTTTGTGGTCCTCCTCTGAGCCAGGAATGCTGCGGTTGTGTTGTGTTTGGTCCCGCTGTCCTGTTTTGTGTGGCGTGGTTCCCTTCAGTGTCCGCCAACCGCCCAACCTGACATCATATTTCCAGAAAGTGGAAGTCCTCTCTGTCGCTGTGAAACACACAACCTGCTTTGGGTTTACTCAACGTGACATTAACTCGGCCAGTCGATCGGGAAATCGGGCTCATTGAACGCAAAGAGACGCATTCATTCTCAGACGTGTCGCCACTTTGTTTTGTGGGATCGGTTTTTGTGTGCCTCTGTATGAAAACATATATTTCTTCCTCAGTATGAGCTGCTCTGGTGGGAAATATCTGAACAAAACAAAGAGAGGTCGTGCGACTGTATTTTGTCGTCAGCTCCCTCTGCAAGTGAGAACAGTTGTGCAGAGGTTTCCATGGATACGCTGAACATTTGGGATGGATGCGGCTGGTTCGCCAAGCGAGTACTGTAGGCTGTGAGGTCTGATATGTGAAGGGTCAACCTCGAGTGGACAGCATGGCTTTGTTTTGGAGCTCCTTAACAGGCCGCTATAAGGCTCTTGTCTTGGACTTCTATTGTCTATTATCCCCGTGTTAAATATTAGCAGACATTCCAGTGAATGTCATGGCTATTTGCCTCAAGAAGGTAGCATACCTTTTGTTATTAAAATAAGTGCTCTCCATTATGCAGACTATATTTTCTCTATAGGATGTCTGTTAAATGCTCATTTATTTAGAATTTTACATTTGAATTAATTCTTTAATTAAATGAGCTGATCGTGAAGCTGTGTATGTTTGTGTGTGTGTCTCAAAACACAATGAAGCTCATAATTTCTGGATGGCTGGCCTTGTCCCTGCTTTATTGATCGCTGTCACTGTGCCAAATGTTGTTTAGCTTTTGTAACCTTCATTTCACTGACCTTTTACTGCAGGTACACTGCGCACACCGTTTAGCCACTCACATTTACTCATGAGTTTTACCTCTGCGGTATCTGAGGATTATGTGGGACCGATATTGAATTAATGTTTTCATTTAGGAGAGTGAATGATTGAAGGAAAATGGACATTATTTTTCCAGGTCATTGGTGGTATCAGACAGTTGTGGAATGAGAGACCTTTTGTCCTCAGCTTCCACCACTCTTTAACCATTACCTTGTTAACCGTTTGCAGAGATCCACCATGTCGGCCTTAGGCTCGATCCCCTTTTAACCTTTTGGACCCTGCTGCTGTGGTAATAAGAGGAGGAAGAGAGAGGTCACAGGAGGGGGCTTGTGCTTGGCCACAGGGGCAACCAGAGAAAAAGACGCTGAGTGACAGAGATGATCTTGAGCGACTCATGACAGAGTTCAGCGGGTTTCATACTACAGAATAACCCATTAAAGAAATTAATACATTAGCTTATAAAGTTAGCAAAGTGTTAACTTCACAATAAACATACCCTGTGCCACTCTTGACTGGAGTTAAACTAAATTATTTGTTTCTCCGTACTCTTTTACCGTTACCTTTTTCAACATCCGTTCTATGCACGCTTAGCGCTCCTTCAAAATAAAAGCATTTTCAAAATACAGAAATAACACAAAGTCAAGAAATGTACTGTGAGGTCATTTACACACGTTATTATTGTTTGTCTAGTTTCCAGCTGACCTGCTGTATTATATAATAAAAGCAGAAGGTACTATTATTATTATTTTTTTTTAGTACCTACCCTGAGAACAACATTGTTTTAAATTCACTAAAGGAGATCTTTGTTGTTGCAAGTTGGGTCACGCATTTCTTCAGCAAGTGTAAACAAGTTTTTGTGATCATGGAAAAGGACCAAATCTGCATCCTTTCAAAATTAACTTAACAGTTACCTTCTATTAAAGGTAAATACCAAATAGTTCTAATGCAAAAATAACTTGGCCTTCAAATAGAGACTGAAATAAAACAGACTATAGCGAAAATTCTTCCAGCTCAGTGAAACTAGGATTGTTCTTGAACTGCTGTTATTATTAGAGTGCTGATACTCGTGGTGTCCCTTTATGCTTGGAGTGCAGGTAGGGATTGGGCACACACAGCCACACAAACACATTCATTCGGGACACACTGCTCACCCCTTAGTCCTTGGCACAGACTAATTATAACAGCCTATAGTGTGAGTGACAGGCGGACTGCCAGCGCTTTGAGACCTGTCACATTTGTGCCAATCTGGCACCGATGCTTGTGTGCTCCTCGGCTGACCTGAGCTGTTTCATTTAGTCAGACACATTACACGCAAAGTTAGATCCACTTCAAGGTGCGCTTAATTTACTATTGGTGAGAGTGTTTTACTGTCTGATCTGTCCCCCTTTCCTGCTATCAGTTCATGGTTGTCATTGAATGTTTGGGATACTTTACTTGTCTCACTGTGGCATTCAATCACCTTCTGCTAAGGAGGAAAATTATAGAGTGTGATGTTATTTTTGTGCACTGAGAGACACCTCAGGGGATAAATCTGCATAGAAAATGACAAAGTTGCATTATATTTTGGACACCTCTGTCCTAACTCTTCATTTTCTCCCCCATCTCTCCCCAGTGCCGGACGACCTCACACCAGAGGAGCAGCAGGAGCTAGAGAATATCCGCCGGCGCAAGCAAGAGCTGCTGGAGGACATTCAGGTAATACTGAAAAGGGATATGCAGACTGTTGTAATGTTCACATATACAGTATACAAAAACAGACATGTACTATGTGTGACTGCAGAAAATGTCCAGCTTTAGCATTTACTATAATTTTCACTTCTTTTGGACAAAGAGAAATCTGCAACACATTTTTGGGTGCCGTGACTTTGGCTGTAAAAGCTCGTATCTCTGTAACTATGCTGCTTTAGATCCACTTCAACTTCATATCATAATCTTGATGAAATATTGAAGTGATCCACCCTTTAAAATGAGCAGGCTTGAGATTTAGATGCTCAAGAGGCAGGAGGGTCAGGCATATGGCTCACGTCCACTGGCCTCAGACACAACTGCGACTCCTCAGCTTTTTGATGAAACATTTACCGTCTATCCAGTTGTACACATTTCTCTTTTCCAAGGAGACCTTAAAACATTTGACCCTAAGTGGAATGCGAGGAATTTCCTGCCAAGTGCTCTCTTCCTTAGCAAACCATTTTTATTTATTGGTTAACCATTTGTGCGCTGTAGACCGCCATTTATGGACACAAGTCATCTAATTGGGTCTTTTTATTAAAATGCGCAGTTTAATGTCACGTAAATATAAAAACAAGACAAGCAAATGATCCCGCATACAGATAAAACAGGATTATGCTCTTATGAGGAATGAGCTTATGCGGCCAGTTGAATATCCCTCATGTACTCGCTGACTTACACAGATTCAAATCAGCTCAGCCGAATTTCCCTAAAGTGGTTTGTTTGATTCCTGTCCATAGCCCATGATAATTTTCTGGGCTGTTGCCTTAACCCTACAGCACAGCTGATAATCAAACCTGGCTGCTCAGGTCAGATCTGTCATTCAGTAACCAGCTCCGTAAGCAAATGACACACAGGGGTGACAGACCATCACGCCCTGACAGAGAGTTGCCCTCAAGATGTCCCAACGGGCAACTTCCGCTGGCCCTGACAGACAAACATTGGAGGCGTGATCCAACAACCTCTCTTTTATGAGTCTGGGCCACCATTGCTGCCCCTCCCCCTCGTGTCTATCCACTACTGCTGCCCCCCATCCTCTTCTCTCCTCCTCACCTCCTCTGTGGTCTGCACACTGACCCCTCTCCTCCTCCTCCTTCGACTCCCACACCCTCCTCTGCTGGTCCCCTCCCCAACCTACACACGACAATCACCCACTTTTCCTGTATGAGCACAGCCTTTGTTTGTGGAGGCAAGCATGTGAGGAATGTGTTGTGATTGCGCAGGCCTTGAAAACACAGATGTTCCCTTTGTGGTGTGGCCTATAGTGAGATGGTATTTCACATAAAAAAAATGATACAGTAACACTGCAGCTGGATATGAATGAAGAGATGCGATGATTGCAACCTTTACTTTAAGTGGTGAGGCCCCTCTGTCTGTGTACAGGACTACAGTCTATTATTCCACACTTTCATCAAGCTGACATCACCCTCTCCATCCTCTTCCCTCTGCAGTGCCCTTACTGCGCCAGTCTGGCACCAGCAGGCCTGGCTTGATCGACTAAATCTGCCTCTAAGGCCATTAATCACTGAAACGGCACACAAAATATAATCTACTTTTACTCTTTCTTACTCCATTTGTATTGAGGTTATCCCTGACTGTTTTCCACCTAATCACATTGAGAATCAGAGGATTGTTTAGCAGGACACACACACAAAAACAAATTTGCTGATATAAAAAGTTATTATCAGTTTTTAGTGTAAGAGAACAGAGGAGAGCCGATTGTGCAGTAGCGTGTGACAAGGTGCTCTCTTTGTTGAGCTGATGGCTCTGATGCAAGTATTTACTGTACGTGATAAAAGGCCACCTGGCTTACAGACTAAACAGAGGTGATTCAGACTGTGCCTTTCCCTCAGCACTGTTTAATACAGCCCTCATGTGTTTCTACGCAAATGCTTTGCATGTTGTTTGTGTTGGGCACACCCTTCCACGTCTCGTGACAGTTTAATATGAACATTTCTATCCTTTCTGCAGCGGCTGAAGGATGAGATAGCAGAAGTGACAAGTGAGATCGAGAACCTGGGTTCCACTGAGGAGAGGTAAGAAAAAGGGACCTGACTTGACCTACCCCCACACCCTCACTGTTTTTGCCTAAATTGACTTGCCGCTTGCGTTCTATTAACTTAGCAAATGAAGCTGTCAATTATTAATGTTTGATGGCAAAGCTGGACCCATCCCATCACACCACACACGCCCCCAAATTGGCTTTGCTTTTAAGGCAGTTTAAATGTTTCATCAGGCACGCCCCCATGATGGGAGGCCTCATTGAATAATGCAGTGGGTGTATGTGCAGAAGCAGACAATAGAAGGTCCCAAGGGAGAGAGCGCTCAGGTTTGGTCTACTCAAGTGAATAGGGATCCCATCAGCTACCAAATAATCCTGAAGCACTCCTGGATCTGAAACCCATGAAGGGTTACAGCACCTTCTTGTGATCAAAGTTTCCTGCGATCCATTTATTGAAAAAAGTACAAGATAGGCTGCGCTGTGTTCCGCGTGGAGCTTCTGTTCAGTTGAGTGTCGGACTTTGGCCAGACAAAAGCCGAAGGAATGCTGGTGTGAGTGAATCAGTGGGAAGAAGTGGTGACCTCTCACCGGCTGGGGATGGAGACGTAACCATGGTGATGGCGGACACTTGGAGCGCACTTTGACCCCTGAATAACTCAAGGCCTGAGAAATGAGACATTCCCATATGCGTGATGTTAAACGCTTCATCAACACTTTGTCATGACAGTTGAGGGGGAGGAAAGGCCGACCTCTGCCAAACAAATGGAAAATGTTAATGGGAAAGATACTTTCAGGAAATGAAGTGAATTCATTTACACATACATCTATACACTGACGGACCATCAATTTGTTGGATTCGTGTGTGGTGTGACTCATCAGTCAAAAATTTAAATGTTTACACGACAGAGTGATGATTAAGTTGTTTATCAAGCAAGAATGAATCATTCTAGCTTCTCAAACATGAATGTTTTCTGGTTTCCAAAGTCATCTGTGATAGTGAATTCAGTATATTTATTTATATTTTGGATTAAACAGACAATTTGTAGGCATTATCTAGTTTGGGAAATTGTGAGTGGCATTTTTTAAACCATTTTCTGACAACTAACAACAGCCTACGCTCTGATGTTCCAGGAAAAATATGCAGAGGAATAAACAGGTGGCCATGGGCCGAAAGAAATTCAACATGGACCCCAAAAAGGTAAGTGGAAGTAACTGTTGTGATTGTTCAGAAATGTGATTTGTCCAACGTGGGTGTAACCCGGGGCCCTGTCTCTTTCTTAGGGGATCCAGTTCCTGATTGAGAATGACTTGCTGAAGAATACCAGCGATGATATTGCTCAATTCCTCTACAAGGGCGAGGGCCTCAACAAAACAGCCATTGGAGATTACCTCGGGGAGAGGTCAGGATGAAGACTGACTCATTGCTTTTTCCTCTATCTAACCATTTCCCTTCTCATGCATTCTAGCATCCATCCCATCCATCCATGTGGTTGATAAAAGCATCACATAGCAATAGCATATTTTCCGTCTTGCTGTGTTTCCTCTTGGTCCGGCACACGCCCATCCATTCCCAAACACGGTTTATTGGTCCCACATTTAGATCATCCTCTCAAGATGATGTCCGTTACTCAACAGCCTCCATCTGTCTTTGATTATCTTACTCATTCATAAGTAACGTAATCAAGAGACTCACAACTCCGGGAATGTTTGAGCCATCCTTCAGACCATCACTGTGAAAGTGAACAAATAATACAGGAAGTCGTAATGGGCCTGATGTATGGTATGCATGCTCAGGAACTATAGGGCAGGCAGTGCTACAGTTAGGGTGTGGTCTGGAGATCGAACCAGACTGTTGATGAATGCTCTCCGTGTGATTGTTATCAAGCTCTCCAAATGTTTTTGATTCTGGAAGGAGGGGCCGGAGCAGCGTGGGGACCTCTGGATACGATTGGTCACTCGTCCACTGGGACTGGTAGTGACTGGATATGACTCAGTCCATGAGAGCTCCATAGAGACTTCCCATAAGCCCACAGGGCAGATCATTTACTCTGAAGGGCATGAAGGTCGCGAATGATGTCATGATCAAGATTAGATGATGAATAAGAGAGAGGAGGAAGGTGGCAGTATGCAGCGTATCCCACCCCGAGCCGAGCCCTCAGACATGTTCCTGATGGGGTCTACTCTTCAGCTGCTATGAGCCAACCATTACTTTATAAGCATAGTTTAGTCTTAGCCTAAAACTTCAAATTTTTAGATTTGATTGTAGTTACTGATCTTTTTTTAGAGCCAGAACGATTTGCAGTTGAGCTGCATTGTTGGTCATGAAGGCGCCAGGTTTTGACGGAAGAAGAATGCATGTAATAAAGGAGATCGTATCTCTGGTTCTCTGGAATTGATTTTTAATTAAATCCATTGTGCACCCGATGTTATAGGAGAGCTCTGCTGAATTGTAAGGAGTACCAGTGGAATAATTTTCAAGCAAATATGCCAAACATTTCCTGGTTCCAGCCTCTCATAGCAAGGGTTTGCTGCTTTTCTTTGTCTTATGTAATAGAAAATCAAATATCTTTGGGTTTTTGACCAAACTAGGAATTCATTTTGGTCTGTATAAACGTCAAAAAACACTTTATAATCCAAAAAATTCGTCCATTCAAAGAAAATTAAAATAAGTAGTTAGCCCTCATTTTTTTGTATATTTAATTTGTCTTTGTTATGCAGAGTAGAACTTGTTTACCAGTAAGAAAACACTTCTGTCATTTTTTGTCTTCTGTAGAGATGAATTCAATATCCAAGTCCTCCATGCCTTCGTGGAGCTTCATGAGTTCACAGACCTCAACCTGGTTCAGGCCCTAAGGTAAGACAGCATATCCCTGGGAACTTGCATCCTCAGGTTTGCTACATACTCTCTTGAACTCTTGACTAGATCCTCATAACATAAAGATGCAGCTGTTAATTTTAGCCTTGTGCCTTTTAAAAGAGCTCATTTAGTTTTAGAGTCTGACTTTTTATGAGTCTGTTGCTGACAACTGAGCTGTGTCCCCCTAACAGACAGTTCCTGTGGAGTTTTCGGTTACCGGGAGAAGCTCAGAAGATCGACCGCATGATGGAGGCCTTCGCTCAGCGCTACTGCCAATGCAACCCTGGCGTTTTCCAGTCCACAGGTAGCACCATCATGCCATACAGCAAAGCTTTTGGTGTTGTCACGAAAAGCCAAATATCAGTGAAACAAAGAACAAAAAAAGACTTCAGTTTATCTTTTGTCTTGATAAAGGATGCAATATTAGTCAGCAGTGTTAATGAATACAGTTACTCCAATCAAATTCCTAATCAGAACAATAATAATAACTCACTGAGATAACACTGAGATCTAATAGCTTGTCAATGGACCTCGCATCTAACTGCTTTATTTAGCAGACACAAAGTCTGCTGAGGTAAACAGTGTCACAAAAGACGGTCGGCTTTTGGGAAATAATGCCCATAGCAGACAGGCGATTGCCTCTAACATAGATGCAGATGGATGTGAATAATGCATGGGACTTCTCAACAGCCTAACGGGCCAGATAAAGTGCTGCCGCGTCAGCCGTGTGCTGGCCACGATGAACACACACACACACACACACACATTAGAGGGCACGTCCTGAAACACACATGCATACTTAGCTGCCCACGCGCAGCCTTTCACTCCCACCCACTCTACTCGCTAACGAAGCTTCGCCTATCTGTTCCTCTCTGACGGTGGTCCCTTAAGTGCAGTCCTTTCAGCTCAGCTAATTTACATTTATATTTAAATACTACATTAAACACTGGCAGCAGTTTTATGGTAAACAGCAAGACAGTTTTTCGCCATCTCATTAAGCTCATTCCTCTCTTGTGGTGTGATCACTCGTGTGTGTTACAGACACCTGTTACATCCTGTCATTTGCCATCATCATGCTAAACACCAGCCTTCACAACCCGAATGTGAAGGACAAGCCTACCGTGGAGCGATTCATCTCCATGAACAGAGGAATCAACGATGGAGGAGACTTACCTGAAGACCTGCTCAGGGTCAGTGCGGCTTTAAAACTCCTCGTGAGTGATTCCTCCTCTGTGTCAAACCTGCTCTGTATTCATGGTTAACTGTCTTTGCTGTAGAATCTGTACGAGAGCATCAAGAACGAGCCTTTCAAAATCCCAGAGGATGACGGCAACGACCTCACACACACTTTCTTCAACCCAGACAGAGAAGGCTGGCTGCTAAAACTGGGTGAGTGACACTGTAAATACACGCACAATTCGGGCACATGAACTCTCATCAGCTTGGCTGTGCTGATAGATTTCATGTTATGTGTTTATCGCAGTACAAGGCTGAAAATCTGCCTCCATAAAGTGATAACCCCCCCTTCCCAAGGTTAATAACCTGTGCGTGTGTACAGTATATACATGTGTGAGTGTGTTAGGAGCCCGTGAGCATTTGTGCATAGCTGCATACACACCCGACCCCGAGACATCTGAAGACATCTCTGCCTGCTTTAATGTATTATGAATGTGGTCTTGAGATCAGACCACCATACGTAGAGGCCTTTTAAATTATTGAAGACAGGTCATATTCATACACTGACATGCACTAATATGGAGTTTTATAGCTGGTAAATCAAGTTTATGCAAACATACACGTACTGTACGTACACAAAATTTAGAAATGTTTGATTTTAGATGGTATTTCATGTCTTGATCAATGTTTTTGTTTTTTTCTGGGGACATTTTGATCCTCTGGAGAAATCTTATTGGAGATTTTAAAGTTAATACCATTGTGGAAACTCCGAGCAGGCCTGAGAACTTTATTAATAATAAAGGGTGTGTCTTGTCTTGACCTTTTGCTAATTTATGACTTTGGACACATGCACACACATCTGTATCATAACAGGTGTTTCACAGGATGTCAGCTGGTACTTTTACTGGTCACAAACAAGCAGAGTAGCAGAAACCCGGACCCCCTGAGCTCTTCATCCTCTGTTTCCTCTGAGATCTCTTTCTGTTGTACAGATTCACAATGAATTTAATAAAAAAAAGCATGAATGTACGTAAGTGAAATTGAATCTTTCAAACACTGTGAATCTTTACAACTGATTACACCAAGGGAGTAAAGGAATTCCTCTCTCTCTCCACTTACTCTGAATTGGCAGATTTGAGTAAAACAATCCAGGTGGAAGGTAAATTACTGGATGTAACAGAACGTGGAGGCCATATTTTAATGTAATGCTTTACAGTAGATCTCCCCCTTGTGGACTGCTATAATAACAGCAGACGTGTGAAATCTGTTGAACCTCATTAGAAAATAAAGTCTTCTGAAATGAAAGATAAAAGCTGTAAAGCAGTGCATCAAAGCCTCCCTGGAACCAGATTAACAGGACTGTGGTGCAATAATTCCTTATCATTTAATTTGATTTTTTTTGTTTTCTTTTCCTCTTCGTTTGTTTGTTTGTTCCCATGATTTTGGCTGTTGTCTTTCCTCAGGAGGTATGTACACCTGCTCTTCCCAAATGCTAGTCCATCTCTCAGCTCTCAGGTGCTTTTGGTGGTCCGCCATGCTTTTTGTTCTCTTCCTCATTTTTATACGGTCACACAGGGTTTTTATTTTTTTTATTTTTTGTCTGTAGTTTTTTTAGATTTTTATTTTTTGTCTCTCCATTGACTCATTTGAACTTCAGATGTTTGTCTGTTCAGTCTCTCATTGAGCCAGTGGCTTGTCCACACTCTTTTATCTCTGTGGGTGGTTTACGGGGTTCATTTGCCACCCCGCGGGCTCAGCTCAGGGAGCTGATGCTTTGTGACCACTCTACCGAGCAGTTTGACCCTCTTTTCTCTGTTTGCTGTGGTGGTCACTCTCTTTGATCTCTGTTTATTTTGGAAGCTGCATTATCCCTTTCTTCCATACATCGAGAACAACAAAGGACTTTTCCTTCACTTAAATTGATCATGAACTCATTTACCCATTGGCTAATTGTTTTTTTTTTGTTTGTTTTTTGCACTCTGGTTGCATGGAAAGGGGAATACTGCACCTTTTGAACAATGTGGCTCTCCTCTCTTTATCTTATGCTGTAAATGGATCTGAAGGGTAACAGTGTGGCTGCGGCACCGTGTGGTGCTGGACTGGACTGGACCAAACTGTGGGAGAGAAGCGTGGGCAGAAGAGTGTGCTCAAAGGGATTCAGGCATGGTTCAAATGATTCATGCTTGCTTAATATATACTTAAAGTGCACATGGTTAGTAGTTTGACTGTGTTTCCTATTAATTACAAAATAAGAGCCCGCGTGTAAATATAGCTTTAATTCAAATTTCCAGAGGAGTCATAACAACTGGACATGACTTACAAGCAGACCTGTTCCCTCTTAACCTCTACTTGCCCAGCCTCCCACAGTCCCGTCTTGCATGGGTGCCTCCCTCCACTCAGCTCCACTCCAGCCCAGCACCATCCACGCACCAATCTGCAACAATCTTCTGGGACGTCCCGCCTCGTCCCAGACATTCTTGCACAAGGAGGAGGTCATATCTCTGTCTTTCTTGGCGTGACAGGATCTGACATGACCCATGAAACCAGTCACAACCTCCAGCCCAACCCAATCAAGTCTCTGGCTGTCAGCCGTGTGATTCTGCCATCGCGTCTGTGTCTTTCTGTTTGTCTGCTTTTTTTGTCGCAAACACGCTGACGAGTCAAGATGTGGCGAGGGGCTCTCCATCTCTTCCTGTCGAGTGAAGCGTGTCGATGGCGTCTGTAGATGATAACAAGCATAGACTGACGTGTTTGACCTATCATGATGTGATATGATGGGAGATCATATACAGCGCCAATGCTGTTATATGAAATTACAAGTGTGTTGTACATGTCTGTATATAAACATCTTCAAAGCCTCCTCTATCCTGGTACATGGGTTTCACGATGCAGCTTTTTACTAACATTGGTGGTGGGATAGCAAAGTCTAGACAAGGCTTAAGTCTTTATGTCATGTTTAGAAAGAAAGCCCTCCCCACCCCACTCACTGGACACTGCTCAGATACGACTGAAAAGGTACTTAACGAAGCCAACACAGGAAATTCAAGTCTGAGATGCCTGTATAGAGGCCACGCATAGCTCTAGGCACTGCGCTTCCTGCCCCCTCAGTTTGTTGGCATCCCATCCTCCCATAGCAAGACTGCCATCTGCTACTGTGATCAGGTTTCCCCTCACAGGAAGTATGGGTGATAAAAGGAGGTCAGAGATCAGCAACAGATCAGTGAACGCAGAGTTAACCAGAGAGCCCTCACTGGGCGTGAGTGAGAACTTAATCCTCAGTCACTCGTTACTTTCCACATTCACTCCTCATAGAGTCATTAGAGTGCTTTCCACATTTATGACTGTCCTCCAGTAACTTCATTTGAGTGGTAGTTCATTAAGTTCAGTGAGTGCGAAGCACATAGATCTGTATCCTGTCCATCGATCCCAGCTTTTCAGATTTATATCTCTGAGTAAGCAAGCGAGGACAGTTTGCAGACATGTCGTTTAATTTTATGGCATCTTCACATCGACTCCAATTAGCCTTAATATGGCAACTATCAGCTATTAAGTCCCTGATGTTAAAATATAGCTGTGAAAATAGCTAAAAGTCCTCAAATCAACAAATAAAAATAATGTTTATAAAGTTCAAAAGGTAACCAGAAAGCTGAAGGCTACGCACTTGTGGTGATGGTGAGCGCCTGGTGCGATGGTGGATCAGGGTGATTAGCGGGATGTTCTGGGTAAAAGGAGTCCTCTGGAGCCGTCATCTGTCTGTCTGCCCATACATCTGTCTGCCTGTCTGCTGCTCCACTCGGCGCTCGTCTCTCTCCCCCCTTCTCGCCCTCGCTGAGCTTGTCTGACGCTGGCTGTTTTGCTCCACAGGGGGACGAGTCAAAACCTGGAAGAGGAGGTGGTTCATCCTCACAGACAACTGTCTGTACTACTTTGAGTACACCACAGTGAGTACAGCTTAGTTTCTCGCAGTGAAGAAGACCTCCTGTGCAGCGCTCTGTCATTTACATTTTCTGCACTTGTCCAGGACAAAGAGCCAAGAGGAATCATCCCACTGGAGAACCTGAGCATCAAGGAGGTGGAGGATAAGAAGCCTGTAAGTACAGCTCTCTCTGCTGGTTCACTCTATGATTACACCCTACAAACTACATTTTAGGAGTCTTTCCAGTGCTGTCCATTTAGAAAATTGACTTGGATTATTTCAGTAGATCCACAGCTTTGACATTTGAGGATTAACTAGATTTAAAAGATGACAGTGTGCACATATGGAACAGCACAGCGCCTAAAGTGTATAGTGTTTTTAATAAATACAGTGTTTACAGCATTATATTTTTTGTTTCTAACCTCCATCTACTTCACTTCTGCAGAACTGCTTTGAGCTTTTCATTCCTGACAACAAAGACCAGGTGATCAAAGCGTGTAAGACCGAGGCTGACGGTCGCGTCGTGGAGGGCAACCACACCTTCTACCGTATCTCTGCACCCACTGCTGAGGAAAAAGACGAATGGATGAACAGCATCAAGTAAATGTTTATTCCCTCACTTCTTAGAGGCGTAGTATGACACACTGTATCATATCTGTATGATGTGAGGCTCATCGCTGTAGGTCAGGTCTTTTCAAAATGACTGTTCTTTATCTTTATTTGGGGAATGTAAAACTGTGTCATGCCGTCAGTTAGCTGTGGCTACGTTTTTTTATTCCTTTGTTTATATTTTGGAAAAAAAGCTCCATGTTAAGTATCACACACTATGTATCGCTAGATGTAGAGATCACTGGATTACTAAACGTGCTGATTCTCCGTCTTTTTCTATGATCAGATCAGAGATAATATTCTCAGATGACGTCATACTGTGTTCAGATTCTCTTATTAAGTGCTGCTCAGGCTGAGCATGGCTTCTCAAAATAACATGAAATGGTTAAACCTCATGGTTGACGTTGCAAATGTTATTTTTGCAATCTTTTACAATTTGACTTTTATCACGTACACACGAAGATTATAAGTGTTTGAAAGAAAAATGGAAAAATGAGCCCCACTTACATGCAAATGCACCATGTCTATCGTTACAGTGCCGTGTGATTGCAGCAAAATGGCATATTTATGCCATTATCCTTCTTTCTCTGACATTTTCCCCCTGCGCCTGTTCCCACAGAGCCGCCATCAGCAGGGACCCCTTTTACGAGATGCTGGCAACCAGGAAGAAGAAGGTGTCGTCCATGAAGAGGCAGTAGAGCTGCTCTTCGCTACCGACGTTGCACTTGACAGAGCAGGGGGGTCCGGGGTATCAGCTTGCCCCGCCTGGGCCGGTGCAGAGGCCACAGTTGAGGTCTGCTTCAGATCTCTCCAGGGGATTTCTCTAGAATACATACTAGCTCTGGCTTTGGGACTCTACAGGCCAGAAAAAACAGGAAGCATGCTGGGATTTCTAGATAAGAGTCAGGGTCAAAGCCTCCTCTAACCTCCTGTCTGAATGTCTCTCTTTCTCTCTCAGCTTTGTATGTGCTCTCTGTTTATGAGGCCGAACGGGAAATCTTGCTGTGTAACTCAGCAAAATTCCCTCTGAAGATGCTTTAAATAAAAATAAAAACCACAATTCCCATATACACATATACAACATGCATACACTCATGCAGACCCCCTGTAGCACACATTGTTTAAACTCAACCAAAATGTTCTGAAAGAAAAGTGAAGATCTTTTCTGATGTGCTTTAATATGTTCGGGCAATTTGTGTCTATTTTTACAGCTTCTACTGTCGATTCCTCAAGTCTTTTTTTTTTTTGTTTGTTTGCTTTTGTAGAGAAAAAAAAAAACTTGTCTTGCAACAGAAACTGCAGGTGTGGGCGGGTGTGAGAGGGAGGGTCTAACTTGCCAACTGTTAGTAATTTTATAGAAAAAGAAAAAAAGAAAACTTTTTGGTTTTAAAAAAAAAAAAAAAAAAAAAAAAAAAAGTTGCCACTCAGGAGATTGTTACGATGTTCTGAATCATCCATGTCGACAACAACGTGGATCTCGTTCACAGCATGACAGCCATGTGAGGAATGAAAGCCTCATCTGGGCCCCAGACTGAACTGTTTTGTTTTTTTTCTTTGTAAATGTGAAGCTGCAGCTTGGGTAGCCGTACTGCTGCACATGAGGGTGTCTGCTTGTCTGGACACGGTCTCACTGTTCATTTCCTGAAGGTCCCGGAGATGCATCCTGGAGATTGGTGTCTTCGTAAAGGGACGTGTGTTTATCACCCTGGGCTTGTTTTTGAGCTCCCAAGTTGTCTGAAAATTAGATCTGGTGGCCTCCTTTTTTTTTTTTTTTACTTCATTTTCTCTTCCCATACATTTTTGTCTTTGCTCTCACCACCACAAACCACTTTCTATTGCTGTATCATACAAAAAGCAATTTAACTGTTAGCTACTTTTACTGCTGCACAGTGCCTGGCGCTCTAGATGAAATGTGATGAGACAAGCTGCTGGTTAGCGACAGTAATTCACAGAGATTTCTTTTCCCAGTCAAACAACATTTAATCTTTATTTCCTGCCTTTAATATTTTGTCTTTGTAAAGGGTTACCTCTTAAACGGTAAAACAAAAAGTCAATTTCAGTCGTCAGACCAACCTCCTTTATCATTGTACAATACTGTGTGCTTCAGGTTGTTTATGTATAAGACATAATATATGACATATTGTTATAGAGGCTTTAAAGTGGCACAAATAAATGTGTGGTTCATCGAAGCTATACCTGGAAAAGAATGGGTTGTCCCGCGTCTCAGGATCCAAAGTGTGATGTGAAACAAAGCTACTAGTGTATGAGGAATGTACTGCAGTGAAGCAAAAGATGGAGGGGCAGGACAGCTGATTGGTCCCGCTGAGGCAGTGACATGTTGTCAAATAGCAAAAACTGCGTTGAGGTACAGTTTTGCAAATGCAGTCCGAGTTGTGCATCAAGCGGTTGTCTTTTCTACTCTTGTCTACAGTCTTCTATTCATCTGTGCCTGCTGGACATTATCCTCACTCCCTGCCTGTTCAGTTTCCTTGTTCTCTTCCTCTCTGCTCACTAATGCTAGGGAAATAAGGAAAAATGCAAAACAATCATAATTCTAGACAGTATTGGTTTATTTATCAAAGTTGTACATACTTAAATGTATAGTGGGTATTTTGTCTTCATTTTTGTTTCTTATTAGTTGTGCCATTTTCTTTTGTTATTCAGTTCAATAATGTTTGATTTGAGGTTTCTATCATTACCATTTAATCAAGCTGAAATAAAGACGATCCTGTCACAATACTGGCTGTGAATATCTTTTTACACAAGTGCACGTTACAGTAGTAAAATAACGCCAGCAGGTGGCAGCATGTGAGAAGGACTGGTGAAGCGCACTGCTGCAAGCGAGGACGTTAAACCAGCATTTTATGTTGCTGATTAATTTCAGCTGAATTACAGCCTTGCCAAATCAAGCACTAATTAAATTATGGGTTAAGTGAGGCCAACCTGCTGTATGTCCAGAATACTGCTTCCACTTGAGGGTAGCCTTGAAATTGAATCATTCCCTTTAAGCACACAACTTTCCAAGTTTTCATTACTCCAACCACAGTTACCCTCTATAAAAAAACAACAACGTCCTGTTACTGTTTAAATCCAGACTTTATTTACAGCTTCATAACATTTCATATCTTTTCACAAGCTTGCTTTTAAAGTATTTATGGCACAAACGTCGGGGCAGCAGGGAAAGGTCGATATTTACAAGTGAATATGTATCATATTAAATGATGCCTGGAAAAGCAATCAATAGAAATGACTTTTTCTCAATGGAACGGGCATGCAGGAAACAGCAGGGCACGTTTGTAGTTATCAGCATGAAGACTAAAATACAACGTGTGCACGCATCTTTGGGTTTCTGTTAATGCCTGCTGAGCTCCGCTCATATTAGGAGTTACATGAAACAAAATTGTGAAAAAGAAAGTAACCTGAATTTCACCTTTTTGTGACTCATCCTGCAGTACTACCATGGAAAGGAGTAAATACCTCACTGATTAATACACAACCCTTGTTTCAATATTGCTATATGGATGAGGAATGGAATGGAGTTGCCAAAAAACCCTCCTTTTTGACTTGAATGCTGTTTTGAGCACTGCTCGATCGAACTTCATATTTTCTGTTAAATGATGAGCTGTCTGCACAAACACAAATAAGCTTCTCTGCCTTTTATATGTGACAGAGGAAACTGCAGTTTGGGTGAACATTTCAGCCGCTAAAGCACTTTAAGTTAAAACAATAAATGCTAAATTGTACTGACACACACGGTACATTATAGTTAGACTTGCAGAGCCCCATGGGTCATGCCAAGCAGCTAGTAGATAAAGTAAGACCTAGAAAAGTTCTGTCTTGGGGTTTAAAGGCTTCTGTATAGTTTATTCAGGTTGAGACATGTTTATCTGAGCAGCAACAGGCAAAAACATCAGGGAGAATTACTTTGAAAAGCCTTTTGATCTAAGAAAGATTAAAATCTGTTTGTGTTTTTTCCCCCCAAACCAAATTATACGGAAATCCAAGGCTAAATGAATAGATGCTTATTTGTATTATATTTTCCTCTGGGACATAGCCTGCAGTAGTTTGTTTAGGGGTACATGGGTACAAATTATGAAACAACTTGTTCCAGATGTGCACTGAAAATACATAATAGCAAGACGTTTGCAAAACAAGATTCCTGCTTTGCATCTGTGCATTCTAATATTATATGAACAGAGCTTTGTTTGAGGGAAAAGTGGATGGTTAAATTGCCCGTAATCATTTTTTTTTTTTTTTTTTTTGCACAACTGCAGTCAAACAACATTTTGCATCAGTGCTGTAAAACAGGATGATAATGACGTTTTTGAGAATTACAGAGCAGGGCCAAGGAGGTGACCGTGACTGATGGGAAATGAGAGGCACGTTGCCACAGCAAGAGAAAAAAAAAAAAAAGCTGAGAAAAAAAGTTTGAGAATGTGTGGTGGTGGTGGTGGTGCAGCAGCAGCAGCAGCAGCAGCGGCAGGGAAGTCTTTGTTTTTCACTGTTTGCGCTGTTCTTCACTTCCCGTATTTCTCGCTGCAGCGTGGATGTGCTCAGGGACATGAAAAGACTATGTACTCGTACATCTTTTCTGTGAGGTTGAGGTTTATGCGCGTGTGTGTGAGAAGGTGGAACGTGATACACTGTACAGTAGGAGGGGAGGTTTCATTACTCCTCACTCAAAATGAATTAAGAGGGAACAATAGAGCAGGGTGCACGTACTGCACAGGAGATCCTTAGAACAAACTGTACCCACACTGCTTTATCAAGGTCAAATATTCTCCTGAAAAACACAATATGAAGTGACACAGCTCACTACCTGACCTCACTGCACTGAAACACACCAGACCACGCCACTCAGTCATGCTGTCATGTCAGGCCCTGCTTTGGTGAATTCACTTCTCTGTGGTTATGCTGATGAAGTGGGAAAGGCCTGGGTCTACAGCAGCTCTCATAGGCCAGGCAGCGGGATCCTCCGTCTCCTCCAGTAAGTGGAGACATGTGAGACCAGTCGGGCTTCAATTAGGCCCAGACTGTTTCCCAGAAGCGCTGGAGGCCTCCCCCTGCCTCTCAGCCCACCGCGGTGGGAGAAGGGTGCACCCCACGGTGTCCGGACCTGACCTCAACTGGCACGAGAAGGGCCCTTTCTCGTACGGGCTCATGCAGGCAGAAGAATGTTACACACAGACAGGCGTGCAGACATAAATGCAACACGGCCTGGTGGGCATTTTCTCTCTAACCGGTTCACAGCTGGATAGAATTAGCTTCAACAGGTTTCTTGGTATTCAGTTCTGCGACATTCTTTGAAGAAAAGCCGTCAATCATGTAAATCATCACTGTTCTTTGACAATAACAAAAATAAGAGCTGTCAAAAGCGCTACGGACGACAGCATTCCATCAGACCTCCTGTAACACTTCCATCCTGCTTATGCAAAAATAGAAAAAAAAACATCACACACAGACAGACTGGAGCCAGGGGCTCATGCTCAAAAATCTTTTGAGATACTGTGTTTTAGGTGCATATACACTTCAGGTGCTGTGTTGACATGCATTGTTGCTTTACTGGAAGAATAAATCCTGCTCAAATCACTTCAGGAATCTCCTGCTCTGCTGAGGGACACTGCATTCATCCTCGGGGCAGGATTTCTGAGAAAGGGAGTTATAAAACAACCACAACAAAGTCTTCCCCCCACCCACCTCTTTCCACTATCTCTCTACTTATATCTCTCTCTCACACACACACTCTCTGACACACTCATATAAAAATGCAGTTACTTTATAGTATCAGCGTTTGTAGAGAGCGAGGTTAAAACAGTGATAGTGAAAAGCGGTAAAAAAAAAAGTTTGGCTCCTGTTGTGTGCAGAGAGTAAAACACTGCCGGGATATGGAATATATGGTTTAGTATTTTTTAAGTATTTTCCCACAAACATGCATTTGTGAAAGTTTGAAAATTGCCCACAATACAAAATCCTGCAAAACATCTAATTAAAACTAGCTGGAGCAGAAGAGAAAATGAAGATCTCAGGCCTCACTTTAGTTTTTACTTGAAACAACGCGACTGAATCTTATATCTAAACATTAAAACGGTGCAGCTGCTGTTTGCACGTTCATTTTTAGTGAACTTTAGGCCTGTGTTTGAAATGAGACATCCCTAATCTGTCTTCGCAATTTTCCCAAGAGCTATTAGCCAAGGCTACTTTCCGTAACTGCTGCAGTTCATCCTGATAAAATGGTAATCTGAGGTCCAGTTTGCAGGTGACATAGTGACCTACATACAGCAGTGTGGAAAGAAACAAATAAAGGGTATATAAACATACAGGTTCTAGGTTCAGTGCTTGACAGAAACAGGAGCATGTTGGGATTTATGATCCAGCCATAAACAATAAACGCTCATGTGTAGCTAATAAAAGGTACTTTAATGATCCAACGGATAGACAGTAAACTGACTGCAGTTACTGGCATTCTTGGATTACAACTGAGAAGTGATGCAGCCACCTTAACTTTAAATCTAAGTATTTGTTCCTGAATGTAATCAGTTCAAGGTATTGGATTTGACTGAATAAGAATCGAGTTGTGAGATAGACGCTGTCTGAGTGCCACATCAATTAGATTTACTGGAAAAGAAGAATCAACTTTTTTTTCTTTTCCATGTGTACAATATTTTTGGTAGTGAACTTGCTGATGCAGGGCCTTCAGAATAACTGTGTGAACAAGACAGAAGGTTGTTTGTCCCAGCGGGAAAATGGTATTGTGGGATTTTTCTGCACATTCATTGAACTGTGGGTGGCTCTCATTCTGGGAAACTGTAGTTTTTCTAATGCGGTGTGAAAAGAAGCACTTTTTTTTTTTTTTTTTTCTCCGTTGGGTTGTTACGATTTATCTCATACCTTAATGGAGCGTCCTGTTGTACTATCTCATGTTGATTGCAGCTTAATAATTACAGGCATGCAAGCATTGCAGAAATCTAAGATGGGAACTGCTGGAAGCTGGATAAGCTGGAGCGATTTCTGGAACAGGCAGATTGTTTGTTTACATACAGGTCGAAAGGGTGGTACAGACTGTACAAGGATTCCAAGATTTCTGGCTAAAAACCGGGAAGAAGACGGAATAGGAGGTCGTGGTTTGGAACACCTCCAGAAGAATTTCCTGTCTACAGGGAGTGCCCAGCTACAAGGGGACAAAAGGAAATTCCTCGGATATATAGAGAGAGACGCCTGCGGTGCTCCTTTCTGATTCAGGACAAGCTTACTGCAGCACTTTTTTATTATTATTATTATTGTGATTAATGCCTTGGGAAGATAATGAAAAGCTGCTGCATTTGAGGGTCAGAGTAAAAAAATGGTCCCATTGAGCTCCTGCATGTGAAGCGTGCAATCAGAATACATATCTGAAATATGTAGGAGGGGCCGTGGAGACAGGAACTCCCTCTGTTTAGGCCTCTCGGGGGTCACTGAGTTGATGTTTGCAGAGGTCACAAACCACAAACCTACGCTAAAGTGTAGGAGTTTCACATCTACACTGAAAGGCCAAGAGAGAAACAAAGAGAACAGAGCTGTGAAAGAAGAAGAAGAAGAAGAAGAAGTGCATATTCATTGATGCAGCTGCAATTTTATTTGAGGCTATCAAAAAGGCAGGAAACAGATGATTGCTGAGCAGATGAAAGAGTGCTCCTGTAACTCACTCTAGCAGAACTCTGAACAGGAACACACCTGCACCAGGAACAATAGGCTCTATTCAAAGTTCCCAATGACTTGTAGTCAGTTTATAGTCGCCTGATATGACTTCATTGTGTCTGCCATGAAGACATTTCGTGCAAGGTCATCGAAGGCCCAGTCATACACACATATGGAGTCATTTACTGATTGAGGGAATAGCTTGGATCAAAGCTTTCCTCTGGGTGACTGATGCATCCCGGGTAGCATGCTCAAACATCTGTGACTGAGTCAAGCCTGTTAGACAATGTGTGGTATGAGGGAAAACTTATCATTAAGGGAAAATTTGCAATCAAGATCTTGCTCCTCTAGAATTACGGGACATCTTCCAGGTAAATCCCATTGAAATGTCCCTGTCCTCTGCCTGGCACATATCACAGACCTCTATCCTCACTCTTATCTGAACCGTAAACACAAAACTGGTGTGGACATTGCACGTAGCTACACACCATCCATCCGGAAATGTCAGACTTACTGGCACAGCTCGGGATCAAGTTACTACGACTGTGTTCTAGAGGAAGTGTTCGTGTCTGTGTTTGCATGTGTTCACGAGTGTGGCGGATAATTATTGTAATGGCATTTGCATGTGCATATTGTATGCGTGCATGTGCATGAGGGTGCTGTGTGCACAGACAGTTCTGATGTAAGTTATACGTAGTCTTGCTTGAGCACATTTAAACAAGGTGTTCTCAGTTAACAGCATCTCCCAGCCAACCTGCTATTATAGTGTAGACAGATTTATTACCATCTACCCAATGACATCAGCTAGCTATTTCTGGGATTTGTGGGAATCAAAGTCCATTTTGAAGATCCCGATTATGTCATTGGCTCCCTTTGTCTCCAAGCATTTGATACTGATAAACGGATGGTGGCGGCAGTGGCAGGGGGACCGAGATAGGCAGCCAGCATCAGATCAATCATATTATCTGCCATGATGCAATCTGACTGTTTGAGGCAGCAGTTGATCATGATCTGGACACTGGCCATTTTGGGGGAGGGGGGTGGACGTGGCAAATGTGTATTCTCCAGATGCGGCTCGTACCATCATGGTGGTATGACCTCACATACTTATTTCAGTCGGAAAATGCAGAGATCAAAGAGGTACAGATTGTAAGCCTGCACGTGATGGTTTCCTTCAGGGTGTTAATTACTTTTTCCTCTTGTTTGCACATGACTCATACGCTGTTAAATATATGAAAAGAGTAGTTTAACCTTTTGGGAGAAATTTGTATTCGCTTTCTTGCCGAGCGTTAGATGAGAAGATTGGTAACACTCTCATGGTCGTACAGTAAATATCAAGATACAGCTTGCAGCTGGTTAGCTTAGCTTAGCATAGCACAGAGAGTGGAAACAGTGGGCAACTGCTAGCCTAGCTCTGTCCGATGGTAGCAACAGCAACAGTAGCTGTTTTACTGTTTCTAAGTCGGCATTATTTTGTTCTTACACTTCATTTTCTGTAACGATTAGACAAACAATACGAAATGTGTTCATTAGTAAGCTTTATAGGTGTTGGGAGGTTACTTTTGGACAGAGCCAGGCTAACTGTTTCCCAGTGTTTCCAGTCTTTACGCTAACCAGCTACATATTTCCCGGACAGGCATGCATGTGGTATTCTCATTGAACTCTCGGCAAGAAAACGAAAATGCTTATTTCCCAAAAACGTGAAACAATTTCTCCCAAAGTCAACAATTAAAAAGCTTATTTTTATAATTTTTCGAGACTCGAATGGCATAAAAGTGAAGAACATGATGCGGATCAGCTGACATACACACTACAATATCACACGTTTGAACTTCAACTTTCCAGTAAATGTTAAGGTGCCATGTGCTAAGCAACCACATCTGGCGCAATGCAGCTAGCGGTGGAAAATAATGACACACTGGATGCCGGGCACTGATGACGTTTGTGACATTCACTTCTTTTTTAAATTTCTTCCTCAACACCATGACTGAGCAGTTAAACTGACAGATTCACACGTTCCCTGTGCGCATTTCCTGTATTCATTTTCACAAGCACTACATGTCAAAATAGTCACTGCCACATTGTGTCAGTAATATGTGATTTGGAAAGAAAGGGTTTTGAAATTCCAGTACTGGTCTTTCAGAATTTAGTCTTGTGATATCTGTCTCAATAATAGCCCCAGCTGAAGCTTCCAGCTTACTGTCACATACCTAAAATGTTGGCAACCAACCCATGTGCTCTTCCACTTGTAAATTATCACAACAGCACTCAACAGCACTCGTATTGTCTCATTGGTTTATGCCAGGAAAATTAAAGCGAAGGAAAAAAAGTTTATCACAGCTCTCCTGTTGTCACACTTAAAGCCCTTCTCCTCTCCCCCCTCCTTCTCTCTGCCTTTTGTTAACCTTGAGAACAGCAGAATTGGCACTGTCCCTGTCAATGGGCCACAGTGTGGTGCTATGTAAATATTGGAGGAGTGCCTGGAGTTGAAAAGTTTGCTGGTCATTTGCTGGCAGGGCCAACATCAAGCAATGCCAGAAAGTACGTCATGAAATCAGGAATCAAATGATTTATTCATTCTTGGCAACCTGATAGGATAGTGTTTTAGAAAAGCTTCACAGCTGTTGTGACATAGATGGACACATTTTTAAGGGCTAATCATTTATGACAGTGGTGGAAAGAACATTTACTTGAATACTGTACTTTACTTCCTTGGAGTATTTCAATTTTTTTGCCACTTTACTCCACCACATTTCACACAGAAGTACCATTACTTTTCCAGATTAATATTTCACTCTCTAAACATACAATCAGCTTATACATACAGTTTAAATCACACAAACACTATGTTAAATAATTAAAATGAGCTTCCGCTAGTTGAGCTACAACAATAAAGTGCTGCTTATATATCAATACATACTATATATAAAATATAATATAAAACTGATAGAAATCCTTCTGCACGAGTACTTTTACTTATGATATTTTAAACACTTTGTGTCTGTAATGCCTATACTTTTTTTGATATATGCATTAGATGCAAAATAAGAATTAATATCAAAAGGTTGCATGAAGCATTTAAAGGTCACACACTTCACAAGCTCGTTTGGCACTGTATATTGTATATATCATTGTGGATAATTTGGAGGGTGTGAAAGGTACAAGTTAATAGCTTTGTGTTCTGCTTTTAGAGCTCTTCCCAGAAGGCAGCTGTGACAGTCACGCTCGGCTAAAAATAGACTTGCATGAAGCAGCAAATGCCCAGCATGTTTACTGCCAACATTCATTCCTTTATGAAAGTACCAACATTCTGTTTTGAAGTAGTCTGCTAATGGATAAAAAGAAACTTCCCTGTCTTGTGCAGAAGGGTGGAGACGTTTTTATCAGCCCTGCAGACAGTAGAGTGCACTTTTAGTACTTTGCATTGATATATAACATATGTAAGATCTCTCTTTTCTGCTGGTTAATCAACTCATAGAAATAAATGCAAAGTCTGATTTTGTGTGAGGTTTCATATCAATTATTTATTTTCCTTTCAAGTTTTTCCTTTTAATTATATTTTATTTTGCTTTTGTTCCTTTAATTGCCACACCTGACAGCAGTGCTCCCATGGTGAGTTCACTTCCCTCTAAAGGCTGAAACAAATAAAACAAAACAATAATACTGTGTTCTTCCCTGTAAATTTACAGTAATGCTCTATGGAAGTGTTGCGTAATCAGTGTGAAGACAAGGATCTCTGATTCTCCTGAACAAAATGTTCTTTTGGAAATTGCTTGCGTCACCCTACATACCGCAAGGGTGGACGACTCTAAAATGTTTCTAGTTAACGCAAAACACAAACATGCGTTTTATATCAGTGCCAAAAAAGGACATTCAAGTTTGTGACTACTTTTTAAAGACTGAATTGTGAAAAACAGTTAGGGGTCTTGTGGCTTTGTAGTTCATTCTCAACTGTGGTGGTCACACATGACACTTAACTCAAAGAATCACACAAAGAACGACACTGACAGCAAGAACAGACAGAGCGAGTGAGAGAGAGAGAGACGGTTACCAGGAAATTATTACTGGATGACTGGTAATAACGCAGAAGTGGCCTTGCTCAACCAACAAGGAAGTTTTACAGTAATACAACAGAGAAAAGGAAATGCTACATAGTGGGCAACAAAGTGGCATTAAAGTAAGGGACACAGGTAGAGGCAGGAAGTGAAGCTACTGTACATGATAACGAAACAGTGTTAACAGGAATTAGATATACTGATTTACCAGGAACCTTCCAGCATATCAGTCACAGTTCCACAGCAACTTACTGGATTTGAAACACACAGTATACATCTCACACGCCTACAAGGATTTTTAGATTTTAAACTCAATCCCTCATTCAATACACGGCATTTGCTTATGTTGTTGACTCAACCTGAATTCAGGGCTCACTGTATTCAGCTGTACAAACAATAAGCGGCTCCATTGTAATTGCCAACGCCACAAATAATTTCATCGAAGTAGCAAAACATGCAGAGCTTTTAAAAGATCTCCCTGTTCAGTGAAATTCTGCTTGACCCAGCTGCTCCAAAATATTTTGTCGAATAACATTTTTCTACCTTTCACCCCTCTTTCCAGTCGAGAGGGCCGCTTTTTTCCCCCTCGTATCCAGCGGGTTTACGGGAACCATGAGCTAGAGTAAATTTCTGAGTCAGTGTGGGAAAACCTAAACAGCTGCCTTTTCCACTAAACAGTGGTTTAGACCAACAAGCTATCGTGCAAGGCTTTGTCTCATCCACTAAATTAGGGATGAATTCATTGACATTGCTTGTGAACTGAAATCCCTTTCAGTGTCACGTTTGGGAGGCTAATTCAGCTGAGCCTGGATACCCATTTAGAAACACAAGAAAACATGGAAAAAGGGAGGTTTGGGGTTTTCTATTTAGATTATGTAAACCTACTGGAGATAAAAGACACACACTCACAGACATGCATAGCCTACAGAGCCAAATTTGTCATTTGCCAAACCTCACACCAGGAGCCTCAGACGCTTGGCTGGAGTCCTGCAGCGTGTGCTACAGCAACAGAGTAGAAAGCTTTCTTAGCTTCAGGTCACTTGGTTCATCAGCCGCCTCGACTGACCGACCATCTGAGGGTTGACCTTAAGTAAGCACTGTGTGGTTTTGTTTATTTTGTTTGTTTTTTTTTCTTTACAAGCCTTGACGTCTGGGGGCACTTACAGGTTCTTCCTTGCTGCACTTCTATTCCACTCTATCAAAAGAGTAATTGACTTAGGAAATTACAGTAAACATGATAAAAAAAGCCAAGTCAGCATGCTGTAGACTAATGATGTGCATAGTGGTTTCCATGGAGACATGGTAAGTTAAAACATAGTGTGGGGGTTTCTCCCTCCCAGCTTCAGCCAACTTACTGTCTTTTCCCCTCCATTGACTATCATCATGGTCCCCCGGGGAGACTCTGGATGTTAAATACATGCCTCATGATGATGACAGTAGATTTTCTGGAAACAAGTGGAGTGTTACGAGGCTATCCTAGTGATCCCCCCCCCCCCCCCCCCCTACACCCTGTATCCTGCTGGTGGTCTGAATCAGACAACACCTGACTCACCTCTGTGGACACAGCTGGCTTTTACCAAAACTCATCGGCCTCTTTTGGCGTCATTTCATTTTTCAGCCAAGCCCCTCCCTGTGTCCAGCTCCCAGCCGAGGTTTGGTTAAACGAACACCAAAACAGAGAAATCTGTATTTTAATCTGAATACATTTTTCTGAGAACTGAACCGGTCTGTGCTGAGAAGCGTCAGAGCATCTAATGTTCAGGTTGTTACTGACAGACCGTCTGCTGATGAGTAAAATGAATGAGTTACTTGAAGGGAGTCAAAGCTTGACATGACACCACCGCCTGGAGTCAGTCTATAGTACAGTAATCACCTTAGGCTAGTGCTCATAGCTGAGTCAGCAGGGAGGAAGCTGATGTGGATGGTATGACCACTCCATCAGTCACAGGCATGTTGCTAAAGATTGATCTTTCTTTAACATGATGATCTGAAGTCACACTTCCATCAAACAGCCTCAAGCTATTATGCAAATTATTAAAAAGGAATGACAAAAATAAGACTTAGGGTTCAGGTCACGAGGACTGTTGGACGGCTCCAGATTCAGAAATGGTGAACTGTGCCAAAAAAAAAACTATCCATCAATAGTACTTTTAAAACGTTTTAACTTCTATCTGTACTTTTTTAGTAAAATCTCTTTTTTGTAGGGTGATTATACTCACTATGTAATTATTAAACAAATGTTTATAACACATTATAATGTAGTTGTAAGCAGATATGACATTTTAAGTGTTTATTAACGCACAACAAATAAAACTCCTCCTATGAAGATATCATTGCAAGTGTGTTTTACTATATTGTCAGCCTGTTTGTAGCTACACCAGCCTCCACTTTGTGTCAACTCAGGTTGACAAATTAACTCATATTTGCTTATAAATACATAACAGTAAAGTCTGTTTTATTAGGTGTTTATACACTTTTGGTGGCAGATTTTTATTCACATAGTTTGGGCTGGGAAATAAAGTTTGTACTGTGTTAAGTAGAACAGTATGTTTGGTGTCTTTTGAGCACATGTGTGCCGGGTTGTATGCAGTTAGACACAATAAATAACATAAACTAATATCAAAGCACACATTGGCATATTTAATGACATTCTAACAAAGTGCCTTTAGAGAGGGACCGACCCAGTTTTAATAAGGAACTTGAGAATAATCATATGCTAATTAACACTGCAGGGAAAGACTGATATAACCGTTAGTAATAAATAATAACCCGTTGCCCTTGGTTACCAGCTGTTGCTTTTGGGAAACAAAGTCTTAGTTTACTGTTAAGTTCCCAAAAATCCGCGTTGGCGCCCTCTATATGTGGAACTGGTGTTCAGCATGTGAGCTGCCATTACTGTGAATTTCTCAGAAACCGACAGCACACAGTGAATCATTACCTCACACTAATGCGGAACTGTTGCAGAAAAAAACATGTGATCAGATATAATAGATTTGATTATCTTGTTCTATGGCTGTTTGTTTGTTTGTTTGTTTTTAAATTCATATCCATATTTCAAATGTTTATAAAACAGTAAATAGAGGTTGGTTACCAAAGGTACATGTAGGCTACTGCTTGGAACTCCTCCTTAACTTCATTTTGGAGGAACAGCGGGGGGAGGGCACTTCTCATAGCAGGAATCCTTTAAAAAAAATAAATAAATACATGCTTCCTGTCAATCTACCAGAGAGAGAGAGGCTTTACTGGAAAGAGGAGGCGGAGTCAAGCTCGTTCTTATAAGCCCTCTTCTCCTCCTCCTGCTCCGTTAGTAACTCATACAGCTCTCCACGGGCAGCTCACAGGCTGCAAACACAGACAAAAAGTGTTTAACAAGTCTGAAGTTTGTTGCCAAAGAAACATAATCCTGACAGACAAACTGCTGGGTAACTTTGAACATTTGTCTACTTGGATTTATTTTTAAAACGAGCGAGTTTGGAGGAACATTTAAAGGTGAGGATCTGTCTTTTTTATTTTTTTTTTTTATTTATTACAATACTTATTATTTATGTATAAGCAGGATTTAGAAATAGATCAGTAATGTTTGTGTTTAAATGAGGGTTAGTGAAGCCGGTTATGTGTGTAAATTGCGCAATCAGGATTACGATGTCCTTACTGGAACTGGCCGCGGTGGTGAGTCCCGAGGGCAGATTACACAAAAGTTTCCCCGAAATGGCTGGAAGTTAAATGGAAGCATTTTTAGTTAAACGCTCTGTTGAAACCACAACTCATCTCAAATAGAGGAGAGGAGTCAAAGATTTTTTGTTTTTTTTGTTTCTAGATGATTAAAAAGTCATGGGGCTCTGGGACAATTTCCCAATCATCACCAGAGATGTTTAAAGGCATGATGTACAGGGCCTCCACATCTGGAAAAATAGTTTCCAGTAGAGCGGCAGGAGTTGAAGAGAATTACATTAGACTTCAAAATGGATAAAACAGATCTTAGTTGTTATTGTATGTCAAGTTTAAATTTGTATTTTAATGTATCATGAGCTCATACTCTCTTCTCTTATCTCCCCAGGTGTTCATTTCCAGACAGACCGACCTCCTCAACAACCCTTTGAACCTCAATTTCATCACCACCTCTTCTTCCCTTGTCTGTGTGGTGCCCAGTGCTCCCCCAGGCTGCCTAGAGAGCGGGCACAGCGCCATGGTAACTCACAGCAAGTTTGACAACGCAATGAGCAGCAGCCTCTTGGACTCCAACATGCGGCTGCCTCACCGTTACAAGACTTTCACCTCCAAGACGCAGTACCAGATGGTCCTCGGGACACTCCACAAGCTCCAGGAAAGTGGCTTCTACTGGGGTGCCATCACAGGGAAGGAGGCCAACGCCATGCTGGCAGCCGAAGCCACTGGCACGTTCCTGATCAGGGACAGCTCCGACAAACGGCACCTGTTTGCCCTCAGTGTCAAGACGGCGTCTGGCACCAAGAACCTGCGCATCCAATGTGACACATCCTCTTTTTATCTGCAAACAGACCCTAAGAACATTCAGTCTGTTCCCCACTTTGACTGTGTCCTCAAGCTGGTCCATTACTACATGTCTCAGAGCAAAGGGAACTCTCGCAGTGGGAGTATCTACTACATTTACTCTGGAGGGGAGAAGATCCCACTGGAGCTCATCAAACCTCTCTCCTGCAGCTTATCCACCTTGCAGCACTTGTGCAGGAAAACAGTCAATGGACATTTGGACATTTCTTCTAGCAGAGACCAACTTCCTCATCCTCTTAAGGAGTTCCTTCAGGAGTATGATGCCCCTATCTAGAGGTGTTGGACTGATGCTCTTGAAGGCGCAAAGACTTGAGAGTGTTGGAAAGAAACCGGGTGGTTTCAGTACAGCTACGTTCGACGACATGCGCTGTGTCTGAGGAGTTACTATAAAGCAGAGCAAGAGAGTCATGTGTACTGACAAGATGTGTTCTCACGGCAAAGTGGGCCTCCTAAGGTCCAGGAAGAGGCACTGGATTAGGGACTGATCCACAAAGAGGGCACTGCTGTAATCTGGTGGTGTGAAAGAGCGATAACCTCTGCTGATGACGTACAACTTACTGAAAACTGTAGTGAGGCTCACAGTCAGCTGTCTACAGTCTGATGACACACAGGTTCCCTCTGCTGCTAACCAATGTGCTGCGAGGCTGCCGAGCACACACACATCAGCTTCCTTGGATGATGCATCCAGCCAGCATCCTGGGATCTCTGACCAAGTGTACGCTGGAAATTCACAGACAATGGAAACTTAGAGTACAAATGAGTGGACATTGATGGCATTCTGGGTGCATGTTTTGTACCAGCCATGATGGGAAAATGGCTCAACTTTAAAAAAAAGAAAAAAAAAAAAAAAAAAAGAAAATCTGAATCTTATTAGAGACCAGAAAATGTTAAAAGAAGACATGTTCCTGATATTTTGTTTAGAAGAAGGGTTTATGCCAAACTTGCCTGAACTAGACAACAGTTTGTTGGAACACCAACATGACTGAAACCTAGCGGATCTTACTTGAGAGAATAGTCGCATTTTTATAAGGCTTCAGTGGTGAGAACTCACGCACCAAAAGATGTGGTAGTTTTTGTGGCACAGACAGGATCACCATTGCTTCCAAATGAATGTATTAAATAATGGTATCTGTCTTTTCCTGATAAGGAGAAGTGTCCAAATGTATCTTATTTTCATGAGTTTACATGAGTGAAGGTGAAATCTGCTGTCTTTTATAAAGATGTACTTTTTGCCAGCCAACCACTGGCTACGGATGCTTGAAGATATTTGAGAAATTTGACGAAGCAGGCAGACTGATACAACTTTGCACTTATTTATATTTGTATGGTGACATTTCATTAATTTATAATAAAATAGCACTATTTTTCTATGAAATGAGATCTCAGTGTTTGATTTGCTTGATGATGACTGAAACTTTATTTCCACAGGCAGAGTTTGGGGGTTTTATGACTAATAGTAAAACACCACATTACAACACACATGGATCTTTAAGCTAAGTTTGCTTAACATTGCATTTGGTTACAGAGTTTGGGCGACGAGTTCACAGTTTTTCATGATTTCCTCTTAAATCACCTCCTGCCTCAAACCCAGATAGGTAACCACAGCTCTTTTAGAGATACACTAAACTCAACCATATCATCAAAACCTTATCAATTCATCAAGAGCTTTGAAGTTTCTATTTTAAAGATTAGTTTCCTAGAACAGAGAAAAATAATGTGTCATTCTCTCTGAGCTGATAACTTCTTCTTCCGTCAAAAAGCAGCTGCTTCAGACAAAATACACCAGAAGGGTAAATTAGCAATCCAGTCTTCTGAAGAAGTTGTAACCTTTTGTTCTTTTGTGACTCACTGGATTCTTTGGAGCTTGTGGCGTGACCCAACACGCTCTCACATGCACAAACATAATGATACAGCAGTTTGCTTATAACATGAATGGCAAGTACACAGATTCTCAGAAATGTCCCCCGCCCTGTACACAAACATGCATACAAAATTTGTATGTGTATGTCAATACTTCAGCACAAAGGAGTTCAAAAACTAGGTGTATTCATTGCATACCTCATCTTACTTTATCTAGTAATCAAGCAGAGATCTGCCAACATTCTGCAACATGCCCTTAAGTTTAACAACAGTAGGTCTGACATGCTGCCACTTCACCTGCACCCACGCAGTCTGATTCAGCGTACAGAAAGTACCACAAAATAAAATACCACAGAATACCACAGGACTGTATTTAAAGCAGAGTACCAGCAGACATATACAAGTCAATTCCTATCCAGCCAGCTGAATTAAATCAGCTTTCTTCTGCAGCCTAAATTATTGCTGGGATTATTTTTAGAACAACACATCCTGTGCTCCATGGCCCTCTTCCTTTGTAAAAAAAAAAAGCTTCCTGGTTTTTATCTGCATGTTTGTGCTTTCATTTCACATTTCAAAAGAAAACCCCCCCTCCTCAGGCCGTTCTTTGTCAAATGTTATCTAAAAAGAAAACATTTCATTTGGTAATTTATTGAATTGCGCTTGGGGTCCCAGAGAGCCTAGGGACTCTTCCCAACAGA
Organism: Argyrosomus regius; assembly: GCA_946959425.1. Taxonomy (NCBI): domain Eukaryota; kingdom Metazoa; phylum Chordata; class Actinopteri; family Sciaenidae; genus Argyrosomus; species Argyrosomus regius. Next base: position 12,294,804 of record OX336897.1, on the reverse strand, counting down.
AATTTACACATCACTTCTGTAAAACATGGTTAAATATGATGGATTTTCACATCTTCTGTAAGTGTGATTTGTCTGTTTGGATTTTTGTTGGTCTTACATTCTGTTCATAAGAGGTCACACAGGGAGTTTGACCTCTCTGCAGTCATTATGTAGCATAACATACTGTAGTACATTTTCACCTGTGACACCTTTTGAGTCTGTGTGTGTGTGTCATCATGATGTCCTGGAGACACCTACTGTAATGGGAACAACCACAGAGGCATTTTAAAGTACATTAGCACATGTTTATGTCTGTCTGTCTGTCTGTCTGTCTGTCTGTCTGTCTGTCTGTCTGTGGTAAAATAGGATAGTGTCACAGTAACAAGTTGCAGTCACTTTACAGGAGTGTGAGATCACAATGAAGGCCGACTTTGAAGATAGGTGAGGTTGACTGTGATTACTGAGTACTCATGGGTCCATATTTGTCCATGCAGACCTCATATAACACAGAAAACATTAAATTGTTGACTTATTATATGCTATTTGTGTATATCACCAACTGTAGCAAAGACAACGATTATCATTTAAATACTTTTCTACATTTTGGGATTTAAGGGAGTCAGAAAAGAAAAAATATATTTGATGAAACAAATTTGAACAAAACCTAATGAGTATGACTTCCACAATGACTGATCCCAGATGCAGTGTATTTATTACAACTCCCGTGAAAACACATATTTCCCATGTTTGCACTGTACATAACATTAAGAGAGCCAGGGGCACATGTACATTTACTGCAAACTGCTAAAATGATGGATGAACGGGAATCTGCAATAACCTCCACATCCAACATAATTACGGGAACAAGCTTCAGCTCTACCTGCTTCCACAGCACTTTACTGTTTCCTCACTTGGCCAATGGGGCTCAGAGAGGGATAAAGGGTCTCTGAGGTGATTTGTGCTGTGTGAGCTGTCTTTTTTTTTCTTCTTCTCAGTAATGTCTGAGTATCAGACCAACATTGTTCTTTTAATCTGCACATTCAGAGGCTCCTTTTAAAATGTAATTCATGCCTCTCCCATCAATAAGCCTGTAAAAATCCTTTGACTTCTTAGAATTAAACTATTACAGGATCTGTGAAACACTCTGAATCACTTTTCTTGTTGAATTCATTTTAATAAGGCGGGTGCAGGATGAAGCTGGAAGTCCAGTCGAATCCACCCTTCGCCTGTGATGATACCAAATATGTGCAGAGAGCTTAAATTAAACCCTTATCATATTACCCTCCTTTCCCAGTAAACCTGAGCTCTGTGTATTCACAAAACACAATTGAAAGAAGTGCAAATAAATGGGAACTCGCAGAAAGATATGCATGTATTATACCATGGATGTTTTATAGCTATATACAGTACACACAGTTAATGAATAGTGCTCTGCTGTGGTGCTCAACAGAAATTCTCTGGTAGTCCCCTGTCATGTGATTCTAGAGAACAAGTGCTAAAAGAATCAGAGAGCTCCTTATATAAACCATAAATGTGTCATTGTAGCTACACCCACAGCCAGTCACAGCATCTAAGGCAACTATTACAAACCAAACCATTATAGCTCCTACATCAGGTTTTTCTAAGGAAGTACCGGGTGTCACCCACAGCTGTACTCAAACCTGTTGCACAGTTGGCACAAAACAGAGAACTGATAAAAGTGGAAGGGTAATATTTAGCCCAAACTTTCCATCTTCTCAACATAAAGCTTATTTAAAAACTGTTGATGATTATTATAATGACTATAAATATGACACATGAGCTTATGTTTTAGTGCTTTGTTATACAGTAAAAGTATTGCTTAAAATAGAGAATGATTTATGTCAGTTAAACATTTGTTAAAATTGTGCAAAACATTTCTTCTTCTTCTTCTTCTTGAGTACCCTGTTTCTTATCACTATTTATAATCCTACTGGTCAGTGTCATCTGAACACAGACAGTGCTTTTGATTAACTGTGCTTTAATAACTCCTTTAATCCGTCACTTTGAATCTTATCACAAAATTGGATTGACTTTTTTCCTTTTTGGATCAATTTTCAAACGGTTGGGAATTGAAACCTGGACTGTATAACAATGAGACAATTTTAGAGACTGACTTATTGTTTGAACTACGATGAAGATATTGGCCAGGAAAATCCATTCACGTAGGCCTCATAGTTGTACATACGATTTCGTGGACTTTAGTATTTCCAGTTTGACGTCACAGTCTGTTGAAGTGTACAGTTCTGCAGAAGTGAAACACTTCAGAATGACGAATGATCAACACATCACACAAATGTAATCAGACCCACAAGTGAAACGAGTTGTGTCTGCTCTAATTCAGTCATGCTTGTTTTTTTAAAATGTTGATGTATGTGGGATGTGTCAAACACTGTTTCTAATGAGATACATAGACAAAATAAGGTTTTTTTTGCAGTGCTGGGCCAGCAACTGTTGAGTTTATTTTGAATAGTTTATATTTAACAACTGCTTCCATGATGTTTTGCAGGATGCCTCATGGCAGTTGAAGTTGAGTCATTCAGGGTGTTAGAAAACTAAATTGAAGGGAAAAGACCCAGAGGCTGCACACATGCAGGTGAAGTCTCTTATTCTGGCTCATTTGCTTTAGGTCAAAGTTGGAAGATGCAAATTATACGATGTGGCCAAGTTCCAAACAAGTTGTCCATTTGGTTAATCTACAGCAATACATCAGTGCTGTCCTTTGGGAACCGCTTTTCTCTGGAAAAGACAAATTTTCATGTGAAAAGCTGCCCTGCTTTCAGCTTTATGATGATGCGTTTTCCAGATAATGCAAGTAGGTTTTTAAATAGTTCATTTCTTCTTATCTTAAGAAGTAGGAGAATTTTCCCCACCCATTTATGAATCTCCAGTTAAGCTGGAGATACTTACTTTTTACTGGTCAGGAAGGGTATGAAAAGTTGTGATCTAAAACTGTCAGACAAATCTAGTGAAGTAAAAAGTACAGTAAATGTGAATATGGGGTTACTGGCAGTTCCAGCAAGGGAGGAACTACTGACAAAGTTTAAAATTACAGTTCTCCAAGGAACTTCACTCGGCTAATTTTTGCACAGTTTGCTGCATTGCATGTAAAGTAGGACATATTATTTTTTGTTTTTTAGGTGATCATCTCTAATATTACTCTCAGATTGAGATTTTCTTTATCAAAAAGTAATAGCAAAAGTGTGCAATGTGCATTAAACTAAAATACTGTAAGTGTTTATTATCATGCTGTGTTCATAAAGGTACTCTTGAAAGTCGCCTGTTATATACTTTGCATGGGGGAAAGCCTTTATCTCACATCTGTAGGTGCATCTGGTCATTTCACCTCATTTGCTCCCTTTGACCTCTGCACGTGCATAAACAGCGAGCTGACAGCCGCGTTTGGAGAAACAGCGAAAGCACAATTCCCGCTCGTCTTTCCAGTCCCTCAGTGTGTTTACAATTCCACAACTGCTGGTTGCCATGGACTCATTGTCAATGAGCTCCAGATGCCAGATATCAGAGCCAACCAGGGAACAGCAGTGAGTCACCATGAGCCCGCAAGTCCCACCCACTGAGACTCTTCTACGGGCACGCTCCTCCTGTTCCTCTTCCAGGCCTCCAGATTTACTGTTAGCGCTCCACTCCCCTGTGCTCTACTCTGCTGCTTGGCTACAATACTATAAATCTACACTTCCATTTTCACAGCACTGTTAGCAACTGAATCATCTGCCACAGGTCTCTGTGTTATATCCCTGCTCTGCTTTGCTTCAGGCCGAGGGTTTCCAAGCAGGGATGAGAAAAAAAAAAATGACGGAATGCTACAAAATTAGACGGGGTTGTGCATGAGCACTTCTGGCAGTTCTCAAAGTGACCTTGGCTATTTTAGTCTCTAGTGTATTTAACAGATGCCAGATTACAAGGAAGCAATGCACAAAAGTTAAAATAATATTAGGATTGTGCAAAAAGTTTAATTCCACTAGACCAACTTTCCACCTGTCTTTATATGAATAAACTTTGGATCATAGCTTATTGGTAACCATGGCTGCAGATGCACTGTATGAACTGTATGTGATATCCTGGCTACTGTATGAGCCTTAACCCCTAACCCTAACCATGTAAGTCGTCGGACAACTCAGGCAGGTCATTGTGCTCAAACTTTATTAGTGAGGTTGTAGTTAGTGGTGGTGTTTACCTGGCCTGTTTCTAATAATCTTCCCCCCTCATGCAGTGGCCAAAACATTAGAAACACCTCTCAATATAATTCAGCCCAGTTCAACGTAGCTGCACGCTACAACCTCAATAATAAACATGTAGTTGGAGTAATACCTCTCTGACAGTGTCAATAAAAAGTGAGCATTGTTATCTGCGTAAAGGTGGAATCAGATTTTACAGATGTACCTAATGAACTAGCTACTGAGTGCACATGTACAGCATATTATATATTTTTATTTTTGTGATTTTACACACGTCAGTTGAGGATGGAATCAATGCTTTGAGTCATTGCAGTGTTACTCCTACTATGGCTCCTACTGTAATGTGAAAACCGGCCTACAGTTTTACTGGAAACCAGTCATGCACAGTGCCTACAGGCCTCTTTGAAATATTCACATTTTCTTGGTAATTTAATCCGTGTTACACAATTTGTCACATTTGTAGTAAAAATGCTACTTTGAGTCACACGGGAGCTTCAATTAGGCTGTGTCATAGTGTGGCTCCAAACACCTACGCAGGGTGCTAACAATAGCTGGCAGGTGATAGATTCAGCACATTATAGATGTATGCTAGTGCACAGGTGCAATGGTGAGTGGTGCGCGGTCAGATAAGGCTGTCTGCTTTGCTTTCATTCAGTAGAAGTCATGTAGTTACTGAAATATTGCTAGTTCAGGTAAATCACTGATAGTTTTTCTTTCTTTTCTGCCTTTTCTGAAACCAGCTTACAGTTTCAGTGAGGAGTGCTTGTAATTGTGAAGCATGTACTAAATGTAAACAATGTCAGCTGAAGAGAAATCCCTCCCGTGCTGCTGGGAAACACCCTCTGAGTCACTGATGCAAAAAGCCGCCTGGTATAGTAGACAGGCCTGGTATGAAATGACGTACTTCTGGTAGATGGTTATTGCCCATGATACAATGTGCAAACACAGCCTACATTAGTTACAACACAGGGCGTCCATACACGACAGTGTATAAGTAGCTGAAGGAAAAATGTAATCAGTCATCAAATAACACAGAACAGATAGTGTACAAGATCTTTAACAAGCTTGTTGCTCTGCACCGTTCTGGTGACACCCTGACTCACTTCCTGATCATCTTATCTGAGTGGAAAACACGTCAAACAATAAACATTTGTTCACCATCTTACATACATTCATACTAATAAACAGCAATACTGTTTGCTGCGAGAATACTAGCCTCTTGAATTATAAAACTTCTACATTATTAATATTTTCTTTTAATTCGCATGTGTTTTTTTTTTTTTATCTGACAGCAGTGTTTGTTGACAAAAGGATTGAACAGTTTGTTCCAAAAAAAGATTTATGCTTTGTTATGACACTTTTTGTCCTGTTCACACACCGTGTCTTTTATTGGAACAGGGTGTGTCTCTGTCACGTCAGGAAGCTCACTCTGGGTTGTCCTGTGATGTAATTGGTGAATGTGGCATGCTTACGCTAGTACTCTGCTCATTCATTGTGCAAGTCGTCGCCATGGGAACCAAATAATGCAGACTTTGTATGGATCTGTACTGTGCGTTACATACTGCTGCTCTCATCGTCCACAAATGGGACTTAACAGTGCTTTTATAATGTGTAATGTAAGAGAGACGTTTTAGTTTTGTGTTCTTTATTCAGTGAGTAACAACGTTTGTGCCCACATTGGCAGAAGCCGTGCATACAGACATACAAATATAAAATGCTTACTTCTTCTTGTGAAATCATGTAGTTTGGCAAGAGTACCCAACAACTTTTCCCCAGAAGTACTTAAGTATTTCACTAATAGTCCAGGGATAAACACCTTCAATAAAGTTACTCATCAAAAAATAAAAATAAAAAAAACACACACACACACACACAGACAGGCAATAACCGCCTACACCACCCACCCCTACCTACCTCCCACAGCTGTCTGCATTGTATCAAACAGAAAGTAGCAGCTGGTAGACACAATCACCACACTGGGCGTGACTTGTAGTTCTTCAGAAATTTCTACTGAGTTAGACGCTGTTAAGGCACGTAATAGATAAACAGATAAATTCAGTTCCCCTTCATTTCTCTGTTGCGTGTAGTAGGTACGTATGACATGCAGACTTGCGCTTTCTTGCCATTCCATAGAACAGAGTCATTCATTACACAACGCATAGCACACTAGAGTGCAAACAAAAGAAGATATGTACACCGAACATATCATTGTCACTATTGGGAATAGTATGATTTCTATTGTTCTCATTGTGAAATCCCATGAAAAGAACAAAACCAAAGATGAATTTAACCCACTAACATGTTTGGTTGTAGCCAGATAGCTGACATGTTTGATTATAAACAAAGAACTATCTGTGAAGCATTAATTGGAAACCGTTTGGGGATTTTCATAAATACTTGGCAGGGGATTCACTGAATCATCAAACTTCAACCAATCAACCAACCATAAAAAGTAGTCAAACTCTTTCTGAAGGCAAACCTTGAACAATGCCTGGATAGATAGATAGAAAAATTCATACCTGTTTGTATAATGTCTTAATGTCTTATCTTGCCTTATCCTTTGATGTCCTCCTTTGCTATATTTTGTTGTCAGATTTCAAAATGTTATCTTGTGTCTTTTTGTTTACTTTTTTTCACCTTTCTGATTCAATCTGCCGGCTGTTGGTACATATGGTAGGTACTTATGACATGCAGACTTGCACTTTCTTGCCATTCCATAGAACGGCAAGATGTTTTATCAACAAACAAACCGTTTTCCAAAGAGCAAGGGATGAACAGTAAATTCTTGCAAGTCAATGCCTGGAAACCATCTGGTAGAATGCCATCATGTTCATGCTGAAAATGATAATATGACTGGACTGAATACTTGCACGCTTCAAGCACTGATGGTACATAGTAAACATTATCTCTGTATATGGCACGTCATAAAATTAAAGTGATAGCACTGAGTCTTATGTCTGGGAATACATTTTACAATGAAGAGCACTTCACCTCTTGCATTATCAGGTTCTTATCAGGTTAAGTATAATTTATATAATAATTCCCTGTAAGCAATAAAACATGAGTGATCTTCAGCTGAGTATTTCTGTTAAAACTATCTGACCTGTTTAGATTTAAGCAATAAGCTGCAGGTGTCAGATAAAGACAGATGTATGCCTTCAGGTACAATCTCCCACAAGCAGTACTTAAAGCTTTACGCCACTGCAACTATCACAAAACTTATTTTGGTGAAATTGGATCATATTTTATGGAGAAACTTTTCTGGTTTTCCCCCTGATGTCCTCTGGATGCTTATCTAAAGGACAGTAAAAGTAAACTATGAACTATAGCTGCTGTTAGCTACTCAGTTAACCGCACTGCCCAGACTGAGAGCTCAGAGCACTGGGAGAGTGTTGGTGTTTACACTGGAAGCACAGGAGGTTTGAACTGCCGGGAAGTGGAGATTTTCAGGCTTGGGACACAGGGGAATGCTGATGGAAAACGGAGCCAATATTGTGCCAGGACTGGAGCCGGGTGAGCAGGCAATGTAACTGGGTTTAGCAGCCTCAGCTCAACATAATGGCAGAGGCGAAGGTGAGGTTGACGGAGAAAGTTAAAAAGAGAAAATGGGTGTTAGTGTCTGAGCAAAAGGCCACCAGACAAGAGTAAATCTGGAACTGACTTTAAGTCGTTAAATAAAAGGCTGCAAGAGTAATATTAGCTGGCTGCTATGTCTTGTGTTGTTGCACCTGCCTGATGTTTGGATGTGCTATGTTTTAATCATGAGTAATATAATCAAAATAAATACACATGTACAGCTGTATTTCATCTCTGAAACAGGGGCGCCCAGTCTCAAAAATGCCAAAGTTTTTTAATCTTTTTATTTTTCCTTTTGTTCCACAAATCAGCCGACAGATTTTTCTGATTGTCCAACATGTGGGGTTGGAAATCGATGTGAGGATGTGTGACCAAACACTGGGATTCAATCATTATAAATAAAAAAATAAAAAAATAATAACCCAAAGCCACATTTTCGGATCATGTGTGGATCGTAAGCCAGCAGCAGGAGCTTTACTGGAAACCGTCTAATCATTTGACACACAGTTGAGCCATTCAATACATCAAGCCACTTACTTAGTATACAATGACAGCTGTGTATGTGTGTGTGTGTGTGCCTGTGTGTGAGAGAGAGACACAAAGAGAGGACTTGTCAGTATGTGTGCATGACTTCTACGTAGTATTGACACTGTATGAGCACACGTGCATTAGGGCTGAACTTTATGATAAGAGAACAAAAAGCTGAAAGCGGAGAGCTCAGTCAGGTGAAGTGAACAGGCCTTTCCTGTAACAGAGGTCATCAGGTGACCAGAAATGACCCTGAATACCCTGAAGGCGTGCTGGGATGGTGTGTCAGCAAAGGGGAGCAGCCAATTACTGGATGACTTGCAGAAAAAAAAAGAAGTGTCATATGAGTACCACAGATATTTGTTTTTTGTGGCAAGCATATATAAATCTCTTTCTTTCTTTATTTTCAATGTTAGGTGGGTTCCATTTACACACCATCCACCTGTGCAGTTTCTTATATTATTGTATTTTATCCTCTTTTGATTCATTTTTTATATGTACAAATAAACTTCAACAAGCTACCAACTGGTAGGAGACCCCAGGACAGACACAGAACCTGCTGGAGGGACCCATCTGACCTGGGAGAGCCTCGTGATCTCAGCCTCACTCTTGCTATCTTCACCTTCAGTTTAATATTGAAGTATTAATGTGGAACTGGAAACAAACATCTGCGCCACAGACCTCTGTTTATACTGCCCAGTAAATATAAATGATCTCCCAACCAATCAGAATTGGGAATTTTTAGTGGCCATGGTTTAATATGAGAGTATAAAAGCTCATGAAAGCAGGAGAGAAAAAGAACATAAATGCACGGCTGTGATTACTGTGTGTGCCATCTATGTTAACATGCAATATCATGCACATGTTGTACAATCGTGCCATCACATGCATAAGAAAGAAAACCTAACAAAACAAAATGTGGAAACAGAGGAAGTTGCATTCCATTATAAGCAACAATGGATGTTGCGGGTCACACAGGGCATCCGTTTTAAAGAGAAATCCTTCCCAGCTCTTGCCTGTGTGTACTTATTGAGCAATGCTGGGCTGTAGAGCCAGAATATATTGTAAGAAATGATAAACAAGTGTCTCAACGTTAATACTTTTCCGTTAACCTTTGGTCTTCTGCTTCTTGTTGCATTTCATGTATTCTTTTTTTATTACATGCACAGTATGCTGGATGTTAAACTGTGCTTATCACTTCTTTCGAAATTCTTTTTTGTAGATGATGTTATGCAACTCAAGAGTTTTTCCTGATTATGGGCCTGTACAAATTTGTGGGACTTTCTGCAGAAAATGTTGGGGAATGGTGAAAATTAGTCATGGTGAACTCCAGAAAAACTCTCAAAGCTTTTTCACACAGGATTACAAGTAGTGTCTTACTTAGCAGAACCATCCACTGATGAATCCCCCCTGGTTTTATATCAAAAGAGACAAGAAAAAATGTACTGGTGTTGTGTTTCTAATACCTTCTGGAGAATTCAAAACAAGACTAAGGAGGGCTGAGGGGGGAGTATAGGCAGACCCCTGTATGTACTCCATTCTCAGTTAAAAACTCCTGTCAGGACATGAAAGATGTCCCAGGAAAAACAAGCAGCTGCCATGGAGATGTCCGCTGTAGACACTCAGATCTCTCACGTCACAGGAAACCGCATGGCATGGAGAGTGCTCCAGAAACAGCTCCTGCCACTTCCATGGAAACGCAGCACAGCGAGAAGGGGAACAATCCGATACTGTACACTGCTCAGTGTGTCCCAGCAGGCCTCAGGCAGCCCACCCACCAACTCCAAAACATGTCCCGCCGCACGCTGACTCTCACAACACAACAAACCTCAACCTCAAATGTCACTGCCACGATAATAAAGGCCACTATTATGGGCTAACTGGCGTGAAGAGGAAATAGAACTTTTTAGTATTTTTGCCTTTTTCGTGATGGGAAAATCCACAACTATAAATGCTGCATTCAATTGCCATAAAAATGTATTCAGTCATACAAATTTTAACATCATAAGAAGTTTCACTTCAGAAACTGGCATGTATGTACTTTTCTCTCTGTACATACGTGAAAAAGGAGTTTCATCTGTCATTTATTATAAATGCAGCTGAAGTAGAGATTGAAAATAATTTAGTAGCACTTCAGGGAATATGTTCTGATTACATGAAGTAAAAGTACAGAGTATAGTGCATGTACTGCATGTTAATTCAGTGTGAAGCATGCCGACGGGGTGAAGAGGTTCAGTTTCCAATTAAACTTTACAAGGAGGTGTTTGATTTAAGCCGCTTTGAACACTGATGCCTGGGTGCTGCTTCAAGTAAATAGGATTTTTGCACACTACTGTGGCAAGGGGTTTATTAAGAATGGTGGTAGCCACTACAAACACCCAGTCTGTGGCACTTTTTGTGGCACTTATATGATGTGAGAAAAGGTTTCTGGTAATAAAAACATTCATGTGCACAAGATTAGCTTTTCACTGAGGGATCGATGAGTAAAAGAAACCCACAGCAGTTTTCATTTTTGTTGAAACATGCTAATGGAAACGCTTAGCTAGACATGAACATAACACAGAATCCAGCATTAATCTTGTCAGGTGTCAGCGCAGGTTCAGTGTGTAAATGTAATGGGGCAGGGTGTGCTTTTATGCCATTGGCTATGTTAACAACCGAGCCTCGTTTAAACGTGACTGTATAATGTAATATTAAATCTACCCAGGTGCAGGTCTCATCGTGAGATTAACTGAAAGGACTCTGGCAGAGACAAATGCCTCTCATCAAGTGATCATTTTACAAATAATCACTTGCTCTTATTTTTCTCCAAAGGCTGCACAAGCTACCAGTACAGCACAGACCTAACAGCTGAGGTGGAATGAGATATTTGCAGCATGACTGTGCTCTTGTTGGGTGTAAGCTTCCAAGAATTTGGCCTGTTCTGGAGGGGAAAGTGGGCCTCATATTAAAGTAAACATATAGGAGTGAGGTGTGTTTCTGAACAGAGGGAGGGCTAAGAATATGCGCATGTATTTTAAGTTGTGTGATGTACATTAACAGAGGAAAAAGATCAGATGTGAACTCTCCTCTCAGTAATAATCGCAGTTGAACTGGGCTGGAAGCAGAAAGGTCCTACATGGCAAAAGTACAGACTGAACTTAAAAAGTACGTTTTGAATATTTAAACTCTGCTGAATAACATTCCCATGGCTCTGATCGTAAGTAAACACACACTTCAGAAAAATGAGCTCACGGGTCAGTAGAGGACAGGATACACGCAGGCAGACTCATTTTCACTGAGCTGACTCACATGTTTAATATATGGAGATTTAGAGGAGTGGAAACTTGGATTCAACACAACGTCTCTCCCTCTTTATCTCTTTCTTTTTTTTACATAACATTTTTCAATGCAGCAACCATTTTCTGTGTTTATTACATGCCATGGCAGCTTAGGTAACTTTTTAATGATAACACACCAGTGTTCCCTATCTTGCCGCTGGTTTGTGCTCTGGTGTTGGTGGTTGTTCCAGCTGATTCACCAGTATGTCACAAGGAGCATAGTCTTCCTGCTTCTAAGACAAACAGAACCACTTCTCGCTGTGTATTTACCACAATAACATCCATCAGCTTGGGAGCCAGCCAACACAACACAAGTGTGGATTGAGTGTGAGGTATGTTTCATAAAAAGCTCCCTGGGGACACTATTAACAAGGCTTCTAATGTGACTATACTTGGTTGTGTGAGTATTCATCCGAGTCTGAGGAAAAAGTGTTCAACAGCGCATCGAGATATCTCATAAAACCTTTTGAAAGAATAAAAGCGATTATTAGACACCGTTCCTGCAGGTTGAGTCATAAAGTACACACTGTGACTGTAAACAGGGATGGATCACTATTCCCATCATCTGTACACTCACACACACACTCACACGACATAGACTTACATTCATTTCCTGGAGACAAACCCTAACTTAACAAAAAATGCTTCATGTTCGTTCATCTTTATTCCCAAATGTGAGCTCTCTGACCCTCATAACAAAATGTTCTGAGTCACTCGTGGTCTCTTATGTTTTGGCCTTGACTGTGATGAATATCCAAGTAGGAAGTGGAACTACAGAAAGACTGGAACTAATGTAATGAACGCAAGACTGGTCAAAACAGGAAAAAAACAACCAAAAAAAAAACATTGCTACACAGTGTATTTGCAGTACATCCCGGCACAAAGATGCTAAAATGTACAGTACACTCTTGCAAAATACCTCTAACTAGAAATGCACTTGCATAATTTACATAGGCTACCAGAGGAAGTGCTGAAATAACTCTGTGTGTATTAAATATGAAATAGTGAGCGTTACTAATTGTACAGGTGTTAAAAGACACGATACAGGCGGGGCAGCTGTGAACTCTTAGCTTACTGGGAAGTTCATTATCAATGATGCATGCACATACAGTATATTGCATCTGTGCGTATGTGAAGTTACATTTTGTAACATCTTGAAACCATAGGCAGAGATAGAGGAAGTGAGTCATTTACTTCGAAATGAGTTCCAAAAATATTCTGCAATGGTCAGTCAGTGTCACTGTGGCGGTAATTAAGTGGAAATGGACGATTGTTTTAAAGCGAACCTGCTGCGCAACACTTGAATTCTGAAGAATTTGGTGAACATGGTATCTGTGGTGCTGTTGGTGGTTTCTAATGAAATAATCTTCAAGTCTTGCGTTTCTCAAAGTTTTTCCAAGGAGCAGGGTGTTTCCTTGTGATAGTATCTTACTTTAATCTGACATCATAATTCATGAGAGCTTGTTGTTAAGGGAACTAGTCAACTGGAACAAGCACTATCAGGGCAATATCACAGTGTAAAATTATACATGAATTCAAAATAAGATATGTATATTATTGGATCATAATTATTGATGCATTAAAGGTCCTATGTGTAAAATGTATAGGGCTCCATTCAAAGAATGTGTCAGAGGTGGAATATAATATGCATAACTGTGTTTTTACTGGTGAAACACCACCTGAAAATAAAATTGGTTGAGCCTTTTATATTTACAGATGCCATGGGTCGTCTTCCATGGAGTCCAGTATGTTGAATGGAGTGGAGTAGAGGTATAAAGTTGCATAAAATGGAATTATTCAAGTACTCTAAAACTGTATTTGAGGACAGTATTTGAGTAAATATACTCTGGTCTGTTAGACCCCATGAGCAACACTTTCTAAATCAACTCTAGTTTGTTGGAGAAGCGTAGGGGGAAGTAAAAGAACAAGTTTTGTTTTAGTCATAATCTTTTAGGTGAATCGATGAAACATCACGATACAAGTCACAAAAAAGTACACACCTGCCCTTGTTTACTGATACTACGAACCTTTCTGTGAAACTCAAAGGGTCAGCCGCTATCAGAGCAGCCTGTCTGACACACTGCACATGAATGAGAAAATGACTACCATAAATAGAAGAATGGGAGGGGAAGAGGGAGGAGAGGAGGGAGGGTTGCTCTCTTAGTAATAATTCAAGGAATTGATTGTGGCCTCTGAGAAGTGTGAGTCATCCTGTGGCGTATCAGGAAACCCTTCAGATGTTGTTCATAACCTGTGCAGCTTAAGCAAATGTGACCACATTTATGCAAAACACTCCTCTCGCTAGTTCTCTTTTTTAAAATCCATTCACGTTCTCAAAACTCACACCATCTATGTGTGGGCATGGCAGGCCCAACTTTCTGCCCCAGCTCAATGTGCTCTGATTCTCCCTGCTGCAGTTTTGCTTTACTCTAAAACTCACGCAGGATATTGACACATGTGTGATTGGAAGTGGCAACAAAGACACTTCACATCCCAAACTGCTCACAAGCTGCATTTAGTCAAAAACCTTACCCTGACTTCCCATAACAGATACCACAGTCAGCCTGAATTACTGGCTGTGCATTATTTACAACCAATACGTCAACTGTTACAAAGCTGCCTCCCCCCCTCCCTTGATAATAAATATTGGGAAAGAACGAATGAATCAGGAATCCCCTACTATCTGAATCATTTATCCTGAATTTATGCGTGTATGCACCAACAGTAGCTTTGTTGTAAACTAGTCAAACTTTATTCTTTGAACATGTGGCTACTTCTAATAAAACATCAGTACTGAAAGAGAGGGGATCCTCCCCCGTGTTTCTATGTCTCTTTTATGGTGAGTGACATCAGGCCGAGAGAGCAAAAACCCCTGCCCCCTCTTTTTTTACCCATGGCAGTGATAGGAAGTGACACTGCTGGGACCCCCGTGTTTTAACTGTGGTGATAACACCCAGAACAGCCCACTCCTGCCAGATGATTGGTTTCCTCTAAACTACGCGTCTTTACCACAAATGTACAAGTGTCATGTTTAGTCAGATAAAGGTAAAGTCAGATAAACTGACTCCATTGCTGTGTTGTTGGTTGGGCAAAGTGAGGTTGAGTACTTTCAGTTCCTGGAGGATATCAAAACTTCACTGTGGTATTTTGAGTTCTGACGCACAAGAAGCCCCCTCGCACTCAAGAGCTCAACTAATTTGAGATTTTTGTGATTCTTTCCATGAGTGATTAGACTGAACAAAGAGCCACATGCGGTGACATATAATAGATGTTATTAGAATACTGATGATGATGTGTTCAAGGAGTTTAAAGCAAGTAGGATAGTGAGAGCATGTCAACCTGAGCTTGAAATGATATTTTATTTAAAGATAGACAGCAGATGCACTCATTTCACCGTGTCTGGCATAGTTTTTCTCAAGTATGCTACTTTTCCGGTGTGTATGTGTATGAATGTGGTGAGGGAAGCGAAAGAACAAAGAAAAAAAAACACAATGGAGATGCAGCTAAGATAAAAACTCTCAGTGAGAGTGAAACATTTGAGGCTTTGGACATCAAAGATGTCAACCTCATATCTTCATGCTAATCTGACCCAGGTGAACCATGTCAAAGAAGTCTTCTCCCTGCTTCCTGGAAAAGCCTGTTGCAAAACTAAGAGAGCTTTTTTTCTTAACACATCAGGTAACCAGAAATCATAAGCTTCCCATAAACAACAGACTTGCAACATGCACTTGCTTCTCACGAAAAGAAAAAAAAAGAAAAAAAGAAAAAAAAGAGAGGTTAATGTAATGGCATGTAAAAGGTGCTGGGGCAAGACTGAACTTAAACTTTTCATATTTGGAGAGCTTAAAATGGTTTTAGCATATTGCTTTCCATGATCCAGGCTTCCTGGAAATCAAATGGATAGCCTTATTTGGAAGCCAAATAACACAGGCTCCATTCAAATGACCATTTATTCCGGTAATTCAGATATGACACAGGGAAATGGCTCATTACACTCCACTGCACATCGCATGTAAGCTCCTGTGTTCAGTATTTCCTGTCATTCATTAGTTTTGATATTTGAATCTTTCCCACTGTAGATATCTCTCCATTTTCATCTGGTTCAATGCACAGGAATAATACATTATCTGTAATTTATACTTACTGTCACAGACACTAATGTCAGACTATGAACTGGTAGTTTTAGAGGAGGAAAAAGTTAATTTCCTGTCACACTTTCTTGTTGTCTCCTCATTGCTCTCATAAAGTCACCTACTGATCAACTTCACTGTACTGTGGCTCAAGGACAGACAGAGCAGCTGCTTGTTTAATGGAGTGTGTACAAGGGGAGAACAACATGTAAATGTTTAACAAATTGGAGGTGATTGAAGATCAGCGTGCTTTCATATTGTCTCTGCATAAACACATTCCAGTTATACATGTATTGTATTGAACAGCACATCTGGTAGCAGCAGCAACAGCAGAACAACGGGCGATCTGCCTGTGCTCGTAACACAAACCTGTCCTTTGATTCATACACTTTGAGGTGTTTTGACTTGAATTTAACGCACAGGTGTGGCCTTTTTCAGGCTTATTTCCTTGCTGCATGCTGAGAAACATACAATTAAAATGTTCTTGGTTTGAATCCAGATTTATCCAAAATCAAACTAGCATGTGGGAGCAATGACGTGAATATTTGTTTCAGATAGCATATTTCCCCCCCAAAAAAAACCTCACATATGAGCACAATTCTCAGTAAAATAGTGGCTTCTGCTCTATTACACACGAAGTGCATCCCCTTATGACATGAACATTCCCAAAAGTTATGGGACTTGCGAAATAAGGGAAATGAAGGCATACTGTAGAGTGACACATGTTGATGACACTGCATTAGTGTCTCGCAATCGGGAGCAACTCTGGCTCCTGTGTCCACATTATCCACATACAGATAGCAGCCTTAACATTTTTGTTTAAGGTACATGTGGGATAGGGTCTTAAACTAAATCATAAGATTTTCCATTAGCTTGGAGTATGAGGTCGGACACAGGCATGGCAGAATATACAAAAGCAGCTGCAGCTAATTATGCGGCTATCATGTGGAATTTCTCTTGTAATAAGTGGCGTGCTGCTAATTTGTTGCAAACACTAATTTGTCAGTTTCTGGCAACACATTTGGCTTCACAAGAATATTAAATATCAACACAGCTTCATCCAATAAAAAACACTGTGCAACTTGGTTAGAGTAAACGTAAAAAACTGTGCATGCAAAAACTATATGCATGCAGCTTAAAATGACAACACACATTTTCTGTGGAACTTACAGTAAAGCGGTCCGGTCTGCTTACTTCAGTTCTTTTTTTTTTTTTTTTTTTTTATCTGCTTGTTACTGAGAATTCACTGCTATTATCAGTTCCTTTGAAGTTCATTTGCCTGAGCTGACAAAGCATTACTTCATTGGCAAATAACACAACAGGATAAACATGAATTTTGTGAGAAGGAAGTTCATTAGCAGTGTACTTGGTAAGGCTTGTGTGTGCTTTAAAAGTCACAAACAATAATAATAATGTGAAATTTTATAGTACACGTGAGAGTGTGTTTCTCTTCTTTTAGTTAGCCTCGAAAGGTCAAAGTGATTTTTGGAGTGAAGCCAGCTATCTGGACGACAAGAAGAGTGCTCTTCATGGAAATCACCTTGCTTAAGAGAAATACCAAAAGGAGAATAAAAGAAGCAAGAAAACCCGAGAGGCAGACAAACTGTGAAAACAGACAAAGGAGAAAAACTGGCTGAACACAAGCACATGAAAAGAGAGTAGTTTGTCTCAGCCAAACCCTCTGGGGCTGTTTGTAATGCAGGATATGGATCTGTTATTCCACTCTTTACAGGAAAAAGCTGACCACACTGTTACTAAGGCAACCAGGTGACATGACACGTGGCCCCCTTATTCGCTGAGCAAATAGCTCCCAGCGATCAGGCAGCATGACAGGGTATGAGGACCACAGTGCTTGACCCTGACCAGAGCAGATCGGCAGTGACGCCAGCCAAAAGCCCTGTTTTCACCCTGCTGCCTCCACTAAGTCATTTGAGCATTTACAATCAAACAAACACAGAGATAATCATGCATATACATGTCTATACAGATAAATGCATGCACACAAGCAGACACACACACACACACACACACACACACACACACACAGCTGGCAGGAAGGAGCCCACGTTTGGCTCAGTGTAGAGAAAATCTCCAGTCGTGTGAGTCAGGTGGTAAATCAATTGTCCAGTTATCAAATCGTTCAGGTTTTATTTTTTGGGTGTAACAGGGATGTGCAAAATTGATTTGACTTTTTCAGGATTCACTGTTTACACAAGTTTTCACCTCTGTTGACTTCAGCACAGAATGCAAATGTACTTGCTGTTTGTTATGGAGAACATTTCTGGGTTTTTTGTATATGTATTCATATATATATAATGTATTCATTATCAAAATGAAATTTAAATGATGATAACAAACTTTTGCGTGTCAAATTTCCCCACCAGCACCTGAACACTCCAAACTGGACATCATTTTAAATCAGCCTGCATTTACATCTACTGCATTACAATGCAACATTAATATAAGAATAATGCTCTTTGTTTTAAGTCTGTAAGTTGATTTGCAGACATTACATAGTAGTTAAAGTAAAAAAGCAGATCCAGTTAAAATAACTAAAGTCATGCCAGTACCTTGGGAGACTTTCTTATTAAGAAAGGTCCCATATCATTCAGATAAAAATGACTGTGTCAAGATACAGTAAATACTCCTCGAGCACATTTTTGAATCATTATCTGGGGATGCTGAGGATGGTGGAGAAATAGCTGCTGTTGTTGCACAATGAATGGTCCACTGTGAGAAACCCAAGCTCCTCCGGTCTGAGGTAATGCCATAGTGTGTGCAGACGGCTGCATGAGTGGATCAGATGACAGCAGGGAGACCAGAGAGAAACACTTCCATTTTTAATCACCTCACTGACCCACTCACCCTCACTCTCTCTTTCACGTTGGTACGCAGGTTTATTCCCTCTCCGAGAGCTGAAAATAGCAGTAAAGTTCCCATCAAATGATGCACTGGGTTTATAGATCAAACTAGTTTATTTCAGGATGGCAGCTCCATCACGTAGAAGAATTGTGTTTAAAAATGTGTTTCACTTTTATCAGGCATCAAAAGTTTCAAGAAGAGTTTTATGCTGAAGCACGGAGTAGTCTACTGAGCGAAGGTCATCGCTGACAAATTGAAAAAGTGAGGAGTGCTAATGGGGAATAGATGGATGAGAGAAGCAGAAACAGTGACCTCTTCAGAGAGAGTGGAAACATAGGTAGTATATTTGTTACACTTTGGCTTTAAAAGGCAACATACAGTTGTAAAATATTTCTACTAGAACTAGTATGTCTGTAAGTCTGTCATGGGTTGTACAGGTTCCTCTGGATATTAGATAACTAGTTATGAAAATCCCCCCTTGAGGCACAGACATGCTAGACTGTGTGAACTGACAGAAAGAGTGGTGGGAGTCTTACAGCACATACTCACCTGAGTACTTCACAGGATACACACGAATACTTTTCAGGCATGCTGATGAAATATTACTGTCAAAGATATAGTACACTGAT
The DNA here is from genome assembly GCA_946959425.1 of Argyrosomus regius. Lineage (NCBI taxonomy): Eukaryota > Metazoa > Chordata > Actinopteri > Sciaenidae > Argyrosomus > Argyrosomus regius. The sequence goes on along the minus strand of OX336897.1, from coordinate 12,275,566 downwards.
CAAAGCCTGACTGCATCACTTTGAATGGTGATCAAAGGGCACACATTTTCCACATTGTGTGGGAGGAAAGTAAAATGGAAATTTTAGTGTGAGTGTGTGGTCAGGTTATAACTGTATTCAAGAGAAATTGCTTTTGACAGTGTATGACGTGGCTGTAGTTTTAGGGTTAAGAAAATTATGGTTAGAATTTGTCTTTTTTTGGTCCATTTACACACAAACATACATTATATGTATTTCAAGCAGTAGGAGATAAAGTGTTCTGAGTTTACTTAAGCAAACTAGTATTAGTAATAATACCTCGGAAAATCCTCCATTACAAGAAAAAGTCCTGTTTCTAAATTTTACTTCAGTAAAAGTACAGCAGTATTTCCAGCAAAATGTGCCTAAAGTATCAAAGTGAAAGTACTCCTCTCATCATATTATATTATCTAATTATTATTACTGTAATGCGGCCAAATTTAAGAGATGTTTAAAACATTCAAACCAAAATTATCATCAGATTGAAAAGTTTTTGTCAAAGATGTCTTACATTGGGTTGCTTAGATGTCTGCTAAAGTTAGCCTCAGCCTCTCCTGTCTCATAATACCACCTTCTACTTTAAGAGGTGATAATCTGATATACATAATACGCTCTCCTATTGAAACACTCCTGGTGGGGCATGAAGCCATGTGGACCAGAACAGAGTCACAAAGCTGCGCCTGGTGGAATCAAGCTGTTAGATGTGAAAATATTCTGGCTCCACACGCTCTTGCTGCCTCTATGATGCTCCACCACCATCTCAGTACTCTTCCACTTCACGCCCCTCCTATCCTAGCCTGTACCTGCCGTGTCTTTGTCGTCCCTGGAGTCAGAGTCCTGGTCGCAGTTGCTGTAAATCACCTTGGTACTGTATTCTCTGGGGTCAAACTTACCTCCATCAGTCTTGGAGGCTGTGTGTGGTCCTGCTTGTGTTTACTAGGAAGCTCAGTCACCTAAGAGGACCACTAAATTAGCTGCACAGCTACTTGAGCTAACAACAGTTAATATGTAATGTGTTAAAAAACCCTAACCTTGTGCAAAGTCTTCTTAAGAAGAACCAACCTTAAATGGAAATGACATCAACCACACTTCTGTTTAATTGGAAATCAGATTGTAGAGTTGTGGCAGCAGTTTGCATAATATCAGCTGACTCATGGCACCTGCCTAATAAGTCTAACACTGACATGGAATTTTTTTAGTGACACAATAAAAATGATTCGTTCAACTGTTTCCTCTTTCCTAGTAAGTAACCGGACGAAATCATCAGATCTGGTGTCCAAACTGCAATACCAGTTGACAAGTTCCTACCCTATTATGGGGAATTAAAGAAAGTCCGATGGTTAATCATTAACTTCTAACTTAATGTGGGATGTGTGAGGACATGCGTTTTTTATCTGAGCTCTTTGGCTGGATTAAATGTGTGAGTCAGTGAGGGATTGGTAGTTTTGTGTGCATAGCCTGAGGTAACCTTTAACCAATAAACTTGAAACTGTCAGAGGTTTGGAAACAGGTCACACTGCATTCAAACAGAATCTCTATTCTTATGTCTTTGTTGTGACCCCCATATGGTTGTTGTGATGTTTCATTTCCAAGAAATATTGCTCCATGGACAAAGAGAGTGTACAATCCAGGTCACACTTTTTCCTAGAAGTGGGAGATAGAGAGGGAATGAGGGAGAAAAAATACAATAAGAGCAGGGAGAAATTTTGGACAGATGTGTGGAAACAGGATGAAAAAAACTCAAACACCTGGCTGCAGTATGGAGCGCATTTAAAAAAAGACCACATCATCTAATCCAAGTCCAAGCTCCTGTCTGTTTTCGTTGCAAGATTGTGGATACGGAGGGGGGTGGGGGTGCATAGAGGTCGGGTGTGTGGAGGGCAGAAGCGTTGGCAGGGACAGCAAGAATGAGCTCATGTTAGCCCTTCCCATCTTGGCTTGACTTTTGCTTCAACCCCCCAGGGGCCAGCAGTGCGGTGTACGATGAGGTGTTTAGGGCCCCTTTGTTAAAACACAGGGGGAGGGAGCTCACATTCCTAGCGGATAAAGATGGTAAAGGGCACATAGTGACCAATCCCACAGCAGTACGATTTGGCAGCAGACACATGTCTACGGGAATGAACACACACATCTCAGCTGAGCTCAACTGATGCCGCTGGGCCCAGATTTGGGACAGACATAGCAGTCAGCAGATGTGAGTTGTATAAATGGAAACAAATTCTATCCTTCGAAACACTGCATGATTGTTTGTTTGTTTACCATATAAGTATATGACTCAGAGCAGCTTTGAGACACACAAACACACACAGACACACACAGAATAAAAGAGCATAATGTGGGCCTTTGTTCTGCATCCACATGAAGAGATCAGAAACGGGTCAAAAAGGCATTCCAAACACTAAACAAAGGAATTTTCATCCTACGGGACATGGGCGTCGACAGCCTCCACAGTAAAGCCCCTAGTCAACTTTAACTTTTTTTTTTTTTTTTGCCAAAAAGCCTCTGCAACCTTTAAAACAATAGATTGTTTTTGTGATTAATATCAGTGACAGATTCCATGGTAATTCTCTAAAAAATCAGGAAGAGAAAATGACTTAAGGGTCATCTGAGTGCAAAAAAACAACTACGTGGAAATAAGTAGTATACAGGGGGTTCGGACCAGCTGGTAAACAATTAAAAAGCTTCTGCATTTGTTTGGCCTGTAGGCTGCAGAGACTTTCTTCTGAATGCACATGCACAACTTATGGAAGTTGCAAGACGTCTCATTCAAAGATAAGAAGTGCTTGTGTAGATTTTACAGGAGGAAACTGTCAACAAAAAAAAAAATTGCAGGCATCACAGGATGGTGGGCACAGGACCTGGCTGTAATACAAGAGAATAGGAGGAACACTGCCAAGACACACACCCTATTGTGCCTTACTGGAAGCATGATGCCCTCTGGATTTCCTTACATGACACGTGTGTCACCTCCTGCCAACTAGGAGTAATTTAGAGATTGCCTGGCAGACATAAACAGATGCCTTAACAACACTGTACAGGGTGTACTTTGAGCAGCAAATAACTAGGGCACATGGACACTTCTCCTGTAAATTTAATTAAGGGTTCCCAGCAACATAACCATTCCTTTAATGTGACTGCTCACATTTAGTATGCTAAGTACTGTATGAGTTTTTGGTTTTTTGGACAACCTCAGAGGCTGAATGAATCCAACTTACTGTAACTGCAGTTTGTACTTTAACTGTTATTTACTGTAAACGGTGGCAGCATCCTGATCGCTGAAATGAAAGTCTGTCAGTTGCACCGCTAGTGTGTGACAGCACAATGAAGGTGTGTATTTTGGTGATCAGAGCTCTCATTTTAAGACCAGACTGTACAGGGTGATGTGTAGAGAATGGGCGAATGCTGACACCTAGTGGATTATGCAATGCCACCTCAACACCACATTGAGTCCAGAGGAGGTGTTGGATCAATGTGACTGTTACTTACATTGTGTGTTCATCTTGATGATTAATTACTTGCCTAAAGGCGCGCTACATGCATAATGAGTTTGTGATAAAGCTCGGCTAAGCTTCTGTTTATCACAAAGAAACCATTAGGGCACTTTTGCCATTGTGTTAATTGTTAATGGGTTTGTTTATCAATTCAACTCGACTTCATTTATATAGCACCTTTCATACAAACATGCAACCCAAAGTCCTTCACTGAGATTAAAACAGACAAAAAGAAGAAATAAAAATAGATAACAATGAACAGAATTTTGTGAGACTTAAACAAAAAATAGTAATAAAATATTAAAACAAATAATAACCAATAAACAAATAAGCACCAGGGGTCAAAAATATAAGAGCCTTTTGGACGTATGCGATACTTCATTTACACACAATGTTGAAGCGATTTGGTCTTCCATTTCCCTTTTAAGCCATGACAGCCTCGTGACTACAACAATGATGGACTGCTGGTCCACCACTTTGGTCCTGAGTGATATATTATCGGATGGATTCATGTGAAATATATTAGACATTCGTGGTCTCTAGAGGATGAACGTTAATGACTGATTTCTCCGACACCATCACCAAGTCGAATTGAGATATTAGGGACTGAGAGTAACTGAATTACAGTACAATGGGGGAGGGTAAAGGCTTGTTCATTTTAGAGCTGCTGTGAGGTGTGGAAGGTGAAAGGTGAAAGGTTGCAATTCACCATAACTCTATCTCTATGGACCATTTTAGCCTCTTTCAGATTAATGCTTTGGTTTTATTTCCCACAGCTATACTGTTTTAATTGAGTCTCACCACCATTATCAGTGTTGTTGCAAGACATGACAGGCAAGCAGCTGCTGTTTTGTTTTTTTGCTGAAATGCTTTGTACACTTCCTGCCCAACAACAAACCACAGACAAAGTTTGGTGGAAATGTACTAGAGCATTTAGCTAATGAACAGTTGGATATTTCCCTCGGGACCTGGTGGAGAGCAAAAAAACAAAACAAAAAACAAAACTAAAACAAATGAATACTGGACTTAGATCTGTTTGGCTTTATTTGGTTGCAAATCCACTGTATCTGCAGAATGTGTAAACAAGAGCCTGTTTGCAATATTTATATGTAGCTAATATTATTTCACCAAAGTTTGATTTACATAATCACATAAAATCCATGTGATGCCCTTGTGCTAGCAAATGGAGATCCAAATAAATAAATGACAAATGCTGTATAAGGATTTAGGAAAAATATGTTGTCATTTAACCAATAATACTAGAAGACTAGAAGTAGATAGAAGACTATATGTGCCTGTATGGCTCTACTATGTAGACAAAAAGTAGAATTTGCTTTGCTGTGTAAGCTTTCTTTATCTTTCACAGCATCCCTTCCAGTGGTTTAATCTCAACATCGACTACAATTATTGTTCTTTATTTCAGGAGCTTCCAAGAATTTTCCCACACAGACCAACAGAAGCCTCTGGCCCTCAAAAAACAACAAAAAAAACCCCATTTTCTTTTGTAGGTTTATATAAGCTTAGGTAGAGAATGTTATAAAGATTCAGGTGGTGTTGGATCAAATTAGAGGCCATGTGTACCATAGCTTATTGGGTTACCATGTCTCTGGAAGGCATGACGCCACTCCAGCTGCTGCAGCCACCCTGCATGCTATTTCCAGGCAGCAGCATGAAGCCTGTTTCTCACTGACAATTTACTTCATGCCCTCTTTGCATTATTTGTTGGCTTCATTTAACCATATTAGCTTCACATTGACTGAGGTAGTTGACAATTTGGTAGCCCTCTGAAGGAAGCTGCAAAGTGGAGATAAGAATACATTTAGCTTTGGTGGGAACAATTTGTCATTGTCCACTGAAATAAATCCAGTAAGACAGAGAATGTGGAAAAGAGTGGGTGACAAAGGTGAAGGAAAAAATAAAGCCATCTGCATTATGCACCCTGTGTCCCTATGTCCTTTCACTCCACTTCTGTTTTGATGTGTCTGTCTCCAATTGCTGTTTACAGATTTCCAAAACCCACCAGGGTAGCTTTGTTGTTCTTTTGTGTCTCACCTGAAAGAACAGAGATGAAAATGTCTTGTTATACTTCTTTTGTCTGCTGCTTTTAAAACTTTCCAATCCAAGTCACGTCACAAGTCTTCATCAGCAAATTGCAAGTCAGGATGCAAGTCTCGGGATGATGACCATTACAATCATGCATCAGACCCATTCAAGTTACAGACATGTGACGTAAGACGGGTATTCTTCAGTGTGAACTCCAGGAAAGGAGCTGGCCCTAACCAAATTCTCAGTCATTTACCTACATTGTCTCTGTCACAGGCTGCTGTCCCCAAGCACTTCAAGACTGCCACTTCTAAAACGTTCGGTCTCTAAGACTTCTTTCTGGTCGCACTTACCTAGCCATGTAGTGCTTTGAGAGACAGACACATAAAAACCATAATTTCAGCCACCACCAGCCCTTGACACCACTCTGACCTATCTCAAGCACTTAAACACATGAATCCTGTTCTTTGACTACAGTGCAGCATTCAGTACAAGCATCCCCATCAAACTGGTCTCAAAGCTCCAGGATCTGGCCTCAATCAATACCTGGATCGTGGACTTCCTGACCGGCCATTTTCAGTCAATCAGAGCACTGAGAATTGGTGCTCCTCAGGGCTGCGTTCTCAGCCCCCTCCCCTACAATTGTCTTCTGGTCCACAATTTAAACACCATTGTAAAATATGCAGACAATACCACAGTGATAGGGATGGTCTCAGACAATGATCAGTCTGCCTACAGAGGTCCAGCGCACAGATAAAAACTTATCTCTCAACACCAGTAAGACCAAAGAGCTCATTGTCGACTTCAGGAAAGGTGGTGATGGATTCACTCTACTCTTTATCACTGGATACATGGTGGAAAGAGTGTCAGGTTCCTGGCCGTCCACATGTCAGAAAATGTTTTGTGGACTGCTAATACCATAGCACTGGTAAAGGAGATACATCAACAGTTGTACTTTGTGAGCCTGCTGAATAAAGTAAACCGGACCTGAGTGTCTGATTGTCACCATCTACCTCTGAAGCATCAAATGCATCCTCATGTACTACATCTCAATATGGTGCACCAGCTGTACTGCCACAGAGAGACAAGCTCTGCAGCAGGTTATCAAGTGTGCCCAGAGAGTCATTGGAGCCAGCTGCCATCTCTTGAAGCTGTCTATAGCTCCCGCTGTCTTTGTAGAGCCACCACCATATGCAATGACGCAACGTACTCCTATAATGTATGTTTATGTCAATAATAAATAGAAGCTACCTGCGCTGCAATGATATGTTTGCATTAATTGCACATATATATACTTCACTGCTGCTAATGTTTCACACAAAACCTTTCACTGACCACACTGCCTTTTTAAAAAAATTCAACACATACAATGAGCTATGCTCAGTCGCACAGAGCACTGAGACATACAGTATTAGACTGTGACCCAGGCCGCACAATTCACCTACAACTACTTTCTTTTCATGCATATTTATCATTTTTACTTCATGTTTGACATTTTGTATTTCATGTTATATTTAATTCTTTCTATGTAGCTTGGTACTGCGCGTGCGCAAAGAATCTTACACATATGTCTGCATTTACAATGATGATAAAGGCATTTCTATGCAGCATTTCAGCCTTAACCTTTCAGAGCTGTCAGAGCATCTTGTAGTCTTTTCAGTGGATTTCAATAGAACTTAACACATCATTTTTGCATGGACATTATTCTGTATAAGGTTTTGCCACAAATTTGTGCCATCTTTATTTAGACACTCCAAGAATAATAAAAAAAAAGGCATATATTTCAACAGTATCTACAGGCGCAAGCGCAAATTTAAATATGAAAAATGAATTAGACACCTCTAATTGGAAGTATAAATTAACAGGCAAAACACTATTTCTGTTCTTTTTTGTGCAAAATGTGACCGTAAAAGCATCAATAATAACTTTTAATGATTTAAATTAAATCACTCTCAACAGATAAATGTGTGCTGTATTTTGCTGTGAGACATTACTTAAATCTTTCTGAATATAAAGGGAATAAAAAAATATATTAAGCACTTCGATTTATTCCATTCAGTGATTTTAATTCAGGCCTGGTAATGAAATATGGAGTCTGTTCGGCACGACTACATATATAAGACCCGCTTGACATTATGTAAATTTTATTGCTTCAGGATTTTACTGGGAAGTCTCTCCTTTTAAGACTCAAGTCCTCATATTTAAGAGTCAATTCCAAATCATTCTATACGTATCAAGTCGTTCTTCTCAGCTATGTTTGTGTGTATTTGAGTGTCACTGTGTCACATAATTAACACATTTGTCCCAGTGTGAGCTCTTCCTTCCATATCATCACTTACCTGAATGGCCTACATTTTCATTGCAGGAAACAGATGACAATGAGACCCGTGGCATCTTCAATTTCTAAAATAACCCCATTATTATTGGTGCTCACTGAGCAAGGGACAGGTCTAATTAACTTTTCAAGTGGTTCGCAGGTAAGAAAAAACACATCTTATTCACGTTCCTCCAGGGATTGAGTCCATACTCGGTTTATGAGACCACTCAATCCTGAGACATCAACTCAACACGCCCCTCAATTGCGGAGCGTGAATGAAGAAATGTGATGTGGTGAAGTGTCCAAGAAGGTTAGAGATTTAAGCGGCTACCACAACTGGGAGGAAAGATGGTCTGAATCAGAAAGAGGAGATGAAAGTGTTGGAGAATGAATCATCAGGACTCTTGTAACCCTGCTGCCCTGGAAGGAGAAAGTGTGAAAAGAAGAAGAATATACAGCATACATTTTAGAAATATGCTGGGTACCTAAATGGGTGTGCTTCAAGATCTGAAAGCTGTACAGTAGCTGTTCTTCAGTTCTCAGGGGTCAGTTATTTTTTCAATCATTTCCACCAAAGCGTACTCCACAGTGTGCTGCATTTATTAAGATCCTTTCATGTAAGAATTGCAGGCTGTATATCAAAGAACAGTCATGGTTCAGTGTTAGACATACAAAACAATCTTTCCCTCACAATCTCAGTGAGACCCCTGAATGTAATCAATCGTAGCAGCTCAATATCTATATGTGAAATGAAAAAAACAAAATAAAAACACATTGTCACAGATGTAATGAGCTGCCTTCACAGCTACGATAGCAGTTCTTAATAATGTGTAATCTCAGGTGTGATTTACTCTATTCAAAGTGTTGACAGGAGGTGTTGATGTGACTTCAGCACAATTAACAATGTCACCGGTGAAACATGAAATCGTGTAGAGCCCAAAATTGAACATGATCTTTTTCATTGCGCTGTTGTTCATTATGCTTTCATGTAGAGACAGTTGATCAATACCACAACATGGTTCTCCCCAAGGGCGACAATCCTTCTCAGCAATGTGAAATTCAGTATGAAATATTGCTGCCCTTGAGGCAGCGACATAATCATTAATTCATTCATATTTTCTATAACGTTTTAGTGACTGACTTTTTCATTCTGATGATAGACCAACTGAAAGAAAGCAATCAATTGATGACTTGACAGGGGTGAAAACTAACTAACCACTGACAAGAGTGACAGTATATGATTAGTAGACAGAGGTGAGGGTTGGAACGTAGATGGACTTCCGGTTCCCCACAATGGTCTGGTACAATGTCCACAGTACTGCAAACGCTGCAGGTCCATCTCAGGCTCCATTTTCCCATCACTTGTGAACAAGACCCCGAGATACTTGAAATAATTTGCTTGGAGCAACAACTCGCTCCCAACCCAGCGGGAGCATTCCACTGTTTTCTGGCAGAGAACCATGGCCTCAGACTCTCAACCCTCAATATCAGATCTTATTAAGCTTTACAAAAAAAAATGACTCACTTAATTTTTTACCATGGTAAACAGTTTCCTTGAGTTTATGGTCTCAATCGCTAATTTCATGTCTTCTTCCATGCAGAATGATTATTATTCTATTATTATTATCATTATTATCGTCCAATTTAGACTAAAATAGACGATAATGCAGGGTATGCTTTAGTGCGTGATTACCATATGATTGACAAGCCATCCTTAGTGAGTCTGTCCAGTGCAACACATCAAGCTCATGAAACCAGATTGAACTGTAAAACTAGGCAGTGCTGATGAAATGTTCAAAAACATATTTTAGTGCACTGTTTAGCTAAAACACACAAAAAAAACAAGTGCAGCCCAACTTGCAGTACGTCACTTGTTGCTCTTGTTCAAATATGGTTATTTCTGGCTCCACAAAACAAGATGTTTTCAACTGTCATAATACCAAACTCCAAGCATCAAAACCACACGGTGACGTTACAGTAGGTTTACACTTGGGTACAACAACCTTGTTTATTACAGTAAACCAGGCAAGGAAGCTGTTTAGTTTATGTTCCACGGCTTGCACCAACATTTTCATCGTTGATATAATCGCTTTAGAATATAACTGACTTCCCTGTGGGAATGATTTTCTTTCTGTCTAATATCATTGTACTGTGAATGTTATACGGTCATATTATAGACATATGAACACATTGGGGTCCACTTAACTATGAGCTCAAACGCCGCAAGTAAGGATATGCAATATATTGTGTTATGGCAACAAAGAGAGAGAAATAGCTACTGCATATTGCCTGTAGAGTTTTGTTGAGCTGAACACAATCCACCTAAAAATGATTCATAATGTGTCACACAGAGGCACCAACAGCCCAATTAAGCTTTGGATCACAGAAAGTTCAAAATGCCCCTTTCTTGGGCACGAAGTCCATCTCGCCAAACAAGACGAGTAATTTATAAACGTGTTTGAGTTATTACATGTTTGGGACTTTTAAGGAACAGCTGCCCAAGGAAAGGATTTGAGCAAGGAAAGTACGTCTGATAGCTTGTGTTTCTTCAATAAATTCTTAACACCAAGAGCCTAGAGGTTGTCCGAAAGTGAAAATTACTGCACTCTGTCATGGACAAGGGCGCAAACCAAGAGTAATGGCTTAGCACCAACTTTTGTGTTCTTGTGCCAGACCGGATTGAATTATTATGTTCCATAAAAGTTTAATGGGATTTCAGCCGGCCTAATATATAAAAGGGGGGCTGCAAGATGGAGTCCCTGTTCTTTGGTCCCTCCTTTATAGCTCTCTGCTCTCTATACCATCTGAGACAGGATTACTGGGCAGGAAGCAGCCAAACAAACAGCTGAGTGGACACAATGTTTCATGCTTTGGATTTTGATTCACTGGCACATTAACGTGACGTAGCAAATCACATTAAGGCAAACCTTTTAATGCTATAGTGTCTATTTCTGCCATGAGCACTGCTTTTCCCTTTACAGTGCTGAGCGGGGTAATTTAGAAGTGTGTCTAGTCAAGGTCTACATCTTTGGGTCTAAAATTCCACTTACAACACTATTAGGCTGAAGTGCATCTCTGCACCTCCTATAAACCTTTTTATGTATCAATAAAACAAATTCTCTGTGCTTTTGTTAAATGAAAACAAAATACATGAAAGTATCTGGACAATTTCTGTCAATTAATTGGGCCACCACTGCACATTTTGCCTTTTCTATACAGGTTTGGTTGATGCACTCTTCCTTATATGTGACAGGAAGTTTTAAACCTTCAAAGACATATTCTGAATTGAGATTTCATGTGCAGCTGCATTTACTGCTGATGCTTTTTTTTTCACAATACAAGACGGTTGAATGGTGTCAGTTTGTTGGTAGGTAATAGTTCCTGTAAAACTGTCAGGAAGCACTCACGTCATATGCTGCAGATCATTCGGCTGTGACAAGGTTGTCAGTGAACACACAAAAAAGGAAGCAGTCCCGTCACTGCAAATGTCATCATCCACCATGATCAAAACTTCTCAGTGGATAAACATGTCCTCGTACCTGTGTACTTTACTCCAAACACTTTTGCTTCAACCTTGTATTGCTGCTCATAGTCATATTCTCACTTATATTTTGTGTACTACATTCAGTCATGAGGGAAAACTATTATTATCCTGCATTACACTTGTGTGTGTGTGTGTGTGGACTCATATTAATAACAATCAGGGGAAAGCCTGGATGCCAGAGATGTTTATTTAATGAATACCCTGTGGATTTTTTTTTGTACTTTCCATATTTCTCACCATTTTAAACGTGTTTCCCTTTTAACTGTTCTTTAAAAACAAAAACAAACAAAAAAAAAACATTAAATACATTTTGGATGCTTTGGAGCCTGCAATGTTCGCACTGCCTTGCTATCATCTTCTTCACCTCTTTAATAGACACATTTCTACTTTTTACAGCATATTACCCACTAAAATGATAGAAATGAACAATGAATGAGTATTATGAGCGCACTTTTTGATTAAATGTCACTGTTGTCACAAGATCTCCAATGGGTTGAATGTGCACATATATTCTGAATTAATGTAACTGCCATAGACAAGTGTAAAAACATATTGGTCAGACATTTCTGAATTATTCTTAGGCCGTCTTGACACAATTGGTTTTCTGTCTGGCCTGACTCCTGCTGTGCTTCATTTACATTCAGAGGCAGGCAGTACCGATTCATCTCAAGGCATAGTGGCTAGGTATTCTGCTAACTGCAACCCTTGTTGGCTCAGAATTATATTAGAATAGGCAATACAAATACACAATGCATGAATTAACAAATAATCATGATGTTTTAGATGATGTTATTGTCTCACAACACAGAAAACTTCAGGGCATTTGATTACAGAGTCTGTCACTGACATCTGAAACCATTAGACAAATGTCTTTTTTTATGTTTTGTTACAGCATTCACGTTACAGCTGGATCAATGTTTCATTGCTGTCACAATTAATTAAGAAAAGTGAAACTGTTCAATTACTTGAGCGGAAGCAAGGTTTGTTACAACAGTGAAAAAGGAACAACACAATACATTTTACAGCATTGCAAAGTGCTAAATGTTTTTTTCCACAGTGCTCTTTTTGCTTACAATATGCAGAGAAGTCTCATTTCTAGAAATAGATAGCACAGACAGAACATTACAATATCTAGCTGTTAACTACTGCAAAGCAGGCAACAACACATGGACGTATTCTTTGATGCTGAAAGCAGCTTGCAGAATCCCCCAGAGTGCACTTATCTTGCACACTTATCTTCAGCCCTGTTTCCATGATTAATGTATTTACCAGTAGGTTGGGGACAGTGATAAAGTTTTAAAACAGGAGGCTCCAAGTAACGTTTTCTATGTTTCTCTAAAAGTCACAATACTCAGCAGCAATAATTGTCTTAACTTCTACATCAAGCAAATGCTAAATGCTTTTCAAACGCTGTGAAATGCACATCGATTAACAATGCAGCAGCTGTCAAATATATACAGTACCAGGTGTGACTGTGTGCTAGAGTCTCGGTGGCTCCATTGCCGAGTGGTATTCTTCTGCAGAATCAGCAATGTTTTCACTTGAATGAAAACCACGAAGCACTAATATGAACCATATTTAAATACAGTATGACATATGGGTGCTCATATAGTGTGCGTCAAAAAGAAACTGATCACATTCAACTAAACTTGTGGTTCTGCCTGTGTTCATATTGCATTTAGGTCATAGATAAAGCTGTTTCTGTAAGTTACAGACATGTCAAGATACATCTCACAACAGACTTTTACAGAACTGTGTACATACTGCCATGGAGATTAGCTATACATGTATGATGTCAGCACAAAGCTGAAATTACTCAAAAACACTTCAACAAACATACAAAGAAAAACTGCGGTAATTACACTCTGAATGGGTGGCCTCTTTTCCTGTTTGTGTGGCCACCTACTTCATTGTGGATTGGGACAATGGGTAGAAAATAATACTGAAAGGTAAGGCTCACAACTAGCCAGAGAAAACAATGAAAATGTTCAACAGTGTCACAACATCTCTGTGTGTGTGCTTGCAGTTATATAAACCCAGCTTGCATCTACATGTTGTTTTCTTGGCTTTCAACCTGCTTAATGATATTAAAATACTCTTCGAAGATGCTGAACTTCAAAAATAAATAAATATCAATCTACAATATGGCGATGGCTACACCAGAGTCGTAGTGTCCTTTCATCTGAGTTATTCTGGCAGCTAGCATGAGCAGTAGACCAGTGGCCACCTCCAGGCTGTAGGACAGCCAAGCCGCAGCTAAGGACCAGCCAAAGGAAACATCCACGTTGGGGAGGTTCTCCGGAGACACGATCCGTTGGAACTCCTCCATGGCCTGGTTGGAGTACTTGATGTAGATGCTGACCCCAGTCAGGGTAAAAAGACCTGACGGTGCACAGAAACAGACGGATGACGAAACAATGCCTCTTGCACCTAGAACGTGGAAATAGATCCATCTTGACTAATTAGACATGAGACCTACCTGTCATAATCACCACAATGATGATAATGAGGTCATTAAAGTAATTATGCATGAATTAGCAAATAATCATTTTCCAACATAATTGTGTGTGCAAGTCAATGGATGGCATTAGATAATATAGATCTCTACACCCAATAATGAGAAACAATTAGTATAATTTTAAAGCATTAAAGATTTACAGCAATTTCAAGAAAAACATTTTTCTCAGTTCATTCCAAATTATTCCAGCAAGGTGCTTCTAAGTTTAATCAGATCATCTACTATCTATCTCCACAAGAGGAACCTGTGATGTAGGTATGACAGTTCTACTGTCTATTGTTTTTGTTTCCTTTTTATTTTCTACCCGAACAAATAAATGAAACATCTGGAATAACAATTACCGCACAAGTGGGCTGAAAGAAATAACATCACTGAATGTCAAACCCAAAACCCTTTAAATATCACGTAGCGCCACTCCATGCACATTTCAGACTGACCTTTAGCAACAACATGCACGATAGAACCACTGCAGACACCGCGCGACCGTGTGCTGTAATTAACCTCTGTTAATAACTGATCATTATAAATTCCACCTGTTGGCTTGTCTATCAAACTGTGTGTTTAATTTGTATGTAGGCACATCAGAATAGAGAAGAAAGAAAGAAAGAAAGAAAGAAAGAAAGAAAGAAAGAAAGAAAAAAGAAAGAAAGAAAGAAAGAAAGAAAGAAAAAGGAAAGAAAGAAAGGTAAGTACAAATGTGACAAACAGCGGTTTCTGCAGACCTTCCATCCATTGAACTGAATTAAATTTATTCACATATCAAAAGAAGAGTTATAGTGAAATGTATTTCTGAGGCCGAGGGTAGAAGATCTTTTCACCAGCGTTAGCCTGGTGTATCTAGACTCTTCTCCTTGATCATAGTAGGGAGAAAATACGTTATCCAGCTGGTTGGGATCCTTAAAGATTCTCCTAGCCTTATTTCTGCAGCGTCTGGTATAGATGTTTCTTAGGCACGATAACACTACCAGCTGAACGAACCACTCTTTGCAGGGTGCACGGTTTGCGGTCTTGTTCGGTGCTGTTCCCGTAGCAGACAGTGATGTTTCCTGTCAGGATGCTATCAGTGTTGTTGCAGGTGTAGAAATTCCTTGGTATCCGATGGGATACCTGGAAGTTTTTTAGCATCTGAGGTGAAACATCCTAGCCTTTCTCATGGTGGTGATGTCGACAACACAGTATTTGAGGCTTCCCTGCTTCTTCCTAAAGTCCACTATTGTCTGCTTAGTCTTGTTGACGTTCAAGAGGAGGTTATTGTCTTGGCTCCGGCACGTCACTTTCTCTATTTCCTTCAGCTAGGACTTTTCATCGTTTTCAGTGATCAGGAATTTTCATGTGGACTTGTTAAATTACAGTAATAATTGGACTCATGTCATATAATTACATAATACGACCTTCTGACCTTTGATAATGTTGTCTCCCTTGCAGTCCTGCTTAATGTAGAAAATTACCCACAATCTTGCCCCTCCCCGACTGCTTAGATAACATCAGGCAAACAAGAAAATCTGTCAAAGGCAATATGGTGTTAGTACAGCACAGGTCCACCGGTTATCTTTCTCTATTAGAGCTGCAGTCTTGAAACACATTCAGACAATGCCCTAGCCTCTCTCTCTCTAGTTTTAAATCGCAATTGCAATCATGGCTGAAACATAATCAATCATCTGACAAGAAACCACAAAATACTAGACGTAGACATATTAAATTTTTTTGTACTACGTAATGTGTTAAACAAAAAGTGATTTTAGTTTTGTATGATACAACACTTCTTTTATCTGAATGAACCCAGTCTGTCTTGCATTCAGGTGTGCAGATGATTAGACCTCCCACAAGGGCAAAATTTCACCTTTAGTTTTAGTCTACATCAATTTTGTAGGTGTAGTCCCATGTGTACAGTATGACTTTTATAGTTTTGCACTTTATGTGATGCCTGAGCTGTGACTGCACCAACAGCACACAATCAGTTTTTTCCAGATCTCATATTCCCAAAGGCCTGTCCAAAGTCCGAAGAGACAGATTCATCAGGACTGCAGTACGTGATGTGTGTTCAGAGTGGGACTTCAAACACCGACACATACCGTAGCTCAACATAAAACTTGTGTTTGGGTGTTCAACTACTATCTCTCAAACTAACATTTCAGACTCAGAAAAAGGTTGCTAATGTATTGGATAGGAGGAAAAAATCCATTACCAATTTTCTGTTTACCTAAAGCCAGAGTGGTTTTGAAAGTGGAAGACCTTGTAGGTCTTTTGATGTAGAGATCTGGACAGGACATTTGGCACAAAGCATGAATTTAGCTGTCCTTTCTGTGTGACATGGGAGGCTGAGCCTGTCAGCAGAGATGATGAAGTATATAATAATACCTTCCATTTCGGTGCCAGATTCATGCATTCACCCTCAACCTCACCCAAAATGAGATTCAGACTCATTCCCTCTGAGTTTCACACCTAATGAAATGCATTCTTTGATGTATGTTCTATTTTTTTGTATTGTATTATTGTGACTGGTCAACAGTTTGAACCCGTCATGGTGAAGGAGAAAAGCAATCTACTAACCCTGCTGATGAAAGGGTTTCCTTAAAATGTAATTTAAGGAACCAGCAGATCGGGTCTCCTTACTGCATGAGCCAAATCTAAAGCATTTCTACTCAAAGAGGACTCTCCAGTGTCGCCAAAGAGGGTGTTACATGGTTTTATCTTTAAACTCCTATTCCGTTGGACAGTGGCAGACTCTGCCGTCTGAAGGAAAGGTGTGGAAAAAAAAAAAGAAGAGCACCAGCTGCACAAGGTGGGGCACAGAAAGTCAAGATACATTTATGGTGAAACAGTTTGGCGTGTTACGTGTCTCAGCAAGTATAACTATTAAATACAGTTAATTTTCTAGCATGTAGGGCAGCCTATATGGCACTGCATCGTGTTTTCATGTCACACATTAGTGCACTTCATCACATTTTGTCGACTAGAAGGGCACCCTAGAGGGCACTCTATCATGTTTTATCTACCGTAGGGGCGACGGTGTAGTCATGCCTGCAGAAGTAGGTATACTCTTAATTTATTTCCCAATTTCTTTTAAAGCAGCCCGTGAAGCACAGGATAAACGCCCCGTGTTACAAACAGGAACACGTAAGACTGCTCTTGCAATTTTAGCTCACTCAAAAATGGATATTTGCATATCTTCACTTGACATGTCTTCAGGGAGCAATGATCATTATAGAATTAACACTCACCACAGAGGAAGTACAGATTTTGTCATAATTACTGGCCCACAGGCAGGTGAGACTACATAATTATGCATTTTCAGAGAAGTATTCCTTATTCCTTACTCATTCCTCCCTCCATCCACAAATCAGAGTGGCTATACCCAAAGCCGACTACTGCTGTTAAATATTCAGTTTATATTTCTAAGCATTCAAAACTGTCTTCACATGAGATGGTTAGAAATTATAATTCAGTGAATCAAATATCTGGCTGTGCACCATTATAAGATCATAATTACATTTTAGGAGGATGGTTGTTTATGATTTGACTGTTGATTGAATGTCCAAGATTATTGGGACTGTGTTGTGTTTAATAGGTCTATTTTATCACACTCAATTTCTACAAAAAGGAAATTAAATTTTGCTCATATTTTATGCTCTCTGAAACTCTACAATGATATAAGAAAGACTCCGCGGATGATTTCTGGGAGAAGTTTGACCGAATGTTTCAATCAAGGAGAAGCTCTTCTGCAATTTTGTGCCACTTCATCATGATAAGCAATCACTCCACATGCTGTGATCAATACTGTTAATTATGTCCATGTTCACAGTGAGTATGTCTGTTTTGTGCCTAAAATCATGTTCAGGCACATCAGGAGCTTGCAATCATGATTTATTTTATGCAAATCTGACTGCGAAGTGCCAACGAAAAAACATCATCGGCAAATCATTACCTCAGATTATTTTTATTCACACCATTCTGCATTGTAGTGTTTAGAAAAAAAATGTCAAAACTGTGATCTAGCATATGAGAGTCTTTGTCAGAGCAGCAAAGCCATCTCTGAGTACTACTATAATTGCGTCTGAAGTCATGCAGTCAGCCATGTAGTGTCAGTCATGTAGTGCCTACTCACAAAATCTGAGAAAGAGATCAAATGAAGAGACTGAAGTCTCGCACAGTCTGCTCACAACAGTTTAAAGGTGTCTCTCCTTATTTCTTTATAAAATCCCAACCTCCACCCACTCCTATAACAATGTGAGTGAAAAGATCATTACCTAACTCAACTTAATTACATCAAATGGGATTTTAAGTCTCCACGCAGAGAAATTTAAAAATCTTCTCCTGCGTGATAAAACATTTACATTGGTTTTCTCATTGGCCCCTCGTCTGCTCCAGTATGCTGCTGAAGTCTAAGAAGGCTACATGAGATTTGAGCAGTTGCCTCAAGACAGGTGTGAATCAGTAGGCAGAGTGCACAACACACACACACACAATATACCTATTGTATATACATGCGTGATGTGCCGCCCACACAGATGTTCTTGCGCTGTGTATCTTGCACACTGACATAACCGAGCAAAGGATTCGCTTCACACCAGCGTACGTGTAAAGAACGTGTAATTGCTAATTGCTAATTATCAAAACTGTGTGGACTTACTGCAGAAGAGAAAATAGGAAGCCGATCCAGCCAACAAGTTGGGACTGCTGGCTAACGAACTGACAAGTCCAAAGATCCAGCCAAACACCAGCAGGATGAGGCTGAGGGGCAACATGATGACCACCACCTTGTGCAAGCCTGCAGACACAACCCACATATGGACACACAAACACACAATGGTTACTGCGCTTAATGATTTTAATGTACTGTTACAAGTCAGCTGGATTTATACCTGCTGCTGAGTGCAACCATTTGCAAGAGCAGTTAAGATTTTCAGATTGATTTCTGCCATCCAGGGAGCCATTGGTTTTCATCCCCGTTGTCAGTAAGGTATGAAAATCAACTTGCAGCGTGTTGAAACTTGCTTAAGATAGCTTCTGTCACAGTGGACAATCTATTGCTGTATTTTATGGATAAACAAGGACTGTTGCAGAAAACACATTATCCTTTCCAAAATGTTCAAGCTTGTTTATTATTATTTGTATGTCTTCTGGTTCATAGATTTCCTGAGAACAAACTGCTGCTTGTGAATGTAATTTCTTCCGCAGCTGACTTACTAGTTTAAATTCACGTCATTATCACCTCCTGTGTCAGCTGATACAAAACAAAACCACCACTCACCGAGAAGATGTCTTTCTGCTTCTGACAGGATGGACATATTTGCTGTGAAAGAAGGGATGACTGAGCTACTGTTTCCTCCTGAAAATGTCAAAGGAAAAGGTCACACATGACAGGACGTGTGGACAGAGCTGTGGGACTGTGCAAAATTGTCACTGGATACCAAACAGTGTCAGTTTCTATGCTAGATATGTTAGATTTCTAAAATACCAAACCATTCAGTCATTCTGATCAGGCATACTTTGGGTCCTCTGTGCGTCATTCAAGCAGCAGACTGATTCTAACCCTCTTTTGGCCTCTTGATCTTGATGTCTTGCTAATTTCACCCTTTACGTCTTAGTGCAAATGCCCCCCTCCCCCACTCCTTTCTGCTTTTTGTTTCCATTTGTAATTTGCATCGTCTGATGACAATGCAGTACCTACAGTACCTTTCAGAAACGTACCCTTTGATCACTACCTATTTACATGCTGTCTGTTTTGCTGTAGACAAAAGCTTGATTTCATTTGCTCTGGCTGAGCTCACTGACTCAGATCCGCTCTGTGTCCACAAGTTCACCAGTGTACCGGCACGCTTTGATAAACTCACATCATTACAGTGAACCTCTGAACTCGACTACCTCTGGACAATTTGGATCTGCTTCACATTACTTGGCACAAAGCAAGAGAAAGAAAGAGAGCACACAATGGTTGCAGAGCTCGCCATTGTTGGTTTCTGGTTGTAGCTAGCTAGTTAATTCACTAAGGCAAAATCTGAAGGACGTGGATATAAGAAGCAAAAAGAAAAAGGATGAATTCAGTGAAGCACAGGCAAAGCTGCAGCACAGTGGTGCTCATTATTTTTTTAGCATGCCCCAGTTCAGAAGCAGGAAAAAAGTTCAGACCTCCACAATATAACAAAACTTGAAAGGCATCATGTATGAAGTTACCTCACACCAATCCAGCAGGCATGAGAGTAATCTCTTCTTTGGTTTAAAACCATGAGCTGCATCTTCATTTTCTTCATAACCATTCACAGTATTGTCGAGGTAGATTTTGTCCATATGTTTCTGATGTGAGTAACTTGTGAAGCCTAACTGCGTGTGTGCAATTTGTGTGCGAGTCCATAAAATTGTGCTCAATTTTACTGTTTTATTCCTTCTAGACTAGTCTATGTTTAAATTTCCATTTGATCAATGGTGAATTAGCTTCACTACATATTTTCCCCCTGGTCATGCACATCCCTTCTGCAGTGGCTTCATAGCTCCAAACGGGGTCCTGCCCCCCAGTTTGAGAACCGCTGCCTCATCTACAAGATCCTAACTAGTCTAGGTCAGTGGTTCTCAAATAAAATGAATTGATAAATAAAATGTCAATCAATAAGATGTAGATTTTGGTGGGCATAAAGCTGATTGCTTGCTTATGACCAGGACAGGAGAGAGGAGGAGAAGAGAACAGATGAAAATGAAGAGTGCGGCAGACAGATGAGACAAGAAAAGAGCCACTGGAGAGGGGAAGAAGAGGAAAGTATCAAATGGACAGATAAGACACAGGGTTAACACAGTTTGTCACATTTCAAATGGAAAACAAAAGAAGCAGAAGCTACAAGACCAGGATTAATTTCAAAACTGAAGCATTGACAACATACATATGACATAACATATGACTGCTTCATCAGCATCAAGGCTCTTATTTTTCTTAGGGTTTGACTCCTTTTCTGTAAATAAAAATAATGAACTCAGACTGTACTCATTTAGTGTATGTCATGTTGTGAAAGCCACCCTATGGAATGTCTCACATCTTATATTAATTTAACTGACTTGAAAATGGTGCACTTATCAGGTCAAAATTTCTGAGCTGGTCTGAACCCCCAATATCTCAAAACCCTCTGTGACGCATATTTCCTCAGTCCTGCATGTGTAACAGGCTTGCACCAAGACTTTGTGTCAGTGCATGATCCACATCACAGGTGAGCACTGCAGGCAGAGCTTCACAACTATATGTTATGTCATTACTTAGCATTTACTGCGTGAACTATACGTGCACCACCAGCAACAAATTGGACACCTCTGTGACCTCCAAGCTGTGCAGCAATCAAACGGATATTGCAGCTGTGTCGAAAAATATCCTTAAGCGTCTTTCTGGTCTCCCTGTGTACTGGAGGCGGCTGATACAGATGTGAGGGGGTTACATTTGCTACAGTTATTACTTAAAGGAAAGGGAAAAAAAGGTGATAAATCTAATATAGATGTTATCCCTGTGTAGTTTATTACTCATTTCATGAAAAGTAAAATCTTATTGGGGAGTAAATAATTCATCATATGGCCTCATTTATTTCTAAGCTAAAAGCACTGACAGTGTCACAAAACTGATTTACTGCAAGCTGTCTTACTCCAGTAATAAATTAAGGCAAATATAGCTCCTGACAGTAACCACTGCTGGTAATAAACACGGTAACGCAGCAACATCAGACATGATCCATGAAGAAATCTTCACAGCATCACACTCACAACTCAACCTCGATTTTCCTTTTTTTTTTTCTGGGCAACATTACGAGCAGTCCTAGTGTTTGCATGGGTCAGAACATGCCTGATTCCAGAATTACAAACATAAGTTAATAATAATAATAATAATAATAATAATAATAATAATAATAATAATAATAATAAGCCTTATGATTGGACCTTTAATGCATTTTACGCACACATGACAAATGCTTCTTAAAATTACCCAACGGTGAAAAGCAGCGCAAAAGTTGTTCTGGAAAAATAAAGGCTGCGTGCGATTTGATTACATCTCTCTCTCTCTCTCTCTCTCTCTCTCACACACACACACACACACACACACACACACCATACTTGGTCATAAAGACCCTCCGAATATAATCTCATGCAAACTACACACTACAATGTGCAGGCTTAAGTAGAACTGACATACCTTCATTAATTCTCCACAGTCCAGAATGTGAACTCAGGTCGTCTGGACCAGTGTGGTTGGCTTTATTCACATCGATGATGTACCAGTAATCAGTCCCAATAGCCACGGCGAGGAGGCTAAAACTGAGCAAACCTGTAAACCCAGCAGTAAGGACCACCACTCCGTACCTCATCATTATATACAGTGCACACGCAGAGCGCACTTACACTAATATTCTGTGAAGTTTTTATATTTTTCTACACTGTAATTTGCATCGACGCTCCAAAAGGCGCGGTGCGTAAAAGCTCTCCAGCTGGATCCATCCTTGTAAAGTCATGCTTCTCCATGGCTACAACAGTCCTAAAAATGTAATTTCAGATGGAAACTGAGAAAAAACTGAAAAACAGAATCCAGTAATTGTTTCCAGTTTACTTTAAAAGGAACCAAATAAAGATAAGAAGAGAAGAGAGGTGCGTCTTTCTCAGCAGCAGCAGCAGCAGCTTATAGCACACCGTCACGTACGGTAACTGTGGCTGTCAGCGGCAGCGGCGCTCCTGGAGCCACAGTCAAGTTGGGAGCAATAAATTGCCACACTTCCGCTGCCGAATTCCAAAATAAAACCCAAAGAGGCTATAAGTTGAGAAGGTTCGTACAATTTATTATTATTATTATTACTATTATTATTATTATTATGCAAAAAAGCCCATATCCACCCAAATTGTAGCCTATTTTCAACAGCAACTGTGACCACATTTAGATAAGTGTACCCCACCCTACAGCAGTAACGCCGTCTAGATGTGGTGAAATAACCAGACTGCCTTTATAAAAATCAAGATTTAATGCTAAGCACTTCGCCTCGTGTACCTACATTCACTAACCAAACATGAAAACTCTCCCAGCTTGACTTCAAGAGGCTCGGCCGGGTTGTGGCTGTCTGGTTTCATCAAATAACTATTTAAAACTTACTTACCTGGACTTCTTGAGCAGGCATCCATTAGTAGTCACCTGTCATACCTTTTGGCGGGGCAGCTCAGCGTCGATAATTGACGTTGTACGTCCGTGCGTCAAAACAAACAGCGTACAGCCGTGTTGATACATGAGGAGCCATAAGTAGTTAGCAAGCCAACGTTAGCATCAGTCTCTGAGGTAGGTGTTTTGTAATTTACCACCAGCTGATGTTTTAAGCCTTTTTTGGTCATTTTGAGTCTTAAAAATGTAAATTAATCCCCACAGATAGTACAATTATAGAACAACATAGCTTAAGCATTCACCTCTTTCAAAACAGTATTTAATAGAGGCACCTGTGGTAACTGTTACAGTCTGGAGACTGTCTGGCTTTGAATCCCTTTGCACATTTTCACACACACATTTTTCTCCCCATTATTTCTGCCATGGGGGCCATGAGTGAAAAGCAATTTTCAATTCCTGCCACTAAGGTCTTGACTTTGACTACTTGCCCACTACTCCAGGACATTTTGAAGCCATTGCAGCGTAACTTTATGGTTATACAGTATGTCGGGTGTAGTTTTCTCACTGGGAAATAAATCTATCAAGTTTCTCTTGCAGGCTGCAGGAGGCTTTCACCAGAAAATCTGTCTGCATTATCAATGTTCAGAAAGGAGGAGGATTTCAACATATATCCTCCTTTTGAAATTCAAGGTCAGTGCGTCACCCTTGTGGGAGTAATTCATTTTCATGCTGAGTAAGATTAAAGAAGACAAGCTGTTTTTAAAATTCCACCGCCCTCTGATTAGTACTGACATGGAGAGTCAAAAAGTTTCTTTAAAAACTGGAAAGAAGAATGGATATGAAATATTAAAGCTCAGATATAAAGTTGTCCAGCTGACAACTGGACATTGCAGGATTATTCCTGAAAATATTCGCTTTGGACAGTCAGTCAGGGACAAAAAGTACTTGCTGTGTTTGAAAAGGGCAGCTGCGTTACAGCTGGAAGAGTACATACTGGCTGTCTTTTTAAAATTCACAACCAGATTCACAGACCCATTGCCCAAAAGCACATCTATGCTTTGACAAAATCTTTTTAAATTCTTAATTTTGTGTACTCCGTGTCAAAAATATAGTAAACTGTTGTAGACAGCTCACAGATGAAACAACAACGTTAAAGCCTTGACAGCCATCCCAGAGTATAACCAAACTCTTTTCCATGCAGTTTATTTTGTCCATCAGAAATAGGTGCGCAGATGTAGAATTTCTTCTGCCATGGCATGATTGGGGCTGTTTTCATAAAAAGCCTCATTTTATACATTCTCATCAGACGTCAAGAGGAAGGACAGATGGATTTGCCAAGTGTAGGATTTCCTTGATCAGCGCAATTTTGAACTTGTGCAACCTATTTGTAGTTGAATTGCTTTCCATTTCTGTCCGCTCAAATGCATTCACTGCGACATGTATGACAGGGGTACATCAGTAAACAGACAGTGCATTGAAATAGAATCATTTACATTCCTGTGTTGAGTGCAGAGCACATAGACAAATTAATCATGTCTTCATAAGGGTGACCTCCCCGTGACATGGAGATGCAATCTTTGGAAGCATCCATCATGGTTATTGAGTGGACCACCTTTTATCAGAATAATGTCAGCTCTTCATTGTTCATGAAGAGACATTATATATGTATATATATATAAATGATGCTAGACTGTTGAGAAATAAAACCACTTTATTTTCACTGATACAGTATCCATGTAACATAATTTCTGCTCCTGATTATCATTTAAATGACAGATGTCTCACAGTTATTTCTATTTATTTTGTTGCAAAAACTACAATCAACATATGTTTAATTGAAATATTGCAGTATTCATTATCCCATTTCCCTTTTGCACAATTTCAAGAATGACATGTTTTTATTGGGAGGAGAACAGATGACTTTGATTTTAGCCCAGTTTAACAGCAGAAGTAATTAATGATCAAACTGATTATATTTGAGCCTCAGCATCTGTTACATATTACAGAGTCTACTGCTCAGATTATATCTTGCATTCAAGATGAATAATTCAATTAAACATTTGTACAAAAGTAGCCTGGACCTGTAATCCTGTGTTAATATGCAGATTCTTTCATATTAGGATGGAAGGATGGAAAACAGCAATGACATAGCCTGAGGTTTCACAGTTGCTATGGCTCAGTTACTGAGCAGTTACAGGCTACCGAGTATTTTCACCAGTTGATGCAAACGCACACAGGTTTGTTAAAGATCTGGTGTGTAAGATTTAGGTGGCTTCTATTTATAGAATATGGATATGAAATATAAGAAAGATCGTGCAGAGCACATAAACAAATTAACTATGTCTTCATAAAGTCAAACAATTTATGTCTTAATAAAGGAGACCTCCCTGTGACATACAGATTGGAGGCATGCCAGCTTATAATGTCAGCTCATATATATATATACACGCACACACACACATATATATCTATCTATATCATGTGCCCTTTTCCGACAGTTAACATTGGATCAGTGAAGCATTGTTAACATGACACATTAGATTCCTTTTCTGAATCATTTTGTAGATAACTAATTAATCTATTCTGTTTTTGCAGATTCATTAGAAGAACACAGAAGGAACTGCCTCAGTCTCATTGTATCCAAACTGTGGAAGATTGTATAAAGATGTTTGAGCAGCATGATGAACCAACTGAGCATCACAAGGTAGGAAAAGGGGAAGTCATAAGTTAACCTTTCCTCGGTTCTGATAACAGAACTAGCTCTTTCTCTCGTTCAGCTACCTCTGCTTACACAGGAAACCATGTGTCACTCCGTCACCGAGTCGCTGTCTGTTTCTTTTGCTGTTGGAAGAACGGATGCTGGGTTGCAAGGTTTATCTTTGTCCACCAGTCTCAATGGCTAGGTTGCGGTCATTCATGTCTTTGCTCACAGTGCCCAGAAAATACACCTCAGTATTAGCTTTAACTTTTTAATTTGGTTGGTGAAGTTTATGTGAGGTCTCTGTTGAGGCCGTGCACTATCAATGAGCCGATCCTCATGAGCAGCCCACTGAGAGGACTTGTCTTTGTTTTCCTCTGTGTGTAACTGTGTAATGGTAAGAGCTGGGCTCATTGGGTTTAAGGTGTTCATTTAATTTTATTGCTCTTTCTTGGATCCTAATTAAAAGTCAAAATTAGTCTATTTCAGGGCTGCATTGATTGTGTGTTGTGTTTCAGTGGACTCTGAGTACTGTGTGTTCTTACCAATTTCAGTTTGGATTCATTCGGGTGTTAATCCCATTTTAAATAGCCTTGTTTTGTTTTGTCAGAGTGTCCCAACAGAAAACTACCATATTGTGAAATTGGTTTTATTATGGATTTGAGTACTTGCAGCCATGTTCAGATTGGTATAAGTGATGAGATTGTTTTTTGGCATAGAAGGTCCTCAGTTCTTTGTATTTCATAGTGAAATAGCCCATAGATTTCATTAATGTTATGCTTAGGACTGTAACAGTATTTGTGTTTTCTGTTTGTTTACCACCAACAACTGACTCAGTTTTTCTGCATTGAAAACAGTTATTGCATGTTTTCATCCACTTTCAGTCCCATGACGCTTAAGGTTCAGTCCAATCAGAGCCTGTGTTTCTGACTTGTCGATTAGTCAGAGGCAGAGTAGTGCGAGTCTTCACAGGTTGCCAACGGGGGGGGGGAAAATGTGCGATTGATAAAATGAGCTCAACCCAACGGTACGTGTCACATGTGTGGTCATGTGGTTATGATCACAGCTCAAGTTATGTGATGTGTCTGTTCAATCTCAACAGAGCAGCAAATCCCTATTTGTATTTGACTGAGATATCTGGAAAATCATGACCTTGATCCTTTTTAGATCCAGTGCCAAGTCCAGTTATGGTAGTAAAATACAGCTGTTGTTGTATTACTTCTTTATATTTGGCCAGCAATATCTAACAGATGGAGACCAGGGATATCTGAAGGGTGAAGGTGTGGTTTGTTGTTTAATAATTTGGTTTTAAACCAATCTGACTTTTGATGACATGATTTTATAAAGGCTGTTTTGCAGAAGGTTGCTACAGACTATCTTGTTATTGGGTCAAATCTATTTACAAATTTACAGATTGATATGGTAATCTCCAGTGGTGTACTCAGTACTCAGAGTAGAAATACTCTTAAGTAAAAGTCAAGCATTCAAAATGTTATTAAAAGCCCCTATAAGGAGCATTAAGAGTAGGTATGAAAAAATAGTAAGTCTTCTCTTCATTATGTAGAATAGCCCATTTAATTCTAAATTGGTGGAGCACTGTTAAGATTAAGTCAAGTCTACATTGTTTGAACATCAAGTCTGCTGACCTTAATTGTTGTTACTACTCTTTCACTCTTTCTTTGAACATGAAAATCTGTCCAGTTCCTGTCTGTACACTAAACCAGTCTGTGAAATGTGCGCATTTGTTTGTTTGTGTGTGTTTTACTGGAATGCCGCGGCTGATCCAAGGAGTTGGCTGAACTTGAATCATGTCAACATGATTTGCATAAAAGCTTAGAGTGTCTCACCCATCTGTTTAAAACAAGCCCTTGCTCCCTTGCCTTTAATCCGAATTAAAGGCAAGGGAGAAGAAATTTCTGGATTTCTGTCTTGATGTTTGTAATTTTGAGATAACCTCCTCGCAGGATCTAATCAAAAATTCTCAGTTATGCGTCTGACAGCCTAGCAAAAATAACTCATTTTAGCATTGTTTGTCCAGAACAACACTGGCTGCAGGCAACACTAGTCAGTGTTGCAGGTCAGCACAGGGAGGAAAACAGGGCCAGTAATGTATATTGACTTCTAACCATCTATTCTCAACAGAGCTCTAGTTTTCTGGTTCAAACACAAACAGACAGAAGACGAAACTTGGGTCAGAAAGGTTCCTTACTTGGTTACTTGAAATGAAAACATTTCATTTAGTTTCAGAGTTATTTTAGACCTTGTTTGCAAATGGTAAAATCTTTGGCGCTCTCATTCTCATGGCCTTGAGAAGTTAAAATGAGTCTAAGTCACATTGGAGGCAAGTTAATCCATTACTTCTCCACTTCAGTGAGTAGTGTGCAATTATCAGGACTAGTGAGCAGAGCATTTATGGGCTGTGATTCTCAAAGTAAATTTTGTCTGGATAATTATATAATTAAATAAGAGCAGGCGTTGGGCTTGAGAAAAGTTTACTGTGTGTATGTGAATGTGTGTGAGAGACAACTGAAATACTACACTTTGTTGTGGATAAATACTTTGAAACACTATGAAACTCTAAAGGAAACTAAAAGACTGATGCTGTGAAATCATGTCTTGATTTTTTTAAGTACGCATAAGTATTGTGTTCTGCAAGTGACAGCTGATGCCAGCTCGAGTTGAAAACTTAAAGTTGTTGAAAGCGTTAACAGATGTCGGGAAATTGGTTTCGGTGTGGTGGATTGCTAACAGGTGTTTGTGCTTGTCGTGATTACAGCTGGATATGCTGCTTTCACAGACCTTGTCACTGACTATTACTGTAGCAGAGAATGAACTAAGAGAGGTACACACTGCCACCCAGTGTAATGAATGGGAAATTCATCTTAGTAATACCACAGAGACTGATCAGAGACTCCTCTCTGCCTTTTATTTATGGGTGAATGCTGACATGGTTGGACTGTGTTCCAACCAAATAGCTGAGAAATGCACATTTGAGCATTTTGGTTTCAACCATTGGCAACGTTTTTGATTGAATTAGCCTTCTTACTGTAATCATCAGTCATTGTGACTCGTTATAGCAGTTATACTTGTAACTAATGTTATCAGTTAGAAGTGTAACTACTCTACCTTGGTTTCATTTATGTCCCCTAGTGAGCCAGCTTGCAGTATATCAGGACCCTGGAGCTAGCATCAGTTATTAATTACACAGCTTTTCTTACTATGTCAACGTTTGCACCATGGGAAAAAGGCTTATATTTTAAATATGTCATTTGCTGTCATACAGTACAGCTGAGCCCTAACTATATTATTATAGACCCCTTTCACACACAGTTGGAAAAACACAGGTGGTAACATGAATGTTGTTGATGTCCATGCTGCCGTACTGTCACACTCTCGTGAGTCAGGTATGTGAAATAATGTGTGATGACTTAATTAAAAGAGCATCAGCCAAAGCTCAACTAGTGGGAAACCATGTAGAAAACCTGATGAAAATATAGATTTTATATTTATTTGCAGTGCCCGCGTCGATATACGCAGATCTGATTAATAATCACATCCTTCATGATCACTTGCGGATTACGTCTGTCTTCATTCTACTTTGTTCCATTTCATTTGGTTTATGACATTTTTTGCAATAGTTCAGCTTTTTTTTGATCATTTTTTATTTCCAGCATTTTCACTTTTTAATGTAAAAAAATAAAAATGTGCATCAAAACAGGTGTATTATGGCTTACTTGTACAGCTGAAGGGAGTCAGTGTTGATTGCATACGTAACCTTTGTTTTTCCTACTATGACAAGTCAAAATGTCTGCTATAAAAGTGGCCTTTTGAGTCATCGGTGCTTGCTTGCTTGCTTGCAGTCACTGATAGCAAATAATACATGTCACGAATTCAGTATACTTTCCAGTATCTTGCTCGTGGATACTAACAATCATTGGCCAACCCCCTGTACCGTACACATATAATAATAAATAATAATAATAATAATTCTCAAGTCCAGAGGTCAACAAAGATATTGTCAGGTTTTTATTGTTATCAACATTTTCAAAAAACATATAAGAAAACAAAGATAGTGAAACATCTATATATAGATTAAATACATACTAAAATATTGCTGGAGGCTCTCTATAGAGCGGATACAGGATGCATAGGTGACCAAGCCTTTTAGACCTTGTTTTCTAACATGTTTCTATTTATTGCGAATTGCACACATCACAAAACCATTGGTTTAGACATCATACTTGAACTACTGCAGATTTTATTTCTTTCTGGGAAATAACTTTCAAAAATCTACAGGATACATTGTATACAGGTTCAGGTTGTCCGCTGTGCTGCACACCAACATTTGGACCAATAAATTCTGGGCAGCTTGCGCCCTTAGCGATTTGATGGGTGTCAAGAGTCTGTTGTCAATACAAAGTTCCCCTTTAAAAGAGGTGTGCTGCCTAAGGGTATACTAGAAGCTACTGTTCACATTTTACAAAGCAGTGTTGGGTGAGTTACCTAGAGGAGAACTCCAGCATTTTGTGAAATACAGTTGTTTGCTGTCACATCCAACATCCAGAGTTAGATGAGAAGATTTAGTTACAGTGGGACGTTCTGGCAGCAGAGAGAAGGCAGATAGCCCAGCTCTGTAACATGTTTTCCAACAACTCCAAAGCTGTCTAAAGGAGCAGTTTGTTGACACATTGTAGCTGGGTTTGACTAACAACAGCTGGACAAAGGGAGTGCACATAGCATTCATTTCACAAATAAAATTCATGGCATCCTCTCATCTGACTGTTGGCAAATGTACAAGAAACCAGCATCATATAAAGATTTGAATTCACATTCTTTATAGGACATCATGGTTGTAATAGCCTAATGAGCTTTCTTATAATTTAACCACCCAACTCTGAATATGAGAAAAGGGTACAACAGGATATAGAGTGCAGTATGGTTTAAGGCCCCTAGGCAAAACATTTATGTATAAATGCTTCAAATGTGGTGCCCCTTTGGTTTCTTGCTTGTCCCTGATATGGATATATGACATTTCTACTGATGTGTTGTTCCTGAACATGACAGATCTCTGTAATTGTATATGTGTTACACAACTATAGTAAAAGATGTATGCACTTATGCTGAATTAGGTCCTCTCTGGATGTATATTGCTCAGCATTGCAGAGGCGCCTCAGACAGTACAGTCTATTTACTCCAGTCCACTTCATTTGCTTCATATTGTGCTTTTATGGAAGCCGTAAATGGTCCATTAAGATAAATGAAAACACCATTGGCACCAGCAAATCATGTCTTTGAAGACAATGGTGCATTGTGTTGGTGCTTAGAGTGACATCAGATTGTTCTTTTAGAACATGTCCAAGTATTGAAATCATTTAAAAGCTGAAAACAAATGTGGTGGGGTTGTTGACAGAAGTAACAGATGTTAAGTAAACCAAAGGATGCAGTGATTGATTGATTTGTAGTGTGATTGTTGTTCATGACTGATGTGTCCTTCACTGCCAGATTCGTATCAGTTTTGATAGTGAGACAAATTGGCAGACATCTTATCAGAGGTAGTGGAATTTAGCAGCAACAGAAGAAGTAAATGCTCCTTTGTTGCCATGCTTTCTGAATAGGCCAAACAGACAAATGTGTCAAAAGGCAGCAACACCCTTTCACAGTCCCAATTCAGACCAAATCCAGCACTGCAAGGAAAACTCCGGTTTTTCCATTCATTTGAACAGCGGTGTTGTGTTTTGGCTGTAGTGGTGTGGGCTGCAGGGGGTGTTGAAAAGAAAACAGTGACAGCAACCCGAAATATCACTAATATGAATGTGGTGGCATTGTCTAAACTATGATACGGTTCCTGCTGTGTTCTAGCTTAGTTTATTTCATGTACCCAGCTTCTACTTTTGAGTCTGCCTCATGCTGCAAAATAGTGACCCAAGGAAGACACGAAGAAGAAGAATGAGGGAGTGCAGATTTTTTTCCTGATTTTTTCATAGTGGTTACATTCAGCACAAATAAACACACCCCTAGCAGTCCACCCCACACACGTTGGCCACAAAGCCTGATTTGGTCTGAATACTGCCTTTATTTGTCTCTCTGTTCAGTGACTGATCAGTGTGGTGGCACTCAAACATATATGGTACTGTACCTATATTGAACAAAGTGTGTCTGAAAGAATTGGGACATCCAGTGTCTTAATCTGTATTTGTGAAATTACACATTTTCAACCAGTATGTGTTGTTTGCTGTTGGCATTGTCATTTGAAAGACAAAACATTTAACATTTACAAGAAAACCCACACATATCGTCCTCAAGTGTTCACTTCTTCCCAATTAAAAAAAACAAAATAAAACATCGGGCACCTTGCAGCTAGTATAAAAACAGGCAGGATAAATGTTACCCGGGCAGTTCGCATCATTTGAGCTGATAGACACAGGTGCTGCACCCCACCTCCTTGTTCCCTCTTTGAGGGCCCTGATTGAAAGGGATCAGTACTCCCAAAGAGCGGATGCATCAACAGTTGTACCATCACCCATAAGCGTACCTCCCTGGTCACCACGAAGGTACTTGCCATTGGAGCACTTGATGGCGATGCGTCCATGTTCCGGGAACTCAAGGAAAAAGTCCTCTGGCTTCTCTCCATCTGAGCACACTAGGCCACTGCTCGAGACGTACCAGAACTTTCCATTCACGCCTACAGAAAGATATCAGTGGATTATGTTTTAGCCATTCACAGGCTGCAGGCTATATTGATAGTTATTCAGATATTTAGCATGTTGTACACGCATGAAAACACTGACTTTTCACGTTGTAGGCGCCATCATTGAAGATCAATGAGAAAATGTCATAGACAGATCGATTTGCATTAAGAGTGTTGGAGTTTTTGTGGTGACACACAAATCCATTCTCTCCACTAAGAATCAGCATAGGGCGGTTGATGAGTTTCATCAGGAATAATTCATCATCACCTGCAATGAAGGACAAATTCAGTTTATCTGTTATGCATAGGGCAAAGAACCACCACTGCTGAACCTGTGGTGGCATTTTCAAACAATCATTGAATCTTAAGTGGCTTGCCTGAAAGCACTTACCCACTGTATCGCTGACTGCTGAGAGCTGCCCATTCTTCTTTGTGCACACATACTTTCCATTACTTGCTTTGAGTGCCACCCTCTGTCCTCGCCACTCAATGTCAAACATTGTATTGACCTCTCTGGGAAAAAAGAAATACGTAGATGGGCAGAGAGGTTCGAGTAAGAGGTATGTGAACACATCGATGAAATTCCTCTTTTAAAGCAAGAAGAGCTACTTACACTTCTGTGGCAGTGGATTGGATCTCTCCATGTGTCACTAGAGTCCAGTAGGATCCGCCATTGGTCCTGAACATAGACTTTTTGCTCTCTTTATCAATCTCCATCTGAAAGGTCTCCATGTCTGTCTCCACATCCTGATTGGCTGAAATACTGACTCCTGGTTACAAGGGAAGAATAGCTTTGATATTTGTGCTGTTGTGCAATAGAAATTATGGATTACAATGTTACATCCTCTTGAATACCATTTGCCTCTGCTTGAATGTCATTTGCTCTCCCAGGCATTGTCAAGGAGACTTCTATGCATAATAGTAATCCAACATTTAATTACATCAATGCCTTCTCTGTGCACCACATAATACATTGTGTTACCTACAATGACTCATCCAAGGTTTCTGTCTCCTCATAAAGGCGGCAAGGGCCGGATGCAAAAAAAACTGTGCACACAAAGACAAACTATGCAAATGCATTCTTTTTTCACAGATTGTGTCGCATTGGCAAGGGTCTTGAAGAGCAATAGAACAGCTGTCATTAAGCACAACTGTACCTATTTATACCACTCGTGCCGCTAATTGGATGGATAATATTGAAACAGTGCTTCACAATTCAGTATGCAATTAAAAAATTATTAATGTAGGGAAATGATAGCTGTGAGTAAAAAGAATGATACAATTAATTACTAATAACTAATATTACTCAAATAACTACTCTATTTGAACTCTATTTATTATAAACCACGCACTCCAGAAGCTTTGGTCAGGTTGGATTGGACAAGTGAACTATACCGCAGGATTGGTTTGAGATTTGGATGTTTTGCCCTTTTGCCCACCATGAAAACATGTCATTATTGGAATCTGTGTCGCATGTTTTGCTGCATGCTTGGAAGGGAGCATGAGGCCAGAAAGTACATCCTACACATTGCAACTTTAAACAAATTTTATGTAATCAACTTGTGTGATCTGTTTTGCATACAAAAACAATTGTGTAACTTCAGGTAAAACCTACACAGAATAAACTCCATACTGAAATTGTGCCTATCTTTCTAGTTAATCAGTTAGTGTCCAGTTCTCTAAAAAAGAGTTTTAGCCATTCTAGTGTTACTTAATCCACATATATTAACTATCTGGTGTGTGAGGTGGTGGAGAATACACAGACACATAACTTAAGTATGTCTGCTGTAGTTCAAATTAGATGCCACGAAAATATCCTTCAACCTTTCTCTTAAGCCTGTTACAACCCTAATCCCCCAGAGTCACCCCTCCACCCTTCCTGTTCATTCGCTTGCTTTAATTCCCTGAGTGGTGAAATGCAAATCTGCGCTGCAGGGCCCACTAAGCAGCTTTCAGTGCCTTGTTCCTTAAAAAACGTGCAACTGCCACAAGGCCATACACTACAGTTAAAAATTATTTGCCCTACATTATGAGCACAGAGTACCTGGTTGTTGAAATATTGTCCTAATGGTGACCTTTCACCGCAGCATTTTATTCATGCATAGGCAAAATAATGACTGCAGTTTAAAGTTTGAGAACCTGATTCCTCAAATATGCTATGCTATATGCTATATTGCTTGTGTATTGTGTACAGCTAGTTTACAACCATATCAGAGATGTCCTACAGTAAGGGGAGTAAGAACTGTTAGTTGTTTTAATTCAATTGTAAAGCTTTAAAAGCTGCAACAGAACACAATTTGCTCCCCTGTCCTCTCACATGGTTGACTTATAATAATTATATGGGCAGAGCAGATCACATCACACAGGCTGACAAGAGACCTTGTAACTGATCTGTCTTGCAAGGACCGGCTATAGCTCTTTTTTGCTGCCAACTCATTGCCACATTGGCCAACTATAGATCCACATAATTTGGAAAACTTCACTCGATGGATGACAGTAAAGAGTGAGTAGCTGCAGGGCTTAAAGTCCATTGATGGTAATTGACACCCTTGAGGCACAGATCTGCCCAAGAGTCATTTGCACGCTGCTTAATCTTCAATGGACACACAGTGGAGATGACAAAGCCCATTACCACAATTACCTCCACAGTATGGCTGTCAACCATTCTGGATCCAGCATGTAGACAGGAAAGGCACACTATGTACTGTACTGTGCTATGTTAGATATTTTGCACAGGCCAAGGCTCTTAGCGAACCTCAGTACCTAAACCTAGTAAGTAAAAAACACATTTATCTTACTGCAAAGTTAGCAAAGAGTCATTTGCAAAAGGTTGTAGACTCTGTTTCTAAAAATAAAGTGCACTGCCTATTAAAGGTTCTGAACATTTTCCCACATGCTAGCTGTGGTAAAGAGCACAAAGACTTCTTTCTTATCTCTATAGTGATTGCAAAATCATAGTGGAGAAAACTGCTGTCATTTTGTCAAAAGTGATGGATTAAACATTGTATTCATTTTATTCTTTCTGTAAGTGTGAACACACTCTAGCTATATTATTATATTATATTATTGTACATATCTTTAGTTTGAATAGATTCAAGTTTCTTTTGATTTTTGCACACAATCTCATTCTTTAGCCTCTATAACTTTTAATTATAAAAGTAATTTCCATTTCAAAGTTCCTCAATGCTTAATATTAGATTGTACAAGTACAGTGCTCCAACTTATTTTTCTGTATGTAACTATTCAGTTTTGTAAATATCAAACTCTCGCTTGTTGCCATTACAGAAGAAAGAGATGTGATTACACGAAAAATATGCTTTTTTTTTGTCAAGACTGCATCGCAGACTGATTACCTTGCTTGACCGAGACAAATCTTTTATTGGCAGCTTGAAAAACTACTTGTGGATGACTCTCCTCAAGATCAAACAGCTCATCTTTGCCAGGCTTGGAGCATCGGCCAGATTTCAGCGTTCCTGTGGGACCCACTGGGGTCAGATATTTCCCATCACAGTCTTTAAAAGCAAGCTTGCCAGATTTCAGCTCCAATGTGAAGCTAGTAGCATTGCTGTTCTCCTTCACCAGTTTGCCATCATTGCTAAGGAAACGGCTGTCACAGGTCTTCAGGCTGTACTTGCCGTCCAGGTATACCAAGGTGACCAGGGAGTCCACTCCCCAGGGAATGTTGCTGTCCACCGAGATCTCTCCATCTGAAGCAGACAGATGGGCATAGCGCTTACGTGCCACACTGAGCAGGCTGGCCTGCGGGTGCAAAGCCAAATGGACGGCCCACAGTTCTTGTTCCCCAATGGCTTGGGCAAAACAGGACAGGTAGTCAGCCGAGCCTCCAAAGTAACGCAGGTAAGGCTCTGATTGCAGTGCCCAGCGACCATCAGATTGCGGCACAATAAGGAAACGGCATTCGGGGTCAGGCTTCTCTGCCCCACATGTAATCTTCCCATCTTTGTCGGAGGCCAGGTAGCGTCCCAGGTGGCTGCGAAGGAACACTACCTGGCCATCTTGCTCGTCATGCTCTAAGGTCCAGATTTGTTTCTTCTTCATGCTGATGCCTGAAGCGTTCACCTTGAAACCGAATGCCTCAGCCGTCAGGTAGCGGTTCTCATAGTTGATGAGGCCAAACTGCAGCTTCAGGGCCCTACTAATTCCGTTTGGGGGCATGCTTGAACAGGCAACACGTAAAGATAGCAAGTAAAGAGGTTTAGGACAAACAAGGGAAAGGGTAATGAGGGAAAGCAGGCATGAGACTGAAAAGCAAAAATAAAATGCTTGATTTCTCCCCTCTTCTTTCTCTCAAGCCGTAAATTAGCTCCACTGATCTCCCTTGATAGATTGTGTAGTTTTCCTTCCTTCTCCTGTCACTTTCTCTCTTTCCCCAGAGGGTTAGCACAGGCACTTGCTCTCTGTTCCTTAATGAGTTAGGATTAAAATCAGCAGGACACAGCACCTCAATCCAACAAGCCGCTGACGTCACTTAACAACGCACCAACCACAAACCTCCCCTCCTCCCTCTCCTTCACTAGGAGCACACTCAGTGCAGATTCATTCTCTATCTCTTCCATATCTTCCCTTTACTCTCATCTCTTCCTTTTCTTCTACAGCCTTGTCTTCCTTCCCTGTAACTCACACTGACACACTCATTTGTCAACCTGACTCCCTTTTAGTTGTTAGGCTCATATTTAGGTCCATATACTAGTAGCCACACCGTGCAGCCCTTGGATTATCCCAGCTTTGATCTCCTGGTGAGCCACAGCCTAATTGGAAACTGTCCAGAGAGTAAAGGTGCTTTTGGTTTGCTCCCCACTGCTTCTCCTTCTCTTTTGACTTCCTTTTCGAATCAGATTTTGTCTAAGATTAGTTGAGTTTTTCATGGTTCAGTTTGTGTAAATATAAACAGATTTTGAATAAGATTTCCTATCCATGAATAACCATTCTGCTTCATGTAAAGATTAAAATTGTACTCACAAAGAGCCCCTTTCACATTGCATTGGACCAGGATTAATGTACATGGTTAACTGATTTAGAAGCATAGTCTTTAGTCCCAAAGTAGTATAAAGGTTTCTTTCTGAAAGTTATTACCCCAGTTTGCCACATGCAGGTCCAGAGGAGCTGTATAGCAGCATTCTGTGTGCATCAAGTCTTCAGACACATTTAAATTTGTGAGCTTAGGCAAAAAGGAATTTGAATGTCACACATTTGAATGTGCAAGCATTGTCCATTTGCCTTTCCTTCACTTTCACCTTTGTTGATTTTTAACCTTATTCTTTCTAATCCTTCCAGACACACCTTTATTGTTCTGTCAGTCAATTGTAAATAGATGACGTGACTCCATGTCACATGACCTTTGTCACAGTGCATGCTAGGATCAACCTTTGTAAGAGCATTACCACCCTTGTTCACTAAGTTTCCTGGGGATATTGAGGGTATTGCCAAGAAGAAACTTTTATAAATACCAAAATCCACAAAAGTGTGTGAGTCGAACTATAGCACGAAGCAAAATCCTCCGGGTATTATTTCCTACTTGATAATCTTTAAAGGCAAGTGCTTCCATCTATTAGCCTTGACAGTTAAGAGTGATTAGCATAGTGATCCCAGACCACCATAGGGGGTTAACGCTCTAATGGTAAGCTAAGGACAAAGGTTGGTATTAGCCCAAAGCTAAAAAGAAGCTGTTTGTGGAGCACAACCATATGTAGGACATTGCTTTGTGAATAGTAGCTAAAGTGCAGTATCCTTTTTGGGTTAGATTTCACCATCATACAGGGTGTGGAGCTCCGATATTTGGAAGGAGCCTTGAATACATCTGCTCCTTCTGTTGACAGCCAGTCTAGGTGTTTTAAGCTGTCAGCGTGCGTCATCAGGACTGTTTGTCAGATGGTTGAATGGCTTCAGGTATTGATTCAGGATTTTCTGTTTAGGGAAAGTTACAAAAAATGTTGGACGTAAGTAACCCCCCCCCAGTTTTGATGTTGAAAAGGTGTCAAAGGAGAGGTTTCTGATGTTGTTGGACCTTTCAACAACCACTTCAGTGGAAGCATTGTTAGGTGCTGGCACTCTGACACAGAAGTTGTAGATGGATGCATAGAAATGATTATCAC
Organism: Argyrosomus regius; assembly: GCA_946959425.1. Taxonomy (NCBI): domain Eukaryota; kingdom Metazoa; phylum Chordata; class Actinopteri; family Sciaenidae; genus Argyrosomus; species Argyrosomus regius. The sequence continues at coordinate 12,237,027 of OX336897.1, read as the reverse complement.
AGATATACTTTATAGTTACACTCCCCATTACTGCATACACTTGGTAGCAAAGTTGATGTAATAATAAAGCTTACTATAAAGGGTCCTCATACTGCACTTATAATCTGTTTTCTAGGACTCTTATTCGGCTCTTTAGGTGACACTCTCAACTGTCATTTCAAAATAACTGTTCTAACAAAAACCTGACTAACAGAAGTCATCAAACAGTAATGTTGGTCTGCACCAAGAATTGTCTCCGATCAGAACCTCATTCTTCAAACTTTATGAAACATTTCTTGGTCTGCTCTTATTTGTGTTGAATTGTATGGTTAAAAAGCCAAACAAAAACCTTCAGTATACATTATTTTTCATGTGTTTTCACTCTGTGCTCACTGGGTGGCAGCATTGCCTTGTACCACTGCACAATAGTGGTTTACCCTTACACGTAGATGAAGTATTACTATACTATAGAGGTCTAAGTGACTGAAATTTGCAATGCAATTTCAGAGTAGTTCGGTCGTGCGCATCGTAAATTCACCCATTTACGTAGCTATATATAAAACTTTGTTCATTCCAATAGTGATATATGAGCATCAAGGTATTGATAATTGTGTAACTTTAAAACATTTGACAACATGGCAATGACAGTTTGTTGGAATTTGGAAGGATGGATATGACCATGACAGAGTCTAATAAATGACACTATTGAGTTACATAGTGGAAGTTTAGAATCCAGTCTTTGTGAAGACACATAAAAGTTTCAGTGTATTGTATTGATTGTACTGTATTGTAGTCTAAGTCCCCTACCTTTATGTGAGTGCAGTGCTAATTTGACAGAGCAACTCTTAATTACAATCATGAGAATTTTGTTTAGCAGAGAAGATTGAAAAATACAAGGCTCTAGTGAGATCACAATCAATACTGTAATTAAGTAGTACCGACACATTATAAGTCCCTATGTGAATGATATTTGTTTTTGGATGCCAAATGTAACACCAAATTATTTATTTTGGGACACGGCCCAGCGCTCAATTAACTTTGCTATTCTGTGCATATGCACACCAGTGCTTCTAGGTTGGTACCATTGATTCATGTCCAGTAGATGGCAATGCTGACTATAAATTGTAACTTTGTTTTGTCTCTCTCACAAATTTGGATTCCTGTGTTCTCTGGGTTGTGTTGTGAAATGAGAAATATTTCATGAGAAGCGTGTCACTCGTTTTCTCAATCTGCCTAATAGAAAGGAGTTGCTTGGCTGGTTGAACACAAAGCAAAAGATGAATAAATGTATCACACTGTGCAGCAAATTGATTTCTGGAGCTATATAGGAGAGAATCTCCTCATTTCTTCTTCTATTCCTGGATTCCTGGAGTCTCAGTCAACCAATCCATGTAGTTATACATGGTAAAGTCACCTGAGCAGTTTTGTTTATTACGAAATTAGAACTGTGAAAAATATGAATAGTATTGCAACTATTTACACTTTACTGTTTGTGTCATATTGTCAATATTTGAGATAAAAGTGTGTGAAATGGTAGAAAAAAAATCATAGAAAACAGCAAAGATGGCCAAGCTACAATGACTTGTGGCACTGTAAAAAAAACATTTGTGTCAGCTGTCACAAATGATACGGATGGAAAGTGTTACATGAATGAAAAGAAAAATATAAACATATTTATATGTTGCAGGTGTGAAGCAATGAACTGCTTTTAAGCTCTTTAATCAGCTGCCCATTCCTGCTTTGTCTTGCAAAGACAAAACAGAAAAAAAACAAGTGTTGAGAGGATGTACTGATAGGCCACAAGTCTCTGATGGTGGAAATAATATTCAACAAATGAGGACACAGTCTTTCTTCTGTCCTTGAGATGCCCCGACTCCCTTGCAAGTCTGGGTTGCGTGGCACTCCAGGAACCCTATGAGCAATAACTGTACGTCATTTAAACTGTGGTGGTCCAGTGGCCATGCCAAATTGGATATTGTGACTTAAATGTCTTTAATTCCCTCTCTGCCTGTCTTGGTTGTCTTTCTGTCTTTGTATCTTTTTTCTCCCCTTTTCCGCTATTCCTCACTCCTCCCTCTGTTTCTCTGTGCCATATCTCCTGCTGGAGTTCCTGGTTAAAAAGCAAGTCAGAAAGAATAATAAAACCTTTGCTGTTAGCTCTAAAAGAAGATGATTGACAGAGGGGATGAGTGGGGGGGATGAGTGAAAGGGATTGGTTACTTGCAAATACACAGAGACATGCACGTACACGCACGTGCGCATACAGTATACATGCACTCACACACAGATCAAATGGTGAGCTGAGGTCTCCCCCTAGGGCATGAACATGGATTAATGTGCAGAGCGCGATTATTTCATTTATAACTGTCCTGGACCTTTTCAGATAAGACCATTTTTCAGGTTGCCATCCGCTAGCACCTTTAGACTGCATCTATTAGCCTGCCAAGCACTCAGAGCTCCATTTAAAGGGCCAGCACCCTCCCCATTTGTTAGTGTGCATTGTAAAGTACTTTCAGGGAAGAGTCAAGGTTGTCAATAGAAAATTAAGCCCAAACGACAACGAATGCAAATGCTTTAAGTAATCAGAAAATGGCACTGTGGTTACCCCCCAAAAATGTATGGATGTGAAGACGGTACAACTCTTTACAATGAATTACAATCAAAAAACAATTACACATTTAGGTGAGCTCAGTTCCTGCCGAATACGTTAACATTTCCTTTAACATTAAAACATTGTTCATCAGCATAAACCTTTTACAGTTTCTCTTATGGTGTCGCGTCCTTGAAATAGCTCATAAAATTATAACTGTATAACTAGCACCCCCACTGCTCATGTCCTATATACAGTACACAGGTCCAACAAATGTCCTTTCTTTGCTCTCTTGTGCCCCCGTGGGACCCTCCTGCTGCCCCCTCTAAAACCAGCAGAGGAAAACAGTCCATGAGACGTGCAGTAAAAGTAAAATGTAAAATGGCTGCCTTGGCTGGGATTCTCCTTTCTCAGCAGCTTGGTGCTCACTGACCCCATTAATCCAGGTGTTCATTCATCTACAGGATGATCCTCCCACAGGCCGTTAACGGCTCACCCCACTGTGTTTGCCCAGCCCCAACCCATCCCAGCCCCGGCCTTCTCACTCCTGCTCTACCCAGTGTAATGGTGGCTGCCAATGAGCTAAGTATGGGCAGCCATATAAATGAGCCTTGGTAAATGTCAAGCCTTTTAATACGCAGTTGTAATGCCACATTTGTTTTGTAGGCTGTCATTTGTTTTTAGAGTGAGCCAAACTTGTTAAACCACCCCCTCCCCTGCTCATTTTCCATGCAGTGAAGACAGAGAACTGGTCATGCAGAGAGAGGAGGTAGTATAACTTCATTGGAGGTTACATCGCTGTCAGTGCAATACATTATTGACAAAGATACTTCAACTCTCAAGGAAAGCAGCCTGTAAATAGGTAAGCAATAAAAGCAGTTTCTCATTGATTAAACTGCAGGCTGGTGGACACATCCGTGCTCAGACTGGGCTCTTGTTTTGATGCAGACGGGGTGAGCTTTAAGGGACAGGAGTGCTCATGTTAATGTCATCCTTTGCTCACTGGCTCTGACAGCAAGGCTAATGTGAGGCCTCAGCTTCTGCCATTCTGACAATTCCTTGTCTCTTTCATATAAAGAGAATGATCATGTGAATTACAATGACAGGTATGTGCGTCTGTCTGTAAAAATGTGCTTGTTTGTGTGTGTGTGTGTGTGTGAGCTAATGTCTAGGTGAATGTGAGCTTGCATGTGTAGCTAGTACTCACTGTCCTTGTGTGTGTGTGTGTGTGTGTGTGTGTTTTGTTTCTGCCTGTGCGTGCATGTGCATGCATACGTGGTAATTTATGTGCAAACACATGTGTTTCAGCGTCTCCACATGTTGGTCTGCTCACTCAGAGGTTTTTATATACAAGCTCTGCCACTCTGAAAGGGCCAGACATACGTCGCACTGCATTTCTCCTCCCTCACTTTTTACTGCATTCCCACACGCAGAGACTGTAAAAGAGAGTGATTTACACACAAGTGCATAAATACTGTGCGCTGGCGATACAGTCTATACACTATACCCCTCCCGTGCTGATTTGAAAGCTCTGGGTTAGTCCCAGGTTCCTTTAAGAGGGTCAGAGGAGCATGTTTGTTTAGCGTACAATCAAAATCTGTTAGCGGGATTGTTAGTATAGTAGCCAGGGGGTAAGAAAAGAAGAATTATCCAAAAAGAGTTCAAAACCTTAGGGATCATCACGTAAAAAATAAAACAAAATTATCACCTGTTTGTCATGTAAGACAATGACAAATGGGAATCAAAGTCAGTGCTATGATTGCTACTCATCACAACATGCGAGGTCGATATTGGCGCTGTTAGCTAATGAAACTGGCTAGAAGACAGCAGTTTGGACCATCAGTTGGAATAGAGGGGACAATGTGTGGGAGGAGAGACAACGATGAAGAAAGGAGAGGGAGCCCTTATTATGTAGTGCGAACTCAGCCAAGCTGTATATCCAACGTCTGTCTCCATAAGCCCTGAGCACTTGCTATGTGTTCATCTACACAGAGAGATGCCATTTGTCCTAGCACACACACACACAAACACATGCACATTCCCCTCAAACAGACTCCGGTAGCTTGTTTGACAAATTGAGCACATTTGTTCACTGGAGAAATTTTCATTGAGCAACTGGGTTTTCTCTACGTCTCCTGTTGTTTCTCATTCAGAGGTTTCCTCCCCTCTTTCTCCGTCTGTGGGTAGATTGTTTACAGCAGGAAGTGCCTGGCATCCTCTCACTTGGCATTGGGAGACAGTGACTTGGCTGGTGCTGGTAGCCCAACATCATTCACAGTCCCAGTGCCTGCTTCAATGTAATTCATGTGCTTTTGGGAGACATCCTTACCGGAATAGAGAGCATTTTTGTTGATTATTCCGTCTGTTTTTGATTACATCCTGGCTGGCCTCTGAGAGCAAGCGGACAATTTAGCTATCATTCCTAGATGGGTTAATGGGGCCCAGGCTGGAGGTTTATGTTAGGGTTCAAAACAGTAGGTTGGCTGAGATTTCCAGTTGTTACAGAAATGATTACTGCAAACAAATGTTTGTGTGGTATTTCCCTTCCATGTGTGTGAACATGCAAGCTAGTGCTAGTGCCTACAGGTTGACATTTGTGGTTTTCTAGTGAATCTAGATGGATTACCATGAAAATTGACACATTCATGACCCCATCAGAATGAATTATAATACTTTTAAGGATCCTCTGACTTCTCCTGTAATGCCATCATCAGGTAAAAATTTCAATTTGTCCAGTTCTTTAACAAAACTAATCACATGTACTGTGTCTGCTACAGGGTGTCCGCTGGGTCTTAGGTATTAAAGGTTATTAAAAGAATCAATTTAGTGACAATTAAGGTGATTAAAGAGTATTAAATGCCAGTTTTTGAGGTCTTAAATATCATAACTTGTTTTCTAAATGTATATTTGTCCAAAGAGGTTGTATGCTAAAGTTTGCATAAATTTAATCATTGGCATGTAGTGGCATTCTGTGTAAGGATAACCTTACTCGATGACCCACTGACTTACTGCTGTTTGATAATGTTAAAAGTTGTTGAAAGTCCCTTTATGCCTGTGTTATGCAAGTTTTCAGACAAATGGTTGGAGGACGAGTTTACACCGTGGCTGAGGCCTGTCTCGGGCAATAACCGCTAGGTGTACTGCTGTGCGTTGGAAGGCAATAAGTTTAGCCTTGATGTGGATCAACGCTGTCCCACATGCTATATGCTAGTCACAGCCAGACGCACACAAGAGGTGCCTATCGTGCATTTCTGTGCTACACCACTGTCTCTACCCGCCGCCACTGAGGTGAAGTGGTTTCAGACTCTGTTGACGAGTCTTCTTTGGGGGAAATGGCCAATGTTTCGGGGTGTTATCTGTAAAATATCCTTTGCAGTCCGATTAGCAAGTTGATATGCTATGATATAACAATGCTTCCAGTGCCAAGTTCCTAATCTCTTGCCCACAGGTTCTGCTTTCATATGCGGATATCTGTTTTATTAGTGTGTGGATGTATGTGTGTTATAGGGAAACAAGATTGTGTTTCTAGCTCTCTTGTTATTACTGATATTACTTAAGTCACTCAGTTCTTTGTTTTGTGCTTTGTTCCCACCCTATTATTTTACACTGATACAGTGGTATCAACTAAGACTGTTTAGTTCTGCTAGCTTACGATCATCCATCCATCCATCCATTATCTGTAACCGCTTATCCTCATCAGGGTCACGGTGGGGCTGGAGCCTATCCCAGCTGACTTTGGGCGAGAGGCGGGGTACACCCTGGACAAGTCGCCAGTTCATCACAGGGCACATCGAGACAAACAACCATTCACACTCACATTCACACCTACGGACAATTTAGAGTGACCAATTCACCTATTAAGTGCATGTGTTTGGACTGTGGGAGGAAGCCGGTGAGAAACCACGCAGACATGGGGAGAACATACAAACTCCACATATAAAAGGCCCCAGCCGTGGATCCAACCAGCAACCTTCCTGCTGTGCGACAGTGCTAACCGCACCACTGTGCTGCCCCTAGCTTACGATCAATGTATAGTAAATGTAAGTTAAAGTGGGTCACTGACGCAACTGGTTAGGACTTGAAGTGGTGATGCAGTCTTAGTTATACCTGCATAACATTATGCCTGCATGTAAGCATTGTCACTGTAATCATGTTAGCATGCTGGCGCTTAGCTCAAAACACCGCTGCGTGTACGTACAGCCTGACAAAGCTGCTAGCGTGGCTGTAAACTCGTAGTCGTGTTTTGACAAAGCTATAAGTCATCAGATATTTAATCCATCTCATGACTGTTTTGCCAGGCGTGCCCATGTTGTTTGTCCAGCTGTGATGTCAGACATACTGTAAAAGAGAGGATGTTGGTGTCTTTAAGGTGCAAACAGAATGTGTGCCCTTTGACCCTTGAGATGGATGCTGCATGGTCTGAATAGTGCTAGCTTCTGCATAAGTACTCCAATTGCTCTCTGCTGAAGTGCTAAGCCTACTGGGGCTGTTTGTGCTGGGTAAGCTTGTATTTCCTTGAGCATGCACCACCTGTCAGCAAGCAACACAACTAGCCTATGCGTGGATGCGTGTTTGTGTGTGTGTTTATATGTTCATGCACGGACCTTACAAGCACGTCACAAGCTATGACTAGTGGCACAAGTCTAACCCATATGTTGTTTTTCTACTGTATAACAGAAAGAGGTTGGCACTCTCTTATTAAGGAGCTTTTAGACTGTGTAATTGTATTCCAAAAGCGTTTGTGCTTGTGTGCGCTTATGCTAGTGCATGAGCTTACATGCAACTTTCCCAAGGGGCTACCTGATCCTATTACATTATCCAACGCACATCAAAGGGTTAAGAGCTGTCTGCCTCTATAGTCATTAAGCCCTCTCTTAGCCACAGTAAATCAACGCTGTGCCGGCAACAGCTGCTCTGATCACCTATTAAAACTTCCATAATGTGCCGTGTGTACAGAGTGGGGCCTGTAAGCTGACACTGGCCAATAGACCCCAGATAAAGGCCATCTTGAGCCTCTGATCTGGTTCCTATGGTCAGGATAGGAAGAGAAGTGGAGCTGAGCGGGGAGAGATGACAGAGAAGCCTTGCCTCAGGGCTTGAAACCATGCAGGATACAAAACAGATATGCCCTGTACTGTGGATGTATTTATATCTCAAGGCACCAGACTGTAAGATGTTATCAAGCCTTTAGCCCAGCCGGTTGAAGTCTTTAAAACTTAATGTATTCAAAGCAGGAGATTTCCCGGGCAAATGCCTGGTAGCAGCTGAAAAAATACTTTATCTGATCTGATGGGAGCTATACACTAGAAGTGAGTAAAAGAATGCACTGCGGCTCCTAAAAATACTACTGTCTAGAAATGAATCTGAACATTGACGAGAATACACACAGCAGCTTTCTGCAGTTATCCGCACCAGTTCGGTTTGCAGCAGAGGTCTTGACCATGGGCTAGCTTTTTTCCACTGACCTGGTCAGGGAAATTGTGTGGGAAATCAATAGCAGGACTAGCTAGCTGGACTAATGTCAGTCTGTTACAGAAGCACACACACACACAGGAGGCCCGTCTCCATGGAGACACAAACAGGGCATGAGACTGCCCTCAGGTGAATTCTCTGTGTGGCTCCGCCAGCTGAATTGGTCCATTTAGGTTTCATTTTCTTTCTTGTCTACATCTTTCTCTTTCTCTTTTTCTTTTACTTTCTCCCCTACCGCTCAGCAGCAGGCCCCGTGCCCGACTTTTCTATCTCTTTCATTCATTCATTCACTTTCTCTTTCTCTCCCACTGACAGGTAGCAGAGCTGAAACTCAAGAGAAGATATAAGGTGAAATTGGGTCTCTGTACATAACAACTGTCACAGGACATTCAGGGGATGGATACTGATTTGCCTCTGCCAAGGTTGCAGAGACGTTTGTCAGTTGATCTCATAGTGCGGCCCGTGCATGCTGAGCTCTTCCTTCTCCTTTCTCTGACAGAATTGATCTTTATCTTTACCTTTTCTTTTTTCTTGTCTCACCTTTTTTTGACATTTTCTCTAATTTCTCTTTGTCACCGGCACGTGCAGATAGTTTTTCAGCCTTTCACCTCTTTATTAAACATTCCATATATGGCTTTGCCTGTGTTTCTTGCATCATAAGGTACATTTAGTGCTTTGAGTTTGTTTCAAATTTAGCACACCAACCCCACTGGATTTGTTTGAAGAAAATGAGAGATGTCTTCAAAATGTCTGATCAAAGCCTGGCTTAGTTGCCCAGGGGCTTCGACTCATGTTGATAAGATGTCCAAGTGCCAGTCATGGAGCTTATGACTGCCTAGTATCTAAGCAGATTGTATATTTTTAAAGTGCTAGATATATTCGAGAAGGAGAGGAGCAGAGCCATCCAGTGAAGGACATGGATGTGTTTAAGGGCTCTGGCAACCGGTGCTTGGGGCCTGGCAGCTGGGCAGAATTCTTTTATATCCTGCTATGACTGGCACTTTTATACACACACGCAGGCATGCATGCATGAGTTCATGCTCCGTCTCTCTCTCTTTTTCTGTATGTCTCTCTCTTTAATACGCTCACTCACCACTCGTGCCATTATACACGCTGATATCCCTTTTCATCGTGAGTGAGGATACGGAGCTAGGCCAGATAGGAGAAAGAGGTACTGTGTGTGTGTGTGTGTGTGTGTGTGTGTGTGTGTGTGTGTGTGTGTGTGTGTGTGTGTGTGTGCGTGTGTGGCAGCTTAAACTGCTGCATGCATGTGTCTGTTTGCGGTCAATGCGCGACAGTGCATCAGTTGTTTTTGACCACCTGTATCCCAGTATAGAGTTTTTCCTCTCTCGTTTCTAATTTCTTTTTTCTTCTCTCGATCATGAGTTCATTCTTTATTCTGGCATCTTGGTGACTTTTTGCACAAATATTAGTGTAAATTCAAACTAATTTGTTACACCGCATAAATGCAATTAGATAAAAGGGAATAAAGCAGATGCAGGGAAGCTGGAAGGCGATTATTTAAGCAATATTTTTCTTGCACCGCCTGATAAAAAAACATAACAATGAAACCAAAAAATGTAGTGGAGGGAGGTGGATTTATAGCCCTTGGATCAGTGGGTGAAACATGTATGATGGTTGTCATTCAGTATCAGGGTCAGAATTACTGTCAAAGGATGAGCTTGCACCAGTTTTTTAAATGTGCAACTTCCTGACATTAATCATTTGATATTTGGAGGAAGCACTGTATGGCATGCTATATGACACACCTCTTATCATGCATACACAAACACAACCTGAGAGGAAGAGACTCACATGCACACACACACTGATGCCAGTTCACATATTTGCACTTTTATAGACATGAAGGAACATATAGAACCAGACAGGCCCATATTACACTGGCCCCAAGCAGTAGCTATTGTATTATGATAAATGGAGTGTCTCCTGTCCCTGTAGCCACAGGGCCCTGCAGCGGTCCACTGGGAGCCTGGGGATGCTTGGTGGCCTTTCTCCCTGGTTTCCTGTCTCCTGACTCAGCACCAGCTGTGCACACCAGCAGGAAAAAGAACACGCAAAGGGTAAAAATAATTCACTGGAGATTCATGGTATAGCATGACCCTAAGGCAGTCAGTTAGACAATAGTCTTTCTTTTACCTGACAGCAAGCCAGGCAAAGCGTTTCAGAGGAAGGATCATCATGCTCTGTGGCATAAAGGCCCCTATGGATGATGTCATGTAGGAGCAGGATATATTGGGTACTTCCAGATAATGTGCCAAAATGATGAAAATGCAGTATGTTTTGTAATGACATGCTATAAAAGCCCTGTTTCATTGTAAAAATGTTTGTGCCAGTTTATTCTAGATCATCTGGATATGATTGCTGCTTGTTTAAATTACCACAAAACTGCATCCCATACGGAGACACTTAATCAAAAGCTGAACTTGGCAAATTTGTCTTGCGGTTTGAAGACAATCTCTGACAGTTGCCCTGGCTCACTCTATGCCCAGAAGCCACTCTGGCATTGAAGGAGACTGAGCTTTATGGCAACAATGGCAGGCGTGCCAGCGGAGCCAGGCAGTCATCATGGTAGCGACGGTGGTGGGCTGTCAGAGAGAGCTGTGTGGCAGCACTGTGCGGTTGAAGCGCCTGCTCTCTCCATAATGGAACAGCTGTTTGGAGCGCGGTGCGCCAGGGCGCTGGAGCACAGAGTAAATAGAGGAGAAGAGCAATGTAAACAGAGATGGGATGGCGGGAGCTGCTTCCCTGCTACCGTGAAAGGGGGTAAACACCCCAGAGAACTAGACGGAGGGGTTGTCGACACAGGAATACACAAACACCACTACACAGAGAGGTGTGGAAAGAAAGCGGGTTGTATTGTGGAAAAACAAAACAGTGATGCTTTACTCCAGGTTCAGGTTCTCATACAGCATCTGAAATTTATATTTTTATTTTGATGGGACGGATAATTACAAGAGTTAAGACCAGAATCAAACCTGCTAATCTCAGTTTCTCACATTAGACATCTCAATACGAGGCTATGGGTTAATTAGCAACAAAATGCCCCCCTCATTGTATTTGATTTTAGATGTAATTGATTAATTGAGCTCAGTGCTGATTTTCCTAAGAGGGCCAAAGGTCTTTCTTTATTATTTATGAGATATAGAGCGCTTCCAGCTGTCCTGCACTTATAAATGGGGTGGTACAAGAAGGCGTCTGACCCGTTTTATGACAGGCTGTAACTTTTCCTGCTTTTGTTGGGTCAGTAGAGTACAGTGGACAGTGAGAGAACAACTGCGGCTGTTGGCACAGTATTGTTTTTGGAACACAACAAGAGGGAAGATGTCCATACATGTCAGACCAAACCCAGATTCATGTAGGTGTTCCAATCGATCTAGGAGCCACAAGTGACTACTTATTTCTTTTCTTTTTTTTTCACAGCTACATGTGCACAAAATTGAGGCTGGGAAAATTTTGATCTTTTGGATTCAGACCCATTTACAAACAGCATCCATCCCCTGATTACGCAGTATCCCGTGGTTGCTGCCAAGCTGGATAAATACATTATGGGTGATCAGTTAAGACCAGATACGTATCTGAAATAGTTGAAGACCATGTGGCTATTAATTCCCCCTCTCCCCTTTTCTCTAAACGTTAATTGTAGTGGGGAAATTACAATCACGAACATTCCTTGTTCATTCATTTGTGGACACGCCACACCACGACATAAGGTAAGATATGAAAAAGTGTTACAGGGAGGATTTTGGGATTAAAAAAAAGGATGTGACACAATCTTAACCCACAAACAAAAAGAGGTGAAGAACCTGATAATGAGTCACGCTTTTGTTTTTTTGCTTTTTCAGCGCCATGTAAACAGGGCTGCAATATTACATCAGAGTTTGTGAGCAACATATGTAGCGAGGAGCAACAGTAATCCCATGTAATACTGTGAAAAGCTCTTTTAGCATAGCTGATACAGAATCTTTACAAGCCACTAATAATGAGCAACAGAGAAATGGATTACGGGTGGCATGGCTGGATCTGGGCCACGGCAAGCAGCACGCAACACAGTTAGTGAATTGACTGTGTGTTGGCATATGTGTCTATGCAACACGGGAGTATGTATTAGTCCAGCGTATCCCTATGAGGAAGTGTAGGTATTTGCGAAACAGCAGGTGGTTCAGCATTCACACGTTTCATTGCACTTAAAGTTATTTAAATACTCAGTCTGTCACTGAACAAAATGATGTTGTTTACCATCATATCCGCTGAAAGACTGTCAAAGTTGCCTGTAATTTTCCTTTTTGCATTTAAACATATTATATTTCTCTCTTCTGCAACTTTTCAATATTTGTATCAATCCAAATAAGTACAGCTGAGGTTATTGTTCAGCTGCAGTAAATGCTCCATAATTGATATTCTCAAAAAAGAATGATCAGGCCTTTAGTTCCCTTTAAGGAGAAGCAGTCAGCATCTGAGTGATCTGTTTGTCCTGCTCTCTTCTCCCAGCACCTTGTTAAGACCCAAGACCTCACCTCAACCTTACTGCTACACACACACACGCAGACAGGGCTGTCTGTCCCCTGTTCAACCCCCTCACAGCCAGAGGCCAGACAGGGTCAAGCAGAGGGCGAGACATTTATGAGGTGTAGATATTTGTGCAGGAAAGCATTCCTCCTGTTGACACTGAGCAACACAGTCAATGCTGAGCGAGCTGAACCAGACAGGCACTGAAAAGTAAGGCAGCCAGACCAGTCTGTCGAGTGAGAGGAAACAGAATCTAAGTTATAGACTTTGAAATGAGGAAAGGCATCTTTGGTGCATTGACCTGTTTTAGTGGCTTTATTTTTCCCACAGATATAGCATGTTTGTTTGGGTTAATTCAGAGTGCATCGTTTGTCAGAAATATCTTAAGTACAACCTAAATTGTCTTTATTAGATCCCTGATGAATCTTATCTTGATTGCGTCTAAGTACCAAGGAGTAATGAAGCAAAACCCTCTCAAAACACGATAATAACCGTAATACCCCCACACACCCACTCTTAACCCCATCTTCAGCTCCAGTGGTGAGAGTCTGTCCTACCCCCATGCTGCTGATGCAGGAAGGGCCATGGCTCAGACACGGGGCAGTGGCCATAGTCAACAGTAAAGGTTGCGGTGGTAAACAGAGCTGTTTGTGTTCACTGGGCCGCTGTTAGAGATGACTGATGTGCCCATTAGCCCCTGTCTGGGCATTAGGGGGAGGGGTGGCGGCGCTCAGGCTCCATGCAGGACAAAAAGACCCCTGGGCCTGCAGAGAAAGGTCACTGACCCATATTGTGTCTCCTTCAGGCCTAGCCAGGGGTTATTCTACTGATTCAGGTTACAGAGGTTGACTTTGTCAAAGCTGATGAGCATGTATGCAAATGGTCAGATGCTGTAGGTTATGGAAGCGTGGTGGGGTAAAGGAACATATCTGCTGCTCTAAGCACTGAATGGAGAAGGGTTCATATTACTGCTGGCATTTTGTGAACTATTGTACACTACAAATTCATAATACTACACAGTGACTTTGATTAAAACATAGGGTAAGGATTTTCAGTCTGCAAGCTTGTTTTGTGTGATGTAGTGTAGATTGTGTTCCACTAGAGGGCGCCCTCCTTTACATCTATCCTCCATTTAAGAGATCTGAAATATATATATATATATATATATATATATATATATATATATATATATATATATATATATATATATATATATATATATATATATATATATAAATCCCTTTATTTTGATCAGAAACAAACATTCAATTTGAATAAAATATAGCATTTTTTGTTATGGCATTTATTCATTTATAAAAATCTGGATCTTATACCACAGATGTATTTGTAAAAATTGCAGCACAAATACAGAAATTACACATTTACAAATCTTGAAAACATTAACACACTGAATGCCGACTTGTTCAAGGGGTTCAGGATAAAATTGCAGTTTTAGTTGGCCGTTGAGCCTATTTCCTGGTTTTCTACCACCCCACAGATACACCAACAAAGTACCAATTCATTTTAAAATAGGCAACTATACTTTATCATGAATCACAAAAATTCACATCTATCTCCGAATCAGTCCACATCATATTTACAGAGCTTGGCAGCTAAACCCAGTAGGCTTTACTTGATGCTGTGACAGATCTGTCTCTATTTACTAAGGAACTCAAAGCTCACATAAACTTAGTTCAGCCAGAGACACTTACATCAAAGGATTTATCGCAACAAATAAAAGAATTTGGCAGAAAAGGGGGCCTTGTGCTTGATGGTGCTTTACAAATGAATCCAAGTAGCCTCAAAATTCTAAGGGGAGCACATTAAAAATCTCTAAGGGGTATAAATAACAGCCCAGCACACACACACATAAATGAGATATGTGATAAACATAATGCACAACAAGGCAAGAGCTGCCATCACCGCGTCTAGTAAATAAGAAACTAGAACAGGTGAAGACTGGGGGATGGTTAAGGGAGAAATCAGCCTTTTGATATTGGCAGGAATAAACCAGCAAAGGCAGCACAAATGATCAAAAGAATGGATGCAAGTTTGTCATGGAGACTCCTTATTGACTTGTTCTGGTGATTGTTGTAGCTGAATGATACTGATCAGCTGATGACATACATAACCTAACTGCTCTACCTCTTAATAACCTTTGCCCTATTCTTTTTTATATATATATATATTTATATAATTCTCAACAAATCTACCTTAAATATTCGTGGAAAATGGTACCAATGCACATGGACTAGTCTGTTCCTAAAACATTGTCTCTTTGGTGTCAGTTGTGTATCTGTTGTGTATCTGTCTGTCGTCAATTTATTCTTTCTTAAAAAAGGCAATATCTCAGTCACATTACAAAGCTGTATTCAGTTTATCCATAGAATCCAAGCATCTGAAATGTCTCACCCTGTTTGTTTTTGTCACCTACAGTAAGGAATGGCTTTCTAAGGTCTACTCCAGCACATTCAAATCACACACTTACAGACACACACACTCTAATTGGTGAGTGTGGTAACATTTTTTAATGCTGAGGATTTTGCTATTTCTGTACTTAAAGCTGAGCGACATAATTGTTTTTACAATTGGATAAAACTGAGTTTTGGAAATAGCAGCAGGTGCAAAAATGCTGGGTTTAACATAAACGTGTTGATGGGAAATGGCAGGTGCAGTAAGATGAAGGGGACACAGCCAGAATAACAGAATTAATTCACAGAGGGGTTTGTGGATGAGAAGAATCCAGTGTTGCTTTATTTCTTTTCACTAGATGGCCTCTACAAGACCAGTTTTATTTAAGAAATGCAAATGCGACATCACACCAAGAAAAACAATGTCACATTCTCATAAAGCGCTCTTGGCATGAACAAACAGCAACATTGACAATAAATAAAATGTTGGCGAACAAAATAAAACTTTGTGAACAAAGAATACTCAGGATTGCATATCGAACAAGACAAAAATAGACAAAATGTACTTGGCACAAATTAAATAAACTTAAGTAATTTTCAGATTGAGTGAACCTACTCTATGTCCATTGCTTTGTGAATCTGATTGTCCTTCACAGTTAGCATTGAGTATGTGCGTGTACTGTACAAAATAGACACAGATGGCTGATGAAACTAAAATAGACTAATTCCAACAAATTGTCAGTACTCAACATCTTACTTTGTCAGTACCTTGACCTTCATAGTCACACTCCAGGTGGCCTTTTGCTGCATATGTTTGCACTAAACAAAACTGCAGGTACATGTGCAAGAAACCATTGTCACAATGCAAAGCCAATATATATGCACATAGTGGAGGACAAGTATTCTATAAGTTACCAGTGATTTCTGATTTGAGTTCAGTACAGGTGCTTGACATATGTTAAATTTAAATAAAGGAAATAAAGATATTAAAGACACTTTGGTATTCGATAGGTCATACTGTGCTGAACTATGCATACATGAGTGCAATGCACATTTAGCACATTTTCATTAAGAGACCCAGTCTTGTTCTAAATTGATTTGTGTGGACATGATTATAGTGATGCCAGGACACTCATCACACACAAATATTGTGTCAAAATGGTATACTCATATCATTAATCTTAAATCATTTTTGACCCGTGATTGCAGTCCAGTGGGATCTGCCTTGTGATGATGACCAACTGAGAGGTACATAAATAAAAAGGTGTTTTTTAAAAATAGGATAACAAAAATGCAAAGTAACAGAACACTTTTACAAAAAGCCACTTGACCTATTTTTTAAACAGGATGACCCCTCTCTCTCAGAAAGTGAGTCTTGTCCTGTTATAGACTAAATCCTTCTGTCTTTGTTTGTGCTCTGTCTGTCTCTGTCTGTCTCAGCAGGGCATATGCAGTGCAACACTAACATCTCCAATCTTGACTTCCCAAAGCAAAGGAAAAACAACGTAATGTATTCTACACCCATATAAAAATAAATCAGTCGCAAACATGGAAAGATACATCTCATATATACAATAAACTCCTATATAAAATAGCTTTTATGTACATATAGACAACAAACAACAATACAATAATTGAACTGTACAATGTACACCTGAACAAGACAGGCGAGAGGTACTGAAGTGTATGGCTTGATTGGGAAAAATTCAAAATATTTACAGACATCAACTTTACATCCTTTACATGTTTTTAACTTCCCTGGAATGAAGAGGTCTAGGGAAGGCCCCGTGCCTCACTTTCTTTTCCATTCCCTTAGGTAAGGCTACCTTTTAAAGAATTGGTCCGCAGAGACTCTTCAGCCTCATGGTACTTTGCACAGTCAAATGCACTCTCAGCTCTCCTTTGGTGACATATGATAGGAGCTGGAAGCATGAGTCTTAAAACCAGTTTTATGAAGCTGTCAATCACATGGATCCATTAAAAAGAGATTAGTTAGACGGCTGAAACGGCATTTATTGAATTTGCCCAGGAAGACCCAGACATACTACTATTCTTTTCGAAAGGATCAACCAGTTATGGACATCCCCTTCACTTCCACGAAGGTTAGATGCCAATAGACTCCAGTGTGTAACCTCAGACAGCCCTGCTTTGGTGCTGACATTTAGTCCATGGGTCTTTGAGGCATACCCAAGGAACACTTGTTGTCTTCCCAGGCTGGAGGATCTCGTAGATAAAGTCATGGACTTATCCTTCCCCCAAAGGAGTCCTTCAGTAGTGTCCTCATGGAGGTTCAGCACAGGATGGAAACGCCTTCAGCAGTGACCAACTGACCAGTGGTGGGATCATATGTCCCAGCCAGGTAGTAGAGGTCTGGGGAGGTACTGTTCGGCTTCTGATTGCGAGTCAGACACTCATACTCCTCCCTGCTCACTACCTGGCACTTATGAGAGATTGTCTGGACGTCATTCTCATCCTCATGGCACGACTGGTACAGGGCATGCTGGATAGGGAAAAGATGGGATCAGTTGCATTGTTGTATGTATGAAACAACAAAGAAATAATAATGTTGTTTGAAAGCTCCATATACTAAAGACCTACAATCTCCATAAAATTGTAACCTCTACCATGGCTTACCTTGCCATCTCTATGCCTCTTGCCTAACTTGGTCTCTTCGGGGTGGTAGAACCACTTGACTTTGACCACCATGTTGGAGGTCCAGGATTCCCAGAAGTTCTCAATTCGACCTACGTATGGCAGGTTAGGGCGTCCAGCTGAGAGGAACACAGCACAATCTCCCACTCTCACTGTGTCTCTGCCTCGCACGATGGCTTTATAGAAAAGCTTCCTGGCCTTGCCCTTTAGACCTCGCCGCTGTGGAAAACCAAAACAAAAAAAGCATTAGAAGAAGGACAAATCTTTGCTGCATATATGGTATGCATTAAAAACATTATTACTATTCTCACCTGTGTAGGGTTTCCTGACCACCTCCACATTTGTCGTCCTGCAAGGAACGCTGACATCTTGGGTCTTGGAATAAATGAGATGTCTTCTGGAAGCATCCTAGGTTTCTTTACGAAATCCTTAGATGGTTTAGAGGTGGTGCTGGTGCATTCTTTTCTCTTCAGGGACTTGGTGTTAGAGACTTGGTCAAGGGGGGCTCCTTTGGCATTGGAAACAGCCACAGCTTTGGCCACAAAGGAGTGCTGGTGTGACCTTGAAGAAGTGGATGGTTCTGAGGGTTGCAGGAGCCCACGGTGGGAAGACAGGCAACTCTGAAGCATCAGCGTGGAACTGTCCTCATCCTCTGAGCTGTAGGAGGAATCATTGTCAGAGGAACACAGACTGGAGCTGGAGAGAGAGCCTGAAGAGGAGGAGCTTGAAGAACCAGAAGAGGAGGAGGAGACAGAGAGACGAGACAGGAAGCGGCCAGCCGTCCTTAGTCCTCCTGATGCTGCAACCAATGCAGCCCTCCTCCTCTCTTCCTCTTCATCATCCAGATCAGAGTAGGAGCTGTGACACTCTCTGTGGTAGCTGAAGCCCAAGTTGCCAAATTCACCCAGACGCAGAGATTGGGAGGGCTTTCTTTGAGGTGTTCCTTTAACAAGAAGTTCCACCCTGGAGGCACCGCCCTTTTTGTTGTCTTTAACCAGAAGGACTGGGTGCGAATAAGCCTCTGTCCTAGGCATACCACTCATACCGGAAGATCCACCTCGCAACAGCAGAGCCTTGCTATTCTTTGTCTTCGGCGAGGTTACTCCTTCATGATCTAACTTGACCAGGAACTCTTGTCCAGACTTCCTGCCCTTTTGCATTACAAGCTCATCTTGCCGGCGCCTCTGGCCATACAGCCCACTTCTGGGGCCCATAGATAAACCTGGACTCGATCCTGTAGACTGAGTACAGAAAGAGGAGTAGCCATTTGCAATACTGCTGAAGGAGTCCACCTCAAAGGAACTGCTGCTGAAAAGGCCTTTGGCTGGGCTGGATGCCAGAGCCTGGGTCTGAGGTAACGGGAACAGGTCATCCTCCTTCCCTCTCAAGGCCTTCCTGGGTGCCCCATTGAGCTGAAACAGGTTGTCAGATGTCCTCTTCCTAGTGTTGGCTAATGAAGGCCAACCAAGGAATGGTGAGGGATTTTTACTGGCATTCTCAGCTTGCTGCTGCTGCTTCTGTTTTTTCCCAGAACCCTTTGGTCTCCCTAGAATGATGAAAAGTCATGTTTTAGAAATACATAGCAAATTACGAAGCATAACTGTGTCTTATTTGTACATAATGTAGACGGACCAGCTCATTTGGTACAACTGCTCAATACAATAACCCCACAATTAGCCTCGTTGTAAAACTCCTGCTGCTCCGCATGAACAATAAAGTGTGGACAAAAACTGAACATTGTAAACTTTAAGTCTCTCTTTCAGGGCAATTTTGTTGGATTCCAGAGCTGAGCAGGGTAGACAGAAATGTCTTTTGAATTCTAGCCAAGAACCCATGGGTTTCAAAGACTGTTAAATATGAAATTACACATCAGACATATGAAATATGCTCATTTGAAGCAATAGGCAGCTATAAAACATTTTTAAATATTTCTCTCAATGGAAACGTTATTCCTCAAATGATTTGTTGGAACAAGGAAATAAATAATACAAGTTCCTGGCATAATTCTTACCTGGTCTTCTTTTGTGAACAGTTAGAGTTTGGCTGTTGATTACAGTATTGATAGTGTTGAGTCTGTCAGATGGTCTGTCACTAATGGGGGCCTGCTCCAGACTAGAACTTCTCTTGGCTGTTGTCCCGCTGGGTGCCAGCAGGGCAGGAGATGACTCCCCACCTAAAGGACAAGTGGTAGAAGATCATTAGCATTCACTTACAGGGAGACAATACACTACAATATTAAGAGGGGGGAGGAGACACCCACAGTGAATCTGGTATCCTGGAGGCAGGAGGCGGATGTTTGGGAGAGAAATCTTCCCTCTGTCTCCATCATCAAACTCTACCATCACTCCTCCTTGCTTCCCTTCATCAGATGAACCGCCTGCAAGAGACAATAATGCACTTCCTCAGGTGTTCAGGAAAATTGGTAAAAAGCTATTAAATATAAAGTTGAAAACGCAGATGATACACAGGAAAAAAGAAGATGAAGAAGCTGATGTCTCACCTCTGCGAACATATCCTGGGTATAAGCAGCGTGAGCGTTCACTCCAGTAAGCGCACACTCGGGTTCCTTCACTAAGCATAGTCTCCGACTCCGGACGTATATCCAGGACCTGTAAGCCAGACCAAAACATAATTAAGATTCATTACAGCCTGCACACACACAGACATACATGTATATACACACTCACGCACGCACATGCAAACAGTGTGAGAGCCATGGAGCATTGTGCATGGGCAGCCACTGTGCCACGTTTCCAAGCGGCACTTATCTCATGCCAATGTGCCAGTCAGGGCTGAAAAGAACGGAAGCCATGATGCAGTAAATCCTGACTTGCTGAGTAATACTAAAGAGGGCCTGAATAGAGGGCTTGTGATTGCAGGTTGCCAGATCCTCCCTCCAACAATGCAGGCAGCCCCAGCATCCGCCACTCACTGGGGGCTCTTTCAGGTTGCTTTCATTTACTGTTGCCATGGCGAGGGACCCTTTGACTGATGAGGTGTGGATGTGGTTGTGTGTGTGTGTGTGTGTGTGTGTGCATTGAGAAGGAAGCAGGAGCACGGTGAAAATCGGGGTATTGGTGTCAGAGTCAAATAAATGGCTTTTGGACTAATGTAAAGACAAGAAAGTGGAAGTATGGCATAATTAGAACCAGCTGTTATCTGATGAGTGTTTAGATAAGGCTAAAGTTGCCAGAAGTGCTTGGTGTAGAACTGCCGGGAAAATTAGAAAATGGCACTGTTAGACGCTTTGTGGGAAAGCTAACATTGATCAATATGAGTGAGCTTACATGGAAAGGGACAGTCCGTCAGATAGTAAATGGACTAATGTATGTGTGAGGGAAAATTTCTTCCACTAGACAATAGCGTATAAACGATTTATACACGTGACTATTTTCTCGTTCTTAGTTACACCTTAAAAAGTTACTATGAATTGGTGCAATTGAATCGTGTATCTGTGATGTATTAATCTCAGTTAACTTTAAACACGTTTTCCAAGAGGTGAAGCAAATGTAGGGTCTGAAATTTCCTCACAATATTTACTGAATATCTTATCCTGCTGTAATTGAAAACATGAAGGTTATGGCTAGTCATTTCTTATGACTTGAAGTAAAAATGTTTACCAGCTGTGTTTTTTTTTAAAGAATCTAATAGCTCACTTACATACATGCTGCACTTCAGTATAATCACCAGGAAATTCAATTACTTTACATCCAATCTAAAATTTGTGTAGAGCTTTATATGTAACTGCTTTATCATTCGTAACTTTAGATGAAATATGATCACAAAACTATTTTAGATGTGGTTCCAGCACAGTTATCATTTCCTCTTGGCAGCTTCTCCTTTCCCGTATTAGAATGACAGCAAAAGCCATTAATCTGAGGCACAATCATGCCAGTTAAACTCTGCTCTACTCTTCCAGGGTCATCATCTCTAGACTCCATTGTGTGCAAACACAACGTCCTGTGCCCTGCTTGGCAATAGTGAAGACTAATTTCCACAGTTGGAAAAGATGACGACTTTGCTTTAGGTGACCCAGCTGTTATTTGTTCATAGAGAGAAAATAAAATAAATGGAACAAAGGTCACCTGCTGCAGTCAACACTAAAACTGGATGCAAAGCACACCAGGAAGCACATGTTACCTAAATACAAATGAATACCAGCCAGGAATGTGCTGTGGTTTCTACAATGTATAATTATGTCTCATTACATGGATGACTTAGGTAAACTGTAACTGTAATTGTATCTCAACATGAAACTGAGTGAGAATTACAAATCTTGTGGTCTAGGCAAAAAAACAACAAATGTCAACCACCCCAGGTGCAACTAAAAACGCCAGCGGGCTTAACAGTTTTATTGTGAAATAGAAATATGTCTTATAATAACCCTGAACTTTTGGATCGTTCCAGGTCATCATTAGCTAGCTTCTCTTCTTACGCTGTTGTGTCTATGTCAATCTGAGCCTTTAAACAACTCCATTACTTTGGCAGCAGTAGGGATGTAAAGTCCATGTCATCTCCAATTTAAACTCCAAAATGTGAATGGATCCAGGTGTGTGTGGGATTATCCCACCCACACACACAGCTGGCTTTTTAACAGACATCCACAGACACTCACACATATAAAGCCAAAGATTCTTCCTTCCATATATTCATATTAATTTAAGAGGTTTAGATGGTTGTCAATGACCCTGAGAGACAGTCAAGGTTGAAAGAGTGAAAGCAAAAGGGACTGGGCGAAAGGCTGAAAGGCAATGGAGAAATTCAAAGAGGGCAAAAAGGATGTTTAAGAGAAATGGAAGTGTTGAGTGACCCAGAAGACCAAACAAGTGATGTTTTTTCTTGTAACAAAGATTGTTTTGGTGCAGCGGGATGAACTTACAGCTTCCTGTAGCAGTTGCTCCAATGAATAGATTCTTGGGCGGTTTCCTCTTTCACCGTCGATAACAATGCTAAAGCTAGAGAAAAAGCACAGCAGAGAGAGAAAGATGAGGCTATTTTCAGACGCTTGTATTATGCTTGCCTAGCTCCCATGTCATATGTTACTCCCACTCTGCTGTTGTTATACATCTTTTTGCTGCCTGAGCCAGAGGAGCCGTATTGATATTGAGCTAGGCATGGGATGATGTGGGGTTTGTAATGTAAGGAAGAAAGGCATGAAGTGAGATAAAGGAGAAAGATAAAAAGAGGCAAGAAATGTGGATTCTGGTGATAAGTTATAGTCCTCTGATGCAAAATTCCACTTTTTGTGATCATAAAGGCGCCTAACCTGATAAATCTTGTTTGCATGATTTCTTTTATGATCGGTGGATGTGTGAAAAGATGTGTTAGCCTCGAGGGCAATTTATTGATTTCTAGCCGTCTCTCCACTTTAAACATAGAAATGCCACTTTGCGCAAGGTTTTCTGACAGCTGAACACTGACAAAAAGAGAAGTTTGTTAATTAAAGTTCAACCTTAATGGCATCTTTAATAAATTAAATAATCTGATGAAGGTATTTTGTATTCTCTTACTATAGTACTATAGTACAGTACTATATATACTCTATACTATATAATATAAAATATCCAGGCTGCTTACATGTCTGGGAGCTCCAGTGTGTGGACCCTGGCAGCGTATAAAAGCTCATCCTCCTTAGAGATCAGCACCTTCAGTCCATCAGTTAGCAGTTCTTTGGTCAGGACACAGTTAGGAACTGCACAAGGAAAACATCACAATTACTATTTCAACATCGCTGAAACTTTCTGCCCGCTTGAAACACGAGATACCTAGTGTTATTTCTTACACTCAGGGGCTTTGTTGTTGTATGAGTGACTGCTGTCCTCCTCTTCTTCTGAGAAGCTGCTGCCATCCATCTGAAAGCCCTCATCAGCAGCAAAGCTCTCCAGCAGCCGACTCACTGCTCGTCCCTTTGGCTGTAGAATATAACATAAGGGACGACCAGAAGAATAAATGGATGCAGGGATGGTTAAAAAAAAACAAACTTGGAGATAGAAAGTGTGATAGAAGAAAGAAGACATTTTTTAGCATGCTTCTCAAAGCAGCAATTAACCACAGGGGACTTCACAGTGCCTGTACCATCTCCTATCAGTAGCCATTTTACGCTAACATTTTTTCACTGTCACAGCAGAAGGTGTGAGCCACCCCCCTTCCCAGATTTCGTCTCCCATCCTCTCCTCCCCTAAGATTACTCAGCAGGAGGTTGGGCTATGTGCGATGTGCTAAGTACTTTTAATAGTTCTACAGTAACGGTCCTCAGGGTGAGAAATCTAGGACGGCAAGACATCACCAGAATCTTTAACAGAATGTATGAAGGCTGGCGTTTTATTTGCAGAATTGGATTCTGTTTGGCGGTTTGCATGGCCCTTTTTTTTTCTGAGTGAGGATTGAGTGCTGTTTGATACCTGCTGGTCCTTGCTCCTTCTTCCCCTGTTGCCCTCCTCGCTCTGTGAAGACGGCGCCCCAACTGACCAGCAACTTCTTCTCTGTTAAAGTGACATGAAGATGAGTTGTGAGAGTGGGTGTGATATATCTCCTCAAGCACTCTGGTTAAGGGGAAGCAGGAATGGGTGCAAAGTCTGTGCATTCAAATGATCAAAAATAATAATTTTAAGTCCTTTGAGGGTACGAATTATTAATTCGAGGGAACATATTTCTAATTTGTGAGCGTTATTAATTCAAGTTTTCAGTTCACATGCACTAATTAAACTGAGAGTATTAATTAAAATTTGTGTGTACAAATTATCAAATCCTGCCAGGCTCTGCTACTCACTCATCTTTTCGCTACCATGTGCATTTCTGTGATGACAAATTGATAAGCATACCAAACTGCATGGGGTGGGGGGGGGGCTTAAAATGTGAGCAATATTACAGTATTCTGTTTTTCTAATTCAGTATATCAAAACTTCGACTAACCTTATTGATTGCTCCTCTCAACATGGTGCTCTTGCGGGTTGCCCTCTTCAGCCTCTCACTGGTGGTTGGAAAGGTAGCCAGTCCCATGCTTCTCCGGTAACGGTTTCCTCTGGTCCCAAGGCTGCCCCACCGAGGCTCTTTAGACCTGGGTACACACGGCCTTCTAACCCCTTCAGGTCGGTGATCTTCATGGAGGTTTTTGACTGCAGTGGCCAGGCCCATCCTACAGGGGGGCTTCTTCCTTACTTTGACCTCCCCTTCTGCTCCAGACAGACTCTGGGAGCCTGTGCGGTTCAATTAGAGAAACAGATTTAGACCAAACTAACAAGCCAGGAGGAGAAACACAAAACAGATGCGAAGATGTGGGGCACCTTTGGTGACTATGAATCAGTTTCAAAGGACAGGTCTTACCATAAAGCTCCTGTCTCTGTTTTTTGTTCCTGGCTTTCTGATTGGCCTCCAGTTTTACAACAGAAGAGGGACTTGGACCGATCACAGAAGAGCTTGAGGTGACATCTCTTGGGGGTTGCGCTCTGTAGTCTTGACCTTCATCAGTATCATAACTGCCTTCCTCTTCTTCATCTTCTAATGGAGATAGAAAACAAAACCGCATTAATGCAACTATTAGGTAGGTTTTATGAACTTATTTGGCTTATCAAATCCACCTTTTAAAGTCATTACCAACCAGTGGAGTTGTTTAAACTTACTCTCCATCATTTCACAGGCACTTCATTAGCATTTAAGTAAATAGTTTAACTGTTCATAGAAATTATGTATGAAGTGCTTTGCCTCGATGGTATTTCCTGGTGTGAACCCACATGCTACGGAGCTAGTAGGAAGGGAGTGTAGGAGTGTGTGTGTGTGTGTGTGTGTGTGTGTGTGTGCGCGCACGTGGCGCGTGTATTTGTGTTCATCACTGCACTTTCTCAAGCAACTCTTTGACCCAGTCAGCTAGTCTCCAGGGCTGTCAAAGTCTCTCACAGGCAAGTGTCCACAGCTGTGCCTGCACATCTAGCCCAGACCAGCAAACAGGGCCAGTCACTAAGGTGTTGAATGTCCAAATGTCCATGCACGCCCCTATCTGTTACAATACATTCAACACCTATTTACTCACCTCTAATTACTTTTGTGTGTGATTTACGAATTAACAAATGGCACCCTGGATTTAAAGCAGCATAGCATGTATAAAGAAGATACCTGATTCAATGTGTCAGTGACTCTGGTCAGACTTAAATATTCAGGGGTATTTCTTTATTTTTAACTTAAAACAAGTCAAATGTAGGGTCAGTGTTTGTTTTTACAGGCTTTTCATGAACCAAAAATGCCCTTGTCATGTGTGATGTGATGTGATGATGTGTTCCATCATCCATCATTCACATAACACTTTCATAGCTTGCCAATTAGAGATCCACAGTTCACCCACAAGTCAACATTGTGAACATGGGAAAACATGCTAACCTCATAGTAGTAGTAGTAATAGCAGTAAAGGTCAAGACCAGGAATCACGGCCAGGTCTTTCTTGCTGTGAAAGGGTAATGTTTACCACTGAGCTATATTGGGTTACTGTGGCTATCCATTACCTATCACTGCTCATGTCTTAAAACTAGCTATCAGTATTCACTGCCTCACCTTGATCAGAGGAGTCACTCTCCGCAGGGGAGCTCTCTCCCTCCTCCATTGCCTCCTGTCTCTGGCCACGGAGAACCTTCGTTCTTGGCTGACTCAGACGGGAAGAAGCCTGTGTCAGCGTGGTTGATCCCTTTTTA
Organism: Argyrosomus regius; assembly: GCA_946959425.1. Taxonomy (NCBI): domain Eukaryota; kingdom Metazoa; phylum Chordata; class Actinopteri; family Sciaenidae; genus Argyrosomus; species Argyrosomus regius. The sequence goes on along the minus strand of OX336897.1, from coordinate 12,210,718 downwards.
TGTCCACGGCGCACAAGTGTAGTCCAACTCTCTTGGGGGCAACTGTCCACACTGGCTGCTGAGAAAGTTTGCAAACCCCATCACGGTTAAAATGTAGACTAATAATTGTTGGTGGAATTTGATGGATTCAACGATGTAAAACTGAAATCACAGCCCCGTCTTTATTAAGACAAAACAGCTGAGGCACAATCAATACTGTGATTGCCGGTATCTACCTGTGTCACTTTGTCCCCCAGACTCTCGCCTGGACTCAGTTTTGCCTGTGCCTTGGCTTCTGTGTTTGGGGTTGGAGTTGCAGGGTGAAAGCTCCTTGTCCCTGGAGCCTGTCCCTGAGATATTCTTTTTACCCTGGGCTTTCTGTTTGAGCTGAGTCACATCACCGGCCAGCTTGGAGCTGAGCATGCTGTGAAGACTGCTTTTTCTGCAGCCCTGTGCTTTTATCTGCTGCAACAGAAAGAGATGACAGAGCCAGAGAGAGCCAGTTACACTCCCGGTCACAGCAGCCACAAAGGCATCAGTACGTCAGAGGAAGAGGGCTCTCGCTTGCTCACACACAGAGAAGAAAAAGGAATAGTAGAAGCATCAATGAAGAAGATATTAATATGGAGAGCAGAAGATTTGACTCCTGAGGGTAGCACCTAATTAGAAATAGTGTGCAACAAAGGAATATATCAAACGCAGAGAAACAAAGAGTAGCCTCTTTCATTTTTAGTTGCATAGCGGACAAAAGGGAGGAGGACAAGGGGACCCTGACCTGTGTGCTGCTGAGTCGCTCAAAGCCTCGACTGGACAGCCTCTTCTTCCTTCTCTGGCTGTCTCCGCCCCCTCCTAGGTCCTCAGGCGACAGGGCAAGCCCCGCCCCCATCGACCTGCCAGTCAAAACAAGGGAGAAGCATTCATTAGAGGAGAATGGCGGTGGTTTGAAAGAAAAAGAGGGGGTAGGACATCATAGGGGAAAGCAGAGTTGAGTCACCTCTCCGTGGGATCTAATAATTCTTCTTTCTCTGTCTGATGAACAGAATGACAAAAAAGGACATGGCGAGCCCAATGTCTGAACCACACACTTGAAAAATTGGGATCTAACAAGGAACCTAGGATTGTTTGAGGGCAGTGTGGCATAAGAAGCCTTACCACTTCATCTAGGGAGTGTCTTTGCAGCCTGTGAAGCACTGCATAGCTTTGAAGGATACAGTAAATGGTTGGAAGGCATTACATTTGTATGCAGCTCTATTGTTCTCGGCGAACATCATAGCTCTCCAGTTGCATTTTCATATCACTGTGGCACACTATTTCCCCTACACTGAGCAGCATCACAGGCCAACCACTCCAAATGCCCTTGAATTTCCCTCTGGAAGCCTGCCCGTAGACCACACCGACGTGAACCAGGCCATGCTCAAACAAAAGATTAACTTCCCCTCTACTAGCGTGCACACAGCCTAGGAAATCAGTCACATATACAGAGCAATCAGGGTTTAAATGTGAAGTAGATAAATCAAGTGCATTTATTAATATTTCATGTTAGTTCTTTGTTTGCATATTGTATCACACACAATGGATAAATACAATACGAATAATAAATACACCTTGTTTGGAATGAAATGTGTGTGTGCATGTTTATTTATGTGTAGGAACACAGCAGATGAACACATAGTTTTTATGCGGGCCTGGGTTGTGCGTAAATCTTATAATCAGAGTGTGTTCAGCGTGCATCTGTAACGGAACATGAAAAGAATGAAGGTGATTGTCGAGCAGTGGGACTGTCTGCCCAGTGACTGACAGGAGAGTGACAGAGGTGGCAGTGAAGTGTGAGTTGTCCCTGTGAGGCAGATCCCGCCACTGCTTGCCTTTCACTGCTGACAAACACAATATGACAGAGCCCCTCCCCTCTGTGGGGGGCTGGTGGGGCTGAGCGTACAGTGACTAATTAAACAGAATTGATTAGCAGGGTTTGCTGGCGTGCAGTAGTTCTCTCCAGCCTTCCCCCCAATCAAAGCAGCACCACAAAGGACCCCAGTGCTCTACCCACAGGAATAACAGAGGCACGCACAAAAACAAACAATGCCTGCATAAATGCTCATAAGCACACAGCTACATCCATACCTAATTGCATATATGCATATAATTCACACGCAAGGAGGCTTGAATTTATCGCTCACTCAGCCACTGCCACACACACTCCCTGTGATTTAAAAAAAAAAAAAAAAAAAAGGTGATACTAAAAGATTTGGGCTTTTTCCCACTGACCCACTGCCCTTCATCATAGCACCCAAGCGGCAGCCTCTTGTAGGGGCATGAGTGGCAGGTGCAGTACATGCTTTTACATAACCCTGCCATGTAACGCAACATGGGGCTAATCAGTCCCCAGTCTGCCTGTTCCTTGTTCAGAAGTGTCATGTCATTCTCTGCTGCATTGTACACACACATCTGCAGAAACAAAAGGGTATACACCCCGGCTGAATAGAACAGTACCAGAGCTGCAGCTCAAATTTGAACACAATAGAGAAACAAAGTGCAGTTTACTGTCCTGTGGCCTGCAGAACGCCCCACCACCACCACGTCGGCCCCCCGCTCTCCCTCCACTGCACTTCGCTGCAGGGCACTGGCCCATTACCCTTTCATTTGGGTGTCATTGTCACCCAGCATCAGCGTCCCCACTCCGATCAGTGCTGGCCTGGCAAGGGGGCAGGGGTACATGGGTGGAAGGAGAGTGGAGGTGACATCGCAGAGGGGCGGCTGGGAACACTGTGGACTGCTGCCCAGAAACCAGTGAGAAAAGAAGGGTGAGGAGAAGATGGCGAGAACGCTGTGAGGTGACATTTAGTGTTCTAAGCCTTTCCAAACCCTGATGACAGGGCTAATTGAGGCCTTACAGGAAAACCCTTTATCCTCTGGACTCTTCTGGTTTCACCACCACCACCAAATAGAAATGGCACCGCTGTTTTGGCAAAAGCTGATTCAAACATCATCAACACATTTTGAGATAGTGTAGGATCCTCATTTCTTTAATATCCTCCAATCTTTTATCTCTTCTACTTTATTTTTATTCAGCTCTTCCGTTCACTGTATTCCTAATTCTTTGTTTTTTTTCCTCATACACAAACAGACATTGTGTGAGACTTCTAAATGTCAGCTTATCTCTGAGTGCCTGGACTGTCTGACCATCATGTTATCCTTTGGACCTCTGGTGACCCTGTGGGGCTGTGGTGTGTCACATTCCTGCTGCTGGGACAGATTACAGGAGAATTCACAGTACTCTAATTACATCCTCTGCCTGTCATCCCCCCCAGTCAGCAGCCAGCTCCCCCCCGTACCCAGCCCAGCTAAGCTTAACATGTACTACAGTAATGCCACTGAGGTTTAAGATTAGCTGGCCTAATAAAGCCAATGAGTGGTTGTCTATGTATGTGTAGTCCATATATCAAGCATAAATAAATATTCCGTACCAGCAGATATACCCATCTGACACTGATTATGCTGTTATACAATTAACGCCAGTGTGGATTAGATTAGAAGGGGCTCAAGTGGACTTCCTTCAATGGTTCAGCTGTGTTCTCCCATTTCCTGTTTATGCCAGTGAGAGGCAGTCCCTGTATGCCAGTGATACAGAGGGACTTATCAGGCGAGATTGGACTATAGCCAACCAGCGTAGATGGGCTGAGTGATACTCACTTGACTTTTCTTTGGCCCTCCGATGAGGACACTGGACCTGTGGTGAGGGTGGGTTTCCGCTTCCTTGGCCGCCCCGGTCCTCGTCGTGCTGGACTGCGAGGTGTTTCCTCCTTCCTGCTTGCACACGCAGATGTAAACAGACAGAGATGAACTCTGAGATACTACACACATTAAACTCAAAAAGGTTGTAGTAGCAAAGAACACAGCAAGGAATCCTCTCCGACTAGAAGCAAATAATGTTTTTTATTACTTTTGAAATCTCTGAATGCAAAGGGTGGAGATGAGCTTTTGGGAAAAGAGGATAAGTTCATACTCACTGATGATCGTGCTTCCTCTGAAGCTTGGCCAGCTCCTTTTGCTTCTCTTTGTAGCGACGCTGTAGCTCAGCCAGCTTGACACGCATTGCAAGCTCAGGACCGTCCATTGTTTCCATGGTACCTTTGGCAGGGCACACCTGTGACACACATCATTGGTGGTTATTTTTAACATTAAAAACAACCTTAAACATTAACTAGGTTATCTGTTCATTCATTTAAATGAAATACATTAAAACCATGTAGGAACTTTGTGTTTCACAGTCACACTGTGATTGCAGGCTTACTGGTTCATTGCGAGGTGTCCAGCTGCATTTCCTCCGTAAATTGAGGATTCTGCGGGCTGGGAAGTGTCGCCCTGAACCTGTGCTGCTGCCTTCCTGGGATCCCATCTCCAGTGCACGGGCTGTGGCCAAGGTAGCAAGGCTCTGGAGGTCAAACATCAGCAGCTCCTCTTCTGTTACGGAAGAAAAGGAAAATAAATCATTTGGTTTGTGTCCATGCATGCTCATTATAATTGAACTCAGCTTGTGAAAAGCGAATGAAACGCGCGAGCATTACATATTAAACTTGCACATGTGGCTTCTTATTTCACGTGATATAGCGAATAAATGGTGGGGAAGAGAGACATCGAGGAAAATTGGGCGCATTAAGCCCGTATGAGGAAGCAGAAGCATATCATTTCAGAGGTCATATCAATGTGGACTTGCCAGATGCCTGTGGCCATCTGGGCCAAGCCCTTCCTATATAGCCCTCCCTGACTGTGGCACTGAGTGACTATCTGCCATTAATGGACTGAACTAAAGGCTGAACATCAGGGGTTGCAGCCTAGTCACAGAGACGGAGAAACTACATTTTGTCTTGCGTTTTTTACATATATAAATAAAAATATACTGATTCTTCTTGTTTTAGTTCTTACTTTGGTAGAAGACTATTGTTGTGACTCGACATGTGCCACTTCCCTGAGCTGTCAACAGTATCGCGTCACAAAGACAACATAACTGACTCTAAAATCAGTTGATGATACCCTTTTTATAGAACCCTCTTTTGGGAGCAGTTAAATGCATTAGGATGCTGTGGTAAACACAAAACATCCTTTTGCATGAATAAAAAAAAAACACATGGCGCTTTGAAAAACAAGGAAGCTTTTAAAGGCACTTTAAAACAATGGGGTCTAATTAGCCAGGCAATGCTCCAGGGTGCTGAAAACATCGACTGCTTTTGTGATTACACACCAACTTTCAGTAACGTGTTGTGTGTGGGAGAGAGGGAAGCCAATTGGTGTGTCTCTTTTTTTTTTTTCCTTTTTGTAAAAGTGTATGTATTTGAAATTGCGTGTGTGTTTTTGTGCGCGTTTGGGTGTGTGTGTGCATTCGTGCACACGTGGATCAAACAGCGGCAGGATGGTGAGACAGAGAGACAGTTCCCTAAGGAAAGCTGGAAGGGAAAGAGAGGGAGTGAGAAAGGGAGGTGTACACCCCTCGCTAGTAGTTCAGCCCTGTCCTCTCGCTTCTTCTCCCTCTCCTGAGGCCTCTGCATCGTTAGAACAGCCTTTTAGAAAATAAAAGTGCCTTTAACACACCAAAGAAGAGGAACGGCAAGCAGGCATGCAGACAGCTTCTCTGGGGACATGTTAGAATCCACCAGAGGCTCTTGAGACCAGCAGGAAGAGAGGAGTATCTGCGAGGGAACACAGAGCGACACAGGCTAGGCCTGAGGGGGGAGTGGGAGTCTGTCTCAGTGGACGCAGAGGAAAAAGAGGGTAAACTACGCGAGAAGTGCATTCTGCTGATATGAGTGTGTGTGTCTGTGTGCATGTTAATGTGCATGAGTAATGGAAGACCCACAGTCCCTCACCCTGGCTTTTCCCACAGGTGCGCTTTTGCTGTTGCAGCTCCAGATCTGCCAACTCACTCAGAAGCTCCATACCCTGGTGGGGGTTGGGCTGCGACGGGGCAACTGACGGGGTGCTAAGAGGGAACAAGGGAAATGGAGGTACGTCTGTGCAGAAGGCAGCAGCAATCAGCAGCTCCAGACTCCAGTAGCAGGGCACAAGAGGTTTGTGGGGCACGGCAACAGTTGCCTGGCTTGGGCTGCAGGCGGAAGCTGAGGAAGGGGAAAGACAGACAAAATCCACTGAGGCATCATTGGGGGTCATCTCGTTCTGGTGCTGCTGCTTGCTGTCCTTTGCTCCCTCAAGGGCCGGGGACTGAGGCTCAGGGGCTGCAGGGTCAAGCTCGACAATGGTGGGCAGCTCTGGATCCTGCTCTCCAGGCATGTTGACCTTTTGAGCATGCTCCACCTGGCTCTCCTCACCCACCGCCTCATCATCCTCTTCCTCTTCCAAGGTGATGACAGCTCCTGGCCTTTCGGGCTCCTCTGTTGAAAGAGGGACTGGGCAGGAAGCCGCCTCACACACTGGGCTCTCAGCAGGGGGGCAAACCAGGACCTCTTCCTCAGCAGGCCCCTGCTCCTCCACCTCCTTCTCTCCAGGCACATAGTTGGTTGCTGTTACCACTGCTACCTCCACGTCCTCTCTCTGCTCCAGAACTCTCTCAACCACTCTTTCCTCCTCTTCCTGCTCCACTTCCCTAGGTGGGAGAGCCTCTGGGAGGGGCCTAACCACCGCTTGACAGTCTAGCTCCTCCCCCAGGCTGGAGAGTGACTGAGGAGCATGCCCAGCAGGCTCCACTTGGACTGCTTCCAGGTCAGCTGGCTCAGCCAGTCGAACATCCTGGGGGGAGGGCCCGCTCCTGTAACCCATGGCAATAGCAGGGTAGGTGTATCCAGGAGGCAAGTCTATAGAGAGAAAGAAATATAGATAATAGAATCATCAATTGTCAGTATTGGCTAAATGATTCTGATAAAATAACTCATTATTATTTATTATAAGTAATATCTTAGCTGAAATACAACAGAAAAAGGTTTTTTTCCTAAAGACCATTACATTTAGAAGTGTTGATGCAAATCTCAGCTCTAAACGTAACTCCCTTGCTACCTTTGAGGTTACAAGAGGTGAAACCCAGGAAAAGAAAAATCACTCTGCCTTGATCTCCTAGCAGTAGAATGAGTAGAGGACCACATGCAACCTTGTGTGTGTGTGTGTGTGTTATTTGAAGTGGGCCAGGCCTTCGGTTTATCAGAGCACCTGACACAATTCCTCTGGCGTGTGGCGGCCGTTAGCCAGACATTAATGATGATGAAGAGAGTGCAGGGCCTGTGGGGGCTGACGAGAGGCGAGGGCTGCTATTGAGGTGTTTCTCAGTCATTACCGAGGTAACGGTACTGGAAAGCCCCAGCTCAGCCGGCAGCCATTTTCTGCAGCTTTGAGTTGTTCAGTCAATCAAGGGCTTGCCAATAGAGCCACCCACACATATCACCACAACACCAGCAGAAAGGAAGGATCATTAACAATGATGCCTATTCCAATTACCATTGTTTATAATGTAAAGGTGCAGCTATATCCTAGAACTCACTGTCCTCTTTCTGTTGCTGAGTTATTTGGTCTGACATCTGTCACTAACAGCATCTTAAACTGATTTCATGTTCTTCTAATGTTATCACTGTAGCTCATACTTAAGCCGTTGCACACAGTGCATCAAAGGCAGCTGGAAAACTCTGAGGCACATTTATATAGTTTTGCTTATGCGTACCAGGCTCCAGAGACTCTGGGTAATCCTGTGGGGGCTGTCCCTCTCCTCTCTTGTCCTGGGATTCAGCCGCCTTGGGCATCTGAGTCGGGGCAGGGCTGATGGCAGGTGAATGAGGGGCTGCTGCAGCAGGGCTGGGAGCAGGGCAGGGTGTAGAAGGAGTGCTTTTGGGATGAGGTCGTAGTGAGGGGGACTGGCAACAAGGCGACAGATGAGCAGCGCAGGCTCCGGGTGGAGAGGTGTTCCTCTGAGGTGGGTTGTAAGAGTAGGGCTTGGCAGGTTTTGACGTTCTGGGTTCCGAAATGAGATCCTCTAATTCAACTGAGGGCTCATCGGGCCTCTTCTGCATCTGTGATGACATTAAAAATAAAGTTAATTTAGTTTTTTTTTTTTTTATTAAGCAAGTGAATTAGCTATGTAATAACCAATTCCTTGCAGTTTAGTCACTGACACAAAAAGCTTCTTGCTCCGCAGCCTATATTCAGTGATTCACTCCATCCCTGTGAGAAAATCAGCATATCCTAGAAAAATATTAGGGGAGTTAAAAATAGACTAGTCATGTGAGAATTAAGCTGAGTCATGGAGTCATGGCTCAGTTACTCTGCCGGATAGATAGATAGATAGATAGATAGATAGATAGATAGATAGATAGATAGATAGATAGATAGATAGATAGATAGATAGATAGATAGATAGATAGATAGATAGATAGATAGATAGATAGATAGATCACCTGTGAATTGTGAGTGGCATGATGTTGCATGGCCATGCCATGTGCAGCTCTGTGCTGCTGTTGTTGCTGCTGCTGCGGGGTTTGAGACTGTGGTTGTGGTTGCTGTGACTGGTGGCTCTGGTGCTGATGTTGATGCTGATGCTGGAGCTGTTGGTGCTGCTGGAGAGCATACAGCTCCTGTTGCCGTAGAAACTGGGATCGGGAGTACACAGCAGGATGCTGCATGTGGGAGGGTGGGCCCCGGGCGCCATACACAGGGGGCCACAGCCCTGGCTGCTCCATCACATCTAATGAGAAAAAGGAGGAGGAATGTGACAAAGGGGGCTACCTTAGAACAAAAATATGTGCATACACATCAACACTATAAGCAAACACACAAGAATGCAACATTGTGTTATCCATATCTCACATTATCAACCACCCACACACCCATTTTTAATACAGTGAAACCATTATGGATCATTCAAAAAACATTGTATTCACATTTTATAGCAATGGCATAGACAATTCTCAAAAAAGATTTTTGACTTCACAGAACATCTCCCCAGGCAGCAGCAATCCCACACTCCCCGAGTCTGAACAGAAAGCTGTCTTTTAAGAACTGCCTTGAGAATTTGCTGGAATGCTGGAAAAAAAGTTATGACAATGATGAAATACGAACAGATGATGATGGTTATAGGTTGATTAGAGGTCAAAATACTGGGCTTGAAATGCTTTTTTGTCTCGCTGGAGCATTTAGCGTGGACTTTCCGGCGAAAAGTCCCACCTGTCCAGCCAAACCACCGACAAGGGTATGCCCAAGGGCCCAGCAGGAAGCTTGGTTCCCATGTCTGTGGACAACCTTTCTTTAAGAACAAGTGCAACTTGATGCGGTCTCACTTGGGAAGTAGTGGGCCTACAGTTTTTCTGGTCATTCTCCTTTCGACCCTGAGTCTACCCTCCTCCCCCCTTTTTCCTAGACACACCAAAAATCTTTGTCCTTCAGAGACATAAACTTGGAAATGCAAATGTCTCCTTTGAGACAGTTTGTGTGGATGCACTTCCTTTATCGACTGAAACTCCTGCGGAGCACAGAAGGAAATGAACCATTGAAAATTGTGAGCTAATTAAATGTCACAGCCTGCTCACTGAATATGTGTCTACAATGAGTTTTGAGAAGTGATCTTTCCCTCATTCTCACACTTCCTCTGGTGTGGTTCTCTATTTGTATGTTGGGGAGGGGACACATACAGTGTAGCTTTGGATGGCTACCCTGACCCATTTAAAGACTTATTCCTGCTGGGCCAAACAGGTGTTGTGCAGGAAATGTTTGAATTGAGGTGTGTGTGTGTGTGTGTGTGTGTGTGTGTTTATGAATGAGCCCATTAAAGGGAAGTTCATCAGCAGTCTTCACAGGATCACTCACTTTGATTCCCAACAGTTCTTTTAATGTTAGCCCAAATTATATGAACACTGAAATAACATTGTGTTAATGAAAGTCAGTGTGAGGCGAGGGTATGAAATATAGGCTGCATATGAGGGCAAATACATGATGTGTATGTGTGATGCTGTACATGCATAGTTTGTGCGTACTTGGCAGACTCATTTCTTGTTCTTTTGAAATACACGTGGCTTTACAGAGAAAGTAAAGTTATGGCATACCCAGGTGATGGGTGGCAGGATGGGCGGAAGGCTCAGTGGGCAGGACCACCAGCTGGGCAGAGGGGTCCTGAGGCAGAGGCAGGACTGGCTGCAGAGGGCCTGGCATGGCTGCAGAGAAGCCTGGGGGCAGGTTCTGGTGCAGGGCTGTATGACCTATACCTGCTTTACAGAAAGGATGACAATTTAGATTAATATACCCATCACATTGTGAAAAACTGTTACAAAATATACTTTGACTACACAACTATTAAATCATGAAATCGAATCTAAACTTGACTGGGAACCAATGAAACGCTGCTTAAGTGAAAATTATGTGTTCTCTTTAGCATAATGTAAAATCCTGGCTGCTGAATTCTGCACAAATTTGAGATGACACAGAGTTCTGTAGGCATGGAAGAAAACTCAATATTTGCTGCTGAGCAAGATTATGTCAAAGCATAAATGATCTGCAAGTCAGCAGAGCATAAAAGCACCTTTGTTTTTGACCTATTCCATAAATAGGAAAAGCAGGACTGCATTCTTTACATGATCTGTAACAGTAAAGAATTACCACTGCCACTACATCCACACACTGTTTTAGCATCTTAATTATCCAAAACCATTAATATTCTCTTACCATAAGAGTGTCCTGTCATCCAGAGGGATGGGCTTCCAGTTCTTGGCATCCAATGATGGTGAGCAGAATGTGCAGCAGGATCTCCTAATTGGCCAGACTGTAGGGAAGTCCCGCCTGGGACCATGAGATGAGAGGTGAGGTCTCCGTGACAGCTGTTGGAGGGGTGGATTCTTGCAAACTCCACCCTTTCCTTATTATCCCTGCCATCGGGATGAGACAAAGATAAGTACAATACAATACAAACGCAGACCGGTATACTGAAGGTTTCTATCAGTGACAGATTGGATTGGGTATTAAGCAATGGTTAGTTGCTTACCTGATATATGCATCTCTCTCTCGGTCCAAGCAAGTCAGACCTATCTGTTCTCCACTCATCCTCTTCCTCTCTTCTTCGGTGGTGGGATCTGAGGGATACATGGAGCGAGCTGGTCCTGTGAGACAAACATAAGCGTAACCATTAGCTTTTGCTGTTTGTGTTCCTGGTGAGGACATATTCCCAAGTCTCACAATTTTTTGAAATACTCGGTATATCACGCTTTTTAATGCCCTTTGTACCATACTCATACTTTCCTGTTCTCTGGCCTGTCATACCTCTATTCCTTACCCAAAATGAAACCTTCTTCTGCTGACATGTTTGCAAGACTTTTGCATGAGTAAGAATAGCTAAAGATTAATGCTAAAGAATTAATTTAATTCCTAATATATACTCAGAGTTTACTTGGAATTCAAGCATTCAAGTAATCTCTGAAAAGTTTTGCTCAAGGGTAACAAAAAAGATAAATAATACAAAAATCACTTAAAGTTAGATAGATATGGTTTGGCACTCCTGTGTATCAAATTATATTCAAACCAAGGAGTATTAAAAGCCAGTGAGAATTACTTACCATACAAGAGTCTTAATGGATTCATGAAAAAATGAAGGTTTGACTCTCTCATAACTCGTTATATCATAAATTTTTTGTTTTCACAGCTAGGTCAGTAACAGGTCACAGATAAGAAACAAAAATGTGTCTCTCTTCCCTTCACCTCTGTTTATGAAGCAGTGACCCAGACTGCTTACCTTTCACTGAGGGATGTACCCTGCCCTGTCGGCTGTTGGGATGACCGTCTGCTGAACGACAAGGTGGCTCCCTTTGTCTGGCCACAGCTACCGCAATTCCCACCGGCGGCTGCCGCACCTCACTTTCCCCATGACCTGCTTCCCCCATATCCCGGTTCCGCCCACTGTAATCAGGGCGCTCGTTGTCATTAGCTGGGCCCTTTCTGGATGGCAGAGTCTGTTTGTTGCCCTGCAGGGCACAGCTCCCCCCAGCAGGACCTGATTTGAGGCTTCCCAGCCCACCAAAGGGGCTCTTCTGGGAGAGAAGCAGTGGCTGTTGCTGGTTGCTGTACTTTAGTAAGCTTTTCATGGCACTGCTCTCCCCCTGAGTTGGGCCCTGGGGTTCAGGTTGTTGCTGTGGCTGCTGCTGTTGCTGACTGAGAGGAGGTGCAGGGGGAGGCTGAGGAGGAGGCAGGCTCATTCCTGGCTGCTGCTGCTGCTGCTGCTGCTGCTGCTGCTGCTGTTGTGAGTGTTGCCCACCAGTGTTCCCTAACTCCATGTAGGATTTCCTCTGCTCCTCCTCAGGTTGTGACATGTGGTGGGGAGGCCTCATGGCCCAGGGTGGCACTGGGGGCTGCTGGTGATGGTGCTGCCCACTGCTGTTGTTGTAACCATAAGGAGACATGTCCATTTTTCTTTTTAGCTCCTGACTAGTCCCCTGGTTCAACTCAGCAGGAGAAGGAGCATCTGGGCCAGGTCGTCCATGCTGCTGGTGGCGTATCCTGGCTACCTTTTGACCATCTCTCTGTAAGGAGAAACTACCTCCAGAGCCAGGGCCATGAGCTGCTCCAGCCCCACTATGTTGACCCATGCTTTTACTTCCAAGTGGGGAGGAGTTGGGTGGGGGCCCTGGATGGGAACAGTCTCTGTAAGGAGAAGTATTGACAGAATGAGGGACAGAGTGTCCAGTCTTGGGCCCCTGGGGCAGCGATGATCTGAACACATCCATGTCCACACCACTGTTGATACACTCAGCACTGCGTGAGCGTACAACTTGGTGCTGCTGTTGGGGATGTTGAGGCTGTTGTAGTTGGGGAGGTGGAGGAACCTGTGAGGGCTGAAGGTGTTGGTGGTGGGACTGCATCCAGTCTGGAGCCTTCTCTGTCTTTCTGTATGGGTGCTGCTGTTGCTGTTGTTGCTGTTGCTGTTGTTGTTGTTGCTGCTGCTGTTTTCTGTGCCAACTACTATGGTGCCCACCGCCTCCATTCTTTTCTATGACTTTGTCCTTGGTATTGCCTCCTCCTCCACCGCCCACACCCTGGCAATCAGGGTTACCAAGCTGGAATGGCCCACTAGATTTGTCCCCCAGGTCTGCCACAGATGGCACAAATGTAGGCCCTGTGACTTTAGGTTCTCGCCCAACATTGGCTGCCCCCCTCTCATGTGAGGCAGGGTTGGCTAGAGTTGCAGGAGGGGGCGGGCAGAAGAAGTCTGGGTGATGGTGTGCATGGTGGGAATGATGTGGATGGTGTGGGTGGCTGGGGTGGAGCTGAAGGCAGTGGAAGCCCCCTGGGTGGGGATGTGTATGTGCATGAGCATGAGGATGGGGATGGGGGTGTGCCCCTCCAGCAGCAGAACCCATGTGTAACGGTGGGGGTACAGAGTAGGACAGAGAATGGTGGAGTGGAGCCTGACCTCTTTCTAGACAGTCCGAAGGTTGTTCACTGATCCTCATCTCCCCACTTACCCCCTCTTTAGTGCAGCGACTACTGCTACTGGACCCCATATGTCTGCCCTGGCTCCCTCCACCCCCCATTGTCCCAAGGGCTGTACCCTCGCCCCCACAGCTAGACATGGAGGCCTTAGCCCCTGCTCCAGTTCCTGCATCTCCATTTTGCATCTTGCCATTGTGCAAGCAGGCACTGAGGGGCTTTCCCATACTTTGAGGGTGTTCCTTGCTGTACTCCATCGTGAGTGACGCCTTGTGCCTCTCCAGCGCTCGACTGTTGACCTCCTCCAGGGGTAATGGGTGCTGTGGATAGTGTGGGTGCTGCTGATGGGAGTGGGAATGGTGGTGGTGTGTGGGCTGGGGTGGCTGGTGGCTGTGGTGCTGTTGGTGTTGCTGTCTCTCCTTTGCCTCCTGTTTGCTACTGGACCTCTCCTTGTCCTTGACAGGTACCACTCCTCTCTCCACCGAACCTTCTTTAAGACCCTTATGTAGACCTGTCCCTACACCTGGATCTCTGTCTCTGCTGCAGGACCCCTGAGAGTGTCCTGAACCTGCCCTGGACATTGGTGGCAGACTGTGATTGGCTGAGATGAGAGGTGGCTGGGACGGGAGACCTCGAAGATAGAAGTTCTCTAATAGAGGAAGGAAGGCAATCCAGTAAAGACAAATGCATTAGTCAAGAAAGGAAAAGGCAATGACAGAATTAGATTATTCAGCTCTCATGATAGTGTCCCTAGGCATCTTTATATCAATATCCCACATCAAATTACACCATACTATGTTGTATAAATTGGATTTAAATGTCTTATTTCTGTCTGATTAAATTTTAATCATCTCATGCCTCACCTTTTTGGGTGTCATAGAAACGATGCTGCCCGTAGAGAACTCCACTGTTGGCATGGTGATCCAAGTGGCTCATGGGAAGGAAAGTGTGGGCCAGACTCCCTGAGAATCGTGGATACCCTGGAGCTGCTGAGATGGATAGCAGCGAGAGGGAGAGAATTGATAAGACAGGACAATAACCTCCAAGATGCAGTTATCCAGGCTAACCCAGCATAATCCTTCAGGTCCAATGCAGCTGGTGGCGTTCATACGCAAATAAGTACTGGCTCTGCCTGTCATGTTTGCCTTTCCTGCCTGAGTTTTAGAAGGCAAACAATACAAGACAAGCTTGGGGGTTGCTGTAACGTATGAAATTTGTCTTTGAAACATATGGCTCTTTCTTCATCTCTCCCAGAACTGGCAGTGGCACCTCTATCCATCTGAATGGAGTGATAAGGATGGATTTGAAGCTTGTGTTTACGGTGAAGAGTGAGCTGAGTGGCTGACCTTTGCTAACCTACATCAGGGGTAAAAGGTCATTTGGATGTTGGGCCTGTAAGCCAGTCCACCTGGGTGTATTACATCAAGCCCATCTGGAGGACATTTACACCACAACCAAACACAAAATTCATTTTGCGTTGGGACATTCAAAAACACAAAGGACTTTGAAGGTGGAGGAGAGGGAAAACAGGGATTGAGATGAAAGCCCGTTGCAATATTAGGACAAAGAAACAGCATCACTATGACAACCCACTTCCACTGCAATTGGGTAACTATAACATTTAAACAAATCAGTGTGAATTAAATTAGCCTATCTCCACTCTATAATTAATTATTTCACACGATTGCAGGAAAGGTATTTAATAATAAAATTAAAGTATTGTAAATTACAAAAGTAGGGCAGTATTTTATTATGAAATTCTTTGCTGACAACAGTCCTATATAACCATGGTGAATATTCTCTGCTGAGCATATTATGTAATGTAATACAAAAAAAACAGTGATGATTAAACCTGTGCCCTCCCCGTCTCTGTGCTCCACATGACATAAATAATGAAAAGAAAACTAGTCTGCACTATCACCACGAATGAACCAATGTCAGGACAAGAAGGAAAGTTAAATTTTTTTTTTAAAAAATTAAATAAAGAGAAGAGACTTTTCTAATCCATCTGACTGTGATCAAGACAGACAGGACGTATGCTGTCCTCCAGCACCACATACAAGTATCTCAGTGACCTCTGAGTCATCTAGAGAAGTCCAGGTGTTTCACGTTTTCTTTTCCCTACTTTTGCACCTGTCTCACCCTCCAGCCTCACTTTCAATCACAACTCACAGACAGAGTGAAGGAAGGAGGAGGGGGATAAAGAGAGGAAAACATGGCTCTACAAGCTAAATGAAAGACAGACGTATTTGTGTTGGCAAGAGTGCGACCTGATCCCGGAAAACGCAGATGCAGTTCATTTGGCCTTGTGTGTGTGTGTGTGTGTGTGTGTGTGTGTGTGTAGCACCATGGTTTTAACAGGAGCTCCGAGTGTTGAATGTCTCACTTTCTGCCGGTGGAACAATGGGGCCGGTGCTGTGAGCCGGCTCTGGTGAGGGAGGAGTGTTGTGGTGGGCTTAATGACCCCGTCTCAGAGCGGCCTCCGCATGCTCCCATCTTAATTAATGAAATGCACAGAGAGGGCAAACAGCCCAGCAATAACACAGGAGGTGCTGCTTTCTGAGGAGGGCAATGGGGTGATAATTACATACCCTCACTTTTTCTCTCTTTTTCTTTGTTTCACCTATTTTTCTACCTCTTACTCTATGTGCCCTCTCCCCTTTTGTCTCTGTCTCTTTCTTTGCTGTCATGATTAATAAGCACGCACATTTATGCCAATTCATCTACGGTGGGAGGAGGGGGGGATCCTTTGTTTAAGCAAGACGTTTTTCTCTGATTTTGGGAGGGAGAAAAACGGAGAGCTGTTTGGCAGTCTTTATCCAAGCTCGGAGAAGGGCTTTTTTTTTTTCTTCTGCGGCAGCATGTTGTTTGTGAGCGTGACGATTGACGGCGTAATCCCTTTTCACAGCGTGGTCTGGCTGTGCCCGATAATGCCAGCCCGCTCAGTTTCAGCATGCCCTCCACTGGGGCGGCAAGAGGGGGACTGCTGGGCACGGCAGAGCCCATTCAGCCATTAATCTGGCCAGGACAAGGGAAGCTGCTGCCGCTGCTGCTGCTGCTGCAGGCGACGTGAGCAGGGTCTTAGTGCAGTCTGCTGACTGCACAGCAGCCTCGCTCTCTTTGCTCCCTCCACACACTCACACATATAAACAAGTCTGCATCGGCAAGTGAATGACAGAGGGGAGTTCGCAGCGTATGCCCTCCTTTCCACGGGCGGAGCAGGGGCAAGAGGCAGAACAAACAGAGCTGCATCCCAGGGAGGGATTTCCAGAAGTTCTGAAGGTATTTCTCACAGCATGGTGAGTTGAGAGAAGCAGGCCGACAGGGAGGACAAAGAAGGGGGCTGGATATAGAACAGCACCTAGAGGCAGAGGAGAATTAAGCCTGCTGAATTAGAGGCAGGCGACAGGGTGTTTCGTTTCTCTCTATCACAGAACCGTCCTCTCTCCATTACAATCTTATCCTCTATACCTGGTTTCATCACTCTCGCTAAAAGGAAAAATAACATGAATGCCGAATTGTATATTGTCTCGGGCGGGGGGAGTGGCTTCAGAGGTAGAGAGATAGAAGGACAGAGTGAGAGAGCATGGCAGAGGAAGACCAAGAGGAGAGGAGGAGCAGGCTTAGCTGCCTGTCAGGTCTGCTAATTGAGAAAAAGTGACAGAACCATCAAGACACAGAAAAGGAGGAGGAGGGGTTTGGCAGAGGAGGGGCAGCACTGTGGTGGATCTCTTCAGGTTTGACTAATTGAAAGGAAGGGATGCAGGCTGGCACAAGAGAGAGAGAGGGAGAGAGAGAGAGAGAGAGAGAGTGAAAGAGGCATGAGTATGGAAGAGAGGAGAGGTGGGGGGTGCAGCTTAAATCCCACAAAAGGAAAAGCTAGCAACTGCTAACAGAAGGAAAGATGGACAACTGAAGATAGGCTTGGAAAGGCGTATCAAACAGAAGTGGATTAGACAGGTGTGTGCAGGCAATTGTGCGTGTGCATGCATGTGTGTCTATATGCGTTGACAGAGATATGTGACTGCGATTGTTTTTGGCATAACGTAAGAAGTCATTTGGACCACAGCCAGCTGGCCCCAGGCCTGTGAGGAGCCTGCAGGATTTTTTTTTTTCTTTTTGTCCATTTTTCATTTTTAATTTTTCCACTCAGTTGATTCAGCGGGGTTTATTCAAACATGAAAATAAATCTTTCAAAAGCTCAGAGGACCTAATCCATTTTACCAGGTGTTATGAAAAACATTTTACATTACATTTATTAAAACGGTCAGTGCACTGCATCTGTCTCTGTCACATACATGCCGTCCCTCTTTCGCTGTCTCTGTGTCAGCGAGTCCACGTCTCCCCTCAGCAAACGAACAGACAATCCCATGTGTGGTACACACAATGGCTGTTACTGTATTTGGCAATCAATCTGAAGAGAGACTCTGAAACAAAAAACCCCTTTTAAGCCGTGCTACCCTCTGACATCACGAAAGCCACTAATGGTTTGGTTCTTGGCACTGTCACCTCACACAAATATCTCAGCATTTGGACGACTGTATACTGCTCACTTTCTTTTTCCCAACACAATAAATCTTTAAGCAAAAGTCAACACAAGACTTTTCTGTACCAAATTCACAGACTCCCTTGATCCAAAGGACCACATCACTACTGTTATGTGGTGATGTTATTTATAGGTTTGCTTAACGTATCACTCAGCTAATGGTTTGTCACTCGTGCTCCCAATAGAAATGTGGTCTGTATGCATGACTTAACTGGCTCTCTCCATACTCAGACCATATCCACATTAATGTCTGCAAAAAAAGCAGATCAGGCCTCCCAACCTCATAAACCAAGCTCTTTCCTGGCTTGATTGGTTTGCTATTAATGATCATTTTCAGTGCGAATCCAGACTCAATTTCAGAAAAACCTTGCATTTTTGAAAAAAACAAAACAAACAAAACAAAACAAAACAAAAAAAAACACTTTTGCACTGGAATAAAAACATATCAGCCACGTGTATCTTTTCATTTTCTATCACTGTGAGATTTGTTTCTTGATCTAGAAACAAATGAAGATAAAACATTTCCACACCTATTCTAGGATTGAAATAAAACATTCAGAGGATTGTGCAGACTTGCGCAGGCACTCCCTAAGTGATTTCTAATTACTATTACATTTTATTTGGCTTCCTTTTATCTTCCACCATAATTCAATTTCAAAAGCCTGTGACAATTACCGTGTAGAAAAGAAGAATTTGTTCTTAATTGACTTCCCTAATAAATGTAAAAAATAAAATTCAAGAAAGTGTTTATCCACACCAAGCGACTGGTTAGCAAGTGACTAATGAGATCATTGTTATCTATTGCGCGATACATTGTAGATTTGAGCTCTTTTAATCTGTGGAAAACGTGTCAGAAGAATAGCAGAGACAAAGACATCCTGCACCATGACAGGTATATGCCAGAGACATGGGGATCATACAGTAATCTTTGAATACAAATTTGAGCTGCTATGCTTGGATTTGCATGCAAACAGCCACTTTAAAAACACACTCGCGAAAGAAGGAAAGAAAAAAAAAATCCAGAGAATATCTTTAAGGTTACAAGTGACACACTAATGTGCCGACACATGCGCGCACAAGTCAGTGCCTGCTCTGCTGCTGGTGGGGTTCTGCTGACACCCGGAGAGAGGAGGCGAGAGTCTGGGTAATTGTGCCGCTCATTTTGATGACTTGCTTTTTATGCAAAACAGGAAAAAGACAATATGCAATTATCTTGAGGAGGGAACAGCTGAATGTGGTTGATGAACAGTCTGGATTCAATCATGCTCTTAGTGCGTTATATGCAATTAAACTGCAATAGAGATAATGGCCTCCATTGCCAACTGAGTAATAATCCCAGTCATAATCACCTCCATTACTTTTATTAGGCTTGGCATTATCATCATCACTCTTATTAATATTATTCTACTTTTCCACAAGAAGAAAATCTGACAATGAAACCCTGGAACTATAACGCAAAAGAAACACGGATGATTACAAAATGATTTTGGGGGGGAAATGTTTCCAACTGATCTGATGCTAGAGATGATTCTTCCTGTATTTATTTGATGAAGTCTGAAGTTGGACCTATTGTCACCGCTGTAGCAGCTGTCCACTGACTCAACCCCTGGTGGCGAGGACATGAGAACGAGCAAGGGGGAGGGGGAGTTTGCTGGGAGGCATCCAATGGCTTAAAACACACTCAAAGAACAGACAGCATCTTCACCACGCTGCACCCAATCAGCCCCAGCCACACATCACACAACTGGGGCGTCGCTGATCAGTGACCACAAATAAACACTCCCCATTGGCGTCTCCCCACGGACTAACAGCTGGGTTATTCTTAGAAAATAAATAAATAAACACAAGAGGGCTGAAATAACAAGAGTCCGTCAATTTTCAAAGCCTGTGGTTCATTAGATGGCACTGGGCGGCCATCACATCGTGTAATTAGCAAAAGATTATGAACATGTAAACCTAAAAGTGACAGAAGTGAAGTCACAGGAGGCCAGACCTTGCATTAATATATCGGTGGGTGGCACTGGATAGGTCTTGCATTTATCTGTCATCCTTAGCTTTTGAATTCCCAAAATATCCCCAGCAGATTAATCTCTACTTTATCCTTGTCTGACTTCCTAGCTGAGCAGAAATGTGAGGTGAACTGTGTGTGTGTGTGTGTTTATATTTTCCTGACTGTGCACGTGTGTAGCCAGGGTTTTGTAATGCTGAGCGTTGGGTGGGATCCACCCTATTAAACTGAGATGGAGACACCGGCTGAAAGCTCTGCAATCACTGCAACTTTTTACTGGCCCGCATTTGATTGACATTCCTGCTGACGTGAATTGTATACCGCAAGATTCCTTGGCTGAACTTTTGACCCTGTGTCCCCATCCAGAAACCATGGCACAGTTCTCCATCCCAAACATGCTGGGCCTGGGACTATTTTGGTGCACAAATAAAAGGGCGGGAGCCTGGCTCTTTCTAGATGATTACAAGCCATGCTTTGGTGGAAACCTAACACGGCCTAAAAATATACAATATCAGAGTAACAATACACCCTGCAAAGCTCTGTCCCCAATACTGCCAAGACATGAATAGCTTCACATCCAGACATTGTGGTGAGATGAGGGGGTGTGGCTGTGGGCTTGTGTTTATGTACATGTGTGATATGAGGTACCTTCATGCGAATGGGGAAACCAGATTTGCGAGGCGCTGGAGTGGGGTCCGCCCCGGAAGGAGGGTGAGGAGGGCGAGGAGGGCGGCCGGGAAGGGTGAGACGGGTGGGAAGGGGGGGTACCCAGACTACTGGCCAGAAAGGTCCCCATGAAGGAGGCGGAGGAATTGCCCATCAATCCACTTCCTGTATTCCCACATGGACAAAAGGTAAGCAGAGAAAACATTGGTTAGAATTAGGAGGAGTGTGTGAACACTGTGATCATGAGTGTGACCAAAAAGACAGAAAAAAAATGCATCACGTGTGGATGTCAATGGAAAAGGACGGAGCCCAGCGGCCCTCTAGGTGGAATCATTAAGCCAGGCAGATTTGATCGCGGCCCTGGGGAGAGGGTGAATGAGTGAGAGTGTACATGTGTGTGTGTGTGTGTGTGTGTGTGTGTGTGTGTGTGTGAGGGAAAGAGTGTGAGACTCTCCTCCCCCTCACTGACAGCAGAGTCCTCTCCCCTCGTCTTCTCTCCCCTCACACCGCCTCTCCCCATGGGCAGACAGAGGTCTCATCTCACAGCTGAGTACACACTTTCTCAGGCTTTCTCCCTCTCGCTCTCACACACTTTTGCTCCTGCTCCCCAGTGTCCCTTTCTCAATTTCTCTCCCTCCCTCCATTATCTTATGCTCTCCATCTCCCACTTTCATGCCCTCAATCTCTCATACGGCTCTGCTCCATTTCACCTCCTCTGTTTCTCTTTCTTTCACTCTTTCTTCCTGCATGATTCTGACAATCAAAACACATTTTTAGTTCCATTTTTGGCGTTTTACTCCTTTTCTTTTCTCCCTCTGTTTTGTCACAGTGGCCCTTTCCTGTCTTTGCCTCCTCTGTCCCATCGCGATGAGCAGAGACCTCTTCCCTCTTGGTCTCTATTTTCTCTTCCTTTGTGACACATAGCATTGCTTTGTTCTTTACCATAATGATGGCACCAGCAGAGCAATCTGTCCCTGGCTGGCTGAACTGTGTGTTTAACAAGACTATGATGAGTAATTGACCATTCGTAGCAACGCCCGTGTGACTGGGGGCTGATTGTCTATTATGCATTGCCGGGCAAGTCGGAGAAAACACACTGATTAACCACTGCTTAAATTACATTCCCATTACGCGCCCGCCAGTGCACTTGAGCGAGGGGCCCGGGTGCCCAGCTCTTTGCACATTCATTTCCCCCAAGTCACACTGCCATGAAGTCTCATGCATATGTATGACGATGCCTGGATGAGAGCGCACATGCACATACTTGCACAAACACACACGCACACACACACGTTGGTGTGGCATACAGTGTGCGCACACGGCAAACTGTGAAAACGAAGGGGAGAGCAACATGGTAAAAATTCATTATCAGCCCCTCATGACGAGCTGATCTAACAAGGAGCGCTGTTTGATTTGATTTTCTTTAAGCATGAATCAGTCCAAACATGAATCGATCCTTTTCTGGGAGTGTGAGAACAATTGTGTGGAAGTCTTAATCAGCCAGGCAGTGAGTGAGCACATCCTCTGGGCAGACAGCAGGGATAAACCCATCAGTCTGCCGCTCGCTGCTGCACCGAATAGCCTATGGCTCATGGGCCTGTGCACAGGAGCATGCAGAGACACACACACACACACACACACACACACACACACATACACTTCCCACAGAGAAATAGGCATGGACATGCATTCTCACACACTTATAGACACACCTCTGTCACACTTTGCACCACAGCCCCAGACAGGTGGAAATCCCCGACAATCCCCAACCTTACAGAGCTCTACCTCGAAAACTACCTTAAAACCAGACCTGTGTGGGTGTGTGTGAGTGTGTGTTCACACGTCGGTCTATCACAAACTCATAGAAAAACAACAACAGTCTTCTTAGTGTTTAACAAGCACATTTATCACTGCAACACAAAGCAGCCTCTGAAATTTAGCCACAGGAGAAAATCTAAAAAGCAAAGTGTATTATGTCCTTTGTTTCAGTTTTGGTACTTATTGATGGTGCTTTTGTTGTTTGTCGTTTGTTTTATTATTATTTTATGGATTGTGTGGTAAAACTGAAAAGCTGCTATCAAATGTTTTTGAGTCAAAGTCAGAAAAATCAATTTAAAGTTGGGTTTTTATCGGTTGCAACAAAAGGGATAAAATATACAACACATGCAAACAACAACAAATCACATAGATGATGAGGATGGCTTTAACGTCTTCAGGAGGCAGCCACAGCGGAATGGGTGCTATAGTAACATCATGGATGTCAGTGGGAGGTAGCCCGATGACTACCACAGTGTCCATGTTTCTCCTTTTCAGCCAGCCTTACTCTCCTTCTTTATCTGCTGCCACTGCCGATCACCCCCTCACCCTGTAGAGCGCGACTGGCTCTGTGGAGTGGGGGGGGGGGGGGGCAGCCTGCTTGCTAGGCTCATATCCAGTCCCCATCATACAGACACCCAGGGCTCCTGTATGGCACCGCCCTCCACATTGCTCACTCCTCGGCCCTCTCTTTCTGCCTGTCGCCCCAAGGAACCCCAGCTTTCCTCAGTGCCTCCGGCTCACATAAATCAGCTAATCCTCCTGCATTATTAACAGCCTTGCCCCAGAGAGAGAGAAAGGGTGAGAGAGACATAGAGAGTGACAGAGAGAGAGACCCTCTTCACACACCAAGAGAGGAGAGAGCCTCTGCCAAAAAAGACAAGGAGAGGAGAGGGACAATACATAAAAAGGGAATGTCTAGATGTCAGGCAAGGGGATCTTTGAAGTTTAAGCTGATGTTAGAGGAGGGGATTGACGGAAAACCTTAGGGGGGTCTAGAATCAACTTACTTATACATGAAGCCCTTCCCACGACACGACCAGATCAGATTTCTCAGTGATTCAGTTTGGCCATAGGGTCTGTACCAGGAGAAGGGCTATAGGTCCGATCTAAACTGTAGTACGTACAGAATAATAATGATAAAGCGGCCTTCACCTCTGTCACACTGGATCTTGCTGACTCTACAACCCATCACTCAATAAAGGACCCCTCTCTGCGTTATTTCTACTGTTTACCTCCTGCAGAGAAATATACTGTGCATGGTGCTACGTAACTGTCTGTTAAACCTAAGGCATCTAATGCAATGCCCTCCCCAAACCCAATTAAACCCCAATGAATCAAAGGTGAGAAAGCACACAGGTTATAAAAATGGGCTGGCCTGTCTTGGCATTTTCAGTTTGGGTGCCAACCAAAGCAGTGCAGAACAAGTGGAGCAAAGGTCCGACGCATGACAGCACCAGTACTGGACTCACCATTTCTGTTTGTTTAGCAGCTTATTAAATGGTGCCATGGATCAAGGGAGCCTGCCACCGCTACACCAGCTCCTTGTAAAAGTTGTGTGTTTTCTTTGCCTGTGTGTGTTTTTTATTTTATTTTTTTTTTATTTCTCAGGTTCTCAAGTGGTGCCAGCAGTGCACTTAAGAAAATCGGGTCATGTGCGTCCTAATCGGCGCCGATCCCTGACAGAGATGGAGATTAATCCTATTAGAGAATTAAAGGAGAGGGGAGCATTGGGATGGGGGAACCCCACCTCCCTTCCTGACATCTAAACATCCCACCCTGACACCCTCACTCACACAGTTGTGTTCAGATGGGTTCAATTGTACAAACACAGAAACAAACACACAAATATCCCAGACCCTCTGGAGGTGGAGGTGTTAACTAGTGTTACTCCACCCACGCTCCATTGTGGGTGTGTAGGCTGAAGGTGTCCAGTGCACAACAACCAAAACACACATGCATGCACACACAGTAATGTGGGCCCAGGCAGAGGCCCCCATGGACAGCACTGAGTGAGCAGCAGGCGGGGAGGCGGAGCAGAGAGGATGAAGGCCCAGTTGTCATGGGAACGAAAGAGAAACAGCGCTCCAGGCAAGGAGGCTGAATGCTAGCCATTACAACAGCAGTGGGCAGATGCAGTTGGTCAGTGTGCTGCTCAGCAACAGCAGTTTTCCCAACCTACTTTGAAACCCCATCCAAGCTCATGAAACACACACCACACACACACACACACACACACACACACACACACACACACACACACACAACTTTCTCTGGAATTTAATCAGGTTTCAATTGTTCGGGTACAGGGAGGGAAGTGCCACAATCTTTGCCCTGTTTGGGTCACTAATCTGTTCCAATGAGCACCCCAACCCATTAATGTAACTCAAGGGTGAGTGGTTGTTTGGTGCCTTAACAAGGAATAATACAATAATAGGATGTAAAGGGATTCATCTAAGTGCGGGCCAAGCAATGATGGGAAAGAAAAAGCTGAGAAGACAACAAGCACCCGCCCACAACTCGTTGTTCTTTTGAATGCTGGGAATCGGATCAAAATTTCTTCCTGGACAAACACACACCCATTTACATGCACTTTGTGTGCTTCACCATGCGTGTGCGCACACACAAAGCACAGATCCACGACTATGCCTATTGTTTAAGAGAAGGTAAAGTACAATTATTTCATCATGCATCATATTTCCCTGTCTGCTCTTGAAAAGTGAGCCAAGGTAGTCTGCAGCTCCCTGTCTTATCTCAGACGGCAGCCTAAAGGGACGGATGGACGTGTCGTCTAGACAAGGACACCAGACAGACAACGAGAGATGAGAGTGATGGTGACAAGAGGAGAAGGAGAGAGATAGAGAGAAAATTGCAGGTGTGACTGCATCAACCTGTTCTCTACAGCTCAGTGATCAGCAAGCGCCAGAGAGGGGAGGATAGAAGAAGAAATGCCAGGAGAGATGGAAACACACACACACACACACACACACACACGCACACATACACACCACTCGTTTATAACACCTCCCATCACACAGAGTGAATGAGCACAAGCCGGTTGAGGTTGCACAGTCAGCGGTCAGTGCCATGTGGCAGCCAGACTCTGTAGCTGTTCGCAATGCACAGCTCACATACTCTCCCTCTGTCATGTCCTGTGACAAAGCACACACCCCCTTCTTCTCTCAAATCAGTATCTCAGTATAATTAAGAGTTTGACGATCAAAGAGAAAACAAGAAACATTTTCTTTTTCCAAGAGCCGCTTAAAATCCAGCGTGTAGCTGAACTAGCTGTTGCTGGCACTGATTTAAAACTCTGACACAGCAAGACACCAGAACATGTTATTGGTAACATTAGAATGGGATTACTGATACTGATTACAAGATTTCTTCTTCAAGCGATTTAGAATTTCTGTGTTTATACGACCTTAGCTGTGAATCTTAATGGTTTGGCTCTTTAACACTTGACTAACACAAGGAAGGAACTTAAAAGCCGGGAGTAGAGACTGAAGACAGAAACGATAGAGAAATAGACATTTGAATGTTAACTTACCAAGTGAAAACATATTGAGCAGGGTTCTGTTGGTAAGAGTTTCACTCCCACTTCAGTGTCTTTCTCATCAGACTTTCCTACTGATGCAGTTCCATGTTTTGCCCAGGAATTCAGACGCCTAAAACGAAGCCAGCCAGACTTTCCACACACATATTCACTCATAAACACACAACTAAGTTTTTGACCCTCTAGTAATATGGAGAAGTTGGATTGGATTGGGCAACTGTACACACCAGCGGCCCCAGACAGACTGCACACGCTACCCTGGAGGGCCGCTGACTAACCCAGCGCCTACTTCCTCACAATAAAACGCAGGAGGAATTTCAAATGGCTACTAAAGAGGGGGGATTTCCTTCAAACAGTCAAAGTCATCTTGAAAACATTAGCACAACTGGTAGCCAAATTCTTCCTTACTTCGGAAACAACTGTAGCAGAAGTTTTTTCTGGGTTTTTTAAAAAGTTGTTTGCCCCCCTGCTTGATAAACTCCCTCCCTGAGTTTGCCTTTTTGGGTTGATGGGTGATTGAATGGTGGGGCTGAGGGAGTCAGGCGGGAGGAGGCTGGCCTGATCAGAAGCATACTGACGCGCGAGAGAGAGAGAGGGAGCGAGAGAGAGAGAGAGAGCAGGCGGTCCAGTCCTGGAGCTGGGCCCAGTGCAGGGGTGGGGGAAAGTGCCAGCAGCGCACGCCTCCGACACTCTCCACACTGCGTGCCTGTGGAGTGAGTTTAGTGGATGTGGTCAGTGCGGGGGTGGGAGAAGTGGAAAGGGAGCAGGAGAAGCAGTTGGAAGAATGGACGGAGGAAGATTGTCTGCACTACAGGGCAACATCCAGAGGAGGGGTAAGGGGCGGGAGTTTAGACTAGAAGTGTAGATAAGGGTGTGAGGAACTGTGAGAAACTTTGAAAGTGAAAGAGCAGCAAAGTGTGTGTGGGAGTGTGTGTTGCTGAGCATATGTGAGCCTGTGTGTGTGTGTGATTGTGTGTGCGTATGGTGGTCGTCTTGCTGAAGTTGACAGCCTGTGTTTGCAGAGTGGCTTTGTGGTCAGCCACTCGCTTGCGACTGAGGCGATGGCAGGATAAATGGGATTCTGGGAATTTTTGTGCAGAAGTGCTATGCAAATAAAATTGGCTCGGGGCGGTCAGTCGAAGCACCCCGCCCACTTCACCCAGCTGTTTATACAATATACAAGTTGACATGATAGGGATAAAAGATTCTAATCCTAAACAAATTAGTCCAACTGGCTCGTCCTGGTTTGGCAGAGAGCCTGAAAACAACAATGGATCCACACAGTGCTGCGATGCTACAGAGAAAACAGAGAGGAGAAAATGTCTCTGATGGTTTTTTTTTTTGTTCTTGTGAGGGTGGAACGATGTGAAAGAGTGTGCACACATCCCACCAATATGTTTCTCTCCATCAATTCTCTTTCACTATTTGTGGAGTCCGCAAAAACATCAGCTCCCTTGAAATGGCAAAACAGATATCAGGTATACTACCTGACCAGCCTCCTTAAGCGGGTAAATTGAGGTATTCCATTTGCATGGGTCCACTCTTCTGAGTTGACTGATTCTGATCTGGCATTATGACATAAAACAGCGGTTTCTCGGTTGGAAAAATATTGATCCAATGAGCTCTGTGGGGGGGGATAAACGATTATCCAGTGAGTGCCACAGGCTAGAATAACGCTATTGTCAAGCATTGTCAAGCTATACACCGGAACCAAGGAGGAGTAATAACAGCAACGGCCACTGCTAACAACATAGACACTGTTATTGAGGCTAGTTAGTTTTTACTTCAATCCGCTCCTGCAAACCACGTATGTTGGCATAGCAACGCATCATTGTTGCCTTAAAATAGGTTGAGGCAATGTCAGACTGGAGATGGAAATGGAGTGTACTGGGTTGACAATTCTGTCTGACTTCAGGTAAGTATTCCACCTCAGTTTTACTACAATTAGTCATTCAGAAAGTCTCCATTAAAGAGAGGGTTCTCATCGTCAAAAAGGGGCTTCACCTCTAACCCCATCACTCCTATGGCAATATTGGTGTAAGGGGGTGGCCGGCGGGAAGAGATAGCAATGTCTAGAAGAGTTCCTGCTGAAGAGGCGTTTTATGGACACTGTAAATAAAAAGCTGGACACACAGCACCAGTGCAGCTATTTACCAAAGATCCGGCCAGGAAGTGTGTCGTTTAAGAGACAATAAGACCTCTGACTGTCAAAGTAAGAGCTGGTTGAAAGATCGAGCAGTGTGGGTGGAAGAAAAAGATGGGGTACGGGTGAAGAGGTTAAGGGTAAAGGACAGGGCAGGGCATGTAGCTCACTACTGTTAGACCAGAAAGGTAAGGTGAGGTAACAGTAGGGTCTGCTGGTTTTGGGCTTGTCACTTGGACCTGTGTTTAGGTGTTCTTGCTGTGATCCGTGTGAAAAGTGCAGTAGTTTGCTGAGTCACTGGCCTCATCTGTGGAGAACAAGCAGACATTCCAGGCTGGGACACAGGAGGTGGGAGGACAGATTTGAAACTGCAACAGGACCAGGCCAGGACAAATGAGCTCAAGGCCCATTACCTTCCTTTTACACCCACCCACACATGCACACTCAAATTCCCTACTCCCACAACACAGATTTAATAGCACACACAAGAAAAGCAATGTCACAACATAGAATCACTAAACTCTCACGTTCTAGCTTTTCTTTGAGAACTTGAATGTTCATGATGTAACAGGAAGTGCACATTGCACCAGACTGATGCAGTTTTCCTTGGACTGGACTCTCATTACGGAGTGTTTTCTCTCCAAGCACCATCTAGTTATTTCCATCAGCATTTTACTTTATTAAATCCCCCTGTGCGCTACCAACTAAAGCAATTGCTTTTTTGTCTCTTGGTTCAGATAAAATGCAAGTCTTTCTTATGGAATGACCAATAAAGGCATGACATTTTGCTGAGTGCTTGCAGGGCCAGATGCACTTTGTTCTTTGTACACAGGGCAGCTACACACTCCTCAAGGAGAACCATTTGTTATCTGTCCAAACTTTGGTGAGTGTGCTTGTTAACTGACCTATTGTTACATGAGAGCGTTTCAGGGCCGTTTGTTGCGTTCCGGCACTTATTCCTGAGGCATGAAATTGTGATTATCATCGTGAGGCTCATCCATCTCATTCTCTCATCCACACATGCATGCTAAACATCCACGTTTTTATTTTGCTTTCCCTCTGTAGTTGTCTCTGTCTTCCTCTCTTACGATACACACACAAACACACGATACACACAACAACACACCCAACACAAAAAGAGCCGCCCACAGCTGCGTCAGGCCATCTCTCTAACAATCCAATCTGTTTTCTTTCCCATGATGTTTCCCATTGGCACAGGGAAGAGAAAATCAGATTTACTCCCCCACAGGGCCCATGCAGTTGCACTGATATGGAAAATGATTTCAGTGCTGCTTGAGCCCATAAACATTATTTTGGTCTCCCCTGTTAATGACACATTTCTTCCCAGCATTGTGGATCTCACAGAGGAAGAGATGAGTGTAAGGGGGGGTGTAGAAAGGAGGAGGAGGAATGGAGGAAAGGGGGAGGAATCCTCCAGGGCCTCACATACAACAGGGGAGTCCTTCACCCCTCGAACTGCATCCTGACATCCAAGACTTCTCTCACCCTCTTCCTCACACACACACACACACACACACACACACACACACACACACACACACACACACAGCTAATCAACCATGCAGGAACTTAAATTGTCACAGCCTTCAAATAAAGCCCAAAAAAATCAGAGCACAAAGATATCCCCGCTGGAAAACGAGCAGAGTCAAAGAGGGATTTCTCACCTCACTCTCTATCTAGCTGTCAGCCTGATTCCAAACACACTGCATTTGGCTCCGGGGCTCAAAGCAGCCCTACTACAATTGTGTCATAGAGCCCACATATCTTTTATTGGTGGTAGCAGCCAATATAGCAACCCCCCACCTCCCTCTTGAACACAGGGATAAAATTTGTACTTTTAGTGGTAAGTTACAAACACTATCTGCCCGAGGCATATTGTCAACGAGAGGCGCACGCTGTAGCCCTGAGTCCTAAACACAAGTAATTTAATATGATGGTGTTAAAAAGAGACTCCAACAGGCCAATAGCGAGGCACTAAACCTTCCATTTGGCATCCATTAAAACCCATCTGCAGGACCAAATACGAGTGGGCGAACAGGAAATAGCCACGTTAGATATGACTAAAAACTATCCTCCACTTTTGAACATTCTCTCACAGGTCTCTCAATCTCCAGACTCAAATATGGGATTTTCATGGTTCTCCTGTTCCACTGGAAACATCACATGGAATGCTCTGGATCTGGTTTGTTTTACAGCTGATGACTGATCTGTCTAAATCCATTGGTTTTATGTTCTGGCTATGGGGATAGATGGGTGACTAACGCCGGCTTGCGTGCCATGTTTCTGCCGACACAGCCAGAGCTCAGCCAGCCAGGTCACGGACACAGACATGCCTGGTAGTGGGAAAAAGGCAGATTAAAACAAGTGCTCAGCACTATTCTCTCTAATTAGTCCCCTGTTAACTTTTGAACTTAATTGGTTAATTGAGATGTGGTTAGACTGGGCAGGTTTCCCCTCCCTCAGGGTGACCATACGGCTCCAGCATTTCAGCCTGGCACTGCCTAGCACAGGAGGTGGCTGCCTCTCTCACACTCTCTCTCTCTTTCTCTCTCTTTTTGAGCATCCCACCGCTCCAGTGATGAGGAGTAATGATGCCGCACAGGAGGCAGTAAAACCGTGTTTTGCGAGTATGTTTTAGCAGAGATTGTACCATGCACTGCACATATGCTTGTGCCACATCAAAGCAACTCTTTGACTACCCAGTCCTGGGTGGTCTAAACCTCTCTTCTCTCAACCAGCAGTGCTAGATAGATAGGCTACAGAAAAGTGGAGCGTGGATGTGGGTGGATGTTACCTCACCACAGGCAAGTGTGTTCTGTCGAACTCAGAAGTCAGTTTGCTTTGGAGGAGACATGAACAGCGTGAGGATGGAGAATAAAAGTGCGGTGCAATACAGACACAGATAAACACACACACACAACCCTATAGGCGTCACATTGCTCGAGTCTCCCCACCTCCTCTGGTTGATGTATAATGATACCCACAACACCACATAAATCT
The DNA here is from genome assembly GCA_946959425.1 of Argyrosomus regius. NCBI lineage: Eukaryota > Metazoa > Chordata > Actinopteri > Sciaenidae > Argyrosomus > Argyrosomus regius. The sequence goes on along the minus strand of OX336897.1, from coordinate 12,179,589 downwards.
GCAAGCAGCTCGATTCATTGGGGCAGATTTTGCCTGCTGTCTTCCCTTTTTCACTTTCATCCCCTCTTCTCCCTTTGCTCCTTTGAGCCCCATCACTCATTCCCCTTCTCAGTTTTCCCTTTCCGTCCTCACACCCTCTCCATCATCCCTCCATCACTCTGCCTCCTTCCCCCTGCTGCTCAGCTCCATATTTCTGTCCTCCTTCATCACCTCACTCTCTTCCCTCAGTTGCCGTCATCTGTGTGCTTCAAAATGGAAACACTTTCTCTTCATTTTTTGGGTTTTTAAAAACCGCTTTCCCTCCCACTCCCTCGTCCCACTTCCACTTCGTTTCTCTGCTCTTGTTCGTCCATCAGTTTTCCCGAGGCCTAGGAGGGTAATGAACGTCTCGTTTTATAGGGAGTCACAGGCTCACCCCTCCCTCCATCAGAACCGCCCATAAATCAGCATCCCAGCATTCAACTGGCAACCAGGGCTCATCGGAATGTCCCGTTCTTGTCCTCCCATCCTCTGTCCCTCCTTTTCCTCTCCCATCTGTGGCCCGGCGCCTCCTTTAGGTCATAGAGAGCAGTGCTAAATATGAGGGGCCTGGTGGTTGAACACACTGCTTCGCTGTTGTATTCTGAGCTCTCTTGGATTGGCCTGTAATATGATAAAGTCCTGGAGTGATGTGTGTGAGAGAAACAGAAGGCAGCTCCCTGCTCTGGCTTCTCTCTGTCTGATGTAGCTTGTCAGAGGCGCAGAGACAGAACAGTGCAGATAACGGAGCCCGAGAGCCGCTGCCGCGCCAGCCAGCAAGCCCAAGGTCTTTCTGCAGCCCTGAATATAATTTGCTGCTGGTTCACGAGGGGAACAAAGGAGAAATGTTTAATTCTCGTAGCGTTGGCCAAGACAAATGCAGGCATTTTTGTTCTGATAACCTACAGACAAGGGGAGGGAAGGCACTTGGGTAGCCAAGGCCAAATGATATACAGTATTACCTTGTAAAGAGCACACTGCATAAAATGCATGTGTCTCCTTGACTTCTGTTGTTGCAAAGCTTCTAAGCCATAAGGACAATACTCCAGTTGGCCCAAACAGATAGCCACCTTCTTTCCCACTGTAGCAGCCTACACTTTCAAGTGTGTACAAGGTCAGCCAAATCACACAGTAAATTCTTTTATGAAATGCATCTGACAAACTGGGCTTTAAAGTTGAGTTATGTCTCCCGACTGCTGACACTGGTCATCCATGGAATGCTGCTGCCGGGGCCTGCTCAACATCTGCAGAAACACACTTGAGCAGAGATGAGTAAAATTAGGAGCATTTCCTGCAATCTGTACAGAGGATAGAAGGTCATCCTCACCCGAACATGAGCAGATGAAGTGTAACATAGAGCAGGGCAGCCATAAAAAACCCCTCTCCTCTCCTCTCCAGCTGGTTAGCTTGATGTAGGCTTTAACAGCTAGGAGTAGAAAAGGCACAATCCAAGGTCAAACCAGGGAGACAGAGAGGAGGGGGGGGGGGGTGGGGGTGATCTTGATCAACTGCTCATGGCTTGTCTGTCTGGTTGGTTGGCTGCACAGCTACCATTGCAGTCGTCTATCTCCTTTGCAGTGATCACATCTTAGGCCGCTGGACAGGTGGGCGGGCCGGACGGTCACATGTTACGCTCCCTCACTATTTGTCTGCAGGTCGCATTCAGAACCGGCATAGGAGGGGTTGATGACTTGCGGGGTTACAACAGGCTTGCAGCATCTGATCGAAGTTAACAGATGTGTTGCAGCTGCTCGTTTTGTTTGCCATAGCACATCCTCAAACACCCACACACGCAGATACACGCTCACTAAAAAAGGCACACAAAAATACCACTACATGTTAGCAGGATAAAATTTTAAATCATACATTTTCCAACCAGCCATGCTCAATAGCACTACTGGCAGTGTTTTTGGTCTCAAATAAAAACCCTACATCCCAGAGTAACCATTAAACTGACTTTGAACAGTGTGCCTATGAGTGCACATGTTGGCTTTTCTTATTTTTCTTTAATATACGCTTAGCTCTGCTGGCCATAAAATATGTCAGCACCTACGCATTGGGCCAGCAAGCCTAAAGCTATGTGACAGGCCTGACCAGTGAAATGATTTGGGGAATCTGTGGAAGGAAGACAGCAAGTCATGGTTGTAGAGTTAAATGGAGGAAGCACGAGGGAGATGCAGCAGAGAGAAACCTCAGCTGGGTGTCCTTATATCCACGGGAGGGCAACAGCTTTCAGCAGGTTATCACAACGGCAGTGTGAGCCAAGCTCAGTCTAGACCTGGCAGAGGCCATAATGGAGAGAAAGCGGGAGGCAGAGGGGGACGGGGAGAGACAGGGAGGGAGAATAAAGAAGAGTTATTAGGGTGATGTGAAGCAATGAGGGGAAGAGAGCTTACTGAAATGTTTTGACATAGAAAAATAGCAAATGTGACACAGGTACTTAAACAAGGGTTTGAAAGGCAAACTACAGCAATCTTTCTTTCTGTACCCTCTCTTCCCTGTTCACTTTCCTTCTCTCCGTCACACACTCACACAAGTGATAGTTACAGCTGCAACTTCCACAGACTGCTCATTCACTTAAGCCCGATGGCAGAGCTCGTCTTATGACTGTCAGGCTGGCCTTCGTTCTTTGCCACGTTGAACAGTGCAAGCAGAGTCCAGGTCCTTCTTCCAGATTACTGAGATCCTAAACACCCCATTATTTTCATGAGCTCACATGAACACCAGACACTCTAGTAGCATGAACAGCCCACGCCGGGACCACAACTTGATTACACTACTGCTGTACAGTCCTGCATTATCGGTTATACATTGCTTTGTACCATATTGATGCCAGCAGCGGAAGCAGCAGCAGCAGCAGCAGCAGCAGCTTTGAATTGTAGTGCCATATGACACATTCCCTCACAGCCAGTGAGCGTGTGTGAGTGTGTGTGTGTGTGTGTGTGTGTGTGTGTGTGTGTGTGTTGTTGGAGAGAGTGCGGTTTCTATCTCCTTACTGTATTTGTTCTGGCACAGCGTTCTATTGTGGGGCTGGGCTTTGCACTTCTCAGATAAGAGAGCAGTTATGTCAACACTGGGTGCTGTGAAGGAGCCGCCTGGTTGTGTTGACATTCTACAACACTGCTTATTTACTCTGACCACAGAGTTCAGCCATCATCTAGCCTTTAATGCACTAATGACCGGAGGCCTCCTGGGGTGGAGCCCCCTCCTGGCTCTGCCCGGTACTTGCTCTCAGCTTGTCAGGTGAGAAGAAAGATGAGGGTGTTGGGGATAACTAATGGCTTTGAAAAAGCCTGAGTTTAACGTCGACTGCCAGCAGATTCTGAAAAAAAGGGTTGACGAATGCTTCCCACAATACACAAAACCCCTTGTAGACTTGGGCAGCATGAGTCTGCATATTGAGCTGAGCGGAGCAGCCCTATCAGTAAAGAGCCAGTGGAGCAATCCATGCATAATTAGGGAAGGGGGGAGGGGGTTAATTGACTTCTTTGAGAAAGATCCTGATTTCTATCAGCCAGTCCCATAATCATGTGAGCCAGGGCTCTCATTAAGCCCCCTCCCTCATTTATCTCTCTTCCCCTCTAACCCTTTACCCTCTCCCTCCCTTTCCTCTCTCCTCCCCCGCTTTGAAATAGGGTGAAACCCCAACCGCTCCTGCTGTGTCCTCAGCAGGCCAGGAAAGGGTGAGGCAGATTTATAGCCAGCACCTGAGTGAGTAAGGTGCACACTGGCACATAAACACATGATTAGTGCACATTCATGTACACACACACACACACACACACACATACACACACGATAAGGCTCCAGACTGCAGTTGGCCTGACTGTGACCCCGGTGCGGTAATGTACTGGCTAGTAGGTATTAGCAGCAAACCTGTGGCGTATGTGTCCCTGTGGCCAGAAATGTTCTCTATACAGACACAGTGATGCACAGAGGATTCAGATCCAATGTTTTTGTTGTTTTTTACTATTTCCAACAATAATGCTCAAACCACAGTGAACCGGGAACAGCACCATAACAAGTGCTTTGAATTATTTACAGCCAGAAAGTATACAATGCTTAATGACACGCATCCTTACCACAGCAAAACACGTTACGCTGACATGTCAACACCTATGAATACTTACTAAAACATATCCAATAAGACAAGGCTTTTGTTCAACATGGGTTTAAACAGATACGGAAAGAAAGCAGCTCACTCCTGGCTGCTTTCCTTCTCTCTTTTCTCTTCCTCCCTTAGTCTCTCTTCCTCTCCGGCCTTTGGAAGCAGTAGAAGATTAGGGGAAAAGCAAAATTCCTTTGAGGGAAAAAAGGATGACGGGGAGAAAAGAGATGAAAAGTGACAAATGAGAGATTTCCTTCACAAGCTCATAAATCAGGAGACGCAGGCAGGGGCAGTATGAGGCCTCCTTCAAAAAGCCAAACTTTTTTTTCCCCCCATTTCACAGCCAGCACTAACCACCTCTCTCCCTTTACATGCACGCAAACACACACTTACACAAACATATGTGCAGAATCACATACACAAGGACGCACACTTCCTTCATTCCTCTTTGCACACACTCCCAGATGGTGTGTGCTGGAATGGCATCCCCCATTGCTCTCCACCAATCTGGTTGTGGCGCAGTGGCCTGGCTGATTGGCACAGAAACATGTCTCATAAAATCACTTACAGTTAGGAGTGGTGCAAGCTTCAAAGTGGCGCGCCTTCAAACCAGCCCCGTTAAAGGGTCCAAGCACGCGTGCTGAAATAAATCCTGTTCGTTCTGTCACATAAAAACACACAGGGTGGAGGGCTGAGGGAGGAGGGTTGGGTGGTACAGCTGCTACTTACAGGGACAGGGGACACAAAGATGAGGGAAATGGGCTCTTCAGAGCATTTGCTATATGCACACAGTAGGTTGCCACACACTGGGAGAGAGCGTAGAGGCACCCTGCTGGGTTTGGAGGTATCTACTGAACTGGTGGGGAGCAAAAGGAGTGAGCAATGGGGGCAACTGTCAGCAGCCCTCAGTCTCACCAATGTGAGATTAAAAAGCAGTGCAGACTGGACATATGTGCACTGTGGAGGGGAGGCGGTAACTATGGCCTGATTGGAGAACTGGGAAGGCTCAGTCAGTGTGCTGAGAAACTTGAGCCCCATGCAGGACGGTCCCAGAGACTGCTGGATTGATGGAGATCCAAAAAGACTTAGGATCTGCTTTCATTCTGAATGTTCACCATCTGCTTTGCTGGAAAGAGAACCCACGGAGCCGGAGAAAACTCTGTCAACTGACAGATGAGACAGTGAGCGTAAAAGTGTGTGTACGTGTGTTGTTGTGTGTGTGTGTGTGTGTGTGTGTGTGTGTGTGCGTGTGTATGTGTACTTGTGCAGACAGTGTGTCAGTATCGATCCTCAAAGCAGCTCCACTTTCTGAAAGAAGATCTGTCAAATGGGGATACGCACATTTACACACACAAACCAGAAAAAAAAAAGAGGCATTAATACATTACTGACGTTACAGCTTAAGTAAAATTCTTTCTCTAAAATAACAGACATCTGCAGCACCATCACATGTTCCAGTATGCAAAATCATCCTCTCCCTCCCACACAGCTGCATAGTTTACTCCACCTCCACCATGCCAGTGGTATTGATCCATCCAGTTTCCATGTGTACAGACAACTCTGGTCTGGTAATGCCTTGTTACCAAGGATGACCACTTTTCTCCTCATACCTCATTGGTCAGTCACACGGTAGCCAGGAAGGTAGAGACCTTCCACATCACCAAAATAAACCCAGCACATGTCCTGTTTTGTTTCCTAACAACCGCACACAAATCCACATGTGTGCAACCCAGTCTGTCTATCCCTTAGCAAACGCCTGAGAAACCCTCCAGCCTATCTATGACCCATCGCTAACCCAGGAAGTAATCAGCAGAGATGAACGCAACAAAATTCCTGTTACTGTGTTGAAAGTTCACTCTGACCTCGTGACCCCTCCGAAACAACCACAAAATCTTTGTATTCCTTCTGTCTAGTTAAAAGAGAGATAACGTGAGCCTAAGGGCCTGATGAAGAAACAGCAGATACACTCCCATAACTGTCATCCCATATGCTGGGAATGTGAAGTGATTTACAGCACTTGCCAGCAAAACAGTAAACCACAGCTTCTCGCAAATGGGGGCGTCTGCACACCTGAGAACAAGCTGTTCCACGAGCAAAAAAAAAAAAAAAAAAAGAGTAATTAAAATTATGAGGTGAAAAATGAACACAGCTTCTTAAAAATCTTGCCTGATTATTTATGCAACAGACCTACAGTATAATGCTGTATAAATCCATCTGTGTGTGTTATTATTCTGATTGCTGTCACACATATATCGGCTAATCAACGTTGTAATTGAAGCAGGTGGATTTACTACATACCACAACAGCCCCATGCAGAAGTGGAGAAGAGAGCGATGGATGGAATATAAAACGCCCAGGGCTGAGGTAGAATTAGGCACCTGCATCAGCCCCCCGTCCACCCCCACATGCTGCCCTCTCAGCTGCCTGCCACTCTGTTTCCTCTCTCGCTCCTTTTATACAATCTCTCCACCACACAGCTCCTTTGATTGCTCTTTCCCGTGGGCATACACATGCACACAGGCACAACCACGCGCGTACACACAAAAACACACTTCTCTCGCACTGTTCAGAGACAGTTGCGCCAGCTGAGTTTTGATTTGGAAAGAAAAGTTGCCTCCACTACAAATAACGACAGGCACTCAAGAAACAAGCGGAGCACAGTTATCACGCAGCAAAACACACACACGAACCCACACAGACGTATGCAAGCAAAATGCATAACTCACAAAAACATGCCAAAAGCACAGAAAACCACTCTTAAAGGCAAGTTTAATCACAGATACTCACAGGCAGCCACCCACACATAGCAAACACACACACACACACACACACACACACACGTGCATCCACACACCCTCCCATTATGCTGTATAACCAAAAGGCATTCAGCCATTTCAGCAGTGTTCTGAGAGCCAGCCAAGTGAGAGGTCTGTCAGTGCATTAGCCAGCATGTAATCATAGCCCAACCTCACTGCAATTAGAAGTGGTTCTAATTCTTCGCTGGAAACACTGCCTTCTCCCACCGCTAATAGTTTACTTTACTCCAACAGCTGAAAGACCCAACCCTGCCTCCCCGCCTCGGCTTCCTAAACATACACACACACACACATACACAGACACACCCACAGCTGTAGCTCGTCTGTCAGTGTGGGAGATCAAAATGGATCCTGGGAATAGTCCCCGGCCATGTCCCACTTGTGCCATATCAATCCCACGAGTCTTTAGGCTGTGCCACAGTTCACCTATGTGGCGGAGCTCTGTGAGTAAGGGCCCTCCTCTCTGCCTTGCCTCTCCGCTGCCTTCAAGGGAGAAAAAAAAAAAAAATCTCCTATTTTACCAAACACGACAGAGAGAAATGACAGTGAAATCATGGAGCAATTGCAAAAATAAAAACCTGAGAGCTCCTAAAGGCTCTCTGTAGATGAGGCGGGCGTGTGAGGGGAGGGTGGCGAGATAGAGCTGAGGAAACGTTAGCTAATGAAGACTGAGGAAGAGGGAGCGCTCCATATACTGATGGTATTGCTATTAGCCTGTGAGCCGGTGCACTTGGGTGTCACTTCAAAGCATTCCCCACTATTAATCAGAGACTATCCAACCCTCCAGCAAGGGCCCCGCTGGCTGTGCCGCTAACTACCCCCCTCAACATCAACACAATGGAGCCATCATTACGGCCGTTACGCTACGCCTCGGCCAGACAGCGCACCTTTATCTCGGCATATACGTTACATACTCACGGCCAATTAATTTACCTGCCATGTCTCCGAATAAAGGGGGTGGATGGGTGGTGGCAGTGGGGTGTATGCAAGCACACATTTCCATTATGTAGTGGTTTATGTATTTGGGTGGGGGATGGGGAGCACCTGGCTCAGGTTGCATCCAGCGGGCTGTGGATTTCGCCTTGGGGGCTCTTTATGAAAGCACCTGCAAGAGACTGCAACCTGTCTGGCCCGACCCTGCCCTGAACTGGCTCTCACCTGGCACCCCCAGGCGGGCCGACAGGCAGCGCAGCTTCTCCCTGACAGGCTGCCCCCCCCCCCTCCTCCTCTAGGCCCCCCCTGGCTAACAACAGCTACTCAGCTGGATATCAGCCACCAAGCTTGAGGATTAACTACCACACTGGCCCTGTCTCTTTAATACTAGATACATTTTATACAACTCTAATCCTCAACACCAACTTTTTCTTCCTTTTGTTTTGACTGTTGTGATGGACAGCACTTTCCACCGGGTCGAAGAGAAGCCCGCAGGGCAGGGGTGAAGAAATTATTCTCTTTTTATCGTGGTGTTTGTCAACTGAATGTATCAGTAGGGCTAATGGGGAAAATATATCACCTTGTTTGCCGTTGCTCGCTTCTCGTAAATTTGCACATTCATGTTACATGAGGATGAGAGGGCTTACGATACAAGACACTCTCCCCCTCCCCCTCTGTCTCCCGTTGTACTGTACTGAGAGCCTGCAGACTGTAGCAGCGCTGAGGGGATGAGATAACCGTTCACCATTGTGAGAAAAGGCTGTCAGAGCTTTGTTTTTTTTCTCTCGCTCTCACTTCGCTCTCTCTCTCTCCCTCTTGTAAGAATATAAAAAAGCTGGAGCAGTGGTTGCAGAAATAGTCCTGTTTCTATAATTAGATGTAAACAGACGAACCAGACTCTCAAGCTTGCTCTGTCCCACTGGCCCCATGGCCTCCTGGGAAGCAAGATGTGTGAGTGTGTATGATGTGCAAGTGTTTCTGTGTGTGTGTGTGTGTGTGTGTGTGTGTGTGTGTGTGTGTGTGTGTGTGTGTGTGTGTCTGCTTGCAATGCACCAGTAAGTGTATGACAGCATGTGACAGTGTGCATCTAGTCTTGCTGTCGCACTCCTCTCTTCCTCTCTGTCTGTCTTCTTTCTTGTGCATACACACACACAAACTCACTCCATCCCCCTCCCCCCACACTCACCAGAGGGTAGGTCAGTGGCCTTGGAGGCGAGCACAGAAAGCTAATGCATGCAGCACCACCAGACAAACACACATCTGTTGCTGAGGAGCCAGTCATTTGCCCCAGATCCCCAGGCCACGTACTGTATCAGAGAGAGGAGGCAGTGTAGCCTAGTGGTCACACCAGGCAGAGGGGACATTAAAAAAAAACTGCAGAATGAGGTGGAGGGCACAGAGAGACCCACTCTGGGAGAAACATGGGGGACAATGAATGTAAAAGAGAAGGAGGGAGGTGCGGGTACTGCAGGGAGGAGCAGACATGGTATGGACATAGATCACATCAAAGAGAGAACATGCAGACATGAAAAAAATGTAATGTAAAACAAGTGATTTGACAAAAAAAAAAAAAAAAAAGCAGAAGGGGAGGGAGGGTGGAGGATTTTTGTTCTAATCAATGTCAGAAAGGGCACAGGAAATCCATGCAAGAGGGATAGAGAGTGGAAGAAAAAAGAGAGAGAGAGCAACAAGTCCCCTTTGGATTGAGGACTAGGCAGCTGGTTGGATGGTCCCGAGAGACTTATTAAAATGGAATTCCTGGTGCTAATCTTTGTTTTCTCACAAAAGGGCTGACACATCCTTGAGAGGCATACTGCATGTATATTTAATGGCAAATCTCTGCATATATTTCGCTGCGCACCTTATTGTTTGGTACTGTGTCACCACCGCCCGCTGTTCCACTGACAGTCACAGAGTCGTGGCCCATTATTTGAGTTTATCTGCTCTCAGTCCTGCCCTTCTACCAACCATCTACATTTATGGATCATGGTTTGAAACAGGTAGGCTGAGGATAGAGAAAATCTAAAATAAAAACAAACAGGAGCAGAAAGGAAGCACTGTACATGAACAACTGACGAGCTGTATAATTGTTTCCCTTTCAAAATAAATCCCGTGCATTCACGACTTGTTAGCGCTACAAAAGAAACTTCAGCCTGTTATTTGTAAAATTTGGGACGGCCGCTCTGTTCACTACAGTGGCGTTTGACAGACAAAACTCTTCTATCTGCAGAGGAAGAACACATCATTAGAATGCAGCACAAACTGGGACGGCTACACAAGCTGCATCACGAGCATGAAATCCCGCCAGGAGCACTAGCGGCAGATCCATTGGGGACAGACTCAGACGTTAGAGGGTTAACAGTGCACCTGTCTAGGCCTCACAGCCAACCACGGGGTGCCTCGGCTCTAGTGGGGGGTGTCTGGAGAATACAGCTCAGCACACACACACACACATTCATGCAAACGCAGCCGCCCACCCAAACATAACCACACACACACACACACACACTCATACACACTCATGTGCATACAGTATTGTCACTGACCACAAATCTGCTAACAACAATAGGGCAACGGCCCTTTTTTTGTTCTTTTCATTGAATGATTACAATAATAAAATTTAAATTAAAAAACAAGTAATCTGGATTTTCTGCTTGAGCCGTTAATAATGTCTAACAGCTGTCACATGCAATAGGGCCATGCGCTGAGGTGGGCCTGGGGCTGCCTGATGAGAAGCAGCCTGATACTGGGAGAGAGGGGGGGTGATATGGGGTGGGAGAGAGAGAGAGACAAAAAGACAGAGAAAAAGAGCAAAACAGAGAGAGATCCAAATCACAAACAAAACAGCAGTGGTTGACTTTGGGCAAATGTATCAGTCTATTCAATCTTGCGACAATGTATTTCCAGTCCAGCTTCTTTTTTTTTTCTTTCTTTTTTCCAAGTTTTGGTGTGTGTGTTCGTCATGGGAAGTGAACAAAAGACTTACATAGCCTTGTTGGATTCTTAATGCAACTTCTCACTTCCTCGTGTTGGGTTTAAAAATAGATGAGAAGGTTTTGAAATCCAATGCCCTGAAATCCGATACAGGAAGGTATTACCCTGCCCGTCACTCTCACCCGTGGGTCTCCTTTGTGTTTGTCCTGTGTACACGCCCCATGCTCGAGGCGAGGGCTCTGTGGCACCATGCCACACGGTGTAGTGTGGGTGGCGGTCTGTTTGAAGAGCCCGTCTCTGAGGCAGCATGGCCACTCACTAGCCAAATTCCTCTTGCAAAGCCAGATCCTTGCTTTTTTTTTTTTTTTTTTCCCGCTCAGCCTAAGCCTTCAATTTCTGTGGACAGTTTTGCTGATGAGCAAAGAAATGAAAAGAAAAGAAGCTGATTATGTAACTTATCCGACATTAAATCTGTCACTTAAGTTACCTGAGTGTGATGAATTCCAGATGCTGTTACTTATTTTTTGATGACCAAAACTGTCTTGCCAGAGTTTTAATTATAAAGATACCAAAAATGGTGCGGGCATGTTAACCAAAAGTATTTGCTTGCCCTTTCAACAAATAAATAAATAAATAAACTGACAAGTCATTTGGGTCTCCAGTGGGAGCGTCAGGGGTAGGTGACAGATGGCTGCAGCACCGGGCAAGGTGCTATTTCAGCCAGGTGTACAATGCCAAGCAACACCTCCACTATTCAGGGGAACTCCTGTGACATCGCGTCTGAACCGTGTCATCTCACAACAATCCACAAACGAGTCCGACAACAGGCCAAGGTTCTCACTCTGTTTTGCAGAGCTGGAGCGAAAGAGGGAGGGCGTGCACAAGGCCCGAGCCAAATGGAACTTGGCCTACGACCCACGTTCTGTCACTGTACTTCCAGCACGGTGGCTCCCGGATAAGCTTTTAATGTAATATTTAAGATGGGTTATTCAACATATCAGTTTTCTTTTCAGGTAGGTAAGGCTCACCTCTTGAATTTCTCTCACCAAATTCACAAAATTGTTGGATTTAGAGGGAAAGGACAGGCACAGGTTTTCACTCCCTCTGGATGCTGTGCTGCTAAATAATTACGCTGAGCACGCAACGCACTCCAGCCACCGCTCTTGTCTGGGGTCAACAAGGATGTGGGGGCTAGGTAAAGCCAAAGGGAAGCAGGGTATAAACTGTGAATTCTCACAACAGCAAGAGCTACAAGGCCAAGAAGAAGAAATCTCCCTTCCCGCAAACAACAATCACCTACTCACTGAGGTTTATTCTTTTAAAAGACCCTGGTTGTAACCAGCCCTTTGCTAACTCCACCAAACACCTGTGTTTGCCTTTGAAGCGTCTTCCTAACAACCACAGACCCATGGGATATTCCAGCAATGAGACGTTCAATAAAAGTCTCAGTAAAGTTATTTATTCCCCTTTGGAAAAAAATGGGAGAAGGCAGACAGCATAGCTAACCTTTGAAGGGGGAAGCTGCTCGGATATCCAGCTAGGACATAAAAACCAAGGGAATGACAGGGACATCCTACCAGAAAACAATAAAGGGGGTGGAAGGGACTGTTTTTTATCTTTAACAGCAGCCGTAAAACACACACAAAGCTGGGGTCTGCAACAATGGCCCGGGGCAGGGGAGGGTGGCTAAAACAGAAGTGGCAGGAAGACCACCGCTTCCCAGACACAAGGGTCTTCCTGCTGGAAAAGAAAGGAGGCCGAGAAATGGAGGGGAGGAGAGAGAGGACAGCTTATGGAAAGGGAGACAGAGGAGATGTAAAGGAAGGGGAGGCAGAGTGAGCAAGATGACACAAATATGACCTTTGATTACATGGGGTGTTTAGAGCAGAGCTCGGCCATGGACAGCCTCTGAACCCCTGCTGCTTTCACACAGCCACACCTCAGCCGGAGCACACTGATCAGAACAATATGGCTGAAAGATGAGCCCACAGCCATAAATGCCAGCAGTAAAGACAGCTCCACTGTGTCTCCTCCTTTGACACTATCCAACATCTGAATCTCAGACTCACAGCCAAGGGATGACTGTCTCCAAGTCTGCGCCGGAGCCAGCAAAAGATAAAATTACTATTTCAAAGTCCTTGTAAATGAACTGGCTGAATTAAACCGCATTAGATGAGTTTACAGGTCTGTGCCTCACTGTATCAGCGAGCACACAGAGAGAGAAGTTGCTCCAATGTCACATTCCCAGAACACAGTGCAAGTGCAAACTATAAATCGACCACCTGACACGCATTACAAATGACTGGCTTGTAGTAGGTGAAGATGGACAGAGGCAAATGCACACTGACAGAATCTAAGTTAACACGGTTCAGTGGGCAGGAAGGTAGGAGTGTGTGTATGTGTCTGTTGTTGCCTAATTGCATCCAAACTTAACAGTGTTTACAAAAGAAAGATAGGAAATTTCCTCCCAAAATCTGTTGAAATTCTGTAACCCAGCAAGGAACAATGCCACGGGAGGGTGTTGCAACCACCGTCACTCTTTTCAGCGGTGAGGGTGAAGGGAGCTCTCACAATAAATACCTCTGCAAAGTCAGAGGAGCCCTTTCAAGGAGCCACATCAGAAACCTGCCTCTGAATGCATTTTTACATCAACCCTGAAATATTCATGCTCTTTGTAAAGTATTCATGTGAAACAGTGTGCAAGTTAGTCCCCGGGGGGAAAGTGCAGAAGAAACTGAAGGGATCCAACACATTCAGAAAACAACATTCTCAGTTGTGCTAATGTTGCTAGCATACGGGACACTTGAGGGGACACTAATGACCTGCCCTGTCAAGACAAACAACAGTCTGGGACCAGTTTGGTCAGACAACGTACGAGCATGACTGCTCTTACGTAGTGTGACTGGCCTGTATTCATTTGGGAAAGCTGACTGAAAAAATACAAGAAGAAACATTACATTGACTTGATAGTGTGATCAAATGAAAAAATACTTAACACCTTTTTGCTTATATTGCTTGCATTTATTATATGCACATAAAAAATGAAAATAGCTTTGAAAGGGTAAAAATTTGTTATTTTTTCCTGTGACACGTGGATTATAAATTTGCATTGTGTGCTGTTTTGATGAATTACTATGTTAAAAATATATGCCATGAATAATTTTGAATTATGCTTCATGTCTCATCCACCTATTTGCATTATGACATGCTTGACATTTTCAAATATTGTTATTAAAATAATAAATCAAAGATTGTACATCAGCAGAGCATGATAGAAAAAATAATTCTAACGGCGCCTAGAGGGGATTTGGTGAACTCATGAGATTATTCTCCATGTTAATTCAATAAAATACCTGAAATGCAAAGAATTAAGTCATTTTCCAAATCTTGAGGATATTAGATAGACTTCTCTCCAGTCACACGCATGTGTTACTGACGAGACTGTGGAGAACAATAAACCACCTGTGCTGCTCATTGAGCAGTGATGACATTTGGAGGGAAGGTCTTCACGTTGGTGCAGCACAATACTACAAAAGAAACACCAAATCTGGTTGAAGGAGCACCTGTACCCTGTAGCCAACATTAGCCTCCATGCTCTCAACAAAACATCCATGAAAAAAAAAAAAAAACATACGGACGTAGGCACTGTGTGTGTGTGTGTGTGTGTGTGTGTGTGTTCGTGTGAGTACTGCCAAAAGCAAACATGAATGGTGAGAGATGAATGGTGAACGGCGCCCATGAATTCTCCTGAATGCCTAATTATACCTCGTGTTTAGCATGATTTTGCAAATGAATTCTGAATCTTTATAAACACAGTGAATTTGAAAAATATGTTTAATTAGCCTACCACAACACTACAGTACGCATCAGTTTAATAAGATATTAAAAAATAGAAATAAATAAAATGCAAAGGCAGAACACGAAAATTATTATCAAAGGTTACTTTGATGCCATATTTAACCACCTACACTGATCATTTTAGCTAATATGCGTTACATAAAATAACATTAAAGAGCTAAATATTCCTTTCTTTCCTCTGACCCAAAATTTCTCAGCTGCTGCATCACAAACTTGTGTCTTTTAGACGCCACATTAACATATTTTCAAAGGCAATTGTTTCAGATGTGCAACTGTTTGATGCAATCAATATGCCAATGTTGTGACTTATTTAAATCTGTTTTGTTTCACATGGGTGAACAAAATAAAAACAATATATATTGTGATCCAATCCATTACAATGATAAATATTTTCTTTGAACACAAAATTAGGAAGACAAATATTTAATTAAATCCAATGCACGTGACCTCAAAGTTATCATAAATCAGGTAACACTGCCTCAGATATTATAAGAACATTTTAGAGGGTTTTTGCATTTCACCATGCATAAGTTGCTTTTGTTGTGCCCCCTCTATTTCAAAAGGAAAATGTATCTCAGCTGTTGTAGATGATTCTGTTCTACAGTTTAAACACAGACTTGTATATCCTGACTGTTTTATGTGGACACAAGTGTGTGTACTCATGTTTGTAAACGTGCCCATTTGGGTACACAAGATACCCAAGTCACTTGTTAAACCTGATGCATGCACTGTGAACACATTTGCACCCCGACACTTTGAAGCCCAATATAGAAAGAAGATTTTCTATGTATTGCTCATCTTCCTACAACGTCCACACACTGTAACCCGTGCAGACCTGTTCATCCAGCTTCTCCTTCTGCTTTTCTCGTGCCTCCGGGGATGGCTCAGGGTTTTAGTCAAATGATGGCACCGATGTGACACTTATCAATGTACCGTGAAGTGACAAAATCTCATTTCAAATTCAGCTCCATGCAGGGCCATTAGAAGACCAGGTCCAGTGTGCCCTGTCCAACTTCCAACGTGCAGGATAAAACAGATTCTTAAATGCCATTTTTAAATATCGTGGCATTTACCTAACTTATCAAGCGGCTATTTGTTTAACTAAGATGCCTTTATTGCTTTTGAGATATTTAAGCTATAACTGTTGATTCAGCTTAATCAAAAAATTCCTGATCGTAGGCCTAGTGTAAATCAAATTTCACCTGATTTATTAGCTGATATTTGGACAGTGAAACTCTGTCAACAGCCACACCTGAGCAACCATTTATTCAAGGCACAGAGCCCCGTCTATTCTTCTCTTTTGTGCAAAAATAATCAGCTTTGTACCACGCCACACATGCAGGCCATAGCCTATTATTCACGCTGATAAATGAACAGGTTTTATGGCGCAACATTATGAGAAGAGCATTTGAAACAACAGCCAGCTCTGAGATAGATATATGTTACCGCTGTGGGAACAAACAACATTTCAGTAGCTACATTCTTGTGTGACAAAACCCACGCAGATGTTTGACTAACCTGAGTGGGGAGCCATTGGTATGTGCGAGGGGTAATATTTTCCCGGCGGGAAGTGACCGGCATGCTGTACAGAGCTGTGGCCCGAGGGAGCGATCCGAGAGGCGGCTCGGTGCACCAGGGCGCCCCGCTCTGATAGGAGGTGCGCCGGAGCAGCGAAGTCCCGTCCTTCCATTCCCGAAGAATGTTGAGTAATCCGAAATCCGGATAGGGCAGGTCAGGAAAATCAAATGCAACCCATATAATAATCCTTTCCTTCAGATCTATGTGTTGCATTCAGTCGATCGCAGGCTTCCCCAGCCAAAAACGTAGCCCCCGATCATCTTTTCTGTCAGAGCAAAAGAAAACCAAAGCAATATTTCATTAACAAGTCAAATGAAAAACCCGGTTAAGAATTACACGCTGCAAAATACTGACAGTGCAGTCTAGTGCTATAAAATAAGAGAAAACAAATCATTAGTTCCGCCCCATTGGATTTTGCTGTAATACCTTTCAGTCATAGCCAGGTTTCTTATGCGTAAAGCTGAAATCACCCTTATTCGACCTAAAACTGATGCTACAAAATAAGTCACCGCAGATAGAAACGGCCAGCGAGGCGCCCAAAAGCCCACTGAGCCGGGCTCACATTCAGCTCTATTGATCAGCCTTGGATACAGGGCCTGATATGCATCATATGGAGAAAGCATTTCATATTCCACAGACACACTCACACACACACACGGAGCAGATTGACACATTTAAGGCGTCTATACATCCCATTTTTTTTTAAATTTAATTATCTTCATATCATTCGTTTGTTTTATCCAAACTATTAATTCATCTACCACGTCAGCAGTTGCCAGCTGTCACCCCCCCCCCCCCCAAAAAAAAAAAAACATGGCAAGCTTATTAACATGCAATACATAGACGTATATATATATTTTTTTAATGAAATCGTGATTGCTGCAACAATCTGCAATGCTTCTGTTAGAGGTGGAAGTGTTGTCCTGTTTGGGTTGGTTACAAATGATGGAAGCCTACTCAGCCTACATCTCAAGGTGAACAACGCTGCCTGCCTGCTCCTGCTCGTCCTATTGTCTCGGATTGATACAGGCGGTTTTTTTTTCACTGCCTCTCTCCATCCAGCTCTCATTACACCTCACACTCTTTGCACTACAGTGATTTTATATATAAGCTGGCATAAACACTAAAATATATTATATTTTGGATCATCTGCAGACTATATATATCCTAGTTTGTCATAAAAGTGGAAAAAAATGCATCATGCATCGACCAATTTGCGTTCATTCAGGCAAGAAGAACCTGCACTGTCAGTTTGTAAAGTTTCGAAACAAATCATAAAGCAAGAGGTCTGATATATATAAAAAAAAAAAGAATAGAATTAAAGCAGAGATGCATCCTAAAAGACATGGACTCTCTCTTTTAGTGTGTGTGTGTGTGTGTGTGTGTGTGTGTGTGCATATTTGCACGTGTGCGCGCGCCCCTATGTGAGTGTGTGTGTGTGTGTGTGTGTGTGTGTGCACGTGAATAACTGCACTCTCACTGTCTTCATCTGCCTTGACCTATTTCAGGTCAGTTAATCAAATGGAGTAGTAAATACATTAGGCTACATCCTCTGCCATGCCACAAAAATAGCGTTATTCAGTCGAGATTGGGTAGAAAAAAAATCGCATTCGCATAAATTAAAATAATTAAGGTAGTTTCACTGTAAAAAATAATATATATATGTTTTGTTTTTTTTGTCTTTACAACAATCATCTAAACGTGACAGGCCAATTGTGTGCCACAGTGATGGCTGTGAGTAATTAAAAATAAAGCAGGCAAACAGAAGGCAGCTTAATTTTATAGTTCCAAATAAGTAAATAAATAAATAAATCCTACAGGAGTGAATTTTCTGAACACAGAAGGCAATATGTGTGCTTTTACATTATAGATTCTCAATTTGGGGGCCCTACAGGGTTTCTCGAAGGAGTTGCAGGGGGTTCCCAGCAAGATTAAAGCCTGTTTTTTTTGTCATAAATTAAATTACATTTATATAAAATCTAAATTGTACAATGTGTGAGAATTCGCAGGCATATCATATATGCTATTTCACTCACAGCACTATTATCCCCCCATGTAGCCAGTTACAGCCTAGCCTACAATTCAGTGCTACATCAACAACAATAAAATCCTTCCATACGGAGCTCCCTGGGACAAAAATCTTCCACCGAGGCTTCGTGAGCTAATGTGTGTGCATGCATGTGGGCATCTTAACGTGAAACAGTTTAAGAAGCCTTGCTATTGCATGCATGATAGCTGAGTCTTCACTTTGTGGACTTGCATAGAGATCCAAGGTGAATGGCCGCCCGTCAGGAGGACTGCCTTTGTCTCCATACTGAGAAAGTGCTTTGCAGTCAGCCATTACCTTCCCCCTCGCCATGCTGTTGCGTTTCAGCCCACACTATATGTCCACTAACAACCTCAGAATTAAAAAAAATATTCAACATTTACGAGCCAGAGAAGAGACTTCTGCTGTGTGAATGTTGTAAATTTAATCGCGGCAGCGTAAATCCCCACCTCTGTTTTCTGTCATTTTATCTTTAAATATGCGAATCTCCTCTCCAAATATACGCTCTGATTTTTAAAACCGTTCAAATAATCGACGCCCCTAATGCAATTCATTACCCAGCTGTCAATTTCATTTGCACAATCCAATCGAAAGCAGAAACGCAGATGATAAATCAAATTATGCTTGTATAGGTCGGATCGCGCTGCGAGATACAGGCGGCCCTCCGTGACTGAGCTGGCCGGCAGGGAGTGCACCTCGACCGGGGAGAGTAGAAACACGTCCCCCCGTCCTCTCCGTGCAAATTCACCGTTTGGAGTTTATTGTAACGTGACAGCGAGCGTAGTCTACACAGCACCGGCAGCTTTCGCAACAAATATTAACAGATCTGAACAATTAATCAATAAATCTGACCCAAATGTGAAAAATACGTAGCCTGTCACGTTTCTAAAAATATAAGATAATTAAAAACATCAGCAAAGAAGTCGCCGCTCATGATTAAATATTTTATTTAATTACAAAATTGCCCCTAACGTCAGGATCTAAGCTATCTCAGCTAATATTATTATTATCTGTATTATCATTATTGTCAGTACTAACACTGCTACTAATAATGATAATAATTATAATTTAATTAAATGTATTTTTGGCAGCTCAGTGGATTAAATCGTCGATTTATTCCCTGTAGGATAAATCTCATACACAGGCCTAAACTGTTTTGTTATTTTATAAATTATGAGCAATGCACTGTGTATAATGAACAGCATGTCACATATAGCCTAGCTTTTTTTGGACTAAATACAGCAGCTATCGTTTTCCAACCAGGAAACAGGCCTTAAAATATGTTTTATTCAATAAAAAAAATAAAGATAAAATTACTACTTACTGGTATGTTAAATCCTTGCATAACAATAAATTATAAAATCACAAAACACAGGGAGGCAAGGAGCAAGGCCGAGTGCGACGCCCATTTAAAATCAAAATCTGAAATAAACCATGTGGCTAGAGTGAAATCCTACAATATTTCCATGTGAGGCTGCAGTAGCCTTCTGGTTCAGTCTATGGAAGCAGTGGGACTAGGGCTTCCGGCCTGGCTGGATCGCGGCTCGGATCTCCGAGCAGCGGTTTCTCTCCCGGTGCAACTGCGTACCTCGCGGCTCTGGGCAGGGTAAACACGCCCTCCCATTGGTCGGATATCTGCATGTTAATGAGCTCGTGCCGCCCGCCCGGAGATACGGAAGGTTCTGATTGGTCGGCAGCACAGGCCAATGGTGTGGTGACTGGCAATGCTAAACAGAGTGAAAAGCGCCAGATTTAAAGCACGGGATCTCTCACAATAGAGCTCAGTGCTGCCTGAGCACAGCTTCTAATGCAGAGTAGGTGATCAAATGTGCAGGCAGTGGCCTTAATCATGCAAATAATGCAGGAACTAAAAGGAAATTGTGAGAAATATTAGATCATGCATGCTTCTAAGAAGAAAACAAAGCCGAACTTACATTCCTCCAATGTGTACTGACATTTACCAAGAGTGTTAAGCCTGAATGCATCTCACAACAGCATTCTTTTATACATCTAGAGGCAGCAATCAACATGCATGCAAATAACATAAAACAAAACAAAAATGATCTTTCTTTTAAAGGTGCAGCATCATTTATGGGAACACAATTCAATTAGTTTGATATAGAATCAAAAAAACAAATGTATACCACCCTTTAAAAGGTGGCTATAAACTGTTTACATGGCTGTAACAAATAGCACTAAAACATAACCATACAAAAGAAAATATGAAACGACATTTATTCGGTAATGTTTTGAAGTTTTCCTGAGTAAAAATCCAGCTGGATAAATGCAACATAAAATTGAAGCAACCCTCTTTTTTTTTCTTAAGAATTTTGCAAACAATTCAGGACATTTCCACACATCAAACACTGCTTGTGTACTCATGTCTTTATTTCTTCCTTCTCCTTAGAGCCACTAGAGTTTTTTCTTTTTTCTTTTTGTTTTTTTTTTTTGACAAACGATTTCAAAGCCAATTTTCTTGAAACTCTACACTGAATCATGCAGACAAGACAGTAATTCCAATATTTCCCCTCATGTTATTACTATGGACTTTGGTTATTACATTATGCTAAATGTTTACAAATGAAGCCCCCCTCCCCCTTCCCTTGTATGTAAGGCTCTGATTGGCTGGCACGGCGCCAGAGCATTGTCAGTCACAGAATGTAAACAAGACTCTGATTGGCTGTTGGCCAGTCCGCATTGGGCTGTCTGAAAAAAAAAAAAAGGCAATAACTGGCCCTGCGGTTTCAAGGCTTCCCGGGTTAGATGATGAAAGGGGATAAGAAGGGACGGTTTCAAGGCGCCCCAAAGGCGGACCCCTATTGGCCCTGAAGCCATATGAGTCAAGCGTGAATCAAAGGGAATACTGCAGAGAGTGGGGAAATTATATGTTGGATATTTAAAATAATCGAGGTTAGTTTTCGGATAAATGCGGACCGACGATGCCTAATCATTATGAAAAGTTATGAAAACAAGTGAAACTCGAAATAATTCAGGCTAAAGGCTGCACGTGAGGGCGAAAGGAGAGGAGAGAAAATGAGAGTGAGAGAGAGGAGAAAAGGTTGTGGATCATCGTCCTGCCGAAGTCCGCTTTAATGGAGAAAATCTGCATGGAGTCTTTCACCATTTTAAAGTGTGGCTGCCTGAGGTTTGTCGTAGTGGTGTTAGTGCGGTATAAAAATAAAAAACAGTGTCATTTGTTTGATGTAAAAACATGCCTTTGAGTTAATCGGGTGATAGCGTCGCATGTTGTTTGTTAATATGTGGTCTGTTGTTTGGTCGGTAAATTCAGATTTGGGTGTTCAAATGTTTCCAGACGAGATAGAGGAGGAATGTATGAAGACAGAGACGATCATAAATGTGCTGCAGACAAAATATTTGACATTTTCTTCTGCACGTTTGTCCCATTGACATTTAACAATGTGTTCCATCAGCTTTTGTTTTTTCTTAAAATATATTTAAGAGCCTCCTGATTTTTTTTTTACTAAATAAAAAGCCACTTTCTGATAATTACATTTTTTTTATTTTTATTTTTTTACATTTTATGTTTGCTCTATAAGAATAATAAAGAAGAGAACTGTCTTCATTTACTTTTCATGGTTATTTCTACACACAACTAACTGTGCATTACACTCTTTATTTCCTAAGTCTTTTTACTCTTGAGTAAATGTTTAATTTAACTGTCAGATCACAGGGAAATAAAATATACAGAGGCTATTAATATTTATGAGCACCAAAAGAAAAAAAAAGAAAAAGAGATTTAGGTTAAATTATTACCACATTTTCATGTTTTGGTGACTCCTGACACACAATTTTTTTTTAGAGCAGTTTAAATGTCCTGACAAAAAATTACAAATCTGTATTTATTGATTTTTATGTATTTTGTGGCAGATGAGAACTGGCTCTGTGTTATTTGTCAGTGTTTGTAGCTTGATATCCTACACACACCCAACTTAGATCTGCGTTAATAAAAACAAATAGCCTCCAAAAATATTTCTTACTCGCACAGATTAATGTCAAGCTGAATTTAATGGATTTTTTTTTATTTTTTTTATTTTTTATCTGTGTGTGTGTGTGTGTCCACTCAGTGTGACCATCATGTCATTTACCAGCGGACACTATTTTCACTGTGTACTGCCCTGTGTGAGACTTGACAAAAGGTCGGCTGCTCTGCTTGAATACTAACTTGTATTTTAGCAGAGGGTGTTGGAATTTCATCTCATCATGGGCTCCTCTCAAGTGACTGCGTGCAATGTGAAATAGTCAAAGAGGTGGTTTGGTTGCACACACACAAGCCCGCACAGTAATGTATGCACGCACACACACACACACACACACACACACACACACACACAGAAACAACAGCCAGAGTGATAATTAATGCGGAGTGAGTGATTTCTTAAGAAAAAGACCAGTTTTAAGACGAGGATTGTCCTTGATCAATGAAGCGTTGATGATTGACAGTGTGTGCCTCCCACCCACGTCTACAGAGAAAAGGCCTTTGGATATTAAGGATATATGAACCAACTCATTGTCCACATGGTTTTATATTTTTACATAAAATACTAACTATATGCATGGATGATCATCTGACAGTATGATTCATGTTCTGAAAATATTTGTAATTGTTTAAGTTTGAAGATTTATGTTACCTCAAGATTAATCTTGTTTAAAATGTGTATTTTTTTCATGATTTAGCTGAAAACCTCACTACAAGAACGCAACAGTAAAACTAGAAATCATTCAAAATGAGTGAATTCATGACTTGGGTTTGGTTTTATGCATTTAGTTTGGTCTAGTTAAGTCATGAAACCGCAGTGAGAAATCATTTGTAGGTTGACAACGGGTAGCCTTTGACCTGTGTGTGTGTGTGTGTGTGTGTGTGTGTGTGTGTGTGTGTGTGTGTGTGTGAGCATTCATGCGTGCACACATGATCTGATTGAATATCTGCCTAAGCCGTAATGAATCACATATGCACAGGTATATCTTTACACACACAAATTTAACAGCTCACGCTTTGTATGTAGCCATGAAAATATACATAGCATGGAATATTTTTGTATGTTTATCATGGAAGGATTGGCATTATCGAGGTGGGGGGTGTGTGTGTTTGTGTGGTGGGGGTGCTACATAAGAACTGCAGTGGCATATGGCATAACCAGGCTGGCGCTGTTACACAGATCTGTCTCCGCTTCAAGGATCTGATCTTACCACACTAATAAAACTGTTGGTTTTATTTTTAGATGATTCTCGCTGAGATGCAGCCTAACT
The DNA here is from genome assembly GCA_946959425.1 of Argyrosomus regius. Classification (NCBI taxonomy): domain Eukaryota; kingdom Metazoa; phylum Chordata; class Actinopteri; family Sciaenidae; genus Argyrosomus; species Argyrosomus regius. Next base: position 12,156,029 of record OX336897.1, on the reverse strand, counting down.
CTCACTAAAGGGCAGCTCAAACACATTTCAATTTTAGCAACAGGCCAAAGAAAAGTCTATTTTAAGCCAGGTGTCCACACTTCTTCTGACTGAAAACAAAAGATCACTGGAAGCATGAGTGCCTGCAGGAGACAGGCAATGCACAGAACTGCCACATGGATCAGAGTACAAAGTATAATGGAGCACCAAAAACATGATAAATATATATTGATGCTAGAAATTAATACAATTACATTTAAAAAAAAAGTCTAATTTTACACTCAGTGATTTTGCTGCTGGCATTTTGCTCTAGCCTACAATCCTGTGACATCCTCTGGCACATTTGCCCTTTTTTACCTTTAAGTTCAGCCACCCAGGAAACCTGACATTATATTTTAACCCCCTCATTACCTCACTGGGGATTATAGGAGGCCAGCATTTGTTTCCCCTTGAAGTCCTGCAGGCCCACAGTGGAAATGACATTTGTAAAGTGCAATTTCACTGCTAATATCAATGAAGAAAAAGTTTTCAAATGTGAATTCTGTGTGCTATGTTCACATATGAAACCTATTTGTTGCAACTAATGAATTCTACTGATTGACAGGCACAGATCAGATCAACAAACTGTCTTAATGGACCCATTTAACCCATTTGGACTGTCTCATTCAGACTGTGTCACACGTTAAGTTCCTTGACTAAGTCTTGTGATCGTGGATGTCTAACACAACTGTTGAAGGCTTAACAACACAAAAGCAACACTGTGCTTCCATTATTAAACTCATCAGACATGTTGTTACCCAACATCTGCAGCGAGGGGTGCTGGGGGACACTGGGTGGGTGGTGGTGGTGGGGTTTGCATGATGCTCCCATGGTCATGTGACCAAGATGGCTGTTGTCACTAAAAAGCTCTTGTTTGAGAGAAGAAAAGGGGGTTTGTGGTGTGATTGATTTCTCCCCCCAGCTGCAGGTTGGAGGAACATTGCATAAGTATCACATGGCTAGACTGGGCAGCGATCATGTAGATCAGTTCAGGGTCCCACACCCAGGTTTCTCTGTCCATGGGTAAGTCAGCTCACAGAGCCCCTGCATTCATTTTACACAACTTATGCTTTATCCCCTTCCTCTCACAACACCCTAAATGCTTGTTAGGGATGATTTATTAGGGTGTTCTTGCCAGTTTGATAAAGAAATAACACCGCAGGATTTCTGTTGGCAGTGAAATGGTGCAAATGAAGGCTATTGTATTTGTCCTGCTTATATAGTGATGTGAGCGAGACTGTGTTTCCGCTTCAAGCTGACTGGTAACAGACTGCTAAAATCCTCTGCATGGAGATTAGTTCAGAAACGATGGAGACCAGATTATCATAACATTTCACAATGAGGTAGTATGGAGAGTAAAACGTTACAGTTTATGGCTACAAAGTCAAATTAGTTGATACGAAGAAACTTGATAGTTACTGCAAAGAATAATAAATGTCCAAATAGCTGTTGGGATGGCATAGAGGAACAAACTATAAATCATCTTGGTTTACAAAAATGTCAGAAATAGTTTGAGGCCAGAAAATGAATATAGCAGTGACAGCATCCTCCAATCATCCGCCTCTGTAAACTGTCGCTGAATCAAGAAAGTGCTGAGACCAAGCCACCAGTTATTGATGAATGATCAATAGGGATTCAATGATTCAGGCCTTGCAGAGCAGCACCTTAAAGGGTGTTTAAAATCCTTATATGTAGATGTTTATCTATAAGAGTAACAAGCAGTCACGATCATGTTAAAAAGGCGGTTTGAATCAGATTCAAAATAAGAATTCCGATCTGATTTGGTGCATTGATTGGGAAGTTATCACTAAATTAACTAACGAATGCTCATTTCCTTTTCTTCTAAGCATCTCTCTATTTCACCCCCTATGTCTCTTTGTTCACTGCCATAAATCCAGCTTAGTCATCACATCAACAAATCATTTTATGACATGTATATGCTTTTCACACGAAGCATCCAATTAAAAATGTCCTCTTCAAGGCCTAAAACAGTTTTCCTGGTTGCCATTGTGCCGCCCTATAGCAGACGGCCCCTCTGTCATATTAATATCGCATCCCAACAGCCGATTGTGGTTCCTACATAAAAGTGATGAGCTGTATTTCAGTGTCCCCGCCGATGCGACTCCCAAAGACATGGGGGCCTTTTTATGGATCTTCAAATATGCAGTTATCACTCTCGCTGCCCACCTGACAAGCCTGCGACGTCTGCCAAAGATAAAACGTTAACAATGTTAGATCACTGCAACAGCAAGTTGAAGTGGAGAAACAGCACTGCTCTCTGTCAGTTCAATAAGCAACATGTGCTCTAAGATCCTCAGTGTAACCCTTCAGGTGGAAAAGGTGGGATTATGCGCAACTCATTTTTCCAACATTTACACATAAATGACTTTTCAAAATCTTTTTTTTTTTTTTTTAAATAGTTTGAATGTTGATTTCTGGTTTGCCAGAGAGGTAGACAAAACATGAGACAGATTAAAACAAAGAGAGGGACATCCTTCCACTACATGCTCCAGGCTTCAATTCACTGTCTTTCAGCAGGTCAGCCATAACACTAGCTTGTCACATTTGATTAAACCACCACATATGCATTGCAATTTATTTGCCAACAAACATAAAGCTAACTTTAAATATAATCTAGACATGGCCTAGATGTCTAGATGTTGTGTGATTTTTAATCTGTGTCTCCAGTGTATGCAAATATCTTTTTCTATGTCCTTTCTTTTTCATTTTGATTTTTTTTTTCAGAAAGGTAATATAATTTTGTTCAAAATAAAGCTGTATGTATGTTTCTGCATATGCCTGTGCACATACGACGCACGTGTGCCAATGCATCACTTGCCCTTCTGACTTAGATATTACAGAAGATATAAGTTAATATTATTGTTTGCCTGAATATGACCAGGGAGCCATGTTCTTGGTTCTCAGGAGGACATGACACATGGCCCAGGCCAGAGGATAAAATAATGTGTGGCAGAGTGAAAGGCTGCACATGCTCATTAGTATCATTAATCACAAGAGACAGAGATGCCTAATGATAGAGGGAGGAGGGACTTCACAGAGGGAAGATATGACAGAGATGAAATATTCCTCAAGAATATTAACATTTGGAAAAATATGTCGCGTTTAGATTAATTTAAATTTATCTATTTTGGGCACTCCTGGGTCTGGCAACATCGCAGGGATTGCTTGAAACAAAAGGAACGGTGTAATTAATACCAGGCTTAATTGTCACTCTAAATTGTCATATAATTCTAATTTAATGTGCCTCTCACTCAGAGTGTGAGGGAAAATTGGGCTGAGCCAGTTCCCTTGTGGAAAAAAAAAGGGATCTCTGTGGGGGATCAAATGGGGTGTGTGACATTTTCTCACAGACGTTTGATTGTGAACTGAAGGATTCCTCTTATGGTGCTTCCACTCACCCACCGTAGCGTGCAGCTAATGGGAGCAGCTGAGCCTTGAACCAGATCTCAGGGTGGAGAGTGTCGGTTGTAGTTCTGCCGGCTCCTCTGCAGTCTGTTCGGTGGGAGCTAGAGGCCCTGAGCTTGGCCGTCCCTCTGCAGCAGCAGAGGCTCCGGGGATAGTTGTGCACGGCGAGGGCAGGCTGTTTGATCAGCACATATTTTTAATTGGCTCCAGGCACCCTGGAGTGTCAGCATTGCCACGGAGTAGACTCCTATTGCACCTTTCCTAATTAAAATCATTACAAATTCCAGGCGCATCATAAAGGATTAAATGAGACTTGTGTGTGTGTGCATGTGCCTATGTGAGTGTGTGTGTTTTATCCATTGCTGTGCCTGTGCATGGGTGCGTTGTCTCCTTGATAGCTAACATGTATAGCTTAATTGTTTTTCTCCTCAGTAATAGTAAATGAGGGAGGGCTGGCTGTAATCCTGGTCCACTAATCAAATTACATGAAAGAGAATCTCTCAATATATTCACACTGTAGTGCTGCAGAGGATTTAAGTTTCTATATGTCTCTTCATGATAGCTGAAATTAAATATGAGCACCAAAAAACTTTTACTTTGGGGAGTGTTTAACCTGCGGTGTTATGTCTTTTATTGAATATTCACATGTGTCCTGCTGTGTATGGCGGCTTTAACGAGAGCTGTTTGTCTTATTCGAAATAATTGATGTCAGACAAACTGCGCAACTCCTTGGAGACTTATTTTGAAAGGCTTGGAAAACAAATGGTCTCAAGAAAACTTGCATTTATTTATCACTTCCTTTATGGAAACAAAACTCTTTCCATGCGTTAAGTCAGAGGTATACATGCTGAAGATATTGTATTAGAGCTGGGTGATTTTGCTCCTATACTGTGCTTTAGGGGGTCTGTGGAAGGAGTGGCTTCAGTCCCCTAAACAAAGGAGGCTTAAATCTCTTAAATATCTACCAGTGCCACTTTGCCCCGAGGGAGCATAGAAACAAGGGAGTGTTTCTTTGGTCTGATATTGGAAGCTAGAGTTCATGAAGGCGAAACGCAAGTGATGACTATGGAAGGATTTTAAGAGCTGGCTCTGTTCGAAAACATGCCCCTAAAGCCTTAGCACACACCCTGACACAAACATTAAAATCATATGACATATGACAGAGAAAATTACTACAATTTATAAAGGTAATAACCATGTCTGAGCAAAGTTTAAGATGAATATCTCAGTCATGAGCCATTATGAGAACCTCTACAGCATTCAGGGACAATAAGTGTTGGACAGAAGTCTCAGCGTGCAAGTCGTAGCCGATAGTTATGGCGATTGAATGATAATGTCTCCCGTGTAACACAGTGGGACTTCTATTCACATGAACAACCAATAAAACTACAGCAACTCATATAATAGTTAATAGACAGTATTGTCCAGCAGTGAATGGACATGTTATGGGTAGGCAGGCAACAACAATGGATGGTATACAGACGCCAACACCAAGGATCACTGTAACTTGTGGTTTGGGAAACTAGTTGAAGATCAAATTGCGTAAACAGCGAGAGAACTACAATGTTTTTGAAAGTCAAAACTAAAATTAAAATGGGCTGCAGATGGATGAAATATAAAAATGAGCATATGAATTAAGTGTATTCAAATCTAAACCAAAAAAATTCAGCTGAAAGACTTGGTACAGAAAAAGGTTGGTCATTCGAAGCCATTGTGGGGACTCAACTTTCTCGAGAAAATGAAAAAATGCAACCACATGCTTTGGAGAGCTATATTTGTGGAACATGATCACTTGGTTCCTATTGACTCAAGAGGGATAGACAACAGTGAGACGTGGCAGAGGAACGAAAGTGAAAAATGGATGGGAAAGATGAGTGAGGGTGGGGTGTCTCTTCAACCATCGCCGCTTCCTGTCCGGAAAAGTCCATTCATCATTTTCACGTCTTCGTGTCATGGCTTACTTTGCCAATAGCCAGAAGTGTGGCAATGATGACACAGAGGATTGATGAGGTGCAGGCGGGGGTGGCTAGCAGGGGTTTGGGGTGGAGATGGTCAAACCAGATGTGGTGTGAGGTGGGGCTGAGACGGACTACGAGGGGGACCTGATGAAGGTCATGATGTTGCCCAATGCCCCCATTAACCATATGCATTTGCAGACACACATGAATGTAGGCCACATGCAAAGCCTGGATTCTGGTGCATATTCAAATAAATCCTCAACACAAGTTTCCACATGTCATTACTCACCAGCATAGAGGAACACTTTACTCAGGACGATGTGCAAGAATTCATGATACTACAACTCTATCACAAAGACAATGTACTGTAGTCAAATAATGTAAAAGCTAAAAAATAGTGCTGGAAAATGCATATTCTTGCTTGGAGTTGTATGAGGAGATTGATACCTCTCTTTAGAGATGAAGCCATCAACAGCAGCTGGTTAGCTTATTGCACATTGACCAAAAACAGTGGGATACAGCTAACCTGGCTCAAAGATTTTCCTACTGGAACCCCAAAAGCTCATTAATTAATACATTACATATATTTAATGTTTAATAATGTGTAAAAATGACATGTGGTTTTACAGTTTCCAATCTTCAATGCTGGCTGCACCCTCATATTTGCTGTACTGACATGAGAAAGACCCTATGATCTAAGACTTTAACTAACTAAATAGCCATTTAAAACATTGTTTGCTTATATTATTCATAAGCATGCTAATTATTATGAATAGTTGTCAGTCTATAGCCTACTGTACATGTCTGTCTTTTGTCTAGACTGTTCATTTCAGCCACTGTTCGTTTATTGTAGTTATTTGAATATTCAATATATATATATATATATATATTTTTGACTAACACAAGTGCAGTGTGGATTCAGATGATTTGGCTTCTCTTTTGCCTCAGTGTTGATTGTCAAATCTTAGTCACTGACAAATGTGTCTAATTAGACTTCAAACTAATATTCACACCTTTGTAGCAGGATGTGAAACATTAATTAAGTAAATTACTTCACTTAATTATTTTATTAGTTGTTAGAGTATTTTGCCAACCCCATGTGAATGTTTTGTCTGACTAACGCGTGGCAGCAAGAATGCATTAATATTCTAGCTAACATTAAATCAGAGAAGACTTGGCCCAGATGTTGCACTTTACCATGAAGTCTCGTATTAATTCTAAATTTTAAAGCTTAGCTCACCTCCTCTCTGTTGTATAGAATAGTCACAGGTCCATATTAGCAGACAGTGATACTGTACATGAGTGTATTGTTGGACTCCCCCTTGTGGTAAAAGATTACACAACCGCATAAGACCACAGTCTGCCAGACAGATAGGAATACATGGAAATGTGAAGGGATAACTGAATCAAATTAGAGCCAAGAGTAATATCAAAAGGTGTTCTCTCTTCCCTCTCTCTCTCTTCACTGCTCTGTGTAGTGTATCCCCTGCTGGCACTGGGCGTACTCCGAAGAGTGTGCTTCTCCCAACTCAGTAGCTGATCAGAACCAGGTGGGAAGGCCTCCATGTGCTTTCCATTTGTGCAGGATGTAAATGGATTCAATTAGATCCAAATGCACAACCTGTCAGCCAGGGGGAAGTGGCAGACTTTCAAAGGCCATTAGATTATGGACAGGATTTGGAATAAAAACTTCACTGGCCGGGATTGTGCCATTAAATTGGTTGATGTGAAACTATTGAAGTGATTTGAGCTTGCATGCTGACTGTGCGCTATTCACGTGGGCACAAATTCTGTCACACACACCCCCTCCCAAATTATCATTAGCAGCCCCCCCCAACCCCCGTCTTTCTTTTTCCATCTCTTTCCCTCCCTCCTTCATGCGCACACATACACATACCAACGCAAACACACAAATGGCATACATAAAGCTGTAGTATATCCTCAGACATATTGCCAGTGGCCTCACAAACCTGCCTGCATTACAAACAGTAGCTCTTACAGCTTTAAAGTCAAATGGCTCCATCAGTCATGGCTGTTAAGAAGCCCAGCCATAAAAATTAAAGACTTCCAGCAAACTGACCAACTGTAACACGTCTCCTTTGTTTTGATTGGCTGGAATAATATGATGTCTACTGTTAACATTCGGTTTCACTCACTGGTCTCTGTAAACATGTAAAATATGGCGGAATTTAAGCATGTTGAAGGAAAAAGCGCTGCAAAGGAATCATTCATCCTCTACGCGGTAATGCCTTTTCACACTTTTGTTACAGAAATGTATATTACCAGGCTGAGCAGATGTGTTAACTAAAAAAAACAAAAAAAAAACAAACAGTTTCACTCATCATGATCGGATGTGGGGGATGGGCGGTCGCATTGAAAACAAAGGACTTCTCACCAAGACATAGGCGATGGATATGAGAGAGGGTTCAGTTGACCCATGATTTTAATGCAGAGAGCCTTTACTTTACAGGCCTGATATAGAAGTGAATCAATGGGACATTTCTAAGCCATTATTATCAATCACTATTGCTTAAGACACCCTAATGAGCTCATTAGATAAGATGAACAGCAGATTGATTGCAAAATGGGGCAAGTAAAAAGTAAGATGTAGAGAAGTAGAAGGTGATGGAGGAGAAAGGAAATAGGTCTCATGGATCTCCAGAAAGAGGAATGGGAGAGTGAAATTAAATGAGTAAGAGACAGGTCACGTGTCTTGAGCTGTATTTCAAATTCCAAAATTTTTTGCATCTTTTCAATCTATTTTGCCACCTGCACGAGTCTTATAAGTCACAGAGATATTGTCTGTTATACTGAGAGGCAGAGGTGTTTTTTTGATGGCAAAGCATCATCAAAGGGGGTCAACAAAATGACAACAAACCCTTGCAGCTAAAGAAATTATACATTATAACTTGAGGTCTCTCTCCCACACACAGCTGCTGATCTTAGCTCTCTGCTGTCCACTGAGCGAAGAAGTTCATCACTATTCACCAGCTGCCTTGATAATATGCAAACATAAAAAGGAGGGAGAGGACAGACGGGGGAAAAAAAGGAAGAGAGAGAGAGAGAGAGAGAGCGAGACAATAAAGAAGTAAAAGAACAAAGAAATCCAAAGAAAGTCACTGAAGTCACAGGAGCAAGAACACAAAGAAGGAGGGGAAACAATGTGTATGAGAGTGTAAACGATGTGATTTGGGCAGACATTTGTTCCCCTTGGGCAAGCTTGATAGGCCATTCTGTCTGGATCGGGGAGAGTGGGGGGTGCATGAGAGAACCCCGCTGGTGTTGGATTTTGGCTGCTGTGGTACTACAGCGGATCGAAAAAGTGAAAATATTTAAGAGAAGGTCAGCATTAAAGCAGCAGCAACCCTCTCTGTTTCCACCTAGGACGGAACAGATGTGCTTAAAACCCCAGCTGCTGCCAGATGTGGATATAGGACCATCTGCATGAGCTGTTACTGCGTGTGTGTGTGTAGGCGCGACTGTGTGTGTGTGTTTTAAAAAGCAGGCACTGAAAGCCGTGGCTTTACATGAGTCAAAGTGAGTAATGTGACTATTTTTGATTCGATTCTGACACCTACCTCTCCAATTACCCCCCGTCAGGATTATTGTAGCTCCTGATAGCCTCGAGGTGAATGTTGGCTGTTTTATGGGAGGAAAAGCAGCTCAACGTTTAATTACTGGAACATAGTTTGGAGTGTGTACATATACACTTTCAGCATCTTGTCACAGTTCTGCATTAAGAAGCAGATCATAAAATGTTGCTGCACAAACACACTTTGATCTCATGTGTGGTCAATTATATCCTGAAGACTGCCTCTATTCATCAGTGGATCCATACACACATTTAGAAGACTGACAATGTTTTTATACTAAAGAGACGGTACATTTCTTGACTCAAATATCTAAAGAATATGGCGACTGGAAAGCCAAAAAGAAGAATAAAGGAATTAAAAAAAAGATAAGTCATTTTTTTGTGTGATCCTAGAATATAAAACCTGATGAGACATATAAAGCTATAAAGTGTTATGAGACCCCAGGAGATGGCAGATTAAAATGTGCAAGGGCGATTTCCACCAATAAAGGTGGAGACAGCGGCTTCTCCACCGCTGTGCTCTGCTCCACCAGGCAAAGAGAATGGTCTGAATAGATTTCAGCAACCTTCATAAAGCCAGGACTAGAGCCACTTCACAAAAGGGAATAGAAACCAAGCCAATCAATTAATGCCCCCCGACAAGGACAAGCATAGACAGGGAGAAATGCTTTCAGACCCGGTGTGCGTCTAAAACTCGCTGGGTTCCAACATCCTGTGGCATTGAGCAGGAGAGTCGGGGTCTACTCTCTGCATGTTCACCTCTGCTTTCTTTGTGTGTGTGCATGCGTGTGTGTTCTAATGTATTTGTGCGCGTATGTGTGTGTTGAAAAACTCACTATTGAATGAGTACATTGAACAGAGCACCGAGCTCTTTAAATGCCAATGAAAATAAAGAGAGGGAAATTGTAGGCACTCTGAAGCAACAGGGAAAAAACCAACAGAGCGAGACAGAGAAAGCAAAACCTTACAGTGCCAAGAGAGACTTCATAAGGTTTAGCAGCCCTCCACTCAAATATATGGCGGCCATAAATCCTCCACTTAATGTCCTTTGGGCTCCACTTTTTATGGGTAGTGACAATGACAGTGAGTGACTTCTTTTAAAAAAATGGTAATCAACACAGCAAATTTCAACAAGGCTGTCTGGACAAACTCCAAGGTTTACTCTTTCAAAAACTCCCATTCCAGTAATGAAAGTCGACATTACGCTCTGTTGCACTACACAAGACATTCAAAGGGATGTAAAATATTATGTTTCCACTGAAGTTTGGACGGAGTAAATCATTAAATAGATTGCAGACAGCCCAATACATGATACTGTGCTGTTAAGGAGGCCACACTTGATGAAATAAATTTGTGTTAGGTTTCTTTTCTGGCGTTGTTTCTAGAATCCGACTCGGTCCTAAAAGTGTCATCTGCAGTCACAATGCTGGTACAACATGACAAAAGAAGTTGTACTTAAGCATCAACGGTAAAATCTACTAGTCATTTAGCAAAATGAACACCGCTCTATGTGAAGAATGGTCCCTTTCAGAGTGGTAAAGTATTAATGCACAAAGCTGTGAGAGTACTTTCATGTAGAAGTGGCCAAATTACTCCATGCAGTCTTGAATAGTCTTTTAAAAATCTAGTCTATTATCATATCACATAATATCTTTCAGGCAAAGTAACGATATGGTTGTAAGTGATTCACTTAAAGCAAATAAATATGCTTTTTTGCTCTCTTGTGGGGAGTCATGAGAAGATCAATACCACTCTCATAGCTTTCTCAAGAATTAAGAATGAAGCTGTTTAGCTTAGCTTAGCTTAGTTTACCCTAGCTTAGCATAAAGACTGGAAACAGGGGGGAACAGCTAGCCTGGCTCTGTCCAATAGTAACAAAATTTGAAAACACAAGCATCTCTAAATAATAGTTGTTAATTTGACGTTTTTCTCCTGCTGTTTTATGGATTGATTGTTTCTTGGCTCTGAGTAGTTGCTAGGCAACTAGTGGAGACGTAGAAGAAATAGTCCAACATATTCAATTCATTCATATTCATTACAAGTAGCTAGCTTAGCACAAAGACCAACAACTGTAAAAATATCATTTTTACTTTTCTGAAAATATATTTTATATTTATAAAATATAAAGTAGTTCAAACTATTGAATATCAAAATGTAGTTATTTAGTATTGCACTGCTGCCATAAAGTTGGAGGTCTCAGAAGAGATTTTACAAAATATTTTGTTTTCCTAACTTTTTATCTCAAGCATGGCTCAAGCTCCAAAAACTGCATTGCCCATAATGCAATAGTGTCCTTTTTTTTTAAAGACCTTGTTGACCTTTTTTCCCCCAAACTTTGGAAAGCTACCTCCACAGGGACACAAGACATTATACAACTGTTTTTCCAGGCTGAATAGTACTTCTTATGACAACATGACAACTGCATGGGAAAAATCAGTGGAGTGCCCCTTTAGAGGTGCAATATTGCCATCTTTGTGCCTCGTCTTTGTGTATATTGTTCATGGGAATTTGTTTCCCTTCTGGTTTGATGGTTACTCATGTTTTTACACCCCCCACTTTGAAACTGGTCCAGCATAGACAAGTGTGCACCATCATTCATTGTGGCATCGAGGTGTTTCAACAATTGTGAGCATGCCCAAACAATACTCTGTCCAAGGATTACTCACTGTTTTCTTTGGAGAGTCAGTTTGTTTTTCTATTTTGTCCATATATCCATGACTCCATATGCCCGGTCTGTGATGTCAGCCTTTTCTCTCGATGTTTCTGGTTGTTCACAGTCGGTCTTGATGCCTCATCAAGTTGTCATGGCCTTCCAGCTTTTACAGCATTCCTTTCTTTATGTCCTGAGAGGCATTTCTTTTTTTTTTCTGCGCTGTAAAATAAGCCTACGAGTAGACCAAAAGCTTTGAGATGCACTCAAGGCCAGGTATGTTGTGTTGATATTGGAGTAGTCCTGCCTCCCTTCAGAGTGTGATGCCACTTTGGGCTTGGCTTTCTTTTTGGAGGAACAGTAGGAGGTCACAGTCTTTGAAAGTCGGGGTTTCTCTTGTGCTAAACGAGAGAAAGCAGCGTGGGAGAGAAAAAGAAGAGGAGGTTTAGTCGCCATGGCCTTGGTTTCATGTTCAACAGAGGAGCGATCATCACTGGGCGAGAGGAGAAGAGATGGGATGGTGACTTAGTGACGACTAGCCCAACAGACATGATAGATGTCTTTAATAACCTCTGGCTGCTTTTTTTAGTGTCCTCCAGGATTTGTTGTTATTAAGATCTAGGTCTTATTATGATGACCACCTCTTTCATCATCTCCCACATCATGCTGGGCGTCAGGCCAGACAGTCAAAATAAACACAACGTCAAAAGCCCCCCTTGTACTTGTGCTGACGTGGCACTTGTTGATGGTGCCAGCATGTCTCAGTCCTGACCAAGGAATACATGACTTTGTAATAGTCAGCTGTGAGGAGAAAACAAAACACCCCCGTCTGGTGATCACCTGTTGAATCAGTTAGATTCTCCTCCTCAAAGCCCTGCGGCCACTGATCTAACGTTGCCACATTACAGGGTAGATTACAAAAGCATGTTTAGGTAAATGGCGTTTGATGGTTTTAATAAGCATTTCCATTACTGAAAGGCAAGAGGGAAGAGGAGCTCATTGGGAGTACACGTAGGAACACGGGAGCCATAAGAACTCACGCTCATCGCTGCTGAAAAGCAAAATGAGAACGATTTTATTGTGCCTCCATTTCTTTTGAAAATAACAATCACAAACACTCACTCCTTTAGTGTGCCTAAGTAGCTTCAAGCTCTATCACAAGCATAGATTTGGTGAGGGCCCATGTTTTATTAATTTGCAGATGAGCTCAGCTATTGATGGCGTTGGCCGCCCATGGGTTCAATTAGGATAATACAGGGAGAGGGGCAGATTATGGGCAGCTATTTAAGTGAGGGTATATCTCTTCCTGACAGTTATAGTCCAAATGCAACAAATTGCACCTCGGTGGCTGCGAGCGGCGCCATATCAGTCCTCCGGTGATGAAACATGCCTGTGTGGCAGGTCAGCCGTGTGGAGACGACACCAGGCTGTGTGAACCATGTAGCCTGTCCTCTTTGAGCTAACAACACAGGCCTGAGTGCAGCCTATTCCCATTCAGTTAATAGGGGCCATTTAGAAAACAGCGGTCTATATGGTGGTGCGCTGAGTGCATGCTCTACCCTGCCAACCCTAAACAGTCCCACTTAGCACGACTCTCTCTAAACTATTGCACTTCTTCTCTCCGGCACTCTCTGGGTTGAAAGCCTGTGAGCGTTGACAGCTGAACAGGGCAAAACTGCGCCACGTAAACATCTCGTTTTATGAATACAAGACGGGGTGTGTGAATATTCTCACGGGCAACCGTAAAAGGAGGAATGGTTGTGGCCTGCACTTGGAACAAGAAAACTGCTTGCAGCCTTTTCTTTCTGTGTTCTGGGGTGAACATTTATTATGAATGATTGAGGCCTCGACTGTAACTTCGCTGTGCAATGAAAACAGTCTACAGTGCATTGTCTCCAGAGCGCATTGTGTGGGATTGAATAGGGAGGCCATAAAGTTGAGCCGGAGACACTGACCCAAACATGCCAGGCCTGTCCGTTATCTTACTTTTCTGTTCAGGCCGTCCAAAGCATTAAAACTGCAGACAGCTCTATAGTGAGTGGCCGGACTGTTTGCTTTCTTTTGCATAGGGAAATGACGACTGTTTCTCAGCTGCGTTGGAGCAGCATGTTTAGACTACAGTCAGTGAGATAACCCAGTCCTCTTCTACATACCCTGACAGCAACAGTTGGGGAAAGAGTGAGCACTCGCAGTGGTGAGCGGTGTAGGCTGGCTCAAAGAAGCAGATCCTCCTCAGTTTTTGTTTCTACTCAAGAGCAGGTCATTTCAGTCCAAGTGCTGCGCCTTCGTAGCCATACATTTTGTATTTTAACAACCTCTGTCCTCAGCTTGTGTCAGCTGGCTTGCTCTGCCACCAGGTGGAGTGTCAAACATGGAAAATCCAGAATTCCTAACAATAATACTGTAATCTATCAACACGGCTGTGAAATTAATGATAAAGGCCTTCTGTAGGATGAAAAAGGACTTGCATAAATGCAGTAAACATCCAAATATTACCTGAATATCTATCCATCTTAATTCCTGACCTGTGAAGTACTTTATCATCCTGACCCACTAACCCTTTCCTCTCCTTGTTCGCCTGCCACGGCTTTCCCTATTCCCCGCTCCAGCCATGCCGGGGCAATAGGGCACCGCTAATGTGCTTGGTGGGTCATTAATTCTTCGGATGGCCATGGGGGCAGGAGAGCAGGCGAGCTTTGTTGTTTGATGTTGGGCGAAATGGTGGTGGGGAGGCAAAGCAGATGTTTGTGTTGGCTGGTGAGGGAAAGCAGTACACTTGATGCCAACCCAATCACCATCTCATGCTAGGCAGCAGCTGCCCAAATACATTTCAGCCAAAGTCTGGCAAAGAGAGGCAAGGGTGACCAGATCAGCATTAGCTCACTTTTCCTGATGTTCTGTCAGGCTTGACAAATACCAAAGCCACTCTCCTGAAGGACCGTCCCATGGCCAGTTCATCTTTTTTGTTTGTCCACAATAATCTTGGACAAGTGAGATTTTTCATGGAGATTTTGTTTTAATTTGCAAGTCTTGAAGCCGAAGGTGAACTGGACACTGATAAATATAAGAAACACAGCGGTTTGTCTGCTTGTCTGTATTTGTTGTGTGCAGCTGATGTTTGCCGTGCTTTTGCCTTTGAGGAGAGATGAGAATCAGAGAGGACACAAAGAAAACGAGCCACAGAATAACCCAGATTTTTTCGCTGGCCACGGTAAAAATATAACAATGTATGCGCATACATAGACCCCAGAACAAGGACAGTTCATTTAACTCTCTCCTGCCTCTCCACTCAACTGATATGAGCCATTCATCACCGCCCACCTTCATATCTGTGCGCTGCCCGGAAAGGACGGTGTGTGTGTGTGTGTGTGTGTGTGTGTGTGTGTGTGTGTGTGTGTGTGTGTGAAAACAGATTAAAGATAAATATCTTCTACGTAGCCCACACGTTTTGATCTTGTTGTAGTATTCCCCAGCATTTATGAAATTCAGAGAGCGGGGAACAGTTTGTGTCCAGCTAACATTCAGAGTGTGCTGCCCTCTACTGCTGTTTGCATGAACATCTGGACTCTTTCTGCTGTTCAGAAAAATACAATATGGATGTATTTACACTACACAGCACTGTGCTGTCCTGTATAAATAATGTTTTAGTTATTTTGTGTGTACTAATCAACCTTTGGCCTCCTGTAATCAGATGTTTTCTGCACACGCATCCAAATTTTTCTCTAGTTAAATTTTGATCTTTTAAACCTCTAAAACTGACCCATTTTAACCAGCACATGCTTGTTTTGTTTTCCTATGATTACACTCAGTCTTAAATATACTTACCTTAAACTGTTTTATCCAGTATGTTCTCCAGGGATTATAACTTAATATCAACAGTTTAAAAAAGGTGCTATGTACTATGCAGGTTTCGGTGAATTAGCATTTTGGGGTAAATGATTTCTTTAATATGCCGTGATGTTTTTCTCAAAAAGAAATTTGGATTATCACCGGGAAAATATTTATCCAAGCAGCTGCTAATTGCATCCCCACCACCTTAATTACACAGCGCTCGTCTCACTCTAATGCAATGTTTGCTTCGAGATACAAAAGGCCATTTGAAAGAGACACACCTCCAGATGAAAGGTTCACTCACGACTCACTGATTGTCCCTCTCTATATGTTGCTGTCCTGTATGTTTGGTATTTTGCTTTCAAAATAATGAGAGGGCATGCACCTTAGAAAAGAAACAGCTATGTTGCAACGATGCTGGAAGGTTTCTAATCCTGAATTATGATTGGCTCATTCGTCATCTCTAACTTAGTAGAAGGTGGAGCGAGGGAATCAAAGGAGGCAAGTAATGAGGGCCCACAGTAGCTGGCAAGGTAACCGTGGTTACGTGTGGTGCATTAATGTATGTAATCTGTTACTATGTCTGTGACAAGACAAGGACATGTAGTGTGCTAATTAAAGAAACCTTTCACTGCTCCTCGCTTAGACACAGGTCATATCTCATTAATGATGGTCTCAATGCATGGGGAGTCATTCATTACTGGCCATTTGGAGGAAAAAGGGGAGGATGTGGAATTCCTGTTTGCACATACAGTGCATAGCATGCAAAGCTAGGTATTTCCTCACGGAAGAACAGGGCGAGTAGATTCATCACAGCATCGGGGAAAAAAATTAAAGTACATCTTTGTTCAAAAACATTAATTTTTATTTTTGAAATGAAGGGGTATTTACAAGAAAAAAAAGTCAATGTCAGTTTAATGTCATGTAAATACAAAAAATATATTATTGAAAAAAAAAATATACCACATCTTCAAAGTGCTTTCATTTCTGACACACCTGTCTGAAAAGAAAAAACACACACAAAAAAACAAAAGACTACAAAGCTGAGCTTACTCCTGGGATGAGGGTCCAGCAATTGAACCTTTCCCGCTCTAAGAAAAGGAGACGCACAGCCTTACGGTCAGTGCTTGTACCTGGATGTTCAGTGCACAAGGGACACACATAACAGCAACCATCGAATGGTAGTGCACAGGCAGAGAGGCTCGTCTGCAATTAAAACAGCAATTCAGTGGCTCCAGTAATATTGCAAACAAAGCCTAGGGAATGTCTTTTTGTTCCTAAATGGCTGTACTGTAACCCACCCTCTGGACAGAAACAACTACGTTTTCCTACAGTTTCAAATGCCACACCACACAGCTCTCCGTACAATAAAAATGGTCTAAGGAGTATGGAAAGTTGGATAGTTGTGTAACTATCTTTTTGTTCCCTCTTTGTGGTCATAAGAAGCTTGGCATGTTGTGATCACCACTTTTTTTTCATGATCACAAGAAAACACAAACCATAACTGCTAAACTTATCCGATAATAATCTTGATGATTCTCTCATGATCGATTTTGACATAAATCAATTTGTATTCTCACAATTATTACAAAAGACACGCCAGATGCTGTAATCGTCTATAATCCATACACATGAGGGGATCTGATATTGCTTTGTGTGTCCGTGGTCATTACACTGTTAAATAACTGCTGACGGCCGCAAGTTCTCCATCGCTCCCTATAGGAAAATATCATAGTGATATTACACAGGCTCGTCCTTTGGTTGTAGTTTAGCATCAGTTTATAATAATAGCGGTCTTAATTACTGGTGTCAAATATGAGCAGTGACATTTGGCAATTCTGCTGATTATAGATGATTGTTCACAATCCACAGCGTTATTATTTAATGATCATGAGAAGACAGAGTGGTTTATGTTGAGATTATGAAATAATTAGTCTAAAGCCTGATTAGGGGAAAATATAAAGATAGGTAGAAAGTAAAACCACTGCTGAGACTGCACAATAGACTGTTTCTAAAAGTTGAATCCTCCCCCAAAACATTAAACGTGTACTAATAGTTGAATATGGAATAAAAGTGCCACATTTGTTTTTACCAATTAAGTGCAGTAGCTGATGGAAAATGTGTTCCAAAGTTCTTGCAGTGTTACAAAATCCCTTTAAAAAAAATAAAATAATAATTATACGCTAAATCAGCGCTAAGCCCAAACGCACGGCCTGATTTTCCACTATGGCTAACTGAAATCTATCTGAAAGAGCAATCAATTCTTTATTAACTAACAAAATAATAGAACACATAACCTCCTTGGCCATGGCTTCTACGTATCCCTGTAAAGGAATCCCTGTCTGAATATGAAAGCAAATGAGCAGTCCAAGACAAGTGCAAATCCTCCCTGAGACTGGTCCATGTTACTTACACAGACATCAGATTCAGCATTATACAGCCCAAGTACCCTACTAGGAGACTAAACAAGTCACACTGACCGGCCTAAAATTGTGTTTGGTGCCATTTCTGCAGCTACAGTAGCACTGTTTTCATACAACATTTAAGACAAAACACAGGGATTCATCATCATCATCGTCGTCAATCACAATAAGGCTCCGAGAGCAGCATGTAAACCAGACTGGTCAGAAATAAAGTGGATCACAAAAAATGTGTAAGTTGATCACACAAGTTATTATTGCTAAAATGATTATCACTTTAATTTATTTGAATTATGAACCCCCCTCCAGATACCTGACCAGTAGTTGGTCTCCATCCACACGTATGTAGAGCTGCGAGATATCACAGTAACTGGAGATGGGTGGGAAGAACTGAGTGAAGTGAATCAGCATGTGATGCTCTGATGTGCCTCAGGGACTCAGTCCTCTGCTGACGGACACAAAGATACGTCAGGTCGTCATGTGTCTCTGAGGTGGCCTCGGCTCTGCAGGCTCTGGAAGTGGGCCTGCTTCAGGATGCGGTTGATCTGCAGGTAGGACACCGGGTTTGTGGGACCGCCGAGTTCTGACGAGTCACCGGAGCTGAGGGGACTGCAGGGGCCCACAGCACACTGACTGGTGCAGCTCCCAGCCGCATGCTCTGGACTGCTGATGCTGCTGCTGCTGCTCTCACTGTTAGATGACTGAAAGGCAGATGTCAACATTAGCAGTGTGCTAGCTAAACATAAAGATTAATGTCTACATAAATCTATACTACATCTATTGATAGTGGGACCCGGTATGAACGCGATCTCCTATATGATGAACATATTTAAGTCAGATATTTGGTAACCATGGGAACATATTCATGTCAGCAGCTGAGTGTGGGTATTTTACATTGAAGGGTCAGTTTGAATTTATTGAAGTGGGGTTGTATGAGGTACTTATCCACAGTCAGTGTGTAACTACAGTCCACAGCAGTCAGTGTGCTGCCAGATTGGAGAAACAGAAAGGAGGAGCAGCACCGAAACTTAGCAATGCTCTGCTGTGGACAGGGGCAGCAACAAAACATATTTTAACCACCTAGAGAAAAAAAAAAGTAAATCAATATTTAAAGTATTTTCATCACTTTACCTCGCTGTCAGACAGCCTTTCTCCAACAGGGAGCTGAATCATTTATATCGATCTATGCTCTCTTCAAAGCCACCAGACTTCATTGACAAAATGAAGTAATTTTACCTTGCAGAACACAGGAGAGGCTGGTCCACTGCTGGCTCCATCAATTTGTTTGTGTTATTGTGTGACTTAAGTATTTTAACAGCGTAGTTTGGATCTGAACTAACAGTAGTTGCTGCGGATTGAGGCAGACCAGCAACTTCTGTGTTCTGCAAGGTAAAATTACTGGTTTTGTGAATGTAGTCTGGTTGCATTGGAGAGAACGATATAAGGCCGCCACAGCAAGGACTGACTGACTACAAGGTAAAACTGTGAAAATATTATACTTAAAGTTACATTACTTTTGGCATCCACAGCAGTACATTACTACTGTATGCTTCTCTAAACTGAGGACGTGTTGACTGTCATCTACTGACAATGTCTAAGAGACTTATACAATCCCATTTCAATAAACCCGGACTAACCGGGTAGCTCTGTCCGATCGGACAGTGAAAAGTAGATACAACAGAACATTAAAAGGTTTAAGGTGCCATCTCAAAACCGTGTTTGTCACTATTTGATCTTTGCGACCTCACTGTGACCACAAGTGAAAACAAATAAACTCATAATGTACAGAAAAGTGTTGAATGACTTTGATGTGGAAGAAATGGAAACCGACTACAGCTAATAAGGAAACAATTACTACTTTTCTTTTCTGCTCATTAGAAAGGAGTGGATGATAACCATTTGTCCAGCTTCTGTTACAGTTTCTTCAGCATTAATGTCCCTAGTTTTGTACCTCAGAGTCCCAGGCATCCCTGCCTGGCTCTGGAGAGAGAGGATGGCCTCTGCTCTGCCTTTTGGCTTGGGGCACCAGGTGGCCGCTCTCCTCATCACCACCACTGCGCTGCCGTTTCCTGTTTGGGTGGAAGCACGTACATTTAAAACACACACATACACAATCAGACACATGGTTACTGTAACGACCATCTACTGAACTAACATTTTGAAATGGCTGCTGCAAGTGCTTCATAAAAGGCACAGTCCACCATTTGTATCAGGCAATATTTAACAGCCGGCGTGGCATAGAGTATTGTAGGCCTCGCTCACCTGTTTTCAGTCAACATATGATGACACTGAATGAATCTCGATGAGTTTCTTTTGTGTTTGTTCGGACCAGGCTGGAGGACGCGGCTGGTTGGCGTTATCGACTTGTAGCTTTTTTCCCCCTGTCAGTCGATGGCCTATCACCTGAGTTAGCAAACTAACCTTGCCTGGCTAGCTAATTATGTTACTATTAGCCATTGTGCCAATACTAGAAGAGTAACATCGTTAACTACACCAACACTTTAGGTGATTGGGCTATTAAAGCGTATAAAAACCAGGCGTAAACGATGGTTAGTTAACACGACAAGTCTCAGACGCAGCTAAGTTACAAGCTAACGTCACTGCTAGCTAACCTTCTTAGCTAATGCTCTCAATCAGCTGACCACGGCACATATCGTGAACAAAAAAACGCGCCGTTTCTTTAATATCAATCTTACAATATCAGCACCAGAGCTCGACTGAAATTATAGCCTTTAGTTCAACCTAGCGAGCTAAAGCAGTCACAGCTATAACGTTAACCACAGCCAACCGCGGCAGTTGTGTTTACATGGTACTGCGGCTGCGCGAAGAGCAGTAATGGTGCTTTTAAATGCTATCGGGAAAATATGTGTATGTTATGCGAGATGGAGAGTCAAACTAGAGTTTTCTGTGGCATGAGGTGTGTAAAGTTTAGTGAGTGCGATAGTCACGACGACAGCGACGGTCGCTCAAGTGGTTAACTGTATTACTTTTACATTAAGTTATATCGGTAAGCTAGTTTCGAAAATGAATTGGGAATCTACGAGCAGAGCGTGAATGCAGCATGGAATAACACTGGCGCACTATCTACAGCGCGTTACAAGAAAGCTGTTAATTAATTTATGAATCACCGGAGTTAGCTCACGCACCACCAGTTCATTAATTTGTCTCTGCTATAAAAATGTAATTGGTCTTAATCAGAAACACTCGTCGACAAATGTTGGCCTATGGCCTGACACAACGTTAATTTCCCCAAAAGATGTCGCTGTTTACAATAAAACTGTTTTGCTTGACTCGTTGTGGATGAATGTAATTATTGCTCCATGGGTTGAAAATACCCAGCTGTGTCTTCAATTTAAAAAAGCAGGTCTATAATGACAGACAGTGAGTGCAGCTCATATCCCCTTAAAACCGCCATGGTGATTTTATATGACCGTATGGAGCAATTTCCAGCGTGAGAACATTAAATATTTTGTATATAGCGGCCAAAATGTTGGAAACAAAACATCCAATCTGACTGAATGGTGGACAGCTCCACAACCCGGAAGTTACACCCTATAGTGCAGCAGGTCCAGCCAGCCAATAGTGCTGAAAAAAAAAAACGCCTCCGCCAATGACTCAAGCGAAGGACGGAGGTGAGATTAACAAGGATTCTCAGCAGCAGCGGTCCTGTTATTATAAAGGGAAATAATCGCAATGGGCAGCACCGACTCCAAACTGAACTTCAGGAAAGCAGTGATTCAGCTGACAACCAAAACACAGGTACATACGCCTCCATCACGGCTTACATAGAGAGATAGTGTACCGATTTGCGCACTGGAGAGCATCACCGAGGAGATGAGATAACGCGTATGATGTGGCAGCAAAAAAACAACAACAAAAAAAAAAAAAAACCTGTCTCAACCTCTTTTGCATGCTGGGTTTTCAATTCACAATCATTTATGTTGCATAATATATTTATGAGCACAAAATATGTCGTGTTTGTCATAAACAGTTGGATTAAATGATGGCCGATGAAGGCTGAGATTACCATGGATCTGTATTCGGGCTGTACATGTTTAGCTTTGACGACAAAATAAACGATGGCGTAGTTAAATCAGAAATGATGACGCAGGTTTGGAAATGACCACGTTTGCAGATGCGGCAGGTGGACTGTGCTGAGATCAGTGTACCAGATAATGTCTCCTCTCTGCTGTTAGAATAAAGGTTATGTTTACATTGCCATTAGTCAGGCCTTGGGTGAGCTCTATAGTGTAAAACTAAACATCCATGTATGTATTATGTTGAAAAGGGGCAACATGATATTTTAATGCACTGTTAGCTCAATCAGCCCTTTTGTGTTTTAAACCTCATTGACATAAAATGCTCCATTTGGCTCAGATATTTGGGAATTGAAATGAAAACATTTTTTTTTTTTTACAGCCAGTTGAAGCCACAGACGATGCCTTCTGGGACCAGTTCTGGGCAGACACCACCACCACGGTCCAGGATGTTTTTGCACTGGTGCCAGCTGCAGAGATAAGAGCTGTCCGAGAGGAGTCCCCCTCGAATTTAGCAACCCTCTGCTATAAGGTACACGCTTGCATGAACTGTTAATGCATCCGTGCATTGCAGATTTGGTTATGAGATGAGACTGCATGGAGACATCCCTGCTTTGAGGCTGCATCATGGAACAATGTTGTTTTAAAACACTGCAGATTTTTGTTTTACGAGAGCTCAGCACAGTCTGTCAGCAAGGCACTGCCTCTTGCTCTCAGACATGGGAATAAGTGAGTCAACCTCCCTTCCTTTCCCTTCACTTCCTGTCTCTTGGTACCAGCTTCCGTTTGAAGCTGCCTATCAGAAACAAAACAGACATACCGAGGTACTGACAGCCTAATTAAATAAAGAGGAGGAGACGAGAGCCCTTGAAGCTGAGCTGATTTTAGAGACAGGCTGAATCATTTTCCAAAGTAAAAGGCCCAAAACAACAACTATGTCTCCATCTCATAGACCAAATATTTGCCACATTAAACAAACTGTAGATATCTAGTGTACTTCCCAGTGTAAATGTGTGTGAGTGTGTACACACAGACTTTAATATAAAATTTATCAGATGCTGCAGTTTGTTGATAAAACTTTTGTATCTTTGTTCACCAGAAACTAAACCACTAGCGCCCAGTTGATGGGATATTCAAAGAGAAATATTACATATACTGTTCAGGTTTTTCAGCAGCCCCTTTAAACCATTCATATTAAAGCAGCACTAATAGGCACCAATGTTGCTGTAGCAAAATAGATTATTAAAATTGCATTCGATAACCTTTTTTATCCATTTGAAAAATTATCAAACATTATGTCAGGCTTGTAGAGTTGCCGTACCCTTCACATTCACTCTCACGTGCGTCTTGTCTCTTCAGGCCGTGGAGAAGCTGGTGCAGGGTGCAGAGTCTGGTTGCCCCACCGAGAGGGAGAAGCAAGTGATCCTGAACTGCACCCGCATCCTGAGCCGCATCCTTCCTTACATCTTCGAGGACCAGGACTGGAGGGGGTTCTTCTGGTCAACAGTGCCTGGTGCTGGCAGGGCTGGGGTGAGTGGGTACAGGGGGCAAAAACCTACATGCAAAAAGCATCTAGACAGGTCCTTTAATCACTTTTAACACTTTTTATGGGACCACATGCTTTGAACACAAGATGTTTGTTACTAAAAACATGATCGGTCTGTTACGATACAGGGTTCTCTTGAGGCTTTTCATTCCAGTGAGACAACACAGTACATAATCTTGTCTTAGTTACATTTGTTTCCTCATGCCAGTTGTCAGGGTTAGGGTTTACTTTTTCCAGGTAGAGCAGGAAATGTAATGCTGTAAGGTAATTTCAGCTGTACTGAGTAATTTCTACTAAACCATAAACACTCTTACCATTTACCTAATTTTTTTCAGTGAATGGCAGAGAATAATGTTCATCATCTAGACCTAGTCTCATACATATGCACGTCCTTTCCAGACAGATGAGCTGGATGACGATGATGGAGCTCGACCCCTGGCCGAGTCGCTGCTCCTGGCCATCGCTGACCTGCTCTTCTGCCCTGACTTCACTGTGCACAGCCATAAGAGAGGCCCTGTGAGTACCCCAGTTTGTCATTTCATCACCACCCAGTAAAATGTTTTAATGTGACACATTCAGACAATACTGCAAACATGGCAACATGATCTATGATCTGTGATCATCTTTAAAGTTCCTGCCTTTCTTTCTTCCTGGTCTCAAGTTGCCCAACAAACCTGTCACTCAAGTTTCTTACAAGAGAAGAGCGTGGACAGAGATCATGACTATTGAAACTCTGTCACCAGGAAGAATTCCTCGTCACTCATGAGCTAGAACGGAATGTTGCATGTCAGACTGCATCTCACAGCGAATGCTATTTAAGGGTTTTAACTTTCTTGATAAACTGGAGTATACTATGTCATGCATTATTTCACCATCATTTCTATATTTTCACACTTAACTGCATCATTTAAAATAACCGTGTCATGGAAAACACACTCAGATACAGCTCCTAGGTGTCGTTCAGAAGAAGTGAGACTGTTCTTGGTAGTTTTTAAAGACAGATTTTTTTTGTTGATAATGTGAATAATAATGAATAATGTGATAACTGATAGTGTGTAAGTAAGGAGACAGGAGTTATTTAATTGCCAATTGTTAACCATACCCTAACAATAATATCGGTGCTGTGACAATAATGTTTTCCTCCTCATAACACACATAAAACACACCTATCCCTCAACTAGACCCATGTATGTTTTTTGTGAACAAATCTAGGACTCAGTAGAAAGCATGCAGTCTATAGACAGCTGTGAATACATCTGGGAGGCAGGGGTGGGCTTTGCACAGTCCCCACCTCTCAACTACATCCATGACCTGAACAGGTGAGTCAACCCGCTGTGTGCCACTGTGCTCTGTAACATCTGTATCATAGTCTTTTGTGTTTAAGCGTTGCTGACTTTTTTTTTCTGTCCACCTCTGTGCTTTTATTGCTGATCCTCTCCAGGACAGAGTTGCTGAGGTTGTTATTAACCTGCTTCTCTGAGGCCATGTACTTGCCTCCGTCATCGGACAACACTGTCCTCAACCCTTGGGTGACATTCTTCTGCTCCACAGAGAATAGGTAATGGACAGATGTTGGGACATCTATAAATGTACGATAATGAGGATCATGATAATGATGATACTTTGTCAGGTCAATTCTGAAATGTTTCTTGCATCACAGCAGCTCCATTTGTAACGTCACAGAAAAGACAAAAAAATTAAGAGGAGAAACAAAGATACATACATTTAGCGTTATATTACGAACACGGAAGACAATGTTCAAAGACCTTCAATGTGCATTTGATCTGGTATTAAGCTCCATATTTTTTATTGTACTGTTCAGGACATGGCGAGGGTCAGAGACAGTATTGTTGGTCAGCTTTAAAATGTTAAAATGGTAGGCTGATTCGTAAAGTTTCTTGAGGGGCTGACCTACAGTATTTTAGCAGATTTTGATTTGGTGGTCACGATAAAGTGTGGACAAACACAATACAGTAATACAATCATAATAGTAGAAGTAAAAATACAAAAGAATTTGTCTCCTTGCCCTGAAATGCCGAAGCTGGGAGAGAAAATACATTTGTTCCTTTGTCTTTTTGGCACATTCGGTGTGGTATTTTCAGGATAACAAATGGTCTCTTATTACATCCAAGTATTCGTATGACAAGACCTGCTTGATTTTTTTCATTATGGATAACAATAGGAACTTGAAAACACTGATCAGGTGAATTTACATTTATGTGAATAAACCAGTGACTTGTAAGTAGAATTTAGCCACGTCAGAGAACTCAAGACTCATCACAAGTGGAGTTTGTTCCCAAAAAATCCAAAGCATTTTCATTTCTCGTGAGATAATTTTTGCATTGACAAAAACAGGATAGTTTATTACAAACTACGGTATATTAAAATTTTCCTGTCATGACAGCTTGAGAATCAAAGGGTACCCACAGATCCACACGATTCACTAACATGGTCTTTGTGTCTTTGTCTCTAGACATGCTCTGCCTCTGTTCACCTCTCTGCTGAATGTGGTGTGCGCCTATGATCCGGTGGGCTATGGCATCCCGTACAACCACCTGCTCTTCTCTGACTACCGGGAGCAGCTGGTGGAGCAGGCTGTACAGATCCTCATTGTGACGCTGGAGCATGACGGAGGGGTTCCCCACCGCCCTGCCTCTCCATCCAGCATGGAGGAACAAGAGGTCTGACACCAAGAACCGCCACATTGAAATCAATCCGATGACTATGTTGCATTTTTGTTTAATGTCATTCAAATAAATCTCTTTATCTTTGTGCAGTCTACAGGCCCTGAAAACCTGTTTGTGAATTATTTATCAAGGATTCACAGAGAGGAGGTATGCCGATTATCATTTCCGTAAAATACATAAAGATCCTTCCTGTAAATATGTCCAAAGCTAAAGCATCGGTCTCTCCATTGGCAGGACTTTGACTTTGTATTGAAGGGCCTAGCTCGTCTTCTGACCAACCCTCTGACTCAGACCTACCTACCTAACTCCACCAAAAAGATCCAGTTCCACCAAGAGCTATTGGTGCTTTTCTGGAAGCTTTGCGACTTCAATAAGGTTGGAATCAAGAACTAAAATGAACAGTTTCTTTGGGAATAGCATTTTATTCAACAAATCTCCTTTGTGTTCCCATGACAGAAGTTCCTGTTTTTTGTCCTGAAGAGCAGTGATGTGTTGGATATTCTGGTTCCTATACTCTACTACCTGAATGACGCCAGGGCTGACCAGTGTGAGTCTCATCCCTGTTGTTATCCTTGCACCTAACAAACCTCCATATACATTTATTAATTTCTGATTTATCCTTGGCTGCAGCCCGTGTTGGACTGATGCACATTGGTGTGTTCATTTTGCTGCTGCTGAGCGGGGAGAGAAACTTTGGCGTGCGTTTGAATAAGCCCTACTCCGTCCATGTGCCTATGGACATCCCAGTGTTCACAGGGACTCATGCTGACCTGCTTATTGTGGTGAGATGTCTGCTACATTACATCACCTGAGATGGTCATGTTCTTTATCTTTATTATCATCATTTAAGAATAGATGCTCACAGCTGTTGCTGTGTTTGTTTTGTAGGTGTTTCACAAGATTATCACCACAGGACACCAGCGTCTCCAGCCTCTGTTCGACTGCCTTCTCACTATTGTTGTAAATGGTGAGTTTTTCTTTGGTGCCATCTGTCTGGTGATGCACAGATTTTATCTGCAACATCTCTAAAAAGAAAAGGCTAAGAAGAATGTCTAAGAGGTTAATCTTCTTCTTCTTCTTCTCATAAGAAACAGATGTTCTTAATCAAATGAAAACGGCTGTTAAAGCTTTCTTTATTGAATTACACACTCATCTTCTTAACATTTCGTCTTCTTCTGCAGTGTCTCCCTACTTGAAGAGCCTGTCCATGGTGGCAGCCAATAAACTGCTCCACCTGCTGGAGGCCTTCTCCACCAGCTGGTTCCTGTTCTCTGCAGCGCAAAACCATCACCTTGTATTCTTCCTTCTCGAGGCGTTTAACAATATTATCCAGTACCAGTTTGACGGTAAGAGAAATCTGATAAATAACAGAAGTCTGTGCCTCAGTGGATTTGAAAAGATCAAGATCAAAGTATTAGAAACATCACCATACAGTTAATCCCTCTTTCTCTCACCTCCAGGGAACTGCAACCTGGTGTATGCCATCATCCGCAAACGTAACGTGTTCCACCAGTTGGCCAACCTGCCTTCTGATCCTGCTTCCATCCAGAAGGCTTTGCAGAGGAAGAGGAAGTCTCCAGATGTCATTTCCCGCACTAGCTCCCAGGAGACTGTATCCATGGAAGGCTCTCACCCTGCTGTGCCGGCAGAGCCTGGTACACTGAAGACCAGTCTGGTAGCTATTCCAGGTAATGACTTGGTTATGTGGATGTTAATGATTGAATGTTAAACTAGTCCACTGGTCACCTGACTGTACTTTTCCCATTTTATAAAATGTCTACAGTCTTGTGATTGTGGGGAAGATAGAACTACGATTGTCTAACTACAAGGACTGACTTATTAGAGGGACTTCTAAGAGTATAATATAAGAGATCCAGTGGGCCAGTGTGTGTAGAATTGACTAAGAATTACAGTGTCCACATTCATCGTAAAGAAGAAACATGTTACCCAGTGCAGCAGTGTGGCTCACTGATGTGTTTTAATAGTTTAAGGGCAAAAACTGAATTACATTGGAGACAGAGGAATAAAATATGTCAGGCTTTGGATACACAAACAATAGTTTTAAGTAGGACAAAATCATTCTTGGTTTTAGATTTGTTGACAATAAAGAAAATATGAAACATCAGCACGCTTAAGATATGATTGGTTTCCTGCAGGCATCGATAAACTGACTGAGAAGTCTCAGGTGTCCGAGGATGGCACCATGGTGTCAGTTCCAAAGACGGACTCCCCACATACAGTCCACTCAGACCAAAGTGCTGTTGCCGGGACCAGTGACACAGAGTCAAACTCAGGCCGAGACAATGAAGTAAGTGTGTGTGTGTGTGTGTGTGTGTGTGTGCGTGCGTGGAAAAGTATGTGCATGTAGTAAATCTATTTCTTCACATTATCAGGATGTTTTCTACACGGAAGCAGAAATGGAGAGAAGACGTTTGTCAAGTGCGTCTTCGACATCGTTTTGGACTCCGACACCAGACTGGGTCAGTAGCATCAGTTTTTGATACTTGTTGGATATATGACAAAATGTGTAACTGATCTGTATCTACCTTTTTTGTGACAGGTTCTCTCCTGGAAGTGTAAACTACCCCTGCAGACGATCATGCGACTCCTACAAGTGCTAGTTCCTCAGGTGGAGAAGATCTGCATTGACAAGTATGTAAAAAAAAAAAAAAAAAGACAAAAACTGAGATTCATTTGAAATGCTAAGAAACTAAAGCATGCTCACGTTTCACTGTAGGGGACTGACAGATGAATCAGAAATCCTGAAGTTTCTCCAGCATGGAACGTTAGTCGGCCTGCTGCCAGTTCCTCACCCCATCCTCATCAGGAAGTATCAGGCCAACGCAGGCACTGCCATGTGGTTTCGCACCTACATGTGGGGTGTCGTCTATTTGCGGTGAGTGAGCCATAGGAGTTGAGCATTATGCGAAAAGATGACATTATTCAGTCATCTTTTCAAACTGACTAAAATCACATCTTATTCTGTTTTTCTAGCAATGTGGACCCTCCCATCTGGTATGACACTGATGTCCGCCTATTTGAGATTCAGAGGATGTAAACAGAAGACTAAAAACGGAACTGTTCAACTCCTCTTTCCTTCAGTATCTGCTGGTTTCCCAGTAAACCTCACTGTGTTTAACTTTCCTACATAATCATAATCATACCGCTTATACTACTGGCTTGGGTAGGAGAGTGATTCAGATGAGTGAGGTAGAGATACCTCTCAGGTTAAGGAGGAGAGGATTGAATTATAAATATTGTCCATAAACAACTGTGTTTGTACACCTCTTTAGACCTCAAGACCATAGAATGTCAAAGCACTGAGATCTCTGCAGTGTTTCCTGAAGGCTGAGGCTCTTTTCTTGACAGCACTGAAGTGAAAGAGGAGATATTAAACTTTTTAGTCAGACTTGCTATAGAAGATATGGTGCTTTCCAACAGGTTTGTAACATATTGGACGGCACAGTATTGATGTTTCACATTATTCGTTGTACTTGCCATGCTTTAAAGTGAACCTGCACTCTTTGAGTTGTCTGTTATGGTTGTAGGTTGTGACAATGTAACTTTACAGGATTTTGGAGACAATACAGATTTTGTTTTTATGTATATGGCCAGGTTTACGTTTTGATCTGACCAGCTATGCTTATAATGCTTGATGTTGAAAATTGTATTTTCCTTAAATTATCTTTAAAATATATATTGATATGCATCTGTGAATTCTGTGTTGGTCACGTTACTTTTGAACAGAGATAAATCAACACATATCATTTAGAGTAACTGCACAGATTGTGCTTTTTCCACCCACTGTATGCAACTTTACCTAAACATTGTGTCTAAAGGAAAAGCTGCCCCTTTACACAATGATCACTAGATGGCACTCATGTCCGTGCAGTTTTGCATGTGTCAGTTTTTATCTCTACCCAAAAGGGGTTAGAAAGACAAGCCCCAAGGGTTATGAGATGAACAGGATGCAATCAAAAACCCTTCTACAATTGTCATTTTGTGACACGCTGTGTAGTTTTACACCTTGAGGCCTCTAAAAAACTATTCTATTAACTTTAAGGAAAAATTACTCATACATAACCTGATTAAACCCACGAGAAGGGGTCACAAGCAGATATTACTTTGTTTTTTAAGGACAATTAGCACAATGTTGTGTGTAACAAGTCATTTTCCCCCCTCTGTAATTGCCTGTTCTCAAACTTGCCTATTGCATTAATGAGGTGACCAGGTATTTTGATTTGAACCAATTAAATTTCATGGTCATGGTGTAAATGTATGTAGCTATATATGAATT
Organism: Argyrosomus regius; assembly: GCA_946959425.1. Lineage (NCBI taxonomy): Eukaryota > Metazoa > Chordata > Actinopteri > Sciaenidae > Argyrosomus > Argyrosomus regius. Next base: position 12,125,567 of record OX336897.1, on the reverse strand, counting down.
TTAATTAGGTCAGCACATTTAACAGCTAATGGCAATGCCGTCTTTAAAGTTAAAATTTATTAAAGTTCAATTTAAAACATTAAATAAAAGACCATTAAATTAGTCTTCATGCATATAAATAAGTCCAGTTAAATAAATCCATCTAAGAGATTACATACACCTCAAACAGACTGGCAACAGAGTGCATGCGGTAGAAGATTCCAAAAGGAAGTCCAATATTCACGATGGCAGCCCACATTGTGAAATTGTAGAATTTTATCTCGGTGGGATGATCAAACTGGGGACGGGCACCAAAGGCAGGCATGATCCACAGCTGTCGATACAGAATGAGTAAATAAGGAGGATGCATTTCAACAGGACAACTCATTCATCACTGGTTTGTTGCAATTATAGTTAATGAATAAACATTGAAATAGTAAAAAAAAAAAAAAAACTTACTATGATGTTAGCAAGCAGCAGAAAGGCACAGACTTCCTTCAACACTCTTCTCTTCCAATTTGGCTTATCTGAACTTGAAGTCAGGAAGTAGCTGGACTTATTGCTTTCCATGACAATGCTCATTTCTGTGTGTTCTTGGAAGACACAAGCATTTGTGTGCAGAGCTGCTTCCTGCATCACGTGGAAGGGCTCCCGATGGAGACCTTCGATGATGAAGTAGTTCTGCAGGCCGAGCTGGAGCACCGTCAGCAGAGCCCAGGATAGGTTGAGGGCGTTCAGATACCCCCTGGCTCCTGTTGCCACCACAGCCACGATAGAGAAATAACTGATGATGAACTGTCCCAGCGAGGCACCCACCAGCAGACCCACGTCCAGGCTACGGGTGGGGTTTTTCTCCGATACGTGCTCCCTGTGGTCCAGCCTGTAGACAATGCAGCCGATCACGGTAGAGAGGGACATCAGGCTCACTATCACTATATTCATGATGAAGTGAATCAGCAAGGCCTTGTTTCTCTTCTCCTCATCCTCTTGTAGAATGTCCACCTCGTACAATATGAAGGTTACAAGTCCTGCCACCACCAGGAGTATTCCTGTTAATGGTCCCAAACACACATCCTTTGGACGGAACTTCACGCTATGGTGGCTGTGATCCTCCACAAGTCGACCAACATTTTTCCACATAACATAGGTCATAGCCGAAGCAAAGAGGCTATATTCTATGTTGAAGGGGTACAGATAGTAGAAGGCCTCCTTGAAGGTGTCGCACACCGAGTGACTGCATTTACACTTCTTCTCACCACCATAGCTGGCTGATTAGGAAAGACCAGTTTAGAGTTATTTCTCTTAATTAAACTGATTAGAATTGGAAAAAAAAAAAAAAAAAAACGACCCAAATAATACCTCTGTACATCTTGTGTGAGACGTTGACATTTAGCTCAGGAATCTCAGTTTGGTGAACTGATTCCTCTGTCACAGCTGCCATCCACACCACCAGGTTAGTTGAAAGCATAAGAGTGAGCCCACACCTGGAAGAGTGAAAACATGAGTGTCCTGCAAGATTAAAGATGGATTTTCAAGTGAATCAAGAATAATTTACCGTGTAAAGTTTGTGTGTAGCTGCACACAGTCCTTTGCATGAATCCACAGGAAGTACGTCTAAATACAGACAGATTTTGTTACGTTTTCCAAACTCAATCCAAAGTGCAGGCGAGACTACATGTTCTTGTATAGAGCATAATTTTCTTAAAACGCAACAACCTGGACCAACAAAAATACAGCTTGCACCACAGGGAAGGCAACTTTAACAGCAGAATCACAGTGAAGGTAGCCCACGTAGGTGGCGATCTTGAAGATGTCCATGAGTAAACTGAGAAGGCCAAACAGCAAAAGTCCAACTGGAATGCAAACATTTAAGCGATTACACTTTGAAATGACATTTATCCAAAACAAACCGAAGAAAACAGAAACTTTTGAATTCTCACCTCGGAGCCACATAGGCCCTGCATGGCTATCTTTGAACAAGACTCCTTGCTCCTTTCGAGAGGTGACGGCAGCGTAAAACAGCATCCACAACATTGTAAGGAGGAGGAGAATGATTAGGAAGATTTGCTTGTGCACAGACGTAATGGCCACACTGTTTAAGGCACTGCCGCTGACCAGAGCGCAGCCCAGGATCAGGATGTTGATGCAGAGGATGCCAGACAGGAGCCATCCACCACCATGATGGGCCCTCTCCATGATTGCCTCCACATGGTGGACACTCTCCCTGATCGCCTCCACACTGGCGGGATTGGATGGACTGCACAAATTTTGGATGTTTTCCATGTGTGCTGCTGTCTCAATGTTGGATGGATGGCCCTCTACAACATCATTTGGCGTTTTTCTACAAAAAGGACACAAGTCATGAAGGTCTGCCTCGCCCCAGTGTCATCTTTGTTTATTCAAATATAGGGTAGCATGAATATTTATTAAAAACTGGATGGGACATTTTGTTGTTTGCCTTAATGTGGCAGAGGCCAAATTAACTTATTCTAATGCGTCATGTTAACTTGAACTTATTATTCCATAAGGCACAGCACTTCACTTAAGTAAAATAAATGGGAATTCAGTTTTGTTGTAGGCTTGTTTAAAATTGCTTTGTTTATTTACTTTGTTGCTGTCTATGCAATCCAACAGCTCATAAATTGTTAAGTTTTGATTGACACCGTCAAACAGGCATTAATTCAACTGTATACACTTTTATTAGAGGTTGTAGTTTGCAGTGTTGATCTAAACCACATATTAACATGTCCACTACAACACAACCACCAACTATAACTGTAATACACTTTAAATGAATGAACACCACTGACATTTTCATCATAATCCTCCTCAGTGTAGAATTGTGGCCCGTCTGTTGTATTGATTAGGCAAGAGCTGTTTCTGACAGTTAAGAGTGAATTTTCAAGTAAGTTTGTTAATATAGCACTTAATATTTATCATCTAAAAGAACTGGAGGCTAAGCCCCAGACCTTCTCGGACCCTGGAGCAGCCCCTGTCTAGTAGTGAACAATTCTCTGCATTGTCTGTAAAGAGTAAAAACGAGACTCTTATGGGACTTCTTAGGAATGAAAATGTGTCACCATATATTTACCTAGAGAAAAGTTTGTTGCAGGTCCGTAACATCTTTTGAGCGACAGTTTTCATGATGTTCCACCGACCAAACTGAAACAGCACGCCACAAAATAGTCAGATACAGGAGGTCTTAGGACGGTTGGGCCCGTCTATAGCGTGTCCAGGATGAAATGCATACGGAAATTTGAGAAAATAAGGGGACCAGTGCCCCTCTGTCTGCAGGTCAGACTGAACAGAAAGCTGACGCACTGCACAAGGTGTGAGAAATAAAGACCAACAGGTGTAATTAATTTCAGATGATTAGCTACTCTCGTGTGTCGCCTCTCACCCACAGACCTCTTGGAATACGTGTACACCTCCACGTCAATTCTCGTTTGAGCTCGCATTTTATTGTTAATCTATATAAACAACATAGTTATATGGATTAGCATGCAACGCTGACACTGCGTCAGGGAAAATTCAGGTTCAATGAGGGCGTGTGTGTATTTGTTACAGTCTGGCAGATCACCTGTTTCAAACAGGATTACTGCTGTATTTAGAGTGAAACCATGGCCCTTGTGACACGACGAAAAAAATCCAATACAAAAAATCCAATACATAACAAATACCCTGGTGACTTGGCCCAATCCAATACATAACAAACTGCAAAGTAGTTTACTTCCGCAATACTAAAATGTTAGAGAGCAAAAAAAAAAGTAGTAAAGTCATAATCTTGACTCAGTTTTGAAGTTGTTAAATTTCATATTCATTTTGATCAGTAACTTAACTGGATTTCATATTCATCTACAGGCACCTGTCACTGTACAAAACATTAAACTGTTAGTTCAGGGGTCTTTTTTCAGACCGATGGATAGAACAGACATATTTTATAAAACTGTGTTGCATAGTACTGGGCCTAAAATAAGTGTAGAGCAGCTTATAGTGCTGGCTCACATGATTGCAAGAGGATTCATAGTTAACCTAGCATATATGATGTGTAAATTCTTCTTATTATTATTTTTTATGAATAGGCAGATGTATCTAATAATATGTTGGATTCATCTTAATGTGTATTTTCATACAGGTTTTAATTAAAGACCCCCTAGGGATCCCAAACCTCCTGTTAAAGACCCAGTTTAACAGCATTCCTGATGTGTTGTTATATATAACAGATCACAGTGAAAACTTCAGCAATGTTTTCCACGCTGACTCTAAAGAACCTGGGAGAGATGACAACTGTCTCTGCAAAGAATCACTGAAGAATGAGTGAATATCTGATTATTTATTTCAAATTTGTCATTTAATTTACAGTACTTTCAGTCATTTTGTCATTTCTGTTAATTTAGCTATGACTAGAAAAGATAAGAGAATAGGAAAAAGACCACATCTGGATAACCACTCAGCTCTCGAAAATTCACTGAATTGTTCATAAGTGTTCAAGATATTCTGATGATAGACAAAGTAAAAAAAGAGGAAAAAATAAAATGATTTTGAGCAGGTCTGTTATTGCAGGAAGTGTCAATCTTTTACAGGTCACCTGCTTGAGCAGGTTGACATGGTTCAGAGCTCATCAACTTTACTGGTCAGCTGTGTGCACTCAGGTGTTAGTCACAAGGCTGAAAACAAAGGTCAGCTCATGTTCTTCCAGTCTGTCACAAATATTCAAGATGCTGAAAACACCAGACGTGCTCCTTCTCTTCTGTCTTGTCGGGACAGTGGATGCCCTGTACAAACAGTGGATTCCTGACACCAACTACGAGAATAAGACCAACTGGGACAAAGGAGACGTTCCCTGTGGTAATGACATAGTTGAGTTTTTAGCCCAGAGAAAAGTGTCTGTGTTTGTGGAGACCACACATGCCGTGCAGGAGATGAGGCTACCAGTTCATGGAGAGTTCATCCTGAATTCTGGAGCTGGATTTTATGTCGTGAGTGGACAAGACGAAGGCTGTGGGCCAGGCGTCACGACCCAGTTCAAAGATTCAGAGTCTCTTCAGTGGTTTAACCCTGCTCTGTGGCAGGCAGCTGCAACTCAGGATGACCTGCAACGTGGAAACTTCTTATTCTCAGTCCATGAGGAGAGTGTCCCTTGCAAATATGATGATGTGGTGTTCAAAGCCCGCTCCTCTTTCAGGGTGGACACCAGCTCCAGTCAGTCTAGCATTTCTGTCAAATCTGTGTCTGTGCTGGGGAAGACGTTTGATAGCAAATCTGAGTTCTCCGAGTATCTCAGCTCGCACTCAGGACGACTGCAGTTTCACGGATCCTCCGCTGTCACTGTTGGAGACCCGGGTTGTGGGGATCCTTCTGGCTGTGACTGTGGAAACTCTGTAAATCACCAGCAGATCTGTGGCACTGTAACATGTACCTCTCTGAGTTGTAAGAAGCCTCTCCTACCTGTTGGACACTGTTGTAATGTTTGTGGTGCCATCGTCACCATCTATTATACGGCTGGTTTCAATCTGCAAACTTACAGGGAACGAATCCAACACCTCTTTCTTTCCCTGTCGAAATACAAGTCCATTCAGCTGGGCATGTCTAAAGTCTTCAAGACACAGCGGTTGATGGGGATCATCCCTTTTGGTACTTCACCTGAGATCCAGGTAGTTATCCTGGATGGAGACAAGGGAACCAAATCAGCAGCTCTGGCCAAGGACATTTTGAAAGATATCCGCTCTCATGGCTCAAATCTGGGGATAACTGAGGCTGAATTTCAAGCATCCTCTGGTGGCAACACTGAAAGTAGTGCTGGGATGGTGGTTGGTGTTGTGTTTGGAGTTTTAATTATGATCACACTCATTGTCTTGGTGGTTGTCCTGATGCGCAAGGGGGTCGTTAAAATGCCATCATTGCCTTCGCTGCCGTCTATGAGCATCTTTAAGAGAAACAGTGACGATGGAGACCTTAATGGGGCTCTTGATCATGGCTTTGATAATCCCATGTTTGACAAACCTAACATGCTGCCTGATATTCCTGGTCTCTATGGGACTGAAAATTCAATTTCTTTGACCCAAACAGGTGTGCACTTTGTAAATCCAGTTTATGACGAGAATGAAACTGATTTTACTGCCTGAAGTTGACTGCAGTGAACTTTGGGTATGTTAATGATTTCCAGTGTACTTCTGTATTAAACTGATGATTTTACAGACCCTTCATAATCTGTAAATCCTCTTATAACTTTATAATAATTTACCAATGTAGCTACACTTGTAAAAAATGCTGACACTTTTAATAGCCAAATGGACTTGCAAGACAAATAAAAGAATTGCTGGCTGACATTTGTGTACTTTTTCCCTCAATCATATCACATTCAAGAGCAATAAAGTTGCAATAAAGCTGCAGTAAATTCCTAACACACCTATTGCTGCATAGGTTTCTATTCTATCTATACATTAATACTGCACAGTTGCCACTAGATGGTAGTAAATTTAACCTTCAATGACGTGTATGTGAAAAATTCCTCCAAAGGTACCATAACTTTATGTACCTTGTTATATAACCTCAATAAACATTTATAATGCACTGGTTTTCTTTAACAAGCTTGCAGTGAAGACAGATCTGTGAGTAAAACATGGGAAGAGGCATCATTTTGCATCAACCAGAGAAACTATATTGTCTTTCTTTGACAGCCAAGCTGTAACATACAAGGGCTCTATGAAATTAGCCGTGTACTTGTGGAGCAGCCTCATAGCATCAGTTACATCATAGAACGACACAGAGCCCCTCTGAAAGTCAACATATAAGCCAACTCTTGTGATGTGAGTGACTTCCAAGGGCACCTCAACACCAGCATGCCAAGCAAAGAAACCTCGGCTGTTCCTTCCCACGCACCAGGAAAAGTCATTCCCAGTGATGCAGCTGGTGTTCTGCTCCCCCTTACGATCGATACTCTTGTACGTGACTCCTACATGTGCACCTTCCCCACTTAACTCTGCTTCAATGTAGTGCCTCCCCTGGTAAAGGCTCTCCAAAGTCACTGCCTGACGCCAATATTCGAAGCGATCAGGGTGGTCTGGGTAGCTGTGCTGCCAGGGGCTGGTGTTGGTCAGCTTTCTATTATCCTCCTTCACACGTAGGAAATTATGGGTGGTGTCTGGGTCAAAGGTCAAACTCCTTGTGTCTATAAAAAAGGATATAACTTGTGAATAATTTGTAAACTGAATGAGTAAGTACAATGTGGCAAACAGAAGAAAAAACACAATATATTGAAAAGTGTAGTTACATTTCAAAAAGTCCTCACGTGTCTCAGGATCAGGTTGGGATGAAGGTGGAGATTCTGGCATTGGGGATTTACCACCTAGTTAAAGATTTTGCAGAGATTATTCTGTATTTTTGTAAGAAACTTGAATATCAACATTATCCTGAATATAATAGAGAAGTTTAAAATTTGGAGTAGAGCAAAATAAGATAATAACAAGACTAACAACAGGCGTGCTATCAGATAAACACTGGTGCTAACATACTCACAATGACAATGTTAACATGCTGATGATAATCGGGTATGATATTTATGTTTACCATCTTAGTTTAGCATGTTAGCATGCTAACATTTGCTAATAAGGACAAAACACAAAGTACAGCTGTGGCGGGGATTGTTTTTAGTTTTGTAGGTCCTTGGTCATAAACCATAAAATGACAAATGAGCCATTTCAATCAAAACCACAAATTTGAAACTCATGGTGACACTAGAAGAAAAGTCAATAGAACACATTGTCTGGGAGACATTGACAATGTCTGTACAAATGTTGTGGCAACTAGATGTTGAGATATTTCACGGCATACGTGAAAAAAAGAAAACATTAGGAGAGTCCAAGTCATTGGGATTCATCATTTGGGTACCATGAATGCCTGCACAATTTCATGGCAATACATCTAGAAGTTGAAATATTACAAATATTTTCTCCACGAGGAGCCAGAGAATGTCTGGCAAAGTGTACAATATGATATACACTCACCACTTTTACAAATCAAGTTCAGTTTTTCCCTGTAGGAGGAGAGGATCAGGTCACACAGCTCCTTTGTAGCATCAGTCACTACTTGGGCATAAGAGGTTAGATGGTCCATGGGGTTGATATACGCAGTAGGCAGGCATACATCTGACACTCCTTTCTTCCACTCTGAGTACTCCTGCAACAAGCAAAACAAAAGTAATGCATGCAGATAATGTGCTCCTTTTCTCTGATCCAGAACTTTTCTCTGTGAAATTGCTGAAATGCCTTAATGCGTGCGCTCTGTGTGCACTATCAACACACCGGCATCCAAAATAAACTCTTAGTCTCAGAGGACATCCTGTGCTAATCCCAGATCATATATAACACCAGACCAAAATGTGTTCACTTCTCCTTGGTAATTTCTCTACTTATTTATCATTATCTTAGATTTCTTGTACCTGCAGGAAGTCAACATCACACTTGCTCCTGGACAGTTTGCTCATTCGAGCCAAAGTTTTCGTCAGCTCTGCTCTTCGCTGCTCCAGATGTGCCTGGATTCCCTCTGCCTGTCTGAGGGCCTGTCTTTGCTCTCCCTCCAGCACCTCCACTGCCCCTTTTCTGGCCTCTTCTACAGTTGTGTGCAGCCTGGCAAACTGCTGTTCAACAATAACACAAACCTCCTGCACTGAAGACTGAAGAAAGAGAAAAAATGTAATAAAATCAGAAAAACATGTTTAAACCAGACTGTTGTGCTTTAAATATATGCACAAAAATGTGTTATGGTTTAATATTTGCCTATGTAACACACCTTAATCAAGTCATTGTTGCTCTGTAGTTTTCCAATTGCTTTCTCGGTTGCTGATGCACTCTGACTGATCTCTTCTTGCTTCTTCTGCAGCTCTACCTACAAACAATAATCACAAATACAACTGCAACAGATGCTGCATCAGGTTTGCAAAGATGCAAAGCCATTTGCCCTTTTAAAATGATAAAGAGGAAACAGTAATGTACTATTATGCCAAGACCTCAATCTGTGTGCGTGCCTCCCCCACAGATGCAGTCGTGTGCCCTTCATGCTCCTGGTTCACACAGTCCAGACACACACAGCAGCCATCGGTCAGACAGAAGCCATCGAGAGGAAGCTGATGAACCTCGCAGGTCCGACAGTCGATGTCATGGAGGGGATCGACCAGACGGTGGTTTTGAAATTTGACATTCTCCAGATGGGGTCTGAGATGGGCCTCGCAGTAAGAAACCAGGCAGGTCAGGCAGGATTTTAGGGCCTTGCTGGGGCTGTCTATGCAGGAGTCACATAACACATCTTGAGGCAGCAACGTCTCAGACATCTCAGTGGAAAAATCTCTCGTTTCCTCCTTTACGTCTGTGTTCTGTTGACTCTCCTTAAAATTCTCCTCATTGTTACAGCTGAGAGTTGACATTTTTTAAGAGTGCTCCTATTGTCACCCTAAACCTGATTTGGTTGAGCTTGAGGCAGTCACAAACCCTACTCTGTACTTACGGCTGCTCTTTTCTGCCTTTCCTGAGACATCAGAGTGCATACGGAAAGAATTGAGAACCACGCCTCAAGTATTTTGCACTCAGCCTGCTGAAGAATTCTCATTCAAAAGCCCTCCCCTGTTTTACCCTTCTCTTTGCTCTATATCCAACCTCGCTAAGCTTAAGACACAGCAGATTACGCAGGAGAAGAGAGGAAATGACGAGTGTATTAAGACCAAACAAGGGAGGGCAATAAACATCCTCCTTTTCATTGTTCAAGTTAATGACCTGGCTTGTTTACTGATTTTATAATCTCCAGAAATTGTGTTTTTTTTCAACAATAATGGTTAAATTGAAACAGTCGTGTCTGGATAATGTCACCAATAAGGGAAATGAACTACAAATATCAGTAAAGTCTGTGTATAGTATCATCAGTATAACATGTGGATACTTTAACGACACTTAAGGACCCATGTGAGACAGTCTGACACTGTTTCCGTCTGATTACAATGTTATGTAAGATGCAAGAAGCGGCATAAGGGCATTTATCTACAGTACAACTTCCTGACTTCATGTCATGCAGTACACAGGAAAGAATTAAGCTTTTGTCAGCATGTCAGCACCATATGAGGATTATCGCAATGGCTGGAGTTGGCAAAACAAGTATTTTCTGTGTCTTTCTTGCACAGACATATCACACACCAAACTTTTGACAGAAATGATGTCTTTGTAAACACGTAATGACGGAGACAGGATGTTCATTGATCTGTAAAAACTGTATCATAAAACATGACTACATGCAAAAGGTGCATTTTAGTAGCACTATGCATAAGTAGGAAGTCACACACACCTACAAACACACACACACAAACACATTTTATTTCATATTTAATTGTTCAATCACGGTCTGAATGTTGTTTCAATCTCTACACAGCTTTACGTGTACTGTATGTGATTGTAGTGAAAATTACTAAATATGATTTTAATTTGAGTTTTTGCCACAGTAGGCCACAATTTAAAACCAACTATCTTCCCCTCCTCCTTCCTAGTGTGAAGAATAAACTATAGTGGCCATAAAAAACACAAAAGACCCTATCTGGAGCCAGTGATTAGTTTGTCCATTCTGGGCTACTGTAAAAACATGGCGGATTCTGTGGAAGAGGACCAGTTGCGTCTGTAGATATAAAAGGCTCATTTTAAAGTAACTAAGGTGACTTATTTTCAAGTGATTGTACACTAATGAAAACCTAGCTACGGATCTTATACTCCTTTTCTGTCATAGTCTGTACTGAACCTAAAAATTGTGAAATTGTAGAATGCAAACTTATTTTAATGTCATTACCCCCCCCCCCCCCAGAAATATGACAGAGGACATGACCTCCTCGATGTTAGCCATTGCCCTGCTTTATAAAAGCACAATTACAATATACTCTGCAGATCTTCAACTTGAGCCACTCTGCAGATGAAATATAACAAGTAAGGAGAGTAAAGTGCATACATCATGTGATACATCAGTTAAGTAATTTACATTAGCATTAAAAACATTAGTATTTTTATTTAAAATCCACCTAAAATGTGACAAATTTGAGTTGGTAAACATAAATATGCTCATGTGCAGATGTACATTATTAAAAAAAAATACTACTAAAGACAGTTGGAAGACATATTGTCAAGACTGACATGAGTGATATATAAAGGTGCATAAATCTCCTAGTGTATGCACTGAGCATGCAAAATATAGACCTACAACAAATTATATTGTGTGTTATAAAATCTAAAGATACTGTGCGTTCACATAGTTTACAATACTACAGTATTCAGAACAGTAATCTCAATGAACAATTGGCCTGCAGTGAGCCACACTTGGACTGACATGGCTGTATGTAAACATATACAGAGATGAAATATGATATAAGAAAACAGCCTGGGTTAAAAGTTGAAAGAGCTAATAATTAAGTTACAATGAAGTTAAGGTATTTATGACAAAAGACACTTTTAAGCAAATGCACAGGCACAAGTGATGCAGGCACATGAGGTGGTAGGATTTACCCCACAGGGGCAAACACGTTCAAGGGACACAGACCCCATAATCAACTCTCTGTTAACTATGCCACATAGCATGCAATGATGCTGAACAGCACTGCACTCTAATGACTGTTTGTTAAACCATGCAATGCTGGGATACTCCGTCCAACTAACGTGCAGAAATATTTTCAGTGGTCCCCCCGGAGTAACAAGACACTGTAAAATAATCCTGTCGAGATTAATTTACAGATATGATATCTTCTTGTTCCACATATTCATCTTGGCAGCGTCCTTTCTGCTTTGTTACCACTGAGGTAAACTGAGAGGTAATTTCCCGGTCCACAGGTGACTTTCACCTTTAAGCTGGATGAGCACACTAGGAAGAACATCTACAATATTTTTTTATCATCTGCAGGACAATAAGACAAGGGAAGACACTGTGCTTGTAACCCAAGATGACCTAACAAACACTATACCCAAATACTTCCTTAATATGCTGTATAACTAAAAATCTCACTCACAGTTCTGTGTCCTCAATGCAGTCTGGGTCCTCTATGGTCTCCAGCCTTGTCTTACAGGCATCTAAAATCTTTTTCCTTGGTCCTAAGGGGATATGGATACTCTTAAGGTCATTGTCAGAGCACAGCAACAGTGCTTCAAGGTCAATCTTCTCCCTCTTGAAGATGGAGAAAAACTCGCTCATGCTCTGTGTGGCAAGGAAGACCTCCAGAGGGCTTGAGTCAGGCTCATCATCATCGTCCAGCCCTAATTCGATTTCTTCCCAGGGCACCTCTACCACGTTCCTCTCCTGCAGGCTGTGTGCACTGCCAATGCTGTCTTCATCTAGACTTGGGTATTGCTGCAGCCGGCTGCGTAGACGCACATTATTACCTGACACACTGGCCTCATCCCGACTGCCAAGGTCAAACAACCCCCCACTCACATAGTTCCTCCTAAACACCATGGTGCCCAGACCGGGCCGGTTGAACAGGGAATCATGTCCCGAGTCAGTGCTGATCTCAGAATAGTCCACATCGGGCCCGTGGAGGTCCGGCTCACTCATGGCACGGGAAATGGCATCGTAATTGTCTCTGGGGAACATGTCACGAATATTGCGGCGGCCACGGTCCTTTGGGTTGACGTAAGTCCCCTGTTTGACAAACATGACATCGTTGCCCAGCTGGAGGCCAGACAGGGAGCGGACACTCTTCCTCCCATCCTCGTAGATTTTAAAAGTCCCATCTCCTTGTTTCCTCTTCTCCAGCTTCTTCTGAATCTTTGTCTTCCCTCGGTTTGTGGCATGGAGAGTAGCCTAAAAATGCATGAATAATAGGGCAATTAGGCAAAATTGCAATTCAAAGGATTAGAGTATTCAGAAATTTGTAGTGACCAATTTTCAAAATTTTTAGATAGTATATATATGAGATAGTTTTAATGTTTTTCACATAGAAACTAGTTTCAGTTTTTGTTAATTTGCTGTAAAAAAGGCAGTATTGGTTGATCAGTTGGTCAACCACTTGGTCCAGACAGAAATATGAGCAACAGGTTGATGGTTTGCCATGAAATTTGGTACAGACACTCATGATGCCCAAAGGATGAACCTTACTGACTTTGGTGAATCGTGACTTTCCATCGAATGCCAGCATGAGGTTGAGAGTCTTGGTTTTTAGTGACAAGTATTGGATGGATTGCAATGAAATGTTATATAGACATTCATTGAAACATTCAAACTTCCAAACCAACCTTTAAGAACAGACAAATAAAAACTTACTAACCTGAGAATATGGCACACTGACGGTGGCTGCATTAAAGTTGCGCAGTTTGTGGCTAATAGAGCTGCTGGTGTAGCTGGAAAAGCTCATGACGTCTGAAGCAGAAGCCTCTGAAGCCTCTTTATGAAACTTCCGCTCCATGCGTTTGTGGTGTTTCTTTTGCATCTTTACACACTGTTTGATCCGCCGCTCAGCATCCCGAAACGCTCGGTCCTTTAGCTTGTTGACCAGCTTGGTGTTGAGGGCTGTCTGCTTGGAAGCGATGGAATCCAGGTAGCGGACGCAATCCATGTGATTCTTTGTGGCGGCCATGTCCAACGGGGTGTGATAGTCGTTGTCCAGACACCATATGTTGGCACCAAAAGACACCAGGAAGAAAAGACAGTTGTGGTGACCATTGGCAGCTGCCAGGTGGAGCGGTGTGTTACCCCATATGTCACACTTGTCAGGGTTTCCTCTGCGGGCCATAAGAAATATGTTAAATAACACCTTCTGACTTAGAAATCTTGTTACAAATTTACTAAACAAATATTTTCATTTCTTGTTCAGACGGTTAGAAAGGTTACGGATACAGGTTGCCATGTTGGTCTTCTGTTTAGATGACTCATTTATGAATAAGCCGGTGATATTTTCATTATGTTTTCAGCACTGACCCGTCATCCGTGGGTTGCTAATGAGACCTTATTTAATAATTTACAGTCCAAACAACACATTGCTCTTTCAGAAATCCAACCACAGATCTTCTGTAGGCAACAGATATTTTTGTTTTGTAAAGGCTATGACCAATTTAGATAGGAAGGTTTGATTAAAATGATCCATCAATCGGAATTTACTGTCATGCAGGGCCCATAACTAACAACATAAACATTTACCCTTGGCTGACAGACCACGACCTTAGGGTTACCTCTACATGTGCTGCACTGTTGCTGCTGGTTTGTAATATGACTACAGGCTTGCCAGCACCACTGCTACACTACCTGTATCCAGTTTCAGGGGAGGCCAAATAGGTAGCACCTGACTCAAAAAGCACCACTGTACATGACTCGTGATGTCATGCTAAATTCCTGAAGTCAAAACATACGGTATTACAGCTGATTGGAGGATGTGGAGGACAGATGTGTGTGGAGCTATCTTACTTTTCTTTGCCATTATAAGCCTCATATGCATATCTATGAAAATTAAAATTGAGTTCAAACTAGTATTCGATTAAGCATTTTGCTGATAATCAATGCCCTTAAAAGGAAAACAAGGTTTATTCATGGCAGACAGCTTGTTTGCACTACAACTAAATATTGTAATACGGTTTTAATGTCAAGTTCCTGCATTCATTTTTTCAATTTTAGAGTCCTCTGGTTGGTGTCACATCCCCTTAATTTACATGTTTAACCAGCTGTCGTGTGTCTTGTCCCCGTCTTCCAGCGTAGCCACGTACAGGCTGCTGAATATTTGATACGATGGACATGAAGCCGCCATCGAAGTGCAAATGTATTATTGATGCACTGCGTTGTAAGGTTTTTCACAGGGAACGTGTGTCGCATCTGCCCAAACTAAACTGGGCAGCAATTAGCAAAGTCACACTCTGATTTCAGCCCCCTGGGTCTTTTTTTGTCCTGACAGGATTGAGTTTTAATGGTCAGAAAGAAAAAAGCAGTTTTAGGATCAAGGGTTCGCCCAGTTCAAATGTAGGTTCTTCAGCATGATGGAGAGTACTTGGCAAACCATAACAGAAAGCAACAATAAAACAATGAAATTACACTGTTAATGTTACACTCAAACATGAAAAGCTATAAATTGACGTCAAAGGACAGCAATTAGGCGCGTTCTGTTTTTATTTTAAGATGAAATATTTATCACCTTCAGATTATACAATATGTTTGCTGTAGGTAGAGAATACCCAACATGATAGCTTTATGTGTCATAATTTATGTCTGTCCTAGTAAAATGCTGACCGCAGCGGTTATAGGTCTACCCACTCATCCCTCCTCTGTTCTTTATCACATTATGGGCTGTTTGCATCCTCACTTCCTATGACAGCTTGATGTTACTGCAGGTCGCCTAGTGCAATATACTTGCCAGATATAGCACTGCATGGCATCTTTCCCATGAAGCAGTATTAAACTTCTCTTCGTTACCTGGGTCTCACGAGTTTGGTGCCTCTGTGAAACATTATGGCATCTATAAATGTTTAATTTTAGTATCTCATGTCAATCAGGACTTTTCTGCTATCAATAGAGGAATACTATGTCCTTGGCATCTGAAAGCTTCCACAGCCTTGTTTACTGTTATTCCGTGGGAAATACTGAGCTTAGCATCATCACATAGGACTGATATCCTGCCTTGTAATTGTTCCCTTTGCTTTTTAAGAAAAGTAAGAAGTAATTCTGAATTAAACACACTAATGATGCTGGCTCGCTTTTACAGTAACTCTCTCACAAACTTTACTCAATTAAGCAGATTCATAATGGGCCTATTTTTCTGTGTGACAAGCAAACCAGGTCAGCCAGAAAACATGAGGAATGGGCTGCTTTTGTCCTTGAAATACCAATCCCATTTGCTCACTTTATTGAAGTGAGGCCAGCTTTTACACCATAAAGCAGCCTCCTAGAATTATGTTAGCTATCGTTAATTTGATAAATCATTTTCCTTTATGTCCCATATATAGGTGATTGTAGGACAGATGCCCTATCTACTGCTATGATATAGTGGTGATAATTATAGTATGTGATGGTCATTAATTTGCAAAGTTATGAAAATATTTGGTAAGCTTTAAAGCTATAACTATCTCACAAAGCTTTGTGTCATTCTAAAATGTAATATCTAAAATATATGGTGCAAATAAAAAACCTAAGTACAGGCCTGTTATCATCATGTAGGTTTATTTTATTATAAATAGTACTAAATAGTTACCAAACAGGTTATTTGGTTAAAAAGTGCTCTTCCAGGAGCAAAGCCTAGTATGCCAGGGCAGGTCCTCTCCCCTGGGTCTCTTAAATACTCAGATAGGCTGCTGCACACAGCCTGTAGTGATCCTAATTATTAGTGGTGTATTGTTACTTTAGTAGCTTGACTTTGTGTGGTTTAACAACAAGTGATTGCAATATAGTTTTCTTTTATTATTTCTGTTTTTGTTCTTTGACAGTCTGGTGACTGTCTGTCTTATTGTGCCTAATCTGACACTGAAATTGTTTGCAATAACAGGAGCAATTGTACAAAAGTTCACTTTTGCTCTAGAGATTATTTTATTACCTAATATGACTGAGGATGGATATATTAGAGAGAATCTTGTGGCCGTGTATGCACACGTCCTAATAAATCATGTTTTCTACCCACCCCCTCGCCACGATCAGCCGCAGAGCCTCCAGGTTGCCGTGATAAGCAGCCCATAACGTCGGTGTCATGCCATCCTCATCCTGCGCGTTGAGATCCTTCCTAGTCGCCTCCTTAAGCAGGTCCAGGTAGCCGTCCCGGGCCGCCTTGTGGTACCTGTCATTCATGGTGCAGAATTAATCCACCCTGCTCGACTCCATTCCGTTTCATCAACACCACCATCATCATCGTCGTCAAGCGGCGATGAAGCGAGAGCAAGAGCGGCTAAAGTGCCAGTTCGTCCTGTTTCCCCAAAGCCAGTCGCTCCTGATCAGTAGAGCTACGGGGCAGAGCGCGTCGGTGGTTTCCAAGGACGCCTCGATGCGCACCGAGTGGGTAACAGTGCTCCCGGTGGCAGAGGTGGTCCAACACAGACCGGGGACCCTTCTCTGGTCTCCAAACAGCAAACCTCTTCCCAAGTTCGGGGTACCCCATAACTGAATGTTACCGAACTGACCAGGTACTTTAATAAATCAATATTCATACAGCCTAACACTGGGATTTCAGGGGTGTGTTAATTTGACTTTGCATTACCTGATTTGTGTCTGGGGCTCTCAGTAATCACTTTATCCTTTGGTATGCTGATGTACTCTCAGTTGCCCCGTTTATCAGGAACAGTTACAATGCCTAAAAATAATGCAGTCTAATCCAGGGCTGCCATCAATCCTCATAAAGTTGCATAAACATCTCTCCGAGGCAGCCTGAACAAACGTTGAACATTATGACCTTCATGAAGTCAGGATTTATTAGACTGCTTTAGCTTTAGATAGGTGTACCTAATAAACTGGCAACTAAGTGTAGTTTATTATCTCCTTTTTATGGCTGCAGGCACTAAAACAGACCAATTACAAGGCTTGTAATTCCACTGATAATCACTTTCCACTGACAAGCAAAGGTATTTTGGTCAATGCAAACTTTAATGGCCAACAAAAATAGTTAGGTTGACTAGAAATCTTTATATTTTATTACATCCAAAAACATTTCCGCAGCGTTTCTTTATTTTTTCAAAGTCACACAAACATCCACTGAACCTATATAAGCTTGTACAAAGAGGAAATGGTGACATTTGAGAAAAGCATTCCTGCAGATATTTTCTTGTGATTGCCACATAGGGATGAAGTCACTCTGGTGTCATTGTCTTTCCCCCATCTTTTGAATAGACCATTGTTCAGTAAGTCCCCAATACTGGAGTGCAGACAAAGGATTTCATAAGTACCATTGAGTTTTGGTATAAAAGTACCTCTGCTCTTAGCCCCTCCCTGATGAAAAGGGTATGAATTAAATAAGTTCCACCAGAGACTAAAGTTCTCAGACACACTACCCAATTGAAGCTTCCATAACAATAGGCACAGGTAGTGGCCAGGCTTTTCATGTATTACACCTCGGGCACTTTGCAGAGGCAAGATAGTCTCGCTGCTGAATCATGAATAAACACTAAAGAACTGAAACTATTCCCTTCGAGCATGGAACCAAAAAGAAGACAAGTAATGCTATGCCTATTTAGAGTATTTAGATGATGTTTAGTTTGTGAGGCGTAGCTGCATGTGGTCAGCTGCAGCAAAAAAGGGGATCAAACTAAACAAGACAAAGACAACACAGCCTCTGAGGTATTTAAAAATGCAAAAAGATCTTTGGTTTGGATAATCAATTACGTGCATAGTTGTTGTTTTTTATTAACTTAAACGTTTATCTTGTGCAATCTGTTTAAAGTTTTGCAACAAATGCCAGGACATAAAATTGTATTGTATTATATAAAAAAAAAAATTGCTGTTGATCAGAAAAGGAACCGGTTTCTTGTATTTTGGAATGAGTAAGAAAAAGTTTTTCCTGGAAACATCTTTTGAACTTTACATTAATATTTTGTGCAAAACACCCTGTGTTTGGTAATAATATGGTGTTGTTCATAACAGATTTATTGACATTTATGACTCTTTGTACAGTAAACCACCGTGTTTTTGACAGCGTATAAAAACCACGACGGCTCAGACTGCCTCTCAGACTCACACTACATCAGGTAGGCTTACAGGTATCCTGAAACCTTTACTTCATTATTATAAGCTTGCTGCTTTGTTTGTCTTGTTGTCACAGAGCACGATTTTTATAATCTTTTTCACCTGTCCTGGAACCATCCCTGATTTTATCAGGGATGGAAAAGGATACTGTAGATGACTTCTGTCATGAAAATAGCACAACTAATTCATGGAGACATGTTGATTCTTACTTAATACAGGAGGAAATTAAATCCCAATGGTTTATTTGAAGCTGCTCTTTTGTGTAGCACCAACAGGGCGACAATTATGATGATTGTGTGCCCTTGGAAAGGTTTCACTTAGGCGGGATTTATCTTTAAAGGGAGCCAATGAGTGGGTGTAGCTGTTAAACCTGTAATGTCTCATATGAAACCAGATGCAGCAAACAACTCATTTGGGGATAGATCTGAGAGCGAGGAACCATGTGTCTGAACTCTGGCTATCCTTGCAATTGTTTGACCGATGGCATTCCATGTGAACCATGTAGGATGACGGCCAAAGACAGGGAGACGGAGGAGGCCCACCTGTCCAACAACATCGGTGCACCGGGTCAAGCGGGGAGCCCATGTGAACCCGACCTGAACATCTCTTCAAGCGGGGCTGTGAAGGAACGGGGTCGAAACTGGGGGTGGATGCTGTCTGGGATAATTTGTGTCAACATTTTGATCCTCGGTTGTGCCCTGGTCAGCGGCAGCGCCTACAACAATGTGAACATCAGCACCCCTGACCTGCAGATTTTCCTCATCATCCTCCTCCTACTCACCTCCATCTGGATGATTTATTATGCCTTCTACACGGCCAGGCAAGAAAATGCTGTTGTTTACAAGGATGGCCACGCTGGACCTATATGGCTCAGGGGTGAGGCGTTTTGTACTTGCTTTAGAGTTGTTTTTTTATATATATATACAGAGCAGTTTTGAGTAGTTGTGATTTTTTCCCCCTCTTCTAAATGTTCTTATTCTTATTCCTTCAGGAGGACTCGTGCTATTTGGACTCCTCAGTATTATCATGGACATTTTCAAGATAGCCAGCTATGTGGGCTACCTCCACTGTGATTCTGCTGTAAAGGTTGCATTCCCTGTGGTGCAATTTGTTTTCATACTTGTGCAGGTAAAAATGTGCAAAAATGCAGATTACAAAGATTTATAAAAGAAATGTACTCAAGTCTTGACATTGGACAATGTAAATAAAATTGTGCAATCAATTTACAGACGTACTTTTTGTGGATTCACGCCAAGGACTGTGTGCAGATACATAAGAACATTACACGGTAGGTGACTAATGGATTTCTTTTTATCTATTCTTTCATCACTTATTGTCTTTGTCAGCATGCCGTCCCTGAGGGTATCTATTGTGATAAAAATTAACCCTTCTCCTTCTCCTTGAGAGTAACCTGGAGAATTCATACTGAATTCATAGCTTTTACTGAAATAGCTGCTGCCGATGTTGTTACATTTATTAGTTACTAATTTCATAACTATTATATTAGTTTCATTATTTTAAACTGTAAAAGGGTTATTTGTATGGTATTTTTTTTGTGTATTCTTAAATGTCTTCCATTTTCTGGTGTTACGTGTCCACCTACAGTATGACAGGTCAAATTTCCCCATGGGGACAATAAAGTAAATGACTATCTTTCTATGTATGTAGGACTGCAACTAACTGGTTGGTTGCTAAAATGTCAGAAAATTGTGAAAAATGCTTATCACTATTTCTGGAGCCCAAATTGACATGCTTGTCAAAACCAGTTATTCAGTTTTTATTTTTTTCTGAAAAAGACTTTCCTGTGAAAAAGTGATTTAGTGCCTAAACTGTTTGAAAACCAAAAAAAAGGACTATTATTACTTGGATATTGATTTTAAATGTTGCACTCATATTTCAACTCCTATTTAGTCAAAATAGGACTGGTAAGTTTGTTGACATTGTGTGTTTTTTTTTGTCTCTGATTATTAAATTCCTCTTCCTTTCCTCTTGTCTTTTAATTTAGCTGTGGGCTGATGCTCACCCTCTCCACAAATCTAGTTGTGTGGATGACTGCTGTCACCGAGGAGTCCCTTCACCAAACAACAGTTCCCGAACATCCGAGCAACACCTCTAAGTACCATGGACGAAGCATGTACATCAATAAAGGTAATTAAAGCAGACAAAGCAATCAAAGTAGATATAGCAACCGATGAAACATCAAAACATAACACTTCTCTCTGACATGTCTTACAGCGGGTTATGGAGATGATAAGTGCAAGTGCAGCCACACTTCATGCAGCATCTTCAAGGAGGCCTACTACTACTTGTACCCCTTCAACATCGAGTACAGTCTCTTCGCCTCTGCCATGGCTTATGTGTTATGGAAAAATGTTGGTAGAATAGTAGATGAACACACCCACCACCACATCAAATTTCGCCTGAAGGATGTATTTCTTGGTCCTGTGGCAGGAATTCTCTTAGTGGTGGCAGGTCTGGCAACCTTCATTGTATATGAGATGGAAATGCAAAATGACGATAGTGATGATGACACCAAAGACAAAGCAGTGATGATGCACTTTGTCATGAATATAGTGATAGTGACCCTGATGTCTGTGTCCACTGTGATTGGCTGTGCCATCTTCAAGGTGGACCACAGGGAGCATGTATCGGACAAAAACCCCACACGCAGCCTGGATGTTGGACTGCTGGTGGGAGCCTCACTTGGACAGTTCATCATCAGCTATTACACAATTGTAGCCATGGTTGGAACTGGAGCCAAAGGTTACCTGAACAGGCTCAACCTGACCTGGTCTATCCTGATGGTGATCCAGCTCGGCCTACAGAACTTTTTCATTATCGAAGGTCTACACCGGGAGCCCTTCCATGAGGTGCACCCGGACGTCACTGTGGTTGCAAATCCATATGTGCTGCAGCCAAGCAAAGAGCTGAAGAACCTTGAGTTATCAGACAAGGACAGAAATCCCAGCCCAGTACTGACAGCACACAACCAGCACAGCCACGTGGCTGAGCACAGACACAAACTGTTGTGGAAGAGACGTGTGTTGAAGGAAGTCAGTGTGTTTTTGCTGCTGGGCAACATCATAGTGAGTGTCATTCTTCCTCACACTCTCAAATGCACTTTTTGAATTTACCAAATACTCATCCTGTTCTCTTGTTTCTTTCTTTGACAGCTGTGGATCATGCCGGCCTTCGGAGCCCGTCCCCAGTTTGACCATGACACTGAAACTGAATTCTACAAATTTAGCATGTGGGCTGCTGTTGTGAATGTTGGACTTCCCTTTGGCATATTTTACCGCATGCATTCAGTCGCGAGTCTGTTTGAGGTCTTTCTGACATCATAACAATGCTGGTGCATATGACGTGCACAGCCAACTGTTTTGACATTATAAAGATGTTTTGTATAAATTTGTTTGTTTTGATGATGCTTTGTTATTTCTCTAGTTGTGAAGTAGATAATGACTGACAAAAGCCTCCTCTTATGTCTCTAATAATAGTCTATATATGTGAAAATGTCCATTAAAAGTTTGCCGGTTTAAAAAAAAAGAAAATAATTATGAAGCTGATCTTGTATGACTGGTTTTATGCTGTAGCCTCTGTATGCACAAAATAAAGACAATGTAATAAGCTGGGAATAAAAGAGAATGACTCGCTGTTCCCCAGCTGTTGTTGTTGTTACTATTATAATAATAATAATTATTATTATTATTATTATTATTATTATTATTATTATTATTATTTATTACTTGTAATAGTTACAGTTATAGTAGTTGACCTAATTCAAAAACTATAGTAAAAATAGCCTTTTTTGAAAGACCTAGCTAGAGATGACAGAGAAGAGATGCTTCTCATAGCTCAAACAGATTAATTAACATTTTAATAAACAGTTAATTGGTTAAATCATTTTAGTTTATTCAGTAAAATACTTACTTGGACTGTAAGAAATTTATCAGGCATTTTTCACAATTGTCTGACATTTAGACAAAATTACTAATTAATTTCAGTGAGAAAATAATCAGTAGCTAAATGAAAAATGAAAACAACTGTTAGTAGAAGCCCTGGTTGTTTTTGGGGGGACCTAAGCAGTCAATTAATTAAACACACTGACTATAAAGTTTCCAAAAGCCTCTGGAAGAGATGACAAGCTTAAAATAAAAGCATCTATCGATATATTAAACAACACATGGTAGGCTTACCTTTAAGTCAGGCATAGATACAGTCACACCTGTCTGGGGTCCTTAGCACAAGGCTTTGTTTACAACCACGTCACCAGGAAATACAACTCGAAGTGCCAAAATGCAGAGACAGGTATCACCCTAAACTTCGTTTTTTTTAATACTTAGAAACTGTATTTATTTTTAAATATAGTATAACTCGTGAGTTGATATTTTAGGCTTTAACATTCACAACTTTTTACACTGAAATGACAAACTGAACTGCGGAAACAGACGTTTTGTTGCGGTCTAACGCTCACTAACGTGCTTCATGTTTTCAGGAGTCTCAAGACGCTCCGCTCTTTGGGGAAGAGGACGACAACTTCAGGCCGAGGAAGTTCAAAGTCAGGTGAGATGTGCTGCATTTGTAGTTATGGCCAAGTTTCCTGAGCGGTGTTATGTAGTACCAGTGGCGGACTGGCCATCGGGAGCACCGGGACATTTCCCGAACTAGCCCGCTCGGCGATTGCCGACGGTCGGGACCAATGGCTCGGTTCGGGTCGCGGTTGATTTTTAAATAAACAATCCGTCGTGCGGCTCATTGGGGTATCTGCCTCGCTGAGGCTCACACAGACTGAGCAGCAACGTTGGGCACAAACACACCCCCTCCTCTCTTTTTGTGAGGCTCTCTGTCACAGCACTGCAGGTAGACACACACACACACACACCAAGTTGCATAATGTTATGTTGCATAATTGTTATAATAATAATTAATTGCATAATGAACATAATTTGTAGGTGAACATAACATAACACATGCACTTATTAGGTTATAGTATACTTGTGAATGGTTGTTTATGTGCCCTGTGATGAACTGGCAACTTTTCCAGGGTGTACCCCACCTCCAATCAGAGTATCTTCACAGTATTAGTGCTTTTACTGGTTAACCATCCAAATGTTTTGTCTTAACCATAAATAACAAAACGTCAATCTGTGTTTCAGACATCCACTGGCTTCATTCTTCCATCTTTTCTTCCGAACAAGTGCCATCTTGGTCTACTTACTGTGCGATTTCCTCAGCGGCCGTTTCATTGCCTCCATGGTCACCATCATCCTCCTGCTGTCATGTGACTTCTGGACTGTCAAGGTGAGCAGGTCCGGTCAAGGTTTAAGCAATTATCCTGTGTCATGCTTCATTTTTAAACCCAACAGCTTCATTACAGATTAAGATGTTATTTATTTTCTGAATTTATCAATGATAAAAAACAAATTTACTTCCCCAAAGTGACGTATTCATATTGATTGTTTTGTCTCGACCCTGACTATTGAGTTTATAATCATATATGACTAAGAAAAGCTTTAAATCCTCACATTAAAGAAGCTGTTTGGCATTTTTGCTTGAAACATTACTGAAATAATCAATCAATTATTTAAATTGTTGCCAAATAATTTTGCAGTGGTATTTATTATTTGTAAAACCAACCAACAACTGTCTTTGTATTTTATTTAGTATTTTTTGTCTTGTGAGGTTGAATCTGTGGTTGTTTGGAGAATATTTGGAAATACTGTATTATGTGTATGTGTGTATGGATTCCTTTTGCTTTCCTCCAGAATGTATCTGGCAGATTGTTGGTGGGCCTTCGGTGGTGGAATCAAGTGGATGAAGATGGAAAGAGCCACTGGGTATTTGAGTCGAGGAAGGTAAGCAGAAGCTCATCAGGTACATCCTGAAATGGCTCACTGGTATTTGCACAGGGGTCTTTCCACCTCTGGGGAAATGATTTCTGGTTAGATAATCTCACATGGAAAAAGAGATAGAGGAAAACATCCTTTCTTAGAATAGCCTCGTCATGTTTTCTTTTGACAGTTAAATGTGACTCCAGCTCTTTGGAAAAAGGGCCTACCGCATTACTGAAAATATGGTGCATCTACAGTTTCACAGTACACCTTAGCACGCATTTGCAACATTTGCCACAGTGTAATGTTACACTGTAAAGCTGCGTGACCTTATTTGACAATTGAAGATTATGTAATCTAGAACATCTTTATTGTTCCCTCTTTGAAATAGCATACAACACAATGAGAACATCAGATGTGAAGTATTTGAATTGTTTTTTATCTCTTCTTTGATTGTTATTGAATACCGTGAAATGAAACCTTGTTTATTTTTAACAGGCAAGCGATCTGAACAAAACATCCAGTGCAGAGTCACAGATTTTCTGGCTTGGACTAATCGTGTGCCCCATCTTCTGGGTCATTTTTGTGTTCAGTACCATCTTCACATTCAAGATTAAATGGCTGGTCAGTTTTCAGTGTAAATGGAAGTTGAATTCTCAGCTTTTTTGCCCGAAGGGTTTTTTTTGTCTGAATCAGTCATGAGTCATTTCTGTTTTTGCTTTGATTTTTACATCACAGGCTGTAGTAATCATGGGCTTGGTTTTACAATGGGCCAATGTGTATGGCTATGTCAGATGCAAGGTGGGTGGAACGTCCAACCTGAGAAACATGGCAAAGAACTATCTCGGTGTCCAGATTTTTAAGCAGGTATGTGAAAGTAATAATACTCCTCCCCTTATATGTGTCTTAATGATGTGATGCATTAACTTTACTTGATTCTCATTTTTTTACCACTAAAGGCACTGAAGAAATCTGAGGCATCTTGAAATTGAAGAGAAAGAGTGACGACTAACGCTGGATGGTCACATATTTACTCGATTCCTGTTGAAAATGGCTGCTCTTTTCTGAGGGTGTACCAAAACCTTGTAATTTCACTCAAGGTTTTGGTAAAACTCTTATTCTATGTTGTTTCATCACGTGATCAATATTAACTTTCCTTATAATTGAAATAAAATGCAGTATAGCTTCTTTTGAGAATACATGTCATACAGGTGTTATGGCTATGCAGGTAATTGCATCAGTGCGGGCTGCAGGGAGAATCATATTTTCATTGCTGTAAGGTAATTGTGTAATGTAAATCACTATCAAACTCTTACCAGTAAGCTGAGTTTATTAGTCACAATCTCTAATAGGCTTTAATTTATCACAAGTTAATTAATGCAATGTTAAAATACCTGATTCCTGGTGGGATATAGATCAATACAGTGTCCTTTTGTTGTAAAAATGGAGACACTTTTGGGACTTTTGACAACTCATAGCCATTGCTTTGAATGTACTTTATACTGTTGTGAAAAGGGTATTTGGGGATAATATATATGGATAGTTTTGTTACCTTATTGTGCCTTCTATTTAAACCTGGGTTGAGGACATTAAAGTTATACTGCTGCTTTATGTATGTGGTTTTAATCAAACTTTAACTGTTATAAATGACATTGGTAGTGTGTATAATAGGGAGAAGTGCAATTTTTAGCTTAAAGTGTTTTGATATAAATGTAATTGGTCATTTACTCAGGACTCAATTATGGTTTTTTTTTGTTTGTTTGTTTGTTTCCAAAATTCAAATCAAATACAACAATAAACTTAATAATGATCATTTCTGACTGGTCAATCTGAATTATCGCTCATTGCAAACACTTTAACTGAATGACTGTACTAATCTTTTGATCCATGTTTCTGTAAATATGTAGAATAACAAAAGTGTCAAAATTACACTATATAATGGTGGACATAAACAGAGTTGTTATACATACATTCGTTCATAAACTGATCAAGTGACCCGGCAGGTCATCAGTCTGTGTGCAGTGAGTGATTCAACCACTCGGTGGCAACAAAGAAACATCAGTGTTTATGTGTTCCGTATATTGTTTCATTTGTCTTTTCTTTGCATTTAATATATTTGCAATTGTGTGAACATACTATAATATAAGCGCCTTATATCATGGATTGAAATCCATGATATAAGTTCTAATAATAACTGTTTTACTGCTTACAGACATCATGTGACTCAGTTGGGAGGAAAAATTATACCAAGAGTGAAACATGGAATTTCTTTATTTGTTTGATTTTCCGAAATATGCTAACACACATTTTTACAGTGAGAGACAAACTACAAGTACAACTCAGCACCACTCTACACGACTGTAAAGTTAAACTTGATAAATGTGTGCTGAGATTTAATCAAACCTATTTTATCTTTGAATTCATGATCATAAGTAATCTAAAGTAATAGCATGCATTACTATGCAGTTAACCCCTTTCATTAGTACCAGAAATCAAAATGGTTAACGTCACATTGATAATTTACCATCACATATGTCATGGCACTAAAGTATGCAGTGCCAAAAATGAAATAGAACCAGAAAAATGTTTTATCCATTTTGTTGGCAAACTTCTGATATCTCTCACTTTCCAGTTGCTTTGCTGCATGATCTTCCAGGAGGTTGACAACCTTTCTGACCATCTCATTGTGCTCATCTGCAGCATTCAGCTGAACAACACTTATGTCAGCTCTGGCTTCTGTAGGAATTGAAGTGGCAATCAGAGCAGGTCATACAGTGTTTCTTGTCTATCAAAAATCAAGACTATGTGAGCATCAAAATCTGACTAAATATCAAAACTATTACAGCACAGACACATTCACAGTATTTGTTTAATGATGAAGTCTTCCTCACCCTCATCCTCTTTCACTTCCTTGTTTCCTGTGTTTTCTTCGACCGACCCTTGGGTCCAGCAACAGAAAATGATCCCACCGTCTTTGGCCACCCGTGTCAGCACAAGGGACACCAACATGCTCAGCACCAAGAAGACCAGACAGACGCAGAAGTGGGTTCCTGCAGCACAAACGTATGTTCGGTGAGTCAAACTGTGATGCTGTTCATATACTTGCTTAGTGTGTAGAGTGTGTTTGCGTGCGAGCTGACTGACGGATGATGGGGCTGCATTGGCTGTCTCCAGGGAGAACATTGTTCAGGATGGAGAGGAACATGGTGAAGCTGAGCACCAGAGTGACCTTGAAAGAGTTGCGTTCACCGCCTCCTAGTGGCAGAGCAAAGCTGACCACATCAGCCAAGATGATCAGGATACTGGGCAGCAGTAATGTTATGAAGGGGTTTATATATTTGATGCGCAATTCAACCTAAGGAGAAATGGCAGAGAAAATTTCATAGTACAATAATAAAACTGCTTTTTCATTGTCTTTAGAACTTCAATACTTTAATGTGGGCAGATATAATGCTAAATACTTTTACCAGTGTCTCATGCAAAATGGTGTAAGAATTGTTGAAGTGAAGGCATGCTGTTTATTTGAGCAATATGAAGTTTAAATAAAAAGGTTAGTATTTTTGATCTAACAATGACTGCAACAATGCTGAAGAAACTTAATTTAATATAAATAGTTGCACATTAGTGTTCTTTTGATCAACTTATTAATAATAATATTAATTATTATTATTATTAATAATAATAATAATAATATTTTTTTTATCACCCCATAAGACATGCCACAATCTCACAGGTCAACTGCTCTTTAAAGTCCATGTAAAGGCAATTCTGAGATTTCTTTAAAAATATTTTAAATATGTTGAAAAAATATTTGCTGAAAACATGTGAAAAGACTTTGAACGATATATTACTGAAATGTGGAGTTAGAGGTTAAAACAGTTTTTCACCAGACAAACTCAGACCAAATATTTATTCTTACTTTACATGGACTTTAAAGTCAAATACCGTTAGCTTAAAACCACTATTGCAGGATTTTGGTGAATCAGTACTACTTGACACTGTTCATAAACTTACCATGATGTAATTGCGATCATCTCTCTGTTGCTGGAGGTGCACTCTGTCAGTTTGCCAATCTCCATGGGAACTATCAACCAACTTAACCTGATTCATTACCAGACGTGTACCACATCCTGAAAGAAATGAAGCCTTCTTTAAGAGAGCATTTGACCAATTTTGCATTGCACTTCCATAACATTGTCAGACTCACAATGGGCAATTTTTAAAAAAAAAAAAAAAAGCATCAATGCAGCAGTACCAGAGATTTTTTTTATTTTTATTCATGCCTACTTCTTTCAAAAGCCTTAATGCAATTTGGATATGCATATTAAGCTAGCAGCAATTAGCCTTAAGCAGTGATGCCTACAGAGGTTTTGTAAATTCACTTCTTTCCCTCCACAGCTCCAGATTTTAACATTTTCTTCAACTTTTGTCTCAGGTGACATGAACTGAGGTAATTTATCAGCCTTTGCACAGCTCCTCCAAAGACACTGTATAAATAGTGATGCCACTCATAAATTTCTGAAGAGCTATTGAAGCTTACAAAAAAACAATTTTATACAACTCACAACTCCATTAATTTTTACCTGATGCTTAAATAAATGAACTATCATCCCGAGGATAAAGCAGACATAAAATACATTTTCTTCAGAGTTAACACAAATATATAATATACTGAAATTAAATAGTACAGTTTTTATGCCATTGTTGAGCTCACCATCAGTGGCCCATGTTTGTATTGCAACAGGGCATTTATCAGCAGCGAAGGGATAGTTGAACAGGTTGACTTCACAGTTCACCTCTGCGTTTATGATGACAGTGTGCCTCACTGTGCCGTTACTGTACACCAGCAGATCAGGGGAGCTGTGCTTCATGGTTGTTGTTATTCTACACGAGTGAGAGACAGCAGATGTGTCAGATGAATTTAAAAATTAATTGAATTTGTGTTCGTATGCTCTTTTGTGTAATTGACGGACCCATTTGTCACATGGAGCTCTGGGGTCCAGACCTTCTTAACCGGCAGGACCACTTCATTATATCGGTAAACTGATGTGTTCCATGCCAACTCGAGATCTGTCCATTGCTGTGGTTTAAAATCAGAATTAATGTCTTTGAAACATGCTCTTTGTTTCTTTTTGTCCATTTATAAATATCTTGGAGCTTACAAGTGAAGCTTGCAGGCGACTTATGAGGCGGAGGTTCTTTGTGTCCTGTTGACAAAAAAAAAGTAAATCTAGTGAGGCATAATACATTACTGGTTTATTTTATTTTACCTGATAATACATTCATCACATCTTCAATAGATTTACATTAATAAAATATAGAAATAATAATACCACCATCTGAACACACGTTTAGACGTTTTATAAGTTTTCTGAAATGTTATAATATGCAAATGAGGATTATCTCATTAAAGATGTCTTGCAAATTTGCATTAATTTCCAGAACAGAAATGTGAACACTGGATGAAGCCAGGTTTTCCAGGTCTTGTTACATTTTGTTGACATTAGAATCAAAGGAATGGTTGTCTGTCTCTATGTGCCCTGTGATGAGCTGGCGACTTGTCCAGGGTGTACCCCACCTCTCGCCCAAAGTCAGCTGGGATAGGCTCCAGCATGACCACCGTGACCCCGATGAGGATAAGCGGTTACAGATAATGTAATGGATGGATGGATGGATAGAATCAAAAGTTTATGTGTAAAATGTTTAAAATTAAGCCTTATCTTATCTTGTGAAATCTACAGTAGTTAAACAAACACCTAAAATCTCAAAATTGACAAGTGCATGAAAAAAATGTCATTTTGCCTGTAGTGTTTCGCTTGGTGTCCTTTTATGGAAGAATGTCCTACTTCATAAGATAAATACAATGTTGGATTAATGCTGAAAATTAAAAAAATGTAAATTAAAATGTAGTTCTTGTCATGTTATGAGAGGTCTAACATTAAAAACATAAAGAATCTTTCAGTTAGCTCCACTAAATAAAAATGTAAGGCAATACTCACAACTGACAGAGTTTGGTACTCAATGAACGGCACGTAAATGGTCTGAGTGCAGTTTTCATCCTGTGGCTGAGTTACACAACTTTTATTGATCAACATATCAGACAAACACCGACGATTAGTGCAGCTGGGGTCAGCATGTGCATATCCTGAAATTAAAGATAAATATATACTATATAACCAGAGCTGTGAATATTTTAAGAAAATACTTCTCCCAACATTGTTTTGTGAGATATAAGTTATACTTACCTACTGCTAGTAGACTCAGTAAGAGGACTGACTTCCACAGATGGTGGGCGAGAAATCTCAACTTTTCGGACTGCATCACTGCAGGAAGGAGACTATTAGTTTCTATAAGTAATAGCTGCAGAGTCACTGACAGCTCTGTACCTGTCTTCTGTCTTTTCTTTAGGTTTCAGCCTGACATGACACTTAAATAGGCCCGTCTGTGACGTTTAACCACACAGGCCCACTACAAGAGACAATATGACCCACAATAGGAATACCATTGCGTGATTAATTACACTGAGTGTTCAGCGTATCCCTCAGTGATCTTGTGTAAACACTCAGAACATGAATGTGATTACTTCCACTGTCTGTTTACCTGCCAGCAGATTCAGGTATAGCCCCAGCTGCTATTTACCATTACGGTTGGCAAATGCTACTCTGCATTACAATGGCACTGACACAATGAGAAATCAGTTAGCCTGAAAGAGCCTGATCTCTCAGAGATGGATGCAGGACAAAGACTTGAAACTACTGTGGTTTCAGTGCAATCCATTGAAGGCGTGTCTTCTCATGGCAAGTGGCCTTTAAAAACACTTTGTTTTGACAGCTGATGAGTTCAGGTTTTGTCATTTTCTTTTTTTTAATTTTGACAATATGGCTCACAAGCCCATTAGGTTATGTAAAGCTGATTATAATCTTCATATAACTTAGACTGCATTGCCACAACATTTTTTTTGATGTTTAAGTGTCATATGATTGGGGACATATTTTTAAAACAGAGGAATGAGTGATGTTGTTTTACATGTTAATCTCAAATTAAAGTTGTAATGTAATTAGATTAAAATCAGTATTACAGTGAGCACATTTATTTACAGTAACATCATTTTATTTATAGAACTTTCAGAGACATGTGGTGATGAAAATGTGGTGATGTGGGGCTTTCACGCAGTATTTCATTGACCACAAAACATTTTTTAAAAGGATTTTTTAAAACTAAATTCATATTTTCAATGATCTACAGACATGCATGCTTAGGAATATTAGGGCCAGACATAAGGAAATAAGGAGGAGAAGAGGATCTGCATGTTTGCTGCACATCATTTTGTTTTATAACTTACAATGACAAATAAAAATGTTTTTCAAATCAAATAAAAAAACTTTCAAATGTTCTGTTAGTGTATGAATGATAAAGTAAAGCAACAGCGTTTTATTGTGTTGCCTGTTTATGTGCAGTGACCATAACGTATCATGTCTGTTTTGAAAATAAAAGCACTTAAGTTTTCCTCTGGATGTACTGTGGACAGTAAAGTCTGTTCTCGATAATTAGAAAGATCAGTGACAGAGAACCGACAGGAAGCACGGCAAGAGTAGTTACACAAATGGCCAGCAGGTGTCGCACTGAGTGAAGCTGCTCATCAATAGGATTGTACAGTGTCTCAAAAAGATACACAGAAACAAATACAAATTCACTCCATTGCACATACTTAGAAGAGCACACTTACTGTGTCAGGTCTAACACCTTACAAATTGATTGTGATTTGATGGTTAAGATGATTTTGATGGTGAAGTTCTTTGAAATTGTAATCCTCTTTTATATACTAAAAAGAGGTGTGCTACACTCACTGCCTGAATAAATAAGTACTTTGTCCTGCAATGTCATTTTATTGCTTACTGGTAAGTAGTTTAAGTAGTTTTTACTGTTTTTTGTATTGCTGTTTTGTTTTTTTCAATTTTTTATTAAGTTAGCTTCACTGTTATTGTTTTTATATTATTTCCTATTGTATCTTTTCTAATGCTTGCATTGTACTCTTACATTGTACACTGTAAATCTGTTTTTGAACTTTCTTTTTTCTGGACCATTGAGAAACAGGTGCCTTAGTTGAATACCTGTTTCATACCTGATTGACCTGATTATTGTCAGTCAGCACTGAGGTTATCACCTTATGTTCTCAAAGACAAACCTTAAGAGCTCCATGTTGCTCAGCCTGCCTCCAAACTCAGGACCCTCTACCTCCTTCTTGGCACCTTGTGATCACTGGGAAAACACGTGCATGGCTCTGCTTCAGGTTTCTTAAAGAAAACACTACACTATCATCCCTCCTCTGTGCCTGACGCTCAGGTTCAAAACATCTTTGCATTTTTGCACCTTCAAATCAATAACCTCTCACCACATAAAGCCCTGTATGAATAAGATGGCCTTCCCATCTCCCTCCCACAATCTAACACATGCTCAAGACAATACACTGAATCTAAACCCTTAACCATGACCCTTTAATCCAGGTTGTGTACTGCACAACCATTAATACACTCACACAGTCACACTCAAACACTTGCAACATATTGTTGCTGTTTTACAATGTTGTTTTTCTGCTGACACCTCAGGTGTTTTTTTTAACTTTCATTCTCTTGACAAATGTGGCGCTTGTATTGTTTATGGTGCTAATAAAGATAGCAGAATGATACACGTTTCCTTAAGTGTACTTATTTATCCAAATGTTCTGTTAAATATTTTACATTTTGACTCATGACCTATAAATGTAGATAGGCTTATTTATTCATTCATTTTTTTTTTATATGGCAACTAAGGCTGTAGTCTTTAAGTCCTTAACATTGCTGTTCTGTTGTCAAGTTCATGTTGGATGTTATTGTGTTACCACATTGTTCAGGACACTTCAATCAATAAATAAATCAATCCACTGTACTTTCACATTTTATGGGTTTCATCATGTAAAGAAAGTAATGCTATTTTCTTATACTATGTGTTTTTACTTAGTCATTATTTGCTGGTTGTAAATGACAGACTAATGAACTGTTCCTTCCAGGTTATCTCAGGAATGTCTCTTATCTCTGTCTTCGCACATCTTCTTAAAACCCAATACATGATGAATTAGGTAGGTTTTAGAGTGAAGGAGGGTCATGTTCTATTTTTAAAAAACACATCAAGGTTGTTTTGGTGTTGTTGACCTCTTTGGTAACAGCTTTAGATGGTCTCATGATGGCAATAAATGCAGTTTAAAAGTCAATGTGTCCTGGCGGTTCAGCTCTGATCTCTCGTCTTATCAGAACCAAATTGAAGACGATCGAGACAAAGAAAATCCTTGCCAATGACAGCGTCTCCACCTGATGGAGCAAAGGTTAACTTTCTGTCTAATGAATCACGGAAATCCGAAGGGAAATGACTCAAATATACATAGCTGCAAAATACCCTGCTATAAATCATCTCTCCCTTTATCATTTCGTGGAAGTCTACTTAAGTTACACAATTTCTATTTCATCTACCAGAAACAAACAGTTACGAGGACATTTTGTGTTTTTCTTTGCAGGAAGCTCTAAAATATTCCATAGGTCATAAATTCTTCCAGATTGTCCAATAAGGATTCAGAGGGAAGTTATTGCTGTGATATCAGAAGAAAATGGGACTTTGCCTCAGGACCAGGACGGCCCCCAACACTCTGCAACCAAGTGAACAAAGAGATTACTTCCACTGTGGCAACACATTGTTAAATGCTTGGCAGAATAGATGGGCTCACCTGACAAACTCTAATTTCTACTCTACAAGTAAGTTCAATATTTGAATGTACCATGTGTGTTTTTTATAAGATCTGTAGGTATACTAGAGACTTGAAGAAGTGTATTCTATTCTCTCTATTCTGAGGATAAAGCAATATTGGACTCGTAAGACTAATGCAACACAGATTTTACTAGGCCACTTGCAAGTCGCTTAAACGTACTAAATAATTGCAGCTGAATAGGTATAACACTTTAAGATATTAGCAAGAAAGAGACATTGACAATGATAGCAGCAACTTTTCTTGTTTTGCCATGAACTGAAGAAACATCATCGAATATGTTACGCAATGTGAACAAGTATTGTAGAGCAATTTATGTTTTCTCATATTCATGTTAAATATGAGGAAATATCAACATGTTTCAGCACATCAGCTGCAAAATCTAACACACATTTTTCTGGAGCTACGATGCATGAGAAGAAAAGGGCAAAATACATCAGGTAATTTTGTAGGAATCATTACATTTAATTTAGTAACCCCAGCTTACTGGTCCAATGCAGTGTCAGTAGCTCTTTATGTACTCACACAG
Organism: Argyrosomus regius; assembly: GCA_946959425.1. NCBI lineage: Eukaryota > Metazoa > Chordata > Actinopteri > Sciaenidae > Argyrosomus > Argyrosomus regius. Next base: position 12,090,781 of record OX336897.1, on the reverse strand, counting down.
AGTGTCTTACAGAAGGATTACAGGGAAAGCTGATAGATATAATAATATTCGAACCACCATACCTTATCATCATACATATATAGGTAATTTTCCCTGCTTATTTTGTGTCCCTGAAGGGTGGACACGTCAGTCCCAGTGACCCTTCTCCTACCAAATTGTCTTGTAACCTGTTCATATCCTTGTTCATGGACTCTGTGAACAAGGATATGATATGATTGCTGTGTAGAAATCAGTCTAAAACCTGTGGCACTGCTGTTTATGAGTCAAGTATTCACCTACTTGTAAATGCATGTAGACTTGGTCACTTGATATTTTTCCATGCCTTGTCCTCGACTTATTTATCAACTCTTTTACAACATTACTGCATCAATGTGAAAGAAATCTGAGAATTTATTGAAACACAAAACTTGCGTCACGTGAAGTTGTGAGTTTTTTTTTTTTTTTTGAGCATTTTTCTCTTCTCATGGTCTCATGCATGACAGTGCATATTTCCACAATCTTTGACTACTTCAGTATTTTTGTTTTACTTATGTGCTGAGTTACTGTTTACCTGCCAACAGGAGCCCATACAAAGTACAGTGAAATCTTATTTGGACTGAAATTCATCTAATTGACAGGAACACTGTGTTTTAAAGACTGCACCATTGCACAAACACTTTTCAGCTCACAGTTACCCACGATTGTCTGACAACACAATTAAACCACAGGAGGTGTAAAATTAGAACTCATTTATCAGAAACTGTGATAAACATCAGCCATGTGCTTTCAGGCGACTCAATTAAGCAATAAAAACTCTAGATAACACTCAAAGGAAGGACATAACTTAATGATCAGTGAGCATTTACTCAGCATTACGTGCTCATAATAAAAACTTAGTGTGCCTTTCATCAGTGACAACTCAAGCAGCTGTCGGATTACTGAACTGTCAAGTACGGTAGAAGAAAGTGATAAAATTGTCCTGACTTTGTTGTGTTTTTTCTGTTACTGAAAAAAAGACGATGTGGTTAAAGTTTGACATTTCAGGAAACATTTGGAGGTGAAAGCTGTTAGAGGTGGTTGGAGGATAATAATTTACTCTCATGAGGAATAATAAGTGCACCACACTGAGGTCGAGGTTTGCTTAATTAGCCGAGACACACTTTTTTAGGACTTGTGGATTAAAAACACAGATTATATCAACACTTTCATGACAAAGATGCCTGTTCTTTCTTTCGTTTTTACATTTTTGGCCTTACAACTGCATGGGTCAAAAATATTTAGATCTGCAATGGATACATTCATTTATTTGATTTCTCTATAATAAATCAGTTTACTGTCAAAAGTCAACAGTATGTTGCCTGTTTGGTATTGTTTTGGGTCACATCTGGAAGGCAACAGACCAAGCTGATTAAAAAGAGGTTCTTCCCTGTGGGAAACAGATTTCCCTGACCTGAAACCTTAGTTAATCTTGTCTGATAGTCTTGGTCAAATTTATAAATGTCATCATGGGATAAGATCAATATGTAAGCAAGGTTAAGACTGAAGGACATTTGTGTTGGAGCATTCAGTGTATGATGAACAGAACTATGAGGTATCTAAGACATCCTGTCTAAGACAGGATGAGAAAATAGCATCAAACATACATGCATTTCTTTTCTTTTGCATATTATGTCAAAGTCTGCAAATATTTGACGACACCAAAATCTTTTGTTTAAACACAAAAGATATGGGCAGTGAATAAAATGAAATGAAAACTGTGGACACATTTGGGAATCTGGGAGTCTCTCTGAAGGTCAGTGCAGCATCATGTGACATAGACACCAACTAAAATATAGATAGTTTATACTGTATATTACTAGTGTACAACACCTTGCCTGAAACAGTAACAATAAACTTAAAAAACTGCTTGTAATGTATATGAATATGACTTTTTGGTACCAGGCTTGTTCTGAGCTCTCTTCCTGTACCTTTTCACTGTTTTATTATATTGTTTTGACATTGCATTTTGTAATACTTATGATTGTGGTGAACTATGAAATGAATTTAAATTGGTTATTCTTACCATGTGTGAACTGTAATTTATGGATTAGCACAAATACTTATACAAAATGTCAAAGTCTTATTCAGTTTGAGCATTTTTAACAAAACACTGCATGATTACGTTTGGTTATTTTAAAGTGTTTATAGAGAGCTTTTAGCACAAGTGATTTGGACAGGGCCCAGACTATCGTAATGGAACTCCTGGTAAATAATCAACCTGTAAGAAACTCGTGCTCTTCAAGTACATTTTTCACACCAGAGCCGCTCAAGTTATTTGCTACTCATAGCCTGAGGCTCAGAGTGACCTAGGCTGCTTGCTCAAACATGAAGGGTCCAGCTTAACAAACAAGTCTAAGAGCCTTTTTACATTTTAGTCACATGTAATGAGTAAAATGCTGTCCTCCCTTCCCATGAGTCCACTTTGTCACTTTAGTCAACTTTAACTTGAAATATAACATCCTAACATGCATTTTCTCATCCCATCTCTGTCTTTCTGCAGGAGACTGAAAGGCGTCCTTGGTCACAATGAGCACAGAAAGGGGCGAGCAGGTCATCGTTGATACCCACTACACTACAATCCACACACTGGGTCTGCAAAATGAGTCAAGGCACCTACGCTACATGGAGAAAGATGGCAGGTTTCCTGTGGTTTTCCAGAAGGCTCCTGGAGAATGGAGCCCATACTTCATGGACATCTTTACTACTCTTGTAGAGACCCGCTGGAGGGTGATGTTCCTCATCTTTTCCCTCTCTTACATCCTCTCTTGGCTCTTTTTCGGCCTCTGTTATTGGCTCATTGCATATGTACACGGGGACGTTGACGATGTAAATAGCGCACCCTGTGTGGAAAATGTTCGTGGCTTCACTGGAGCCTTCATGTTCTCGATGGAGACCCAGGCAACTATTGGCTACGGCTTCAGGGGGATGACTGAGAACTGTATGGTAGCCATTGTTGTGGTGACAGTTCAAGATGTATTCAGCTGCCTCCTTGACACTATTGTCATTGGTATTGTTGTTGCTAAAATGGCATCTGCACGTAAGAGAGCTCAGACAGTAGGTTTTAGCAGCTGTGCAGTGGTCAACCTGCGAGACGGGGTTCTATGTCTGTCATGGCGACTTGGAGACTTAAGAGGTAATCACATCCTGGACGGTGTTGTTAGGGCCATGTTAGTCCGCTATGTGAAACAGCCACTTGGGTCTATTGTAATGTTATACCAGGACCTGGATATCCAGAATCGAGACATTGTCCTCGCCACACCAGCCACTATTATTCACAAGCTAGAGCCTGGTAGTCCCCTCTACAGCCTGGGCCCTGAAGACCTGCTGGAGGATGACTTTGAGCTGGTGGTTTCTTTCACCTACACCGGTGACTCTACAGGTATGCTCCACCAGACACGAATCTGCTACATGCCAACAGACATCCGCTGGGGTCAACGCTTCCAGGACATGATAAAAGTGGGCAAGAAGCGCTACAAGGTGGACTACGCTCTGTTCAACGACACCACTTGGGTGTCTGTACCCATGCTTAGTGCAGAAGAGTATGACAGGGGCAGAAATCCTGTAGAGGGCAGTCAGTCCCAGAGTCCTCTCTTTGCATCAGTCAAGAGAAACAAACACACTGACATGAATCCTGATGTCACCGGAGAAGCCATGCAGCAAACCTGTTTGTAGCTTAATCACAATTATAAACATTGTAAGGTGGACATATCCCCTAACGTTACGTTTTAGGGATGTGTAATAAAGATGTGTTCTTGTAAATATATTTATATGTGACTTCACATACAGTGTTTATGTTTCTATTCTTTATTCTTTAATAAAATCCATTACTACAAGTAAAAAAGAAAAATTTACATTGTAAAACTCATGAATTACAGCAATAACATATATCACATGATATGTTGCCAGTTCTTGTTTGTTTATGCACTTTGTAGCTCTACACCACCACCTAGTGTTCACTGAGTACACTCACCATCACTCCAGCAGTGGGGACAATTTTGATAAGTCACAGATTTCACAATCAGAGCAGGTCTACTTCACACTACCCAATGTGTTTGCTTGATTCTTTGAGTCTGGTGACATATAAACTCCAATTGTAGTTAATTAATAATGGTAGTTTGACTAATTTCATAAATAACATGCAGATGTTATGATGCAAACTATTTTCAGCGCCCTTTTGAGGAAAGTTGGTTTGACTCCACTCACATTAATAAAAAGAAACCCTCCACGTGGGCTCAGAGCGTTGACTGTATACAAAAATATACAGGTATATGGAGTCTATGGCTCAGACCCTCAAACAGGCGCTGCAGCTTTCGATTGGCCAGAGCTGTGACAGGGGCGTGGAGAGGCACACGTGTTTTTAAAGTCTGTCTTTGCAACGACAAACATCTTCTTCAGTATTGCTGGAGAGGGTAATGGCAGAATTTGCAGCGCCAGATGGGAAACTAAGCGAACACAATAAAAGAGCAGCGAGAATCAAAAGGGACGCAGTGTGCATATCTGGTGCATATGGGAGTTATTACAACAAGAAGGCGACAGATTCGCACTCCAAGGACCAACAGGTAGGTGTAAGCGGGACGTATTTATCTACAATTATGAGAGTGATGAGGAAAATGAAATATAGATAAACTCTGCAGGAGCTCATGTGTAGTCTCACTGCAAAATGCTAAAACTGATGACCTGTTATAAGAAATTATTTTAAAGCTGTTTCAAGTTTTATAATCTAGCTTTAAACATCACAAATCTTACTATTCAGTTATATTATTATTATTATTATTATTATTATTTTAGACTCAGTTTTTTCTGCATCCCCTTCTGCAGATTGCAGGATATAGATTGCCTCTGTGCATGAGTTGATTTGGTAATACTATTCTGACTCTGTAGAACAAAATTGATCAAATATAAATATGTGAAATTAAGACAAATTACTGCAAAAATAAAGCATACATAGGCTTCTATTATAACAACAAGTGTCGTCAAAGCTTATAACAAAAGATAGCATCTGCTGAATGATTGGCCATAGTTATTGATTTGTGTAATGATGAATAGAGCAGCTTTATGTAACCAGTTTCCATCTGCCTCAGCTGTTGCCTCTAATTGAGACCACATGCAAAACAAACAATCACAGGTTGTCTAGCCTCTGGAAGCCTTGGTCTGTCACCATGTACCAACCTGCAGTAATAAGTGATGCGATATAGTGAGCAGATGAAAGCTCAGCCAGAAAGAACTGTGACAGCAGAGAGAAAAGGGGACCTCAGTTTGCAATGTACTCAGTGTCAGTGCATCAACACCACAAAAGTTAGAGGTTTGATTCGCACTGCGGTCTTCTGTGTTAAAAATGTATGTATGCACTGTTAACTGTAGGCTGCTTTGAGTATCACGCAGATGTCCTCTTGTGCTTTACTGCTCTCCAGTCATGTAGTTAAAACTAGGCCCATGTGCAGCCAAAATAATCCAAACAAATAGATCACTAATGGCCAGCATGAACATGAGGTAAACTGAATATTGTGATTTTAATAAAGAGGTTGACATGGTGAAGTTTCCTTTGGCAAGTCTTTCTCACTATGAATGTGCAAATAATAAAAAGTCTACCATTTAAAAGATGGATGCAATATTTTTAATATCACGTATAAAATCACGAAAATCCAATAAACAAAATTCTTTGGCATGTTGTGAGGTGTGAATGAATGGAGCCCTATATATCCAGTAGTGTGCGTGACAGGTTGCTATTTCTAGTCAACCCAACAGTGACATCATTAGTTGAGAAAAATAAAGATGATGCAGGGGGATTTAGGACCACATCCTGCACATCTCATCCCACATGACTGTTGATCACTTTCAGAACAGTTTAATACACGCAAAATGAGATGATGGAAAAAAAAGTTTCCTTTTTGATTTTTTAACTGCGTTCTCGAAACCAAATCAAAGAACGATCGCTCCGAATATTTTCTGAAAGCGACCCAGAGACTTTTATTTATTTCAAACTCCTTTTAGATCTTTTCACTTTGACACAGCGGTGACCCTCACATGAGATACAGTCAAAAGTGGAGGGGTGTGTGGGGGGTTATTTTGGCAATAGCAGAGCATGTCTGGCTGACCATGGCCTTCTGTAGCCTGTGGTGTTACATTTTAATGGACCTTTCAGGCCACACACACACACAGACACCAAGTCAATAGCTTTTCTAATTTAGCTGTCCTTGTTGTTCTATTACGTATGATGCAAGGTTACTGCTGCTTTCAGAGAAACAGCTTCATCCTCTCTGAAAAGCTGCAGTGTTCATTAGATTTTGTGACATGACGTAGTGGTGCAAACTGTAGTTGTGAATTAGTTTTGTGCGTATGCGCGTGTGTTATTAAAACACTCAAAACTCAGAATAACTAAATGAATAGAATGAAATGTAATAATTAGTGAATGTGTAAGGTTTTAAATGCATGTAACATGTTAGAAATGTAGGCACTGGTTTAGAGACACATCTGCACAGAGCTACTTGTATCTTTGCTCCAGCGGCTTACTGGATTCACATGAACTTGATCTGTAATTTGACTCAGCTTTCCATGGACTGACCTGCCTAATTAGTACTTACATTAAGGAGGGTGAACATCCTTTCCCACTTTGTCAGCCATCTAGGTGCTTGAATAATATTTTTAATGTACTTCTGATAATGTATGTGCACAGTGCATTCCTTGTTCTTTCTGCACTGCGTACACTGTTTGTATAATGTCACTGTATGCAAGAATAATGCCTCTAACTTCGAGTGTACAATGCATTATTTAGATGTCAGGTAACCACACACCCCCCACACTCTGATCTTTGCTCTGGTTCCTGCCAATTACTTTAAAACTGTTATTCTCTGTGTCTGTAATTTCCACAGCTCACTTCACTGATGAGGTCCAGAGCAGCCATCGGAGAGGAGTGACCTGCCCTCACGCACCCCCAAGGTGCACAGCACACCTGCAGGATCACAGGCCCGGGCACCCCTTTTCCCTGCAGGGGAAATCCCGTTGTCCACATTTTCTGCTTGAGTTTGTCCCTGGGATCATTCAAAACTGTTTCTCCAACGCTTCTACCAAAAACTTAAACTGTTTTCCAAAGCAGAATCGGCCCAGCCCTCCCAGGCGGAAGTAATGGGGAGTGTGCGAAGCCACCGTTACAGCATTGTGTCCTCTGAGGAAGACGGCATGAAGCTGGCCACTATTGCCGTCCCAAATGGCTACGGGAATGGGAATGTGAACAAGGTGCACACAGAGCACCAACATCAGAGCCGCTTTGTCAGGAAGGATGGCCACTGCAACGTGCAGTTTATCAATATGAGTGAAAAAGGCCAGCGGTACCTGGCAGATATCTTCACCACCTGCGTGGACATCCGCTGGCGCTGGATGCTGCTTGTATTCTGCCTTTCTTTCCTGCTGTCGTGGTTGTTTTTTGGCTTTGCTTTCTGGTTAGTGGCCCTTTCTTATGGGGACCTGGAGAATGGGACTCAGATGTGTGTTTCCAATGTGGACAGCTTCACCGCTGCCTTCTTGTTCTCAGTGGAGACTCAAACCACTATTGGCTATGGTTATCGCTACGTGACAGAGGAGTGCCCTGTTGCCGTCTTTATGGTCGTCTTCCAAAGCATCGTTGGCTGCATTATTGATGCTTTTATCATCGGTGCTGTCATGGCCAAGATGGCCAAGCCCAAAAAGAGGAATGAGACCCTGGTGTTCAGCCATTATGCCACAGTGGCCATGAGGGACGGTAAACTTTGCCTAATGTGGCGTGTGGGGAACCTGAGGAAGAGTCACCTGGTGGAGGCCCATGTCAGGGCCCAGCTACTCAAGTCCCGCACCACCGCTGAGGGTGAGTTCATCCCTCTGGATCAGGTCGACATTGACGTAGGCTTCGATAGCGGCATTGACAGAATCTTCCTGGTGTCTCCAATCACCATTGTGCATGAGATTGATGAGGACAGTCCATTCTATGAGATGAGCAAACAGGAGTTGGAGACGTCAGAATTTGAGATCGTAGTGATTCTGGAGGGAATGGTCGAGGCTACTGCCATGACCACTCAGTGTCGGAGCTCCTACGTGGCCAGCGAAATCCTCTGGGGTCACCGCTTTGAACCAGTGCTCTTTGAGGAGAAGAACTACTACAAAGTGGACTACTCTCGCTTTGACAACACGTACGAGGTGCCCAGCACTCCTCACTGTAGTGCCAGGGAACTAGCTGAGAAGAAGTCCGATGCCTCCAGCTCGAGGAACTCCTTTTGTTACGAGAACGAGGTGGCTCTCGAAAAAGTTGAGATGGAAGAGGAGTTTGAGGAAGAGGAAAACAGGGAGATTAGGGGTATTGATGTTTGTGCACTTGAGGACACAAACACAGATGTGGTTTCAGACTCTGAATACAATCTGGACTCTTTGCCTTTAGAATCAAGGCCTTTGACAGCAGAATCGGAAATATGACCACATAGAAAAAGAAGGGTTAATTACTACGAGGGGGTATGTTTTAACTAGTTTGAATTTGGTCCTGATTGCTGTTGTTTATAATGCATGACAGTTTGTAAAAGACTGTGATTTGAGTATGAAGTTCTCTATGCAGAAGCTCATGCACAAGACACCATGGAAATCCAGACATGTTACATGGTTTATGGTGAAAGAGGTGATCGATTAACTGGTTGCATGGAGCTAGGGGGATAAAATTGGTTAGATGCCTTCACTTACAGACTGTGCAGCCTACCCTTCTTAAAATGCTTCAGTAGCATAGCCAATTTGGTTGGTTTGGTTACTCAAAAAATGCAGTTTCTAATTAATTCAAGTGGATAAACCCAGTTTGCACATTTTGCGTTTAGCATCCTGGGTCTAACATGTTTTAATCTGTTTTGTGGCCACAATGTCACATAAAGTTGTGACTGAAATAATTAGACTCAATTTAAAAGATGCAAAAAAAACCTAAACTTTAAACTGTTTTCAAATGCTAATCTAAATTTATATATTTTTAGTCATTTCAAGTTCAAGGATCTTGTTTTAAATGATACTAAAACCACTTTTAAACCTGTTAATTCACCTGCACAAAGACGACTGTTTGTTAATGAGCTGGTCTCTTGGCAAAGTATATTTACAGTCTTTTTCATTGTGGGCGTGAAGCAGGAAGGAGATGTCTTGCACAGATTTTGAGCACAAGTACACTATGCTCCTCAACCTATCATCTTGTCTACGTAAAGCATCTTCTGCAGTGTGTGCCTGAACAAAAGTCTCAGTCCTGGAGGCACTCAGGAGGTTCAGCTTTGACTGAGTACACACTGCAATGGATGTTACAGTAAGAAGAAGCATTCAGAGGTGATTAGTTGTGCAGTATACTGCCACTCCTTGCAGGTCTTCATGTTCTAATGTGCAGTGCAGGTCAGTGGTAGAACGTGACAGGAAGCTCAACCCTGAACGGCGGTTATGAATGTTGATGATAAGTGCTGCTAAGTTACATATTGTATGTTTAGAGAGAAATCTAGGAGCCAAAATGTATTATTTGTCTTTTAAAGTATCCATTTTGAAGATTGCAGATGGAGCCTATAATGTTATTTCTAGATGTAGAAAAGCATGATTCTGTCAGTGTGTTTTCCAAAGATTAGTGCACTTTTCCCCCATAACAGCACAAGCTGTTTTATTACCCAAAGCCAAATGTGTACATATATATAAGAGGCAACTCATCTGTTAGTTGATTTTAATTTTAAACTTGAACTTGTCCTCATCTGGCAGCAGTTGGCTGTTGAAACAATTAATAATTTGAGTTGCTTTTGACGTAGTCTGCAATATATTAACATCAGTGTTCTTAGCATGGCATAGCAATTTGAACACATCCTACCCTCACACTTCACCACTGTGGGTCTTGTGAAGTTATTTTTTCATTTCTGAATGGGCCCTTGCTTTGTCTTTCTAAAGATCAGGTCAGCGGATAAACATTTCAGTTCCTATCACAAATCTTGAGCGGATGTAGCACACTCGACTCCAGTCTTACACAAGATTGAGCTTTCATGTTTTTTTTAACTACTACTCTAGGTGTTATTGTGACACATTAATGCTTGGATAATCACAGTGGAAACCAGAACACTGTACTGCTTCTCTGGTAAGGAAATCTATTAAAACATTTGGTCTGTTCTCACATCGACACCTCTCCTGTCTTAGGTCTTTATTTTTCTATCAAGGTCTTCCCATCTTCCTGCACAAACCAGAGATTGTACAGATTTTTTTTTTTATCTTTTGTAAATTATAAGGCAATTACTGTATATTGATATTGCAGTTGTTGAAAACTGTTTATGTTTTTTCAATAAAAGCGTAAAAAGAAAAAAAAATCTATCTGAAGTTGATGCATTGATTGCAAATGACAAATCAGTTTCGACAGGTGATTCTGTGCATTTATGACCTTTGACCTGATCTTTTATTGCCATTCTTATGTGTTTGCATTTGCAGTCTTCTGTGCGTTTAAATTTTCCAAAGATTTGCATTTTGACCCAAAATGTGTGACATCTGGAGCAGAGGCCTGTTTGACTCTTTTAGCAGTGGATACACATGCTGCTCCTCTAATTTGGAGCTCTGGCCCAAATTCCAGGCTGCTAGCTGTCAGAGCTCACACCATCATTTACTATAATTCACCAAACTGACTCACTCCAGTTCTGCAGAAGCCCACAGAGACCCCATGCTATATCAGTCGGCTCCGCTGGAAGTCATTTTCAATGACAGCAATGGAAAGAACGCCTCATTCACTTTTCCTAATCTATTTCAGTAAACTGTGGAAAATAAGTGTATTCTACACCATGTGTAGTGTGAAGTGTCGTAAGGGTGTTAATGTGTAGAATTAACAGGAGGATATACTGTAGAAGTCTTACTTCTCCAAGCAACAAAGTAAGGTGAAAACCACCTGGACACACATCAGACACAAGCTCCTAATACATAAACATGCATAAAACACTATTAAGCAACAGATGTGATCAATGTAGTTGTATCATATATGAACATGGGTTTGCAGTATGGCACATCTGTCTGCAAATTTAGTGAGTTTCCATCCACAGCTACATTCTGCCTGCATGAGACGTAGTCGGGGGATCTATCGATCAGACACATCCACAGGAAAGCAGTGAGCCGATGTGATTTGGTTCTACATATAGGAAGTGGGTGCTGCCTCTGGGCTTTTTCCACATTAGCCAATGAAACTGCCACAAAGCTCTGGCGTTGGAGTGAAAAAGGAGGACTGTCCCTTTTTCTTTTATTAAAGAAAATTCAGTTCATTCACATTAAATCAGCTCTTTCATTAATTGTGAAGTTGCACTGTTTTCAGACAGAGTCCTGCAGGGAGGTTTGTTATATTCCAGCTTCATTTCCCTCCTGAAACCTCTTCAGTGGCATTTAACCGAACATGGTGGCAGTTCAGTCCATGCAGGGTGTACTGTTTCATAGAAATTGACAACCATCATTGGCCAGAGAGCTCCTGTCGATGACGTTGATGACGTTTCTCTGGCGGATTCCCCTGAACTGGCCTATTAACAACGGGCTGATCAGCTTGACCTTCAGCTTAGATGGGTAAATATAAACACAAACAACTTGTCAGCTGAGTAAAGCAACTCACCAGGCCGTTAAATGTTAAATAAGGTAACAAGCTTTTGGATGGCAAACCACCTATAGGCGAGGAGACATATTCCATGCTCCAGACTGATAAAACATAAAGATATGACCAGCGGAAATGTTGTATTTTTCCTCTTATTACCCTTCTAGAAACACTGCTGCTTTATCTCAGTGACTGTCACTTCTAGACAGTTTATATACATAATTTTAGAGAGTGTTAAAATCATAAGCATATTTATCACTCAGGAGGAAGTGTATGTAGTCTGGACAAAGTCTTTCCTAAACATATTTAGAAAAGGTATTACATCAGAGAAATTATCTGACTCTGATCTTATGTAGGACACATCCACAGCCCGCAACTTTATAAATAGCTGTAACTGTATGTGTTTGTCCTAAATTCATGTCTGAGGTCATCAGACGTCACTGACATTAATAATGTAAATCAGATTAAAAAAGGGAGAGAAAGTTTTGAACAAAGAGTGTCAGAATCCAAGAAAGAAACATCCAGTCAAAACAGCATGTGTCAGATTTTATTTGATCTATCTATTTGATCAGATTTATTTATCTATGGAGGTTTTTAGTCATGAGACACCGAGTTAAGTTAAAGGCAGTTGGACTTGCTATGCTTTGTTCCTGTGTGGTTAGTCCATGCAGCCTTTGGAAAAAGATGAGGAAAGTGTTCATTGATGACGTCTGCAGTGCTAAACATAAAAAGAGGTAATCGATCTTCAGAGCACAACTGAACCGAAACATATGCAGGTTTATCCCATCATCATAGACTTTGTTTCCAGCCATCTGACAGATGTGACGTCTCTGTTACACTCCATTTTGTGTTACTTCCGAGAAAGCGGTGCGATAATGTTGACAGTAAAGTAAAGCTGTAGTAGAGGAGTGACGTTCACAAATTGTAACCATTCAGTCAAAATGACTTATTGCCTCAGCAAGTCTGGAAGTGGGACAGAACCTGCAGACAGCAAACTTTTCTCAGAGGATGAAAACCAATACAAGTCTGGGGGATGTTTGAGGGGAGCTTTGACCTTAGTTTTGACACGCACATAACTCAAGCAACATGTTCTCTTCATAGTGGGGCTGTAATTAATGTACTGCTGAAGCCTGTGATCTACAGTCAGGTCAGGTAGACAGGAAATGTCACAACATTTACTTCTTCCATTTTTTTTTTGGCCTTTTCAAGCTTTATTTTGATAGAGACAGCTGAAGAGAGACAGGAATGTGGGGAGAGAGAGAGGTGGGAAATGACATGCAGGAAAGGGCCGCATGTCAGATTTGAACCCTGGGCCGCTGCAGCAAGGACTGAGCCTTTGTACATGGGGCGGATGCTCTACCAACTGAGCTAAACGACACCCACAACATTTACTTCTAATGCAATTTTAAGCTGTTATTATTGATTTTTGTAGCCTTGCCCCTAAGCTGGCATACATAAAACCTAACCCTTCCTAGAGTGCAATGGGATTACGTTTGATAATTATATAATTCTGATGACAAGGCAAGACAGACACCTGCTGTCTCATGCAGCCAGCCTGTCAGTCACTGATAGCAGCAGGTTGACTGAGGAGACTCGTGGCATGGGAGGGCAAAACACTGACACTCACCATAAAACTGCAATTTTTAGGTGATCATGTTGCCGTCCATCCTGTGTGACATGTCACATGTTTGTAATAATTTGCATATAAAAGCCACCAATAAAGGCTTAGATAATATCTAGCTTCCTTTTGTTGCAAACCTATATTTTGGTTAATCAAGAATGATGGGAAGATAGGAGGTTCTGTCTTGTACCTTTTAACTTTATTTTCATTATTATTATTCAGTGGCTTTTATTTGTCATCTCTCTACAATAATTATGGCATTCTGTCCCTGTCTGTTTTCTTGTGTGAAGCAATTGGTGCATGTCATTTCTCCGTTGTAAAGCACTACATTTCTTGTACAAAAGGTCCTACACAAATAAAGATATCATTATTATTATTATTATTATTATTATTATTACATAATTCTATGCCATTGATACATTCAGCTGATTCAAATGAGCCGACGGAGCCCGTGTGTGAGATATTAAAATACACTTATACACTTAGACACATAAAGGTTTTCAGTTTGCTCCATACAGGAGTGGCGTGTCAGATCACAAATGAATGTGTTTCACCAGACAGCCAACAGCTGACACACTTGCCAGAACCTTCTGCAGCTGTGTGTATGTGTGCGTGTGTGAGTGTGTGTGAAGGGGATTCCTGGCTAGTGACAGTGAAACCCCTTTCATCATACCGGAGTATTCCAACCCTTTTTAGTGTCATATGAGGTTTTAATTGTGCAGATTATATTAATTTTATATATAACTTATCTTTCAGTACTTTCATACTTGACCACAAAATGCCTGACAGTGAAAAGCAACATGAATATTTTTATTATTATCTCTCTCTTGCTCGGTTTTGCTTCCGTGTTTTCCTCAGCATGCAATTATTTATAATTTCAATATTTTTTGATCTATAATAACCTTACACATGCACACAAACACATCACTGCCTCTCTCTCACACACACCTGCTGACACTCATTTTGGCTCTATCTTTGACAGCTGAGTGTCTCATGACACTCAGGGGAGGAATAGGAGAATCCAGCAGGTACAATATGTTGGACGAGATTCAGGCTTTTTCCATTCCCCGAGCCTGCTGAAAGACAATATGTATATTGATTCATGGTGGGTGTGTCTGGTCACACAAGCAGAAACAAAAAGGCATTGGGCACACGGAAGCTGTTACTGTTACTGTTCATGCTTTGCCTTTTCTTTTTATGCAGATATATCTACATTTGTGCCATAGTCTGAGATTACGTTGTCGACACATTGGCAGGGCGGAACACATTTGCAGTACTGTAATCACGTTGCTGTATCTCCGTCAGTAACTGCTCGTCTATTCATGCCGCTGACCTTTATCCTTCTGGCTCAGCCGCCTCTGACCTTGACAAATACATCCAGAGCCAGGAAACAAAAGCGATACGTACTTTATGCTCATTGTTGGCTCTTGACCAGTAGCACCTTGTACTGAAAGGACTTGGCTCTGTGCAGTGTGGCACTTTGTTGCCTATAATGGAGGTGCATCAGAGAGAGTGCCACAACAGTAAACAGAAAGCCTTCCTGACCTCCAATTCTGATGCTTCCAGCATAACAAGACCTGCTGTCAAAGTGGATCCAGCTGCAAAAGACAGTTAAAACTCTAACTGAGTTCAAAGTGACATATCTATCTTTTCCTCTCTTCCATTTCTTTGTATGATTTATTACTTTATTCTGTCTGTGGTCGTCCTGCCAAGTCTTGCCTCAAAACAACAAACTTTTAAACTCAGCGAATGAAGCCTGGAAAGTAGAATAAAATAAAATATGAAAGCACGGGCGATTTCAAAGATGGAGAATTTAAAGGATGGGGACACTTGAGAGGGGCTTGTTTACGAGGACAGCTGAGGAGTGATGGATACCTCTGAACTGAGTCCAGCCCTTCAGTGATAAAGGTTAACACCAAACTGGTCTTGCCAGCCAGCTACTATGTTCACACAACTGTAAGTCTTAGATAGTACACTTCTTAAATGTCCTTCAAGTCTGCCAAATAGACATAAATTGGCTGTAACATAATGAAAGAATATTCTCCTATTTACCACAAAGTGTATCTTTTTTAAATGTTTATATATTCTGGCAAGGTCAACATGAGTATATCCTCTTCTCCAGGAATACCATGCTTTGCATTCACACAGTCACACATTCACACCAGGTAGTTTAGACACTGGTGTGATAATGATATCAGGGTAAGAACGAACTGTGAGTCTTCCTATCCCCATATTCCCAGCCTTCCCTGGAGGATTGACTTTGACCACAAGCCTGTTTCTGTAACCTGCTCTGCTGCTGGCTCCGTGTTCAAAGAACCAAACTGCTCACTCAATGTTGTAAACCTGTTTTTGTGAATGGAGATGACGTCTTTCCACTGAATGTGTAGCACATCAGCCCCCTCAGGGCAAAGCAGCTTCCGCACCTAAAAGAGCCAAGAAAGGCCTTCAGCCAAGGTTACTATAACGATATCTGGGCAACCAGCAACATCAGCTCCAGTGTGGATCCCTCTAGAGGACAGACAGAGACAGAGAGAAAGAGACCTGGACTTAAACTCTTGTTTGTTCAGTGTCCAAAGATAGATGAAGATGATGACTATGTGTTTGATTATTTTTAGGGGTCATATTGAAATACACAAACTTTGTGACTACATCTTTGCTCCCAATGTCTGTTACTTAACTGTAACTGCTAATTAATTTGTAATGAATCATGCATAAGATACGAATGAACAAGGCAGCTGATTTTCATCTTCAGGTCAAACTTAAATTCTGAAAACCATGATGGTGGTGTAAGGTACATCTTACACTCATGACTAGTTTTGAACAGAGATAGAAAGACTGTGTTATAAACTGGAGTTTCTGTGTTTTAAGAGCTTGACCCATGCAAGGACCATAAATCAAGATATCTCTCTCTCCTTTTTTAAACCATACCAGTCCGTCTGCAGATCAGTCATCCAGAATGATAATTCTCAACAGCTGCTGGATAGAAAACGATGACATTTTACAGACTTTCATGATCCCCAGATGATGATTAATATATGACCAAGTACTGCAAAATGACATTCTCATCAGGCTCAGTTATACTGTGTATTTAGTGCTCATTAATAAATGAACAAAACAGGCTTAACTAAGATGGAAGATTATAAACCTTCTGTGACATAATACTGAGAAATTAGGTTTTCATGTTATTGAATGGAGGTCTAGGGTACTACTGTGTATTATACCTCAAAGTAGGATACTATGTATTTCTTTTTAGCTTTGCTAACTTTGCATCAGCTAATCAGTCCTAAACTTCACTGACCCCGTAACTTTTTATCTAACACTTCAGCTTATGACATTCACATAAAATTTTTGAAGTTCACTGCTGGACAACTGCCCGTACTGCCTCCACCTGAAAGTCACATTAATTTTGCATTTTAAGCTCAAATTAATAGCTTTTCTTTTCATGTTACACATTTGTTACTGTCAAAACACTGAAACGTACATCTAACTTGATCTGTATTCAGGGTTTTCAGGGTCAATTTATGCACACGTATCATTGACAAATTCATTTGCTTAATTTTTCCTTGTCAAAATGCTCATTTCTTATTTATCACCATGTTTCCACGTGTACAGTGTTACCACAGAGAAAATGTTGCTTGCAAGCTTCATTTGCAATTTAAATCTCCCATGGATGCCTGTTAACGTCAGGTAAAAATGGTGTCAAAGATACAGATCTCTGACCAGAGCCATGCAGGATAGCCATCTCATACTTTATCTGTTATTCATAGGAAAGAGGAAGCAACACACACACTCACACACAGAGAATCGGAGCACAAGGCAAATGTGAATGCGATCATCCTCCTCCCCACTTTAGATTTAATTCACACAGAACAAGATTAGAGGATCCAATCAGTGGTGACATTGAGCCGGGCACCCAGTGGAATGGGACACCAGGGAGGCCTAATCATCCCCACTGCTCCGCTCTGCAGTGGCAAGCCAATCAAATCCCCTCCAGACGAAGCAGATGGTCGATATCATCTTCTCCCTTTTCTAGGTGAGATTATCTCCTCAGCTTTGGACCTCATGGGTGGATGTTTACTGCGACTGTGGCCATTCAGCCATCCGGCTGTGGGATGCTGATGTTGAGTTTCTTGTGGTGTCAAGCTACCTCAGACCCAAAATGTACTGGCGTGGATAGGGGTCCACAACGTCCCTGGTGTGGGGCAGTCACCTTTAAAAACATGTTAATGAGAAGCAGACAGGGACATGGATTATTTCTCATTTTAAAAAGTCCAACTTTAATAAACTGTTTAGAAAACACGTAAAACACTGAAAACATGTGACTGTATTTTTCTATTAAATGACAAACAGCTACTCTGTTCTAAAAATAACAAGTGATTTCTTTATTCTGCTCAGAATGCAATTTCTCCCAACAAGAAGATTATTCCTTACGTCACAACACAATTTTCTTTCCTGTCCTGCCTGTCCTGAGATTACGGAGGTGGCTTATGCTTGGTTTAAGCAGGTCTGTCATAAGGAAAACAATGCTGCAGAAGCTCTGCAGGAGACAACATGCGACTTCTGATTAGAAACTCCTCAGGGGGAAAGACAGAAGAGCAGGCAAATGTCGACATGATGGGCAATTTTCCACAAAATCAAACACAGGTCACAACATTATTCTTATCATCCTTATCAGTTTAGAGTCAATCTGTGGGCTCTGCAACATACACCTGAATCTGTGCCTAAAACAGCAACTATTATAAAAACAAGTGTAATATACGACACTGACACATGTTTATGCACTTCTGGAACAGCAAACACAAACAATATCTCCCCTGGCATGGTGCCAAGACAGAACCGGCTCTCCAGTGTGGTCTAATTAATGCAATGTACAAGAACCACAAGTGTAACAGAAGCCATCTCTGCTCGAGTAGAGCACTGAATACAGGGCAAGTTTTCCATGTCCACTGTGAGGGACCGGTAACAGGAGAGGAGCGGCACGCTACATAAGGACGTCCTCACACCAGAGAGAGGGCTCAGCGTTACACCTGTTGGCTCAGGTAATCAATGGTGTGTTCTGATCTCTTGACTTTGCTCGTCACTTACAACATCAGATGAGCAGCACGAGGACCTGCCGATTAAAAGTCAAGCTGCTGATATCTAAGACAGGAAGAATTAGCTCAATTTCTCCTTAAGTTGCTTGGAAAACTGGTTGGAGTAACATTAAACTAACTTTTAAAAAAACTAAGGTTTGTATATAGAACTAATGTTAGCACCATTTCCTATTTGTCAGAGTTGTCTACAAAGCTTCACAGGTACACATATTCCAAGTTGCCCTTAATTATGCTTGCTAAATAACTAATACTAATACTAATACTAATATTAAATAACAAGAATCTGGTTCTGTGGCCTGCCTGCTGCAAAGAAAATCCTGGTTTGAAACCACCACACACACTGTTATTAAAACTTTCTGCTGTTAGATATTTTGACTCCAGAGCTCTCTGTTGCATGGTCTGATGGTGCTAATGAAAATACCACAAGGACTTGGTCAGAAGCTATTCTAATTGTTTGAATTGAATGTCTTACCAGAAGAAAGGGGACAGGGGTTAACTGAGGGAGGTATGGGAAAGGAGGGGGCTGTATACCACTCACCAGGGAGGCAAATTAGAGGGTTGAATACAATTATAAAACAATTAATTGGTGACATTTAGGTGTGTGCATTATATATTAGTATATGGATTTAGGTCCTCTGCATATGTGAGGTGTAAGTCTCTATCTGCCTGTGCATACATGGCAGCTTATGCTAAGGTATATATGGATATGCATGTTTGCATGCTCAGTATTGTTATGTACACACACAATATACTATATATACTAAGTTTAAATATTGTACAACTATTTAATTTCTGTCTGTCAAAAGTTGAACAAAAAATAGACAGGAAGAATTGCATAAGTGACAGTGGAATAAATAAAGTGTCAGGCAAGAATTTCAGTTCAAATCATGCTCATGTCATGCTGTGGCTCTGTGTGCATGTCCATGTGATGGTCTGCACTGTTTTGCCAACTTGAAAGATTACTTTGAAAAGGAGACACAGCATATACGACATCATCCCTTTCCCAGAAGCCAGGATTATTTGTGTCATTTAAATATTGGCAGACTTGGAAATAATCTGGACAAAAGTCAAACGCTTTGCCAAGTCTATTTCAGGAACAATACATCATCCCATTCATGAGGGACGATTACTTTCCATCGCTAATAAAAAAAAAAAAAAAAAAAAAAAGAGAAAGTGAATGGGGCATGTTGGAGGATATGAACATTAATTACTCCTCGGCGGATCTTGTAAGGTCTCAGGAGCAGGACCAGCTGGCTGGCTTTGTTCCTGCAAGTGAATCATATGATTGGAAAGAAAGACCTTCCACTTTTCCATCATGGAACTTAATCCTCAACATACTGTACACCTGCCCCGGTCACTGCGACACTCTATAGTCCACCTTACGCACACACTTACGCATCCTTTTTTTTTTGTTGTTGTTCCGCCTCTCTAGTGTGTCTCACCTAATCACTTTAAAAATGTCCAGAAGTTTGAAAACAGAAACTTTCCCCCATCAATGCATATTGTTGTTGACCATCTGACCTGACTGCACTTTTCAGCATCTCTTGCTGCACTATGATGCAAAGGTATGGTAAGAGTGTTGGTATAAAAATACATAATCCTCAACTTCATGATCAGATCAGGCTTCATAACATTTAGAAGACGATAAGAGGTTTATATATAAAATGAAGTCTCAGCGGTCTGGTTCTTTTTTAGTCCTGGTTGTTTTGCATTAACAGGCACAGACTTGCAGCGAGGCAGCCTTGATGAGAAGCATCTCTCTACACTCACTCTCACTGGGGACAAGCATGTTTCCATTAGACCAGCTGGGCTCTAAACGCATCATCTCTGCTTCAGGAAAACAGCCCGGGTTAGGGGGGCGATGCTCTTTGCTTCTCTTGTCCCCTGCTGCCAGCTTCACTCCCCACCATGAGAAACCGGGAGCCATGTGATGGTAACAAATGCTGACCTCACTCTAGCGTCAACAGTAACAGGTGAAAAGAGACTGAAGAAATACTGTTTATACTTAATGTAATCAGTCCTGGGGAAGGATTTGAATATAAAGTTAGCCAACTGTAGGTAATTAGGTCAGATCCATTAGAGTTAACCTTTGGCTGAAACCCATTTCCAGAAACCTTAGCACCTTCATGTTTTGGCCTCTGCAGAGGTGGTTTGATCCCGACATTTGTCTGGTTGATTTTGTTGTTGAAGAAATTCAGAAGCTCAGTTTGAGGTTCAGAGTCTGTAATTTTATGCCTCCTTTATGATTATTGGCTTGCAAAGTTAAAAGATGTGGTACATTTGTAATACTTTTATGTTTTTGCTAAATTACACAGAGACTGCCACTTGCAGGCAAAATATTTCACATGTAGTATGACTGACATGTCTGCTCTCTTTTTCTAAAGGGCAAGTTAAATCATTGCATAAACACATCATACTTACTAGTTCCATCAATGTGGAACAATAGAGACAGAAAGCCATACCCTGACAACCACCACCAAGGAGGGGAAAACAATATGCAACCACACTGAAATATAAAATGCTAAAAAAAAAATGCTTGTAGCTAGCAAAAAACAGAGAGGAAAAGGTATATTGACAAACTTTGATTAATTATTTGATATTTACAATTATTTTATTACACATTTCAGATTTGTAGCAGACAAAAGAGACAAGGAAGCACTGTCACGCAATACAAAGTCAATGATGAATGTTTTCTCTAGCAGTGTGTGCAGGACTTAATTGTGATTCTCTGTTTGTCTGTCTCAACTGTAACACACTGTGGGTCAGTTGTAACAGTGCGCATGAATGGGAAAACGGATTGCATTTATGTAGTGATTTTCTAGTCTACCAACCGCTCAAAACACTTTACAACACATGTCAACATTCACCTATTCACATTCATACACTGATGGCCATGCAAGGTGCCAACCAATGACAGTATAAAGAACACCCGTAGGTTTCCGAAGCGCTGTTTTGAAGCCGAGAATATGCGATGCTGGCCGCCGCCATGTTGGATGTACTGCTTCTTCCACCTCCCATCTAATCTAAATATCGGACATGCATCATCGGCGTACATGAGGCGGGCCGAATGATTATGGATATTGACTCTTCTGGAAATGCAGCAGGAACTTGTTCAAATGTGAGGAAAAAAAATAATTTGTGCAGAAATAACAAATTATTTCTGCACAAATTCCTCCTGACATACCTTACAGCAAGGAAGGGCACAGAAAATTCCACCTGAATAATGACTGGATGAAGATTATGCCAATGGATGTATGATATTATAATATATAGAGACTGTTAGCAGTCTCTCTGCTAATTTGTCGGGCTGCCTGGTAAATCAATAGGTGCTTCTCAGTAATGCTGGAGGTCATCAATGGAAACACAGAATCAGATTTATGTAATCAGGCATATGGGAGATGAGGTGAGGTCAAAAAAAAAAAAAAAAAGATCTGGCTAATAACTAAAGCCTACAGGTGTGAATAATACTGGAGCGTGTGAGATACTGACTTGTCCTGAGCAAATATTAATCCATGATATTATTTGGCCAGATCTGGATGGCGAGGGCTCTGCCTTCAGCTGTGGTTTGACAGGAGAGGGTGCCTTGCCTCGCTGCAGCTGTTCCACTCGTTGACATCAGCCCACAGCACTTCTTCTCCAGCAGTCAATGTGGAGATATTACATTTCACCTTCTTTGGCTGTCCCGTGTTTTAAAATAGTCCAAATGTTCCGAATCATGCAGTAAACAACACACACCCTCCTTGTTGAGCCTGCAGTATCTTCTGAATGTTGCAACTGTAATCCTTCATAGCAGCAATCATACAGGCTATTACTGGTCTATTTAGGGTCTCTAACTGTATATGGTGGCATGAGTAAGTGCATTTCCCACGAGGAGCCATCACTTGATCACTTGACTAAACATAACTAAAGTCAGGAGGTTTTTAAAAGTGCCGAGTGCCACTCACTCACCTGATCTGAGAACATCTCTCACTTTTGCTAGTTTGATTGAATATGCTGTCACCTGCTTTTTATGAGGAACGCTGATCACAAATATTTGTTTTAATATAGTGACATCTGCTTATTTGTACACGCACCCTTTGTCAGTCTGCACAGAACCCGCACAGATCTCTCAGGCTTTGCTTTAGCATTGGGAACTTAGTAATGGATGCTTACCGCTGCTCATTCATGGGGTTTAATTACGATTGCTTTAATTCAGGCTCAACTATCAAATGTGTTGAGGTATCGCCTTCAACACAAGTGAGAATAATGTCTACAGCGGGATTGTTTCAGCACAAACCACTGAAGTTAAGCTGCTGTATTGGATTGTAAGGGTGTAATACTAGAGTGCTGTATTTCCAGTGAGTTCAGACTACTATGAACTCTGTTTACAAAAGGCAGTTGGAGTTTGGGGATATCAGTTTGAAGCACAACATCCTCTCACATTACCAAGGTTAAGAAATATCTCTTCAGCAGGTGCTACTCATGATTCAAGATGCCCTTTACTGCCACTGTTCGATGCTTAATCCAGCTTTGGCCTTATATTTGATATGCAGTGCTGTGACCTCGTATCTGACGCCATGTAAGAGCTGTACAGTATAATATCAGTAATGCTCACGGCCAACTGGGTTAAGATGTCTGAGAGACTTTAAAAAAAAAAATAGCAGTAGGCATTCCCAAGCCACTGGCCCTTTTTATTCCCAGAGATGTCACCAAAATGTAATTATGTAATTGCCTCATTCTGTATGAGTCCCCTCTGAGACATTTTCTTTTCTGCAGATTTATTCATGGACTAGCGTCTGCTTTGTCACCCAGTCCTTTGATTCCAGAGAGCACAGCACTGCCCTAGAGGCTTTTGATAGAATGAAGGAAGTTTGCATCCAACACTGCAGAAGTAGGTTTAGCATTAGCATTATAGCACTAGCATTGCATTAAAACATGCTGACGTTGCAGCATTTATTTGAGCCCCAACCCCCAAGTAATCACCTAAATTACTAAGGGGACTGAATTCATGTCCTCTTTTTATTTTCGGTTTCATTTTATATCAATTTCAGGCATATTCTCCCATATCAAATGTGGAAAATCTCATCAAAAATTAAAAAAACTCCAGAAACCCAACAGTAATATGTAAATAACACCAACACTGATTGGTTTTTAGAGTAAACTTCATTTTGCCAATTGCATATGATGCTAATTTTGTATTTTAAAATAGAAATTTTTTAATGCTCCCTCCAATGGCAGTAATCTTATCAAAACTATTTTTCAAATTAATTTTGGGATACAGTATATATTTCTCATGGCAACTTGCATGAAATATTTAATCCTTTTCCAATTTGCAGAAATGGAAAGATGGCAGCTAAATTGCACAGTCTGCAACTCAAGTCCCTTAGAAAGGGTTCTGACATAACATTTACTCTTGTGTAGGTTATACAATATGCGCATGTTTCCATGTGTGTGTGGAGATGAGACGCCCTCGAATTTCGACTGTAACAAGACGACTGAGACGACACAATTTGTCATGTCTGTCCAAGTCCATGTCAACAATCATCGCTCTTCCCTCCACCCCTCTCGGACCTCGATTCACGGTGCAATAGGAGCCCAGCATGTTGCATAAGGCTGTGCAGTGTCAGCCCAGGGTCTAATAAGATCAGGTTCCATAAAAGCTCTTTCAGCCTCCTCAGAAAAGGGACCCTATTCTAACTTTCCACCACACTGCCTGTAGAAGAGAAACTTATACAACATCATGTGCTGTTTGTAGGTCTGCCATCTAAGGGCACGACGATGATGGCCACTTTTTTTGGTGGTGGTGGTGGTGGTGGGGGTGGTGGTGGGGGGGGGGGGGGGGGGGTTGTAAGTCCCAAGATCCCCTACAACTCCCATTTGTCTATTTAAAAATCACAATGCATAATCGTTTTAATTGGCACATTGCAGTCGTGAGCGGGATAATTGTATGGAACATTGTGTGTTCACTGTAATGAGTTGTTAGCTGGTGTGCAAAAGCTGCAGCTGGATTTCCATCTCCAGGACGTAGGCAGGTCAGGAGGTCGTGAGATCTGGCATAGGATAAAGAAAATGATTCCAAAACAGAGTACACATACATACCAAGTCTTGTTTGGCACTCCTCTGTCCATCCGTACCTCCCTTGGGGCAACAGCAAGCAGAGTTCCCAAACTTACCCTCACTGAGCGAAAAATAGGCACAAATTTAATCACTTGTTCTTGTTAGAGAAAACCTGTCTGAGAAAAAAATCAAGAAAGGCTGAGCAGAAAGGAAGAAACTTTGAGTCCTAGAGCTGCTAAAAATCTAAAGTACATCATCATCTCTCTCTTATGCACCTGTTTGAAGCTGGAAAAAGACTAGAAAAAGCTGTCCTGCTTGTACTGCACTTGTGGGATAAATGATTATTTGAACACAAAGATATTAAGCCACATATTTTTGAATTAGTTTTTCATGACTTTCAAAATTCTTCTTTGTCTTTCTGTGCCTGATCAGAGTGATTTTCCTTATAAGCCATAAGTGAAGTGATAAGCTGTCAGCACTGATTATCAATTGCTTCTCTGCAGATTTCTATCACAGAAAAAGATAAGGACTGGTTATATAGCTAAAATGCCCTGAATGTTGCATCTTTAAACAGTGATGGACTATTCAGATGCTTTACACAAGTAAAAGCACAATTTCACTCAATTCAAGTAGGTAAATATTAAGCAAATTGTACTGAAAATATAAAAAGTAAAAGTACTCATAATGCAGAAAAATGTGCCTGAATATTATTCTGTTGTATATTATTGGATTACATTATTGCTGATGCCGTAACATGTACTGTAAGTAGCATTTTATCGTTGTAGCTGGCCAGTGGAGCTAATTTGAACCCTTTTATTTGTTGGGTAGTTTAATCTGTAATGGGGCATCATATTTTGCAAGCTCATGTTTTTTCATGTAAAACTAATATCTATAGCTGTCAGATAATTGTAATGCAGTAAAAGGTGCTTTATTTCCCTCTGAACTGAAGGTATAAAGTACCATTAATTAAATAATTAAAATTCAAGTACTTCTGATTTGTACTTAAAGGACCAGTGTGAAGGATTTAGTGGCACCTAGCGGTGAAGTTGCAGATTGCAACCAGCTGGATACCCCTCACCTCACTCTCCAGGAGAGGAGAACCTATGGTGGCGGCGAAACCTGCGACAAACACTGTTTGTCCACGGCAGCACAACATTGTGGACTCATTCCCTCTGCAGACATAAAGGGCTCATTGCAAGGTGATGAAAACACAATGATTGTTATCTTCAGGTGATCAGACACTAATGAATACCATGATACCATGAACACCATGATACTTTTAAATATTATATTCCATTTTGCTATATTCTGTCGGGAAATCGCCCTAAATCTTACACAAAGTATTTGAGTAAACATTAACATGAATT
Organism: Argyrosomus regius; assembly: GCA_946959425.1. Classification (NCBI taxonomy): domain Eukaryota; kingdom Metazoa; phylum Chordata; class Actinopteri; family Sciaenidae; genus Argyrosomus; species Argyrosomus regius. Next base: position 12,065,077 of record OX336897.1, on the reverse strand, counting down.
TGTTATTATGTACAAAATAAGCCACAATTACCCAACCACTCACTTTCACTGGTATCCTGCTGAGTTCCTAAAATGCCCTTTTGCAGTCCCAAAAGGTTGTGATTCACTTCTGCATCACAGTCCACACTGAATCGAGGGACAGTAACTGGATGTTGCCTATTTTTCTCCTCACACGACAATCTTTTCAGCGGCATTACGTAAGTCCTCGTCAAAGGCCTTCTTCCTTAAAAAGAGTGTCTTTGGTTTGACTGGCAAATCACTCTCTCTGCACAACGCTGGACAACTGCCTGCAGTCTACTAGCATTGAGTTTCCTCATCCTGGCATGAAGTCATCAGTCTTTGACGGACACACTCGGAGCAGAGTAGTCTGCTCAAATTGAGCTTTTGTCAACCTCTAACATTCACAGCAAAAAAAGCACTCAGAATGAGACTCGTCTTTCTATTCATCACACGTTCTGAAGAATCACAACTTGCAAAGAAGTGTGCGTTCATTTCGGTGCACTTATATAAGAATGTTTACACAAACAGATACTTTAATATCACTGGCAAGAGGCATACTGCAATATAAAAAGCCAATTAACTGTAATAGTTCAATTCGTCTGGAGTTCAGGCTTATAGGGTAAAGGCTATGTATCCACCCAGGAAATGTGGTTAAGTTACTGTGCTCATATGCTGAGGCCAGGTGTACCATTTCCGTCTCTTGCTTCAATCACACTTTCATTACATTATACCTTCTTTACAGTATCACATGTGAAAGAAAAGTGAGAGAGCTGGAAACGGTTGCTGCTGTTAGAAACCCAAAGACTTGGCTTGCTTTTATCAGCTGGCTCAGTCAGCTCCCTTCTCGATTAGAGTGTGCGGTTGCAGGAATAAGAGTCTTAAGTGGAACTGTTAGTGACATGGAAGGAGGAATTAAGTGGGTTGAGGAGCGGCCTGAAACGCAAAGAGGACCATGGCTGACGTTGGACTGCAGAAATGGCCTATAAAATATGAGTGAAATTTAGAAATAAACTTTCTTTAGCTTGAAACAAGTGCATTTGACTGCCAGTGCAGATGCACTTAATTGAATTTTAAAAATAAGTCATGATGAAGTTTTAAATTTCAAGATCAAATTACTTAAGATTAGCCCCTACACTTGTTTTTAAGTAAGCAAACCAATGTAACAGCAGCCAATATACCTGTTTAGAGCCATGCCTGACCAGGTTTTAAATGCATGTGAGGTGACGTGTGCTACCCACTGAGCCACAACACCAACTGATTAGTGCAGTGTTTCTAATCACAGCAACGTCAATCAGGTCCAGGTCAGGAGACATCATCTGGGTCAACGAGGTCGCCCTTTTGGTTTTGAATGAAATGTTTTGCCAACTACAAGTTGGATTGCCATGACATTTGGGAAAGGTATTCATGGTCCTCTGAGGATGAATCTCAACAACTTAGGGGGCCCTCTGACTTCTCCTCTAGCACTAAAGCAGATCAAAGTTCTCATTCATCCATTGAAATACCTTAACAACTACTCATCTCTTGCATGAATTGGAAGGAACTGCTGGGCCCTTGTTCATAGTAATGAAGGAATATGTCAGTCAAAGGCTGTGGCTCTGTAATGTGTTAACAACTGAGGAATGAGCTACACCATGCTTTAACTATACACGCAATGCTTGTTAGTATAATTGAGTCATTGTTTGCTTTATTTTCATAGCAGTAAGAATATATAATCTTGCCAGCTTTATCCTTTAAACATAGGCAGTGTTGTAATCTTTGAATTAGCCACGTGAACAAGAACTACACTAAAAAAAAGAATAAATATAAATCCAACACTTTTGTTTTTGTTGAAGCAGATCTAAGACTGCTTCTATGCACATTAAAGGTTTCTTTCACTCAAATATTGCTCACAAATTTGTTAATATCTGTGAGCACTTGTCCTTTGCCAAGATAAACCATCCACCATGTAGTGTGGACTATGACACAGTTGTGCCTTGGACTTGTCACAATAAAAGGCCACTCTAAAACATGCAGTTTTATCTTGACATTTATTAGGCACTGAACTATGGCCTACAACACAGGTCTACAGATACCGCTGTTTCCCCCAGGAGGGTAGAATCATGACCCGCTCAACTCTGCCTCTGATTCGCACCCCCTGGTACTCGAACAAAGGCAATGAACACTGGCAAAAACAAAAGTGTTGCATTTATATTTCTGTTGGGTGCACTTAGTAAATTCCTAAATCTGCAGCAATCATGGAAGGAAAGCTTTAAACGGACATACTGAACAATAAAGCCTTTATTTTTTTGTCTTTCCATAGTTCAAGTTTGTCAGTCCCACCCAATGAAAAGGTGGCAAATAGAGTGAAGGAGTAAGAGGTAGAGCAAGTGTTCCATTCTCGTTGTGATCAGCGTAAAAACTCACTTTTACACACCAAGGGAATGGCCATCCAAAGAAGACCGACTTAAAAAAAAAAAAAAGGAACTAAAAACAAACAAAAAAAAATAACAGCAGCTTCTTTGTGGTGTTGCTAGCTTTCCCTTATTACTCACAATCATAAATACTCCTAACTCACTGACTTTTGATAAAGGTTGCACTACAGTGTAAACCAGAGAGGCGATGAGTGCCAGCCGTGAGCAGAGGCATGGCAGTCATCACTATCGTCACCATCATCACCAACACCATCATCATCACAGTCTGAACACTTGGGAGTGGGGAAACTGCCACATGGCAGGGGCCTCTTGCTGTTTGTCAAAGGCAAAGGGGCTCTGCATAGTATGGTCAGACAGAAAAGATAATGGCTGCCCACCACGGACTAAAAAGAGGCTCTCGGTCAAGCACTCAAGGAGAGTACGACCTAGGGAAAAATAAATGGGGCCGTCTCGGCATGAAGGAGAGCACAGAAACCTGAGCGGTGGAGCCTGACAGCACATCAGTCCAAAATAGGTGTACGATAGTCAGCTGGCCCTGCGAGTACAAGTGTTTGTGTATGCGTGTCACACTGCATTAAAACTAACTAATACCAACCATTCTACCACTCATCAGCATTGCCAGGTTAGGACAGTGCCATGTTACATTAAAAAAGGAGATAGTATTTACATCTTCAACACATAAATTATTTCCCTAACATACTGTCTGTGTAATGCATAATAAGGACTCTGGGGAGGAAAAAAAATAAACATAAGTGCCTCATATGAAAAGACTTTACTGACTCCAGAATTGAGAAACGTAGATCAAATGAGAGGAGTTTAAATGCTGCTGAAATAAAATCGAAATGCAGGCCAGAACAAGAGAAAAACACAATTAATGCAGTAATTCATTGATTTGCAAAAATGGCACACAGAAAGAGATAAAGCTGTGAGCTTGATTAAGCAACCCCTGAATACTTCCAGGTAGTAACAACGGCAGCACAGAAGCTGACTCATTAATACCCGAGAAAAAGAAGAAGAGAATGGAGGGGTCACTGCATGAAGGCCCTCTACTTGGATCGATATCTGTTCGGATGATACTGGACGCTTTACATTCCTGCCTCACACGCCGCCAAGACATCTAGGAATGACTTGCAACTCCTCTCGTCCAGAATGTAACCTTTGACATTTCTGACAAATTTTGTCTCGGATCTGGAGCCTCCCACGGCCCGGCCCCGCGACAACTGCAGCTCCCGCACTGACCAATCAGCTCAAGGCAGAACCAGGTCGAACTGTTCACCTGATGTGATCTGACAAATAAGGCCCTAGTCCGGTAAAATTCACACTTGTCGATGATATACAGTATCAAAACTCTGTATAATGAGAAAACATACAAACGCATTTGCAAATATAGCTTTTCAATACACAACAACATACACATTAACTGTTGGTTTTGCAGATGAAATTCAAAGTATTCATACAATATGTGTCACAGAGAAATAATGGCTGGCTCTGTCCATTCTGAAGAGAGAGATTAAAGGGGCAGTGGGGCAAAAACAAAAGAAGAACCAGACAAAAAAAACAAAAAACAAAAATGAATCTGGTTCAGTTCATATTTGTCATGTTGAATAATTGCACACACAGGAAGCTTGGAGGAGTGAATTAAACCTCTCCAGTTGGGTTTTTGACCGTACAAGTTCATATTACCACCACTCTCCCACTCCAGTGCTGCTGGGCTGCTTGTCAGTCTTTGGGTCACCCCCTCCCCCGCTGTTGTGTGTGGGTGCATGAGAGTCTTTCATTCCAGTGAGTTTTAAAAAAAGGTAGGCCATTGGTTCATTTTGCTGAGAGGTCCCCGCCTACCATGACGGGGTGGAGCCCAGAGGGAGCCCATCAGTCATCCAGGATGACCTTGACAAAACTGGCCACGTCTGTCTCTTTGGAGTCATGCAGGGTGAGGAACGGATGTTGCTGCATTAAAAACAAGGAAAAAAACGTAATTAGAAATGTGTTCTTGAATGACAAAAAATGATTTAAACAATGACTACTGTTATTTACTCATGAAACAAACACGTCATGGTATTGGTGGGTTAACTGGGTAAGCCTGGCCTCTTGTGGACAAATGCAAGAACCAGAGCACGCTGGACATTACAGCAGGGTTGTTGATAGTGGACAAAGTAGCAGAATCAATGCATAATATTTGTTGGTGCTTTTTTTGGGTAAGAGGAAAAAAATGTACCAACCATTAATTCTGTATAAGCTGGTCTCTCGTTTGGCTTCTTTCTTAAGCTGTAAAATTGAAGAGACAAACGCAAAAGTGAGGAAAACAGCAAACAAAAACACTTCCGTGTATTATAACTTCACATAAAAATGATCTAAAAATAGTCAAGTGACACAAACATCACCTAACGTGAAGTTGGAGCTGCACAGATACTGTCCTCTTAGTAAATACAGAGCGAATACTGACCCCTGCTGGGCCTCACCTTTTTTTTTTTTTTTTTTAAACAGCAAGGTGAGTGAGGAGCATAGCCTTGAAGAAGGTGTACACATTTTGATTATCTAGTGTGAGACTCACCACTGGGAGATGAAGTCTACAAACTTTGGGGAGAAACGGTCGGCGGGCAACTGTGGAGACGGCTCGTCCACCACCTGTTTGAGCTGCTGGAACGGGGTGCCCCACGAGTCGTAGGGGAATTTCAAAATGGCCAGCTCGATCTAGGAGACGGAGGAAGGCTGATTTAACAAGAATCACACGTCTTCGGGCTGCATTACATGATGGCATATTTGCATTTGCAAAGGTGTCAGATTTTTTCTTCACATGAGAGCAAATAGAAATAAATAGGGGAAAAGAGACAGAAAAAAGTAAAATGAAAAAATACATATGTCAATAATAATTTGTAATCTGTCAATCTGTAAAACATGTTATACAATAACTGAGGAGAACATGGACTACTAATGATCTGGCATCAACATGGCACAGGTATCAAAACTACCAAAAAGCCCCATGACCATGGAAATATGTGTTACTTGTAGTGGAATCTCAATCATATTTAACCAAGTGTACTTTGATATGGAGCTGTTAAGAGCATGACAAATTGTTTTTTATATGTAAAGTTTATTTTTTATGTAGAGTTTATTTTGTAATTGTTGTTATAATCAAATAGAAAAACTTGATTACATAAGACCAAGCTAACATGTATATTTTAGTGTTTGCCGCTACTACCACTAAGCTCAGAGTAGCTTATAAGTAGTTTTTATTCACATTTAAACTACATAAAAGAACAGTGAGAGTTAGAAGAAAGTCATTTGCAAAGGATAATAAATTCATGCTATTGCTGTTCTTCTCTTCTAACTGTGAGCAGAACAAAGAGCAGCATTTTGATATCCAGCCCCACTCACCATCGTGATACCGAGACTCCATATGTCTGACTTGACACTGTAGCCTTTCTGGTTGAGGTCAGGGTTAATCCGCTCGGGCTGAAATGGAAATTATTAGCAATAGATTAAATACAACATTTAAAAAAAAAAAGGCAGAAAAAAAGAATTATAATCATAAATACAACATGATAAAAGCTGTTTCCATATCAGACATAAATTAAACTCCCATAAAAATTAAAAAAGGTGAGAATAAGTATGCACTGGTTTTGTGAGCCTATATTCAAGGCAAGATGTCTGAGGGTTAAGACAGTAGCGGCCTGATTAGTCTGGGGTCTAGATTTCAAAATTGTTGTGGAGCTCCTGATCTGTGGATTTCTGGTTTTACGCCAACTATTGAGGGGGGAGGGGGCTCAAAGACCCTGATCTGGTATCACTTACAGCCATGTAGGGCTTGCAGCCTGCATCCATTGTTTTGGCCACAGAGTCCACCAGGTGGCCACTGATGCCAAAGTCGCACATTTTCACTTGGCCCTCGGTGTTGATCAGAACATTAGAGGGCTTCACATCTGGAGAGGGACATGATAGCAGAGAGAGAATATAGCAAACCAACAATGAGACACACCAACAGGACACTTCAAACTGTACACTTGTGATGTGATCCTCGGATTACCTCTGTGTATCACTGACAGTTTACTGTGCAGATGCTCTAATGCCTTGACAATCTGTGGAGTGAACAGAAAAGAAAGGAACATATTCTCAAAGATGACACCTTTGAGTGTTTTACATGTGCATTAATAAAACAAGAGGTAAAAAATGTACATTAAAAAACTGATAATTTGTTATAGAATACGCTTAATGTTTGACCAAATGTGTTTAATCACCAAACAGAAATGTAAAGATGCTTGGTTTTAGCATTTTCTTCTTGTTTCTTGAGGAACAATAGTTTATCCATCTGCACTTCATCCATAGCTTTTCTGGTTACATTGCTGGTTGCCTGGCAACCTCACCGGGATGTTAACTCCGACAGGCTGCTGCTCTCAGAGAAATAATTTCAGCACATTAAAGAGTAACTTCTGTATTTTCACGCGGAACCTATGTTTCCCTGCTATTGTTTTTGTGCCTGAGTGACTAATGGGGACAACAACTTTTTTTAGAATTGGGCCAGTATCATAGACTGTATGAAACACGGATGTAGTCTCTGATGTCACCCATAGGTTTCTGAAAGGCTGCTGTGAAGAGTGCGGTGGCTCTGGCCGCCACCATCTTGGCAGTCCCGCCTCTGCCAGCTCCCGGGTAAACCAAAAATGGGTAAAGACGTAGTGAGTGAGTGGAGCTGAGGCGGGCTGAAAGAAGCCTGGTTGCTCAAACAAGCCACCTGTAATGGCAGCCTCTTGTTAATCAAAGCAGCCATGCTCTTAATGATGCATGGCTTTAAACCTTAATCCAATACACCATGGCAGATGGTATTTTTGTGATTTAGTGCCCCCAGTTTCAGAGTCCAACACCTCTGTTGCAAGATGGACAGCTATACACGTGTTTGTTCTGATTATATTACTTATGATTGAAAAGTAGCGAGTCAATCACTTTGCTATGAGCCAAACATCAGTCAAGTGCAACAACACACAAGCCAGTCAATATTCCTTACTAGTCCAAAAGCAAGAAGCCCAGCTCAGCGTCTGTCTTTCTGCCTTTTATTTCACAAAATTCTCAGCAACAACTGAAAGTCAGTCCTAGATTTACTCTCGTCTGGCAGACTCTTGCTTGGTCACTCTCATTTTCTCTTCTTTGCTTCTTTTGTCAACATCCCCATCTGCCTTTTTGCCTCTGGCATTATGTCCATAGAAACTGCAGAGCCTAGTTATATTGCCCGCTTGCCCAGCTCCAGTTCTGGCACGACACCGGCTATGCTCCCTGAGCCTGAAACCTCCTCTTTCCTCCTCTTCACACTGACACTCCCCTGGTGCAATGTTATCCTTACAGGCAATAATCCATCATCATTGCATGTTCACTAAAAGATTGTTTTTAAATCACGACCGACTCAAATTCTTATTATAAGAGTCTGACATTATGGAGCAGGTGTATGTAGAGTTGGACCTTTTAGGTCCTCCGCTATATTTATCCGCTTGGTTCATCTTTACACTGTTTCTGCTCTCAATCAATGACATCAGTCCACATTGAAAAATACCAAAGCTGCCCTTTAACTCTCGTAAAATCACAAATTGTCATTCTTCTTATTTTGCTCTTTTCTTAGCAACACTTATAGTGTAAAATAAACGACAGGACGTACTGCTACTGCGATCTTGCCCAAGATGTCCTCTGGGATGGTTTTGCCTTTTTCAATAACCTTCTTATAGAACTTATCCAGAGATGTGTCCATCAGCTCCATACAGATCCAAACATCACCCTGAAAAAAAGATAAAATAAGAAACAAGATGATCACACACTCAACATAACACAGGCAGGAGTTCATGCGCGTCATAAATAGCATCGTTTATTCACCTCTCTGAAGAGGGCGCCATAGAAGGTCACGGTGAAGAAGCAGTCCACTGTCCTCATAGAAATGTCCAGGTCCATCAGGAGCCTTTTCTGCTCCAGAGTGTTGACTGTGGCACGAATCCTCTGAGGACACAAACATCACAGATTGGGCTGCCAGTGTCATCAGCGGGGCAGATATAGCTTAAATCAAAATGGTGTCCAGTGTCCTATAACCCTCAATATAACATGACATAGATCCAATAGATCTCCTCCAAATGTTTACAAGTTGAGCTCATATGTAAAATACATCTATGCGTCATGGTACTATTTTAAAAGCACTGCGCATTTACAGGGATGCCAAATCAGGTAACTTGAGCAGCAGCAGCCTCCCAGCTTACCTTGACAGCCATGATAACACCACTGGGCACATGTCTCATCTTGTCCACCACCCCATAGGCTCCCCTCCCCAGTTCTGCAATCTGCTCCAAATCATCAGCCTTCACCACAAAGTTCTGGGCAGAGGAGGTAGATGTTAAATTCATGTATTTATTCAGCTCAGCAAAAAACAAAGTATAGGCATGTTTCAAATGAGCACAGAGACAACTTTACCTGATCTCCAATTGTGACGCAAGCTTTCGAGTCAAGATCTCGAGGGGCCCTGCATGGAGAGAGCAACACTGGTTAAAAAAAATCAAGTGATTGGTGCAAGGACTCACTCTCTCTATGAACCTGTGAAAGCCTGATGCTTGTTATTAACAACTACAGCAGGCAGTGGTGCAGACACTCTGCACTGGCCCAAAAATATATATTCTAAAAATGTTGCTTACGTGGAAAGCCAACACAGTTCTCAAGTGTAGCCTTACTGGAATTTCGAGGTAGATGTTTAAATCAATTTGGGAGAGTTTCTTCTACTGAACAGTATATATTAGAGTTTAAAAAGTATACTCTCCGTTGGACAAACTATGTAAGAAAAATACAGTTTCTAAAATGCCTCGAATACATCTGACAATTTCTTGTAACTTACTGGCTGACATGTACGCAGATACAGATATATCTGCTATCGACCAGCCAGTTTAGGATTCTGGCTCTAATTTGGAGACCCTCTTGCAGTGGTATGGCTTCTGTCACTACAACATTATTAAAAAAAAAAAAAAAAGGACTCTTACGCTGCTGCTGCTGGTGTGGGCTGTGCAAACACTTCTTTGGCCAGCTTCAGCCCAGGGTTCCTCTTCTTCCCTAAGAGACAAGAAATCAGACAACTGTTACCACCTCAGCTCCACACAGTGATCAATACAGCTGTATTTAGCAGCAACCACAAGCTAGTATGATTAGCAGTGATTTGGGGAAAGACTAAAGCTAATGGACTGTGTCTTCAGACTCTTCTGAGCCCAGTTACCACATTACTCTGAGTTTAAGGCAGAGGTCTGCCACAACAGTTCTAATTCAGATCATTACGTGTGACCTGAATGGACTTTGCTTGTTTTCATATGTCCACATCGGCCTATCAATAGTGGATTTCTATTTTGGTAGTAAGGAGTGTTTTCTTCAGTGTGTTTTTTGCAATCAATCTGTAGTTGCCTCTGACACAAACTATAGCAAATGATCTGTTATCTAACTGGAGATTAGGTGTACTCAAAGCTGAGGCCCTGCAATAGAGAGAAGGTGGACTAAATGACTAATCGACATTGGTATGATGACTCAAATGGAGTGGGGAGGGAGGAGGATTCAAAGGAATCGAGCTTTGCTTCCTGTCATGATTTTTCTTCTCTTACAATCCCTGCTATCAAATTAATCATGAATGTTTTTTTTCCTTTCTGTTCAAGTTCAAAGATCTTTTACACGTCTTTCTATATCTGGAGTACGGTGCTGTAGACTGTGCAGCTCTGGGACCTTTCTGTGTTAAATCACTGACAGCAGTCCATTCATAAACAGCGTTTACCAGCAGCCTCTGGGACTTCCCACAAGGGGCTGAGAGTCCATGCCAGAATGACACAGCTACCGGGCCTACGAGCAACAACACAGGAAAAACAACGAGACTTCTCTTGACATGGACACTCATGTTCAGCGTGTTCACTCTTGTTGCAAGGTCGACAGGAAAAACAGAGCACTTTTCTTGACCTTTAGCTGTGTATGTGTGCTACAACTTGGCCACAGTTTCCCCCCCCCCCAATGGGATCTGATGAGAAACAGTTTAGACCTGGCTGGTTATTTCCTGTTCTTGTCCTGCTGCACACAGACCAGGCTGTGTAATTATTCTACCCCAGCTCGGAGAAACTGGTTTAATGTGCAAACAAGTCACCTTCACTGTGGAACAAATGCAACAGCTCCTTTAGAAAGCTAGCAAAAGTTAGCAACAGGTTGGTTTATTGGTATGATTTTAACTGTCATTATTACTGCAGGGTTGTGTTTGCCATTGAGTGAGTCACAGCACTGTAGCGTAGAGGAAGTATGATTGGGAAACCCCCCCCGCCCCCTTGCTTGATCAAGCTGGAAGGGAAGTGAGGTTTTACTAAGATTTTAGATTCTATGGCGCTACCACTGAAACGTCTGACAGGTCCATTTTGTGCTGCAGCCCTAAAATAGTCCCGCAGTGTCTGGACAGACTACGGCAGTCTCATGTGGTAGGGAGAGATTGAAGTGTGATTTACTCACACATGCTCAGTCAAAAATAGACAGTGCATTTCCTCTGCGTGGGATAAAGTATGAGCACTCAAAGCCTTCCGATGACCTGACAAATGAGACTAAAAGGCCTTTTGTCCGTGCAACAAAATTAGGGTAGCACGCAAACACGGTGGTGCAGTGCAAAAACAACTGACATGCCAAAGCTGCCCTACCGAAAATATACTATACACATGCGGCTTATAACGCTGTAAATTATATTTTTAATTTTACAGTAAGTTATCAATGGATCTGAAACACTAGCCCCTCTCATGTAGCCGTGCGGTGACCCTGTAGTCATAACTGTGAGGTGGGGATGTAACTCACAGCCAGTAACGCTGGACACATCCGCTTAAAACACAACAACTGTCAGGGACCCTTTGGGAAATATGATGTCACTTCACTTGGCCCGCTTGCTGCTAGCTGTCCCCCGTTAGGGCCAACTGAGGCCAGCTTCACAGCAATGTTCTTGCTGCAAGACCTGCCTGGCCCTCAAACTGAGCTCGATAGGACACAATAGTGCTATGACATCAGCTTCAGCTGCAGTCAAAGTATATCAAGGCAGCACAGGGAAAACACAAACACACACACAGATACTATTTTCTCAGAAAGTAATATTCAAGGGAGTGGGTGTTGCAGAGTAGCAACCCCAGTGTTTACTTGTAATTCAATCAAACATTTATATGAATGATTGAACTGAAATGGCACCAGTTGCATTCATGTAAGCATTGAGCAGTCTCTCAATATATTTGCAGCTGCTGTGTTAGAGTTATTAGGGTCTGTATCAGCTACTACAAACAGTAGCAGTGAATTGGTGCACTCTGACAGGAAAGGCAGCAATTCTTCGAAAACCAAAAGATGTTCAGTGGAAACTATCCAGAGTGAAGTAATACATACGTAATGCGGACAAGAATTTCTGGATCGTGCATTGGATCAAAGTGTCAATAGCAGTGTGGAGAGTCACCATCAGGAAGCTCCAAGCCTCAGAGCGGGTCCATATAGAGAAAAAAAGATGAGTCATGCGCAGATAATCTTCCACACCACCCTATCAGCGCTGTTAGGGAGAACCCAATCTCCAAACATGCCTCAGCAATACACATGAACGAACAGCGCTGCAATGCACTTAGGGACACTCCACCCATGACCACCAAAAAGGCACAACTCCTTGTAGTGTCCAGAAAAAAAGAAAAGAGACTTTCACAAAAGGGCTCCTCTGGCCTGCTTTGGTGCACACAATAATTACAGCACAGAACCTGTGTAGCAGCTATAGAGTATCTGCTTGCAGCCAGTGAACTGTCAACAAAGAGAGGCTGCACTAGGTATTGGTGCTGCAAGTCAAAACATGCCATGGTAGGCCAAAGGCTGTGATTGCCTGAGCCAATCTACACAGCACTCTCAAAACAGTGTGTACTCCCGACCATGGTAACGCTAGTATGATTGTGTAACAGCACAAGCGGTGAACTTGAAATGTAAATTGACATCATCACCATCATCATCATGCTCCGTGCGTGCGTGCATGTGTGCATGTGTGTGTGTGTGACGCAGAGGAAGGACCTTGATTTTTCCAAGGTGTGTGTGTGTTTGTGTTTTATTCAGCAATTACACAGCACACACTCGTTGACTGACTGGCGGAAGCCAAGTGTGTGATAGCGCCCCGGTTCCTTTGGCATCGCCGCCTGTTTTAAAAAAAAAAGGAATTTCCACCACGAAGGGGAAAAAATGCATTTCCATACAAGTGACGCTAAAGATGTAGATATATATGCACATATATGTATATATATTTAGTGCTAACACTCTGGTCAAAAAGGAGCCAACACAATCGACCAGTCGTGAGTCAGGAGGCCGAAAAATACAAACACCTGTGGTGTCAAAGTGATTTACTTTAACCCGAAAAGGTACAAACTAATCCCAGCGCGGTGGTTTCGAGCTAAAAGGCCAAGTTGGCTTGATAATTACAGCTGGGCAAAAGTGCTTTAATGTCGCGAAAAAAATGGTGTTAGCTAACCACAACACGGGAAGTTAAAAAGCGATGCGCGTGTGCCGTTCAGCTAAACCGTGAACATTAAAAACTATCGTTTAGCACACACACTACCTGCGGGTGTTATGATGAATACCTTCAGATACCAGCATGTCTACAGACTTCGCATAATGATAGAAATCAGGAAAGACATGCTGGCTAGCTTTCTTTTTCCTCCTCTCATACATGCAAGCTTTCCACCTGGCAAGGTTACGTTTCTGAAACACGGCTAGCTAAATTACCTCCACGCAAACTGCACCTCGACGTTTTTTTAAATGTATGCACGGTTGTTTAAAAAGAAAGGAGTGGGAAAAAAAACACTTACCTCCTTTAGACAGAGACATTTCCCCTTTGCTTTGATGAGGGGGAAGGGAAGCACAAAGACTTTTGCCTTTTTTTACTCCCTCCCTCCCTGCATCTAGCCTCTACACCCGCTCAGGATCGCTGGCTTGTGCAAAAAAAAAAAAAAAATAGCAGCGATTAAAACTAAACGGCTCGTCTTCGTGCAATCTTCGTGCTTCAATCACCAGCTCACACGTTCAATGGTCGATTAGAAGATGAATGCACAACTTTAAATAAAGTCGGCGCGACTCGTACACTTCGAGTTAGTTTGCTAACAAAACCTGCACTTTTAGGGTGGCCAAAGTCTGACAGCTGACGGTTCCAGCGACGTGATGACGTATATCCGGATTTGTTGCTAAGCATCACGGGACGTGTAGTTTGCACCGTGCGAGGACCTTTTTCGGTGACAAATCAAAAAATATGACACCACAGTAATGTGATATATGAATTTCGCTTCATTAAAGTTTATTTTTGCAAATTTATTACAGGCCACAACAGAGAGATTTTTTTTATATTATTGTTTTTATTTATTTTGTGTGTGTGTGTGTGTGTGCATGTCAGGATGAAAACCACATAGTGTTTTTAAAAGCTGGATAAAATGTGTAGTAAATAAGAAAAAAAAAATGTAATTATTGTCTTGTAAGTAACCTACAGTATACAAAGGAACACTGATAATGGGATTGCACTTTAATTTACACATTTTGGTATGTAAACAACAAACAAGTATATAAGTGTATGTCACAGGATATAAGTGCCATGAACTATAAATCTATATCGAATAGTGAAATGCATAAATTAACAGCAAGAACATTTTTATTTTAAAGCAAAACCTCTATTATTCCTATGCAAACAACATTTACCATCACATAGATTTAATAAATTCAAGGAACAAACTGCCTGACTATAAAATACCTGAACAAATACAGTACCGTGAAGTGTTTTTTGTTTTGTTTTTTCTTCTTCTTCTTCTTAGGTTAAATGGAATACTGAAAAACCCGCCCTCAATGTGATAATCACTGCTGAATTAAATTGGACCAAACTCTTCCTCGCTAAGTAGCTGGAAGACAACAAAATGCACACACCATTCAACAATGGAGAAGTCACAGATCTGATGCATAAACATGTGCTGCGATATGAGTTTACTTTGGAATATGTGCATGTGATTGCGTGGGTGGATGGTGGATGACTGATGGTGAGGCAGCACCATATTCTTGCTATTACTTCCTGGCAACAAGCAGGGTATGGTAGAGAGGTTTTATTACAATGTGCAGATAGAGGGAGCTGTCAATTAGGTACTCTGATGAACGGCGCTGCAGGTCGGCATCCAGCAGGAAATCCCCGGCCTCCTCTGTGCTTTGGTGGAAGTTGTAGACGTGGCGAACCACCACTTTTCCTTGCTGTCTTGCCATAACAATCACTGTCTTCTGGAAACTAACACCAGCAAAGTCTGGGCTAGAAGTAGCTGGTGTTACAATGATGCGAGGTCGACCACCATCTGTGCGTGTAGGCTGCATGGCACCCAGCTCGGTATAGGTTGACCTGGCACTGAGTGGAAGCCAGCGAGGGGAGAACAATGCATTCCAGGTCACTCTCTTATTGGAGTCATGACCACTTGGACCAAGCTGGGTTTGAAAGCTGAAGCTGCGATCATCACGGGTAGGGTTATTGATGACCCAAGGGGAACCCCAGGAGGACGACAGGTAGTTACGGGGAGTGAAAATACTGCAGTTGACATCAAAGTATTTTGCCAGTTGGATAGGTGAGGCAGAGTGAAATTGGAAAGCTAGATAGAGTAGATCACGGATAGACTCGTAATACTTCAGCATGAGGGGGGATTGCTTCTGAAGACGGAAGAGGTGCTGGGGGGGGATCATGCCATATCGAACAGCCCTTAGGGCACTTTCCACTGTCACACTGACAGGCTGGTTTAGGCTAATCCAGGCCTCCAGGGCCTCAAAGAGCTCCAGCTCACTCTGCAGAATGAGGTCAGAGCGCTGGAGCAAGGAGAGGAGCAGGTCTTCACTGATGGAGCCCCATTCTCCGCTCTGCAGCACAGAAGACAGGTTCCAGGACAGGTACTGCAGGCAGCTGTCCCGCAGGGCCATGTCCCCAATTTGTAGTGCATAGTTGTACCAGCCGACCACGTGGCCTGTGGGCGATTCACTAGACAGATGTTGGGTCATATACTGGGTCAGTCCCTGTTGCAAACCCCACACATGGTACTTGCTGGCCAGCTTGTGCAGAGAAATGGCCTGATCCAGCCGCACTGAGATGTCACCGCAGTACAGATATCTGCAATAGTAAGGACAGTCAGTGAAGCATATGATATTTTGAAGCTTGTTTTCTCTCCTCACATCTGAGTCACAGAATAAACCCACACTGAAACCGATTCTTGACTGCAAGCCTAAAACAGCAGATGTAATTTTAGAATATTTCACAAGATGGAGCATCCTACTCCTCCAAAGGGAGAGAGAGAGAGAGAGGCAAAATAGTAAATGAAGACCTATAACTTTATACTAGTGGGAAATAGCATCTGCAAGTAGCTCCACATTTTCACTGAACCTGATTAAATCTGAAAAATGATCAGGACCAGAGTCACCCTCACCTGACAAACTTGTCAAAGACAGCTGCACAGTCGGGCGTCTCCCTCAAAACCACAGCGCTGTTGTTGCGGAGGAGCAGCAGTTCCTCAAACACGTCACTCTGCATTGTGAGAACTAGGCTGTGGGCCTGGATCACCTTCACCTCGTCCGTGTTGACGGTTTGCACCCGGAGAGTGACATCACTGCTGTTCCCCATGGCAAGCAGGGTCTCCATGCGCTGCACCAAACTCATGGAGTGATTCAGCACAGTGGCCCCGTTGTCCAAAGCTGCCTCCTGCTTCAGAGCAGCTGTGTAAAAAATAGTGCAAGAAAGTGGGGAGCAGAACTTACTGTAACAAAAGACGACCGTCACTATTGAAATGCAGAAGAAATTTGCCTTGGAAATGCAATTAACTTAACTATAGTGTCAGCTTTTTGCGAGACTGCTTTCATTCACTTCTGAATTCTTTGTTGTTTCTGATTTTGCACCAACCTGACTCTGCTTTCAAAGATTTCAGAGTGGATTTCATGTACTTTTGTTTTACGACTTAAATCAGATAAGGAACTGGAAAAGCACTCCCTAACTCTTCGACAAAACCGCAACTGATAATATGTGTCAGGGAGAAAGCAGACTCGCACATCCTTCTGTTCTTCTGGTTTCAATGAATAGAGAAAGAGAGCAACAAGCCAGGTGGCTGACTCAGAAAACCTCCGGCACCAGGTGCTCAAAAAAGAGTTTGCAGCGCCATTGCAGATGGCTGCTTCTATGTGCCCTCTTATGCGTTAAGTACAAGTGCCACATACTGGAGAATCTCACATGAAAGACTCAGCGTGACAAGCTACTGTTTCCATTCTGCTCTGCCACAGCCATCAGTAGCTTATTACTGGGAGTTTAATGAGACACAGGGGGAGCACACTTGGCTCCCTGGAATGCCTCACAGTCTTCATATCTTTACCACAATCAAGTCCCCCTACTTCAAAGTAACCTTTTTCCAATTAGCCAGCCAGCACCCTGAGCCAGCTGAGCATGGTGGAGTGTGTGAGGGTGTGTTTTGACAAACGCACAGTGTAGCCAGTTGAAAAATCACCAAATTCATTATAGCTGGGGAAACAGTACACACTATCTGCTACATAATTTCCTTTCTCTGATTCTGCAAGAAAAACACATCTGAGAGATTCATTTCAAAGTAGACAGAAAAAAGAGTTATGAATAACGAATGTTTCTCTTGCACTCAAGCTGGGAAGAGATGAAAATGTTAAATAAAACATTTTATACACAGTCCCTAAATATAAGATTAAGTCTGTGCTCAGTTTCAAATGAAATCTAATCTGACAGTACGGGAATGTGGCCTTCAATAGCTCCAGTCAAAATCAGTCAAAGTCAGATTTTCTTTTAAGGAGTATGAAAAGCCTCCCATCTTCTACTGTACTGTATCACTGAGCCGGCATGAAGCCAGGCAGCAAATGGACTTGCCCGTCTTTCTCTGCACTCAGCAGACAGATAGATGAGGACAGGATGAGTAGAATAGATAAATACCCATCCCCTGCCCCGAGGCTGAAAGCGAGCCACACATTCATGCTGTGCCCTACTCTCCACTGACAGTATGGGGGGAAGCTGGACTGAAATAGAACAATACAGCTTCTCTTACAATGTAGAATAACAAAAAAAAGTGAGAGGACTCTTTAAATCAAACAATTCAAACTACTGATTTGTTATCTTACCTCCTGTGACAGTGGCAGAGTGGAAGTGGATTAAGAGGAGCAGGGTGCCCACATAGACCCGGGCAGGGATCCCTTGTTCACATGAGCGTACCATTTCTTCTCAGTTATTCCCTGCCTCTCTTTCCTTTGTCCTTTTCCCCCTCTCTTCCTCACTCTGTGCCACTCTTCTCCTGACTCTTCTTCTCGCCGCTGCGCCTTTGTCGTGTGCCTGCAGAAAGGTGTGTTGCCCCCGTGTGTGCCGCCCGGCTCCCTGTCCCGCACTCTTTATGTAGGACGCTGGCCTTTCCCTGGCGCATCTCACAACCCCACGGGCTCCATTGATTGGTGGAATCTGGCAGGGGCGTTGCTATAGCGACAGCTTTGATTTTGAATTTCTCCCTTTTGGATGTTACATGGCATTGATCAGCGGCACCGGGCCAGCCAAGGATTCAGCTTACTGGTTTTGGTTGGGGTTTTTTTGTTTAAAAGTCAGGGGAGTTAGGCACTATTAACAATCAATATTAACACAGTTTGATGCTTCAGTGGCACTCCAAATTCAGCAAATCTCTGGACTACAAAATTTTGTTTATGACATCTAATTTAAGTACAATCATTGCCATATAATTAGTCCGTTAATTACAGCAGGTTGCTACTGAGACTATCTGCCAAAAGTAATTGAGGTTCTAATATGGGTAACCAAATGCAGTCAATCACATTTCATAATCCATTTTGTTGGACAGTTTTTCAGCTGAGAGCAATTATTTCTCTGATGGCATGTTAATCTCACTAATGGGAGGATAATTTCATTGGTGCTGGGACTGCTCATCAATTTAAGGCGAGCTCAGTTTAACAGATTGAACTGCCAATCAGGATTTGATGTAGTCACATAACTGATATTGAAATTCAAGTAAGCTTTTGTTAATTCCACCGTGCATGATCCAACTGTTTTCAGGTGCAACAAAAGCCTCGCAGAGGTCAGAGGGTTTAATGAAATGTGTGAAAATTCCAGCTGGACATGGAGCTAATGGTGTGCCGCTTGTAGGGAACATACTATGACAATCAATATGAAATGCTATAATGACTCAACAACCACATGACATGAGAGAACCACACATCCTAGAATAACATACAGTAACTGGGGTACAACAAGTACATTTCAATGTGAAATGGCGAAAATGAGAGCACTTTACTTTATGTCATGACCACGAGGTTCAGAGATATTTACAGTGCCATTTATATGATTCCTCATTTAGCATTGATCTCAGTCAGTCAGGGGTGGGTCAGTCAATACTGTTAAAATCTTCCCCAAAAAGATAAGCTCAGTATAGATCTGATTTTTTTTTTAAATCATTGCATCTGACTAGGCCATTAGTCCAATCACAATATTTATACTAACATGCTGCAGTGTGACAAATGTGTTTAAAATAGCTCCAAAAAAATCCACTCGAGAGAGACAGACAAGGAGAGACATCATTTCAGAGGGAAATGGGTTGTGGTGAAGCCCCGAGGGCTGCCAGGCTGCAGTAAAAATGCAGGAGAACGAGAGACGTCCTGCGAGACCCCAACCTGAGCCACTGCTATGAATAACCTGACAGGTTCTCAGAGGAGAGCGGAGCTGCTGAGGTGCCCTAATGAAACCTGCTGCAACAAACTGAACCAGACAACACAGACAAGGCACAGGCTCGTGCTGTATGTGGTACCAACTTCTGTTTGTTTGACTTTCTGGAGGTGGACACAGAGCTTTATATGAATGCAAATAATGAGAATTGGTATAATAACACTGTATTCTATATATACTGCATACTGGGTTTACAGTTCAAATGATAGAGTAATAGACAATTCAGATGACAGTTGTTTGGCTACATAATGAAAATAAACCCCAAAGCCCTCTTTATGCATCTGAAAAGGCCATGCCCTTCATTAAGGTCATATTGCTTTCTCTTTCGGGATCA
Organism: Argyrosomus regius; assembly: GCA_946959425.1. NCBI lineage: Eukaryota > Metazoa > Chordata > Actinopteri > Sciaenidae > Argyrosomus > Argyrosomus regius. The sequence goes on along the minus strand of OX336897.1, from coordinate 12,045,585 downwards.
GCTCCTGTTAAGAATCCGCTATCAGGACCACAATGTAAAGGGGTGAATTGACTGGCTGCTGTGTTTGTAAGAGCACCCCTCGGGACAAGATCCATTGAGTGATCGATACACCACAGGGGGCTCCATCGCACAGTACAAACAGCATGTTTAGTACAAGCTGAATGCCAGAGCTAGCTTCAGGATGGTGTCCTGGATGACCTTACTCTTGTGCTGGACCTGGAGGGGATGGACTAGCAAATCAGGTCTCCGACACAAGAGACAAATGGCTTTTGATATAAACATGCTCAATGCATCAAGTGTCCATGAACAAAAAGAACAACCATGAATAAAACATGTATAAAATTAAAATGTAGAGAAACGGCACTAACTAAATTCAGTTTAGCAACTGCATTATTAGGCCTATTTGATTTCTTTGTGACACTGTCTTTTTCCTAACTGGAAATCAAACAAGTGTCAAGTCAAACAAGAAACAGATCAAAGAAATCAGTGTAAATAAATATCTCAAAATTACTCCTTAGAAGACTAATTTCTGCTCTCTTACTGTAATCTGACAACAAGCTGCTGTATTGAATATCATAATTTGTAAAACAGAGCAAAAACAACCCAGTGACATTTAATCCATCATTTTAGGCACAATAGCAAAGATTGACTGTGATAATGTCATATTTATCATAGTGTTTCAGCGAGTTTCGGATGTGCAAAAAAGACATTATTCATTCAGAGATTGTTAAGAATATTTTATTAATTAGAGACAATTTAAAAGCATAAAAACCATGGCATAGTCATTGTTCCTATCAATCAATTGGTTGTTAAGTGACATGGCCTACAAGAGTTCAATAATCTATTTTGTTGTGTAATCTGATTGGATTATGTAACACAGGAGTCCATCTCTCCTGTAACATTATTTTCCACCAGGTGGCTCTGCACACTGGATGTTGTCCTTTAAGAGGGTCTGATTAGATTTCCCAGAAACCTGTTTATGTTTCTATATAAAGTATTAATTTACTTGATGATTGTGCACTAAATGGCATACATTAGAGCGGAATCATTCTTTAATCAACCTTAATAAACCAAAAGTAGGCCAAAAGTAAGCTGCTGTATGTGCAACAGCTGATCATTTCATAAGAAGTCGCCTTTAAAGACAAAACCAATGGTGGAATGTAACTAAATTAGACCATTTACTGAAGTACTGTAGTGCTAATACTACTTTTACTTTACTTGAGTATTTTTGAGTAAAATTGAGTAATTTTATGCAGCTTTATACTTTCACTTTTCTACATCTCAGAGGTACTTTTTACTACACTGCATTTGTCTGACAGCTTTAGTTACTACTTACTTTTCAGATTACAATTTTTAATCTCATCATAAACATCATTATAGACCTAGAAAAACACTGACAGGGACAGCACCTTTAGTTTCGATAGGTTCATGGAGTATTTTCACAGTTTATGTTGCTGCTTTTAATTAAGCAAAGGATTTAAATACTTCTTCCACTAAAACTGATCTAATCACCAAACTCGTGAAAGCCATTAATCGCAAATCATCAATGCGTTTGAAGTCTGGTGCATGTGAAACAGGTCACAGTTTAGACCATGTTGTATATGGGCTAGAAGTGGAAATGTCTCACTTGAGAGGTGAGTGGTCCCTTTGTTTGAATGTAAGCTGCCTGAAACAAATAAGTAGGCTGGGATGTTAATCGCACGGAATATTCAAAGCAAAGAGGTTGGCCAAAGAGAGCGCGGTTAGCGAAAGCATCACACCCACAGAATAACAAGAACTATGAAGAACACCTGCTTTGATGCAACAGCCGGTTAGTCGATTACATCATTGTTCAGTAAAAACAGAGAAGGAGTGGGCAAGTGGCGGACTGTCCATGAGTGCGTACTCCTGGAAAAAGGAAACGGTTTTTTTTGTTGTTATTTATTTATTTATTTTTGAAGTGTGTTATCCCCATCGGAGTGAATCTACCTGTGTCACCTGTTGGAGCGGTGGCCACAACTGCGCTCGTCCAGGTAAGAAGTCACTAGAGGCTGAAATTCATCGTGTTGTTGTGTACTTAATGATACTTAAAAAATGATTAACCAATACAATTATTATGAGATTAAAATCACCAAAATGTCAACTTTTCATGAGCTAAATTTAAAAAGGCCTGTTTTGGTTACAGACATTTATTTTGAAATGGTTTATTTATCGTAAGAATTTGTACATATCTCTCAATATATACACGAGCCTTAATATTTCAGTTTACTTTAAGACCAGGACCAAAGTTGAAGATATGTGGACGGTTACAGCGTCCTTCGATCGTTTAAGGCTGTACTGATAACTGTAGACAAGTATAGGTGTTTTGAATTATTACTGGCTAATTGGGAAATTATTGGAAGTAAAGTTGATTACAAAATAACCTTTAAATCAAACTGAATGACACTAGTAGATATATTTGGTGGGAATACTGGGAATAAGTAGAATAAAATGCTTTTGCAAATGAGATGGAGTAACATGACTAGACTGAGCTGTGATTACAACATGACTCCATGCTGTAATTAAAGACAGGGGAGGCAATTTGTTGGATTCTTCAGAGACTTGTTGAATTTATTTCAATGGGCAGCATTAGCTCAGTACAGTGTGAGCTACAACACAGTAATAGTCTTTGGTGCCATCTATTATTTTCAGATGCATGATAATACAGCTTGGAGTCATGTTTATTGCATACCTGTTTGAATAATGGGAATATTTTTATTACAGCAACAACTTAAAGAAAAAAAAAAAACATCAGTGAAGTCATGGCCAGTGCTCCCAAAGGATGTGGCCCCAGCATCAGCTCCATATATTACAACCTGTGTGACCTGACTATAGTGTGGGGGGTCGTGGTGGAGGCTGTTGCTGCTGCTGGTGTGGTGACGTCCTTTGTTCTGTTCGTCATCCTTTTGGCCTCATTACCGTTTGTGACAAACAAGAAGAGAAAGGCTATGGTGGCACTGCAGGCGGGCACTCTGATCTTTACTCTCGGACTCTTTGGACTCGCTTTTGCCTTCATTGTGGATCGGTACTCCACCAGCTGTGCTGCGCGGAGGTTCCTCTTTGGAGTACTGTTCTCAGGCTGTCTGGCCTGCCTGTTGATGCATGGGTTGTGGCTGGCCCTGCTGAAGCGACAAGGCCGGGGCCCTAAGAGCTGGATGTTATGCCTGGGAGCCCTGGGTCTGTTGCTGGTCGAGGTGATCATCAACACTGAGTGGCTCATCATCACTGTGGTCAGGAGCCCACCTGGAGGTGTCATTGTCCCCAACCTGTCCTGCATCATTGATAACCTGGACTTTGTGATATCTCTGATCTATGTGATGGTTCTGCTGGTAGCTGTGGTGTTGGTCGCTATTCCCTCACTGACACACAAGGACAAGCAGTGGCGCCGAGATGGAGCTTTCATCCTGGTCACAGGGCTCTTCACATTGGCTATCTGGGTAGCTTGGACTGTCATGTACATCTATGGTAATAGAGTGGCTGGGAATCCCAGCTGGGACGATCCTACTCTGGCTGTAGCTGTGGTTTCGAATGCCTTGGTGTTCCTCTTCGTCTACGTCATTCCAGAGATCTGCTTAGTGACCCAGCAGGACCCGGACCAGGAGCAGCCACATGATGGAGATCATGTTTATCCTGCCAGGAGCCTGGTTTATGACAACATCCTTAAGGAGCCAGAGGCACCCCACCAGAACGTGTGCATGGAGAATAAAGCCTTCTCTATGGACGAGCCTCCAACAGGTACATGGTCTAACATTTATCTTACAAAATCAATGTCTCATTGGGTGTAAACTCAAAAATCTAAATGAATAATCAAAACAGCACTACAATTAAATGATTTATTCATGCATGTACGTTTTCAACCAAGCACAGCTGAGCTATATGAAATAATGAAGCACAAGAGGGAAGCTAATGGGAGGTACCATTAATCCACTGCTTCTAGTGCCACAGGAAAAGACTGTGAAATCTGTTTTTGACAAAACAGCAAAAAGCGGCAACCATTTTGCTGCTATTTGTCTCTGTGAACTCACATCTTGTTAGCAAGTTGAATCAATCATGTTCAATCATGAAATACATGAGAATAACCATAGTATAATCATGTTCATTTGATATTGTGGCCCTGAGAGTTCAACACAGATAACTGTAGCATTGTCTGTTGAATGAGGCGAAATCTCTGGTACCTGCCATGCAAAACAAAAATGGTTAGGGTTCCCATTTAGAAAAACAAAGCAGATATGAGATAACATCTGAGACGTCAAGTGTGTCAACAGTTGGCTTAAGTCCAGATGTATTAGTATCTGTCAGCACCCACAGGAATCTACTCATAGGATAAAGCTAAATATGTGCCATTCAGGAACCATGCCCCACTTTTTGTAGGACAAAAGTCTGACCTACTTATTGAAGGTTGTGTCCTTGGCTAATATCATGAGGTAGTTACATCAGTCACACTCACCACATCATAGTTACAAAGTTGTAAATAATGCAATTTAGTTACATGTAAACAGCATTTGTCTCATTGTCACACGTATGACAAGGCACCGAACCCCCCCAACTGCTAGCAAGGGGCGCTCCTCAGGGGGGCTGCCCATCACTCCACCATCTCTCTCCACATTGCATGTCTATGAATGAGCCCTTGTATGTGTGTTCGGGGTTAAAATGCATGTAAAAATAAACTGAGTGAAAAAAGAATTTCCCCGTTGAGGGATTAATAAAGTATCTCTTCTTCTTCTTCTTCTTCTTCTTCTTCTATTTAAAATAGTATACTGCAGTGTCCAGTGCGTGTGACGTGTCTAATTTATCCTGACAGATGCAGCAAATATTGATTCACTGGTCAGTTTGAGTAAATGTCTGTTGCTACAGAGACTGTTGTGCTCTTTAAACAATGGCAGATGTTTTAAAGTGTGCCTTCATAGCTGCATTATTAAACTATTCTTAACTTCCAATCCTCCTCTGCCTTTTCTTTAGTACCCACAAAGCCTACGTCTCCATATGCTGCTTATAATGGACTACGAAGTTGTGTGTACCAGCCCACTGAAATAGCCCTGATTGCAAAGGGTCTGACTAAGGTGAGTGTGTACGTAATATCTGACCCACAAAGAACATCTCCTTCTCCTGTCACATCTGAAACAATCACTTCTCTGTACGTTTCTACAGATGGACCAAGACGCGATGATCCCACGAGCCAGAGTGCCGTCCTCGAATCCTGGAAGTAGCAGCTCCCTGCCTCGTTCATCCGAGTCCTTACCCCCATAAGGACACGAAAGACTGTTACAGCTATGAAATAAATCTTGACCAGGTGTTTGTTCTACCACCAGAGTTCCTAGTATCAACTGCTTACCTGTTCTGTATGCATAAAGGCGTGTCATAAATCGAGGATTATAAAAACACTGACAATATCAGAGGCGGACTGCTTATGAGGGCTAATGTATGTATAGCCAAAATGATTTTCATATGGAAAGGTTGTGGCTCAGCTCCTCTATTTCATTTCCATTCTCACATTGTGGCAACATTTTACTTCAGACTATAAACCAGCTTTGCTCACTTGTAGCTTCACTCCGTGGACTCTTGGAAAAGTCAATAATCCAAGAGAAAGAGTGGCATGAATGTATCTGTACAAGGAAAACTGTTCTTTACTTTTTACATTTCTACAAAATCTAAATCCCAAAGTGAAACAATGTGAAACATTTTCAGGTGACAACTGACCTACTGTATGTTGGTAGTAGAGAAACAGTAGATAAGGATTAGGTACAGAGAGTTTAAAGGTCTGTAATTTAACTAAGATGTTGGTTTTTCTTGTCAAACACTGAAAGTTGTTTTCAATAATGTTTTATCACAAATCTGCTGACTGCTGTGATTCAGACTTCCCCTGAAAGCCATATGATTTTGTTTTGTCTTGCATTTATATACATTTAATTTGATGTAAGAGGTGTAAATTTTAACTTATTAAACCTGTAAAGGTCACTTAAATCCTGTGTGGCTGTTGGGTGTTTGTGGGATGGCATAATGCAAGAGGAAATGTCTAACACTTATTTACATATGTTGGCGCGATAAACTTTTAGTGTTACCTAGTGTACCGAGCAGGGATTGGCTGTTGTACAGCGGTGTTTGGGCTTATACTGCTCAACAAAGCTGTAAACCTGTAGGCGGGCAGTGAGAGTGATGATGTAGCAATGTTTTCAAAGAGTGACATTTAACAATACATCTATTGAGTGGATGCACTCACATTTTGAGTTTAGGCATTAGATTTGATGGAATAGCTCATAAGAAATAAAATTTTAGATCCTACCGTGCGCATATGACTCTGAAATAAACATACTGTATTCAAAACATTATTATGAAGGGACAAATGAGCACGGTTAACTACTTTGACTTATGATGAGTTATTCCTTTTCGCTACAGGGAGATAAACAATTATTCACATTTAATTTGTCTCTCACACACAGGCATGCTCGCACACGTACACACTTTGAGAGCTTCAGAGTGAGCTGTGGCTGCCTAGCAGCAGGCTGAGTAGGCTCTCTCCCAATTACTCCCACCATCCTGTACTGTCAGCAGCCATGAGTACTCGCTCAGAGAGGAAATTGCTCACCAACTGGAAATCAGACAGAGAACATGTGCGAAAATGTCAAGATTTTACTCTGCAACGCCTCATGCCTGCACCCTGTGATCCCCTGCATGTAGATGTCAAGAGCTGCGAATGCAGATAGATTTTCAAACAAACTGGAAATTTCCAAATGCAAATAAAACTGAGGATTCGGACATTTGATACACAGCCTTCTTTGCATTTCCAAAAACATCAGCCTTTTTATGTCGTAGTTATGGTCTTATGTCACGTACCCAGCTGTATTTCACCCATGCATCATCATCAAAGGTGTCACTCTACAGAAGAGCCTGAAGCATAGCAAGAAGCCTTCCCACGGCATTCATTTCAAGTTTATTAGACACTAATTCCTGATCAACAGTGACTTGGACTTCAATCAAAAACAACATCTTTCTCTGACACCAACTCTAAATCCCCTGATAATATGAATAGCTGTCTTGTGCACATGGACACGGGCGGTTACACAACCAGTGGTGGTTGAGCTCAGCTCAAGGGAGTCAGCACTACCAATCACCAGCAGCTGTCCCCACTTAATGCATTTCCTTGTCACTGTGACAACCTTCAGTGGACAGACGGACGAGAGAAAAAAAAAAAAAGAAAAGCTGATCAAACAGGAATGCCTGTAAACACACACACCAGGCAACAAGGATTCAGTATTAATAGGTGATAGTGTCTGGTGATATCATTGAGTAGATCACGCTTGGAAAAAATATTTACATGTTTGCTTGTAGCTCTAGGGTGAAAGATGAGCCTGTCCAACAAAATGTCTATGAATTTGTACAGTTTCTCCCAGAGGCCAATATTTAAACAAAGGTCTTGTTCATGAGGGTAAACCTTTTAAGGATTATGAAAGTAAATAGCTGTGCCAGGCTCGAATGAGCATTAAAAAATGGCTGATGTGGTTTATTTATCCCAGGAATCAGACTCAGAGAGGTACAAACGGAAACAAGGTATTAACAGTTTATGAACAATATTTATTATAAATGTATTCTTAACACCGAGGTCCACAGTCAGTTCTTTTGGAAAATCCTGATCTTCAAAGATGATATGTTGAAAGCTCCATGACAGCTACTTTTTTATTTTTTCTTGACAGCTGTTTCAAGTTCAGAAAAGCCAATACAGATGAGAAGTCCTAACAGTGCTCAAGAATAAAAAAAATGAGAGTCTGAACAGCTACAATTCTGAGACAAACTTCATCATGTGATCAGATAAAAGCTCCAGAACAGCTACTAAAAAGACCTGATGGTAGGACTGTTATATTTACTTAATTATTTTACATTTTTTATATAAATTGTGCCTGGTAACAACACGTACAATAGGAAATTATTGCATTACATTGCATTACAAAAGGCCAAAATAAGTCAGTTCACATGTTCTGCCAACACTTCATACAAACGACCAGCTTTCTACTGGGGGTCTGCCATCTAGTGGAACCACAGCAAACACACAGAGGTGTATCGTTGCCTTGAGGTATAACCTTTTGATGATGATGATGATTTTATCCCTCTACCATATTATAAATGGCATCACCTTAAGATGAAAGTATTAAAAACAGTGTAAATACAAATGAACCCTTGCCAGTGAACATCCAACACAGTCACAATGGTGAGAAGGTGTTTAGTTGGTGGTGGTCAGTTTATCTTCTTTATAAGACACTGAAACAGGCATTAACAATTTGAATGTCCTGTTCTCTTCTGAGCTGAACACCTGATACTGACAGCGGCAGGTGAACAATGATAATTACTTACCTCGTACTGTGGCCAGTGGATGCAAATGTTTGCTTCTTTCCCTGACAGTTAGCTACATTGTGGTAGGCTCATCCACTGGCGTATCAGTTCTAGAGTTACATAACACACACAGTCTGCTGACGTTAGCATGTGATCGCAGTTTCTGGACTTCCCCGTTGACTGATTCTTTGACATGAAACATCATTTAAGGTTTTTGAGTTTTTCCACACCGGCAGTCCTGGCCTCCTGCTGCTGTTGTCTCTGTTTCTTAAGAAGACGGTAGGCCTCCACTGCCCGCTCTCTCTCCTCCTCCATGATTCTCTGTCGGGCCATCGAGGGCTTGGTCGTTGAGGCCACAGTGTGGCCGAGGAGAGAGTTGAGGAGCAGCTCCTTGGATGCTTTCTGGATGATGGAGATAGGAGAAAGAGTTAACTTCTTTCGAAACCATTCAGATCATCGACATAATATGTGATAAGATAATGCAAAGCAGATTACCTGAGATCTGACCGGAGCCTTTTTTGGTTTAGCGCTCAAAGACGGTGGGGCCATTGTAACCTCACCAAAGGGAACATTATCTACAAAACATAAAACAAAAAATTTGTTTTTTTTAAATCTCATTTTGCTTTGACAATTTGATCCACTTCTATATATTAGACAAACACACACACGCAACAAAAATATAAACACTTTTGTTTTTGCCCATTTTTCAAAGTAACGTGCAGTTGTCTTTGTGCTCAATATTCAAGGTTGATTTGAGCAGACTTGTTGGCTGGAAAACTTAAAATAATAATCCAAGACAGACTGAAGAAAATGTTCAGAAGAGTTTAGGGGAGAATTTTGTCACCTAAGACAAATAAAACTCGTGCCGTCCTCTCCAGCGGAGTGGCCTCTCGGTTGAAAACTGGGGAAATTACTCTGAGCTATTTACTGAGCTTTGATAAACCTGTCTTGGGGACAATATACTTTTCTGATACAAATGAACACCTTTTTAGGGAACTGTCAGCTGGTGCCAAACACAATGACACCGCAGAGATCCCGATGATCATAAACACACCTCAGATTTGGCCACAGCGTGCCTGTACTGAATCATAGAGGAAAAAGCCCCCTGCTCCCTCACATCCTTTAGTGTCAAATGTTCCAGAAAAAATATATTTTCATTACCTATAAACATCTCTTTTTCCATCTTGGCCTCCTGTCTGTCCAACTTCTTCTGATGTAGCCGTTGTAATCTGCCTTTATCATGCCTGTATAGCAAGAGAGCAAAGATTAAATTAATTAGACATGCAGCATCCTGGACTGAGAATCACTTTACATTTCTGTGTTTTGTCAGGGCAGTTCCCTTTTGTTATTTACTGTTGTTGTTGTCATTTAACTGCATGCTGTGTTTTTACCGTTTCTATGCAATGTACAGCACTTTTCAGTGTTCATAAAAACTGTTTAATATTGCTGTTTTGGTAAAATAATGGAACTTGTCCGGTTTGTAAGATTTAGGGTGCTCTATTTACAACATTTAACTATGTTTTCATGAGTGCATAAGCATTCATGTGCAGACTTGACCTTGTCTTGAAAATAAGAATGGTTATGTTTTTTGTTACTTTCAGCCTTTTATATTTTATATTTATGCAAATGCTTAACTTAACACTAGCTTAACTTAACTGACCCCATCTTTGCTTGACATCCTCAGGAGGTAAAGCACTAATCAGATGACGGGCGGTTCGATCCTTGGCTCCTCCAGTCTGCATGTCGAAGTGTCTTTGGGCAAGATACTGAACCCCAAGTTCCTCCTGAAGGCTGCGCCATCAGTGTGTGAATGTGTATGAATGGTTAGCTCCTAAAACTAATGAGCAGTTGGCATTGGCTGCCATGCAAGGTGCCAGTGTACTAATGCGTGTGAATGAGATATGTAGTGTAAAAGCGCTTCGAGTGGTCGGAAGACTAGAAAGGCGCTACACAAGTCCATTTACCAAACACATATCAACTCACTCCTTCTTTTTCGCAGACTTGACCTTGTCTGCAGACCCCTCTTGTTTGTCTACATCCAGCTCAGGCTTTCTGTCTACTTGGTTCTTGGTGAGGAAGAGGACGTGTTGTGTCTCATTCTCCATGCGTCTCACGTATGCTTTCTCACTTTCCTGCTTCCTCCTCTTGAAATGTGGGACAGGTATGTCTCCATCGTGGGACTTCTCTGGTTTACCTTTAGGGGAGATGGCTAAAGAGACACATCACTGGTTATTAACAAACCCATTAAAGTATATGTATGCATAACAAAAGTACTGAAGCTTTCACACTCACCCTCTTTGAGCTTTTTGGCCTTTCCAGGTCCTGTTTTCATCCTCTCTTTGCTCTTCATTATCTCTCGGAGCCTGAATGGGATGTCATTGAGGTGGTCTGGCTTGGCTTTCTTGGGTTTCCCATCTCGTTTGAGCTTCTTATCACTGGGGTTTGGACACATTACAGTCCAGATAACACGTACATGCGAACATTAGGTTTCGAAAGCATTGAATAATTCAGATAACTTGCTTGTCGTCACTTAAATACACGGGAAGCTAAACACGGCTAGCTGCTAGTTAGCTTCCTTAACGTTACCTTGGATGTTTTCCGGCCTTGTCGGCTTGTTTTCCTGACTCGTTGGTTTTATTCTTCTTATTCTTCGCCATGTTGCCGCAGTTTACTTCAGTACATTACAAATAATCTTAACAAAACAACAACACATGCGGAGCAGCGTGCGTGCCCTTTAACCTACGAACCTCAACCTCAAGCGACAAAGAGGGGAGGGAGGAAAAGGCAAGCTCCCACTCTGCGGCTTTTTTTTCCGGGTACTCTGGTACAGCTTGGTGTACACATTGCTACTCAGCTGTGCTGGTTTATCTGTATTCTGAAGTGACCTGTGTATGATAATTTTGTTGAAAAGAGTTGTTTTAATCACTATGACACTGTGTTCATGACATCTAAAACACGTACTTAGCATCAAAGACAGTAATTCCGCCAGATGGAATAATCGTATCAGACTGGTACACTTACGCAACAGACGATCTTCGCTGGAAACGTCATGGTAACTGGCTGCAATAACTTCTATGTGCCACCACTAGATGGCGCGTTATTTCTGTTTGTCTGCACTAGTGATGGGAAGTTAGGTTCTTTTTAGGGAGTCAGATCATTTGACTCAGCTCACCAAGAAGAGCCGGCTCTTTCGGCTCCAAAACGGCTCTTCATTTTACCACTTATACCTTTCATAATTCAGCCAGAGTTGACTTATGATTTGTATGTGTACACATATATCATGTATATATCGAATATATCCTTTTTACTGAAGTATTCAAGAGTAAAAATTACATTTTCTAATATAGATAGAAAGATAGATAGATACTTTATTGATCCCGAAGGAAATTCAAGCATCCAGTAGCAGTAACATACATACATTGAACATACATTAGAGTTAACTAATGTTAACACAGTAACCATACACTGAAATTGACCTGAGATAAATGTAAATTTAAATGTGTACAGGGAAATCAAAGAAATTAAACATATGTAGCTAAATTAAACATTTGCAAAGAATTTAAATATGTACAGAGAAATGAAAAATGTGCAGGAGTTAGACTCTGAAAGTTCAAAAATGTGCAGAGGAATATCAATAAATTGCTGTAGCCAATTGTTTTCATTGCGTTTACAGACCTTGTAACTCTCTGAAACCGCCCAATGAATGCACTAACTTGCTTGTAGAACCACTCTGCTACACAAAGCAGATAGAAACACCTATAAAAACTATAAAAAGCATCGAAATGCTGCTTCTTTTTCTACTATCACGTACCGGAGCCAGCTCCCATCGTTCACTTAAAAGAGCCGACTCTTTGAACCGGCTCGTTCACGACCGACACATCACTAGTCTGCACACAATACTATCTCAATGGAGAGGGTGAGGAGAGGGGTTGGCAATCAACGACAGCACATGCTAGATGTAACCAAATCCTACACAATGCTCCATTAATCTGTCAGATTAATGTAGTGGGCTAAAATTACAACAGTTTAGTGTATGTGGAGGATTAAATAATGTCATCAAAAACTCATTACAGGTCATGAAATACTAGTAATGATCCTAACTCAGGTTGGCGTGATGTTTGTGTTCTTGTTTCAGAGGCAGGAGAGTAAATAACCATAAGAAGTGTGTGTCCCATGTGTGTGTGCGTATGCGTGACTGGAGTATATTACAGAGACAAGCTGAAGTTGTGTGTGGGAGGTACATGTGTGTGTCAGGGGGATTTTCAGGGAGACATAATGCAACTCAATCTGAGAGACTGCTGATGAAAGGAAAATACTGCTGCTGTTCACGCTAGTATGTTCTTGGCTGCAGATGTTGCATAATATTGCAGGTGGTGGGGAGATACTGAAGATAATTTTTTCTTTTACTCCACTGCATATTTCTGCATCTTTCTACACTGTCGTGTGTTTGTTCGGGTCCGTCCCAGCTCAGATATCCTTTAAACTGTGAGTCAATCTCTAATGAATGTACTGTTCCATAAACAACGTGAAAGACCTGTGTGTACACAAGTGATGAGCCCTGAAGTTCATTGGTTGGCAGACTCTTAATCCTCTCAGAGTCTGAGGTGTATAAGAGGGCTTCACCAAACACAACTCATCATCATATAACAGCAGCCCTGATCTCTACGACACGACCGACAGAGATAACACAGCAAGACAGGAGGTGAGTAAGTAGAGAGCTGCAGAGTAATTTCAACTTTCATGTGCTTTTTGAACACATAATGAATATTGTTATACTATATATGATAATTTTATTTAGTCATTTTTCTTTATTTTCAACTTCAGATGTAATTTTTCTTTTATTATTATGAGAAAAGTGAGAAATTTCTGCATTTTCTTTTTAAATTAGTAAACAGTTTATTGAATAAATGCAATTCACAGGTTAAAATGTTATTGGAAATTGGTAAACCTATTCAGGAAGAGACATACACTTCACTGTGCAATCCATAAAATCTATGGATTTATGATGCCTAGGTCTAGGTATCATATAAATACTGTCAAAGTATCAAAATACTTTTGATAGAGCTCCAGAGATAAGCAGGACAGAGGAGATTTGTAAAATATGGGACCTTCAGTATAGCACTGAGGTCATAGTGGTGGTTTCAAACTGGACTGCATTATATTGAGAGGTGTATATTCTGATACAAAATATTAGAAACACCACCTATAACCTAAATAATAAACATATAACTGAATTTACATGATCATAAATGTATAAATTAAATTATATGTTTTATTAAACAACAAAAACTGAAGATTATAACTTTGTAAGATCATTAGGTTATACAGATGTACCTAATAAAGTGGCCATCGAGTGAGTCCATTTTAGCAATATTTAGAATATCACATGTTGTAGTTAAATTTTGTACACAAAAGTGCTAAAATCTGTCTGCTTCGTTGTCATGTATAAAGTAATTAGTGGTTATTGTATGGATATGTATCTCACCCTGGGTATATATTTTCTTTATAAAAATGTTTGGTCAACCCCACTGGCAGATAATCTGATTGAGTAATTAATAAACTATTGTCAGGTTAGGACCACAAATAAATTCAGCATGTCCTTCCAGTAATCTGATTATAAAGGTGCTGTGAAGCCGCTGTGGAGAGTTAATTAGTAATGTGAACGTGGAATTACAGCAGCCTTCATTATGTGTGTATAACTCTGTACATTTCTGTAGATGTTCAGTTATTAAGTTGTTTGTAATCAGTAGTCATATCAATTTGTTCAATATAGTAACAAAATACAGAGTAGAAAGTGGGAATTTGTCTTGAATGCAATGTATTTAAATTTGGCTGCAATATTTTCATGCATTCCATCACTTTTTATGACTGTGCCATTACAGTTATAAACAACGAAAGTATGAATTTGGATCTGGCCAAACCTGAAGCCAAGATTGGCAACAAAGCTCCCCTCAGGGCTACCGGCCCTGGATCCGGCCCACCCCAGTTCAAACAGAGGAGCAGGTGCCAGTTCAAGAGCAAGCCTCCCAAGAGGGGCGTAATTGGGTAGGCTTTTTTTTGTGTAAATTGTCTGAGTGTCATCTAGAAAATTTGTATTTCCCCGCAATAAAGCTTTCTTTCTTTCTCAGCTTTGGAGGGGAGATCCCAGGAATGGAAGGGCTTGGCACTGGTAAGCAGAAGTTAAGACACCACACCATGAAAAAGTACTCACAAACCACACAACTATTCATTTTTTAAACATCATTATTTGTTTTTTGTTTTTTCAGATATCACCATAATCTGCCCATGGGAAGCGTACAGCCATCTGGAGCTACATGAACTGGCTCAGTATGGCATCATCTGAGTCTCTTTGCTGAGAACAAAAGATGCATATTTTGCACTTATTCAGTTTTATCCATTAAATCTATTTTCATAAGACTCTCAAGTTGTTATTTTAATGTCTGCCACACGCTGATGCTGAATGTATCCTTGTGGGATTGCCTGAGGTTGTAGTGGCAGGTGTAACTGGAAGCTTGGTTACTGTCTTCAAAGATGGAGTTTCTGCACAATTGACAGCATCATGTTTAATCAATTGTTCTTTTTTCAAAGTTTTCAAAGTTTCAAACTTAATGTGTTTGAAACATTGTATAATTTGCATTATAATGCTTTATTTGTCCCTTTTCAACAAAGAGTAGCAACCAAAACATAATCAAAACAGTAAAGTGATTTAGGCACGTAGCATGCTACATCCTGTGCACCTAAAGGAATAGGGTCATTTCTTTCATTTGATGACATTTTGCTGTCAATTTAGAGTTTAGACTTGTAACTAAATGTTAAATAGGTCTTCTTGGGATTTTAAACTTTAAAGGTCCAGTGTGTAAGATATGGGGCATTCTATTCACAAAATATGGAATAAAATATGAATAACTATCATTGGTGTATAATCACCTGAAAGACAGCAGACACAGTGGAGTCCACCTTCCACGGAGTCCGCCACGTTGAACTGCCATGTTTCTACAATAGCCCAGAATGGACAAACTAAACTCTTGCTCTAGATGGACCTTTTTGCATTTTTCGTGTCTACAGCCATTGTAGTTTCTCGCTCATGATAGGAAGGAGAGGGTGAGGCGAGGTGGTTGTAATCACCAACTACACAACTAGATTCCACTAAATCCTACAAACTGGTCCTTTAAATGTTTAGGGTTCTTTTGATGGACTTCCTTTCTGAATTAGAACATGTATTTTTCAGCTGATTGTATAATGCACTCAGTCTTGACTGAGTGATTTTTGTTGAGGGTGGATATTTACTACAGGTGATAAACAAGGTGGAGATCCAAAAACATTCAGCAATCATTAAATATCAGCATACAATATATTCCCCATCCAGTGAATATATAAGGTTACATGTAAACCTTATGCCACTGGATGGTTTCTATCAGCCGTGTAGTGATAAACAGGGTCAGAATCTGGACCCCAAGTACAACAATTCCTATTGTCCCTATCAGTCCCTCATGCTGCTCGATCCAACGAGAGATTCCCCCCAGACAACCACCCAGGAAGATCACACTCTGAGCAGTAAACTCATCCAGCAGCTGCGCACTGACACCACATTGAGAATTTAACACTGTGCCGTTTTCCAAAGGGTCCACACAGCATGTTACAGGAACACCACAGGCCAACACTCCGGGAGCTGAGCAGTTGTAATATCTGAGGAAAGGTGAAAATATCCATTAACACTGAACAGCATATTCACTTTTTAAAGGCATTCCTACATCATAACCAATAAGTCATGATGTACTCTTTTCTAAATATATCCCAGTTAGTCACCCTCTACTCACATGTTGATCTCCCAATCACGGTAGTTGTCCGCCCCACAGCATTGCAGATTTGACTGAATCTCGTCTGTGATGAACCTCAAATCCAGATCATCCTGGTAGCGCACCATGGCAGCTAACATCCCTGACCGCAGGAATCCTCCAATCTGATCTTGTAGACTGTAGGCCATAATGGCGGCCAGCACCTGGGCTGTAATGAGCACCAGCACGGTGGCAGAGAACAGCTTCAGTAAGGAGCAGTTCTCTCTTAAGGCGCCCACACAACCTGACAGGCAGAGCATAGTCAGCACAAAGCCCAGAGTCACAAGCATCAGCATTGGGTCAGTGCCGATACTGCCGATCTTCTCCTGAGCAAACGACTCTTTATTGATAAGGCCCCACATACCCAGACCAAGAACCACCAGGCCAAGAACTGAGAACACCAGATTGCATAGGAACAGGAAGTATTTGAGGAAATAGTCCATCAAAGAATATCTGTAGTGGGGTCGGACGCGTGTGGATACAGGGATGTTGTTGTCCTGTCCATTGGTTGGCCCAGCTTGGTGAAAGTCAGAAGTGACATTGCCAAGCTCTTGGGTGTCCTCTTTTATGGAGCTGGCCTTTGGACACACAGGAATGCAACAAATTATCATAGTTTTCATGAGAGAGGTACACAATATTCAGAAAGGAACATTACAAAACAGTTTAAAGAGACAGCATACATATTTAACATTAAAAAACTTCAAAAGTGACTGCGTACCTTTGGTATGAGGGGACTGGACTCATTCTGCGTGGTGTCCCTCCTCGACCACGGCAAAGAAATCCTTTTTAGCATGAAATATCTCTTCATGTTGTCAGCCGCTGGGAGATGAATCTCCCTGTGCTTTTAGCTGGTCAGAATGACACAAGCTTAAGTGGAGCATAAGCTACAGTATGAACAGAGCAGCATGTGAGCTGAGGTGGAGTAACCATGCCTCTGGCTGCTGTGAGGCGTGGGATTTCTTCATCATGTGAGAGTCACAATGAGGGGATTACAGCTATCAGAGCATGTAAGAGAGACTCACACACACAAGAGTGGGAACAAGAGACGTTTGATTTGAGGTTTACTCACATAAACCATTAACATGTCAAGGTGTTATGCAATTTGGACACGGTCTGCTGTCCTGATGACAGTAACTGAAAGAAAGAAACAAGAAAAACAAAGAATGGGTATTTTAATGTGTGCAGGCCCATTTTTTAGTTCATGGTCAGCTGTAAACTTAGCTAATCGCATCAGTTTGGAACGTCACTTTCCTTAATAAATCACTACAGTGGTTCCCAACCCGGGGGTCTAGGCCCCGACAAGGGGCCTCAAGCTAAATAAAGGGAAGCAAACAAGACTGGGAGCTCTGTGAGGCCGTATGCAGGCACACCAGTGCTTCAAGGTAAATGCTAATGACATCATGCTAACATTTGGACAGTTACAATGCTATGGCGGCGGCCAGCATTGCATATTTTCTTCTTCAAAAACAGAGCTTTAGAAACCTGTGACATCGGAAACGGGTGACATCACTCAGGCTCTGTCCATTCTTTATACTGTCATTGTGTTTAGCACATGGGAATGTCATGAGTTTGGCAAATATTCTGTCATTAATCAAAGTAAAGAAGGAAGAAATTTTGACCTGATGGTGGCGCTAGAGGAAAAGTTAGGGGAACAAAGTTATCTCAGTTGAAGCTGAGGTGGACAATAATCTGTCATATTTCACTGCAATCTATCCAAATATTGTTGAGAAAAGATACGTTTGTCTGAGAACCATAAAAGTGTGTGCAAACTGTGTGTGAATTTGATTAAATGTTGACATATTTTACTCTAGATAAGTTAAAACTTTGACCTGTTGGTGGAAGGGGATCATTCTTCTTCATAAATTTACATCTTTTGGATTCAAAGAATACAATCGGTGTCACAAGCCAAAAAGTTTGGAAACTATTAGATTCATAAGTGTTTTTTATCCAAATGCCATTTAATACACTTTTTGTTTTGTTTGTTTGCCTAGCCACATACATATACATATGTTTCTGTGGCCTATATGAGCCGGTCCTACTCCAATCCAGAGTGATGGTAACACAATTTAAGCTGTTTGGTAACTGCCAAAAATGCCAGAAGAAAAATAACAATTACAACAGCAGTTCAGCTAACTACCTAACAACTACCCATAAACAAACACAAACACAGAGGAATCATTTATAAACTAAACTACTTAAAAGGTCAAAGGTCATTAATTCAGATCAGAGTTGACATCAGAAAAATATATATTCCTAATTGTTTTCATGTGAGCTAGTTGGTCATTGCTAACAGTTAAGGCTGTTTGGCTGAGAAGGACAGATCAGCTGGCCCTGGTATTATGGACTGGAATTTATTTTGCCAGTTGGACTGTAAGTGTAATGTTTCCACCTAAAAGCTAGACTGTTCTGGTGTATGCCCAGAGAAAATAATCTCTGAAAAACACCAGAAAAAAACTGATAATGACAATATGATGACAATGTACATTATAGTGAGTGAGGTGCATGCACATTAACCTGAAAAGTGATTTAACATTTCTACAGTGAGCAAATCAGCTTGGTCTGTCATTTCTACAGCTGCAGCTTTGACTATAAACAGCACCTTTCTTTAATGGAAGAAAGAGAAGATCCAAGATCCAAGCTTGTTAATATTGCAAATTATAGAGTCCTGCGTGGATAACACTGTGTTTGTTTGTTTTTTAGCAGAAACAAAAATCACCATGCAACACTCAACTACATAATGTTGTAATTTTCAGTGAATCCCTGTTTCACTTTTAGCAACGTGGAGCCCCAATGTTGAATAAAATCATTACATAATAATAATTTCTCTGATTGCTTATTTTGTGACTGTGTTTCATAAGTTTTAGTAGGCCGTGAAGGTACAAACATAACACCAGAAAACTTATTAAAGCAGCTATTTATTATAACATTTATCACCAGTACTGATGTTAATGTTAATTTGCAATAATCATACTAATAGTTAGCTCTACATGATGATTTTAATAACATTTATACTGATAATGACACGACAAATTTAATGTCGTTCTGCAGTTCCTCACTGTGACCACTAGAGGGAAAACTAATGATCCTAAATACGCCACAAGGCCTCGTGGCAGATAAGGTAAAAACTTTCAAAATAAAACAATAAAAAATAGACAGCACTGTTTCTAATATTCGGTCTGTACAGTCAAGTTTGTAAATGAAGGTGGGCAAAACTTACATTCATATTCTACTAACAATAGTACTAACATGGCATTGAATATACTTACCGAACTCTTAACAATATAAATACAATTATTTATAAATATCAGGATTATTCCCTATGATGAATGTGTGTTAGAGTCCCCACTGAGAATAAATATGATCACATTTTTTAGGTGAATTTTTACTGTGTTCAGTAAAGCAGTTGCTCCAGGATGTGTTTAACCTAGCATAGGCTCCAGCCGGGGAAACTGGCAGGAAGCAACATGAGAGCAAAAGCAACTCTGGCTCCAAAATCTTCTCATTTATTCATGTGTTGGATTTTGTGAGCTAGCAGCTAGCCATCAATGCAGAATATAGTAAAAATTCACCATGTGGGCAGGACATGGACAGTCTCAACCAGTGATGCATCGAACTTTTGGTTCAGGCGGTGGAAAAAGATCCATCTTCTCTTTTCAAAATCAGATCAGGAAACAGACTCTAAACGATTATACCTCCTGTAAGGCTTTTTAGGATGTTAAAAGCTAAATGAGGTAAGATAGCAACTGACGACAGCATCCTCTTGGTCATCTGTCTCCTTCTATAAACGCTAACAGTCAGTCACATGACTGCAGGAAACAGTAGGAAATCCTCGTGGTGCACCTTCTGTTTGGCATCAGTCTTTTTAACCATCCTCTTATTATTGCTCTGATAAAGTCATTATGAAGTGATATGCTGCTGTGAGTCAATAAGAAGCAGCAGTGGAGGGAGCAAGTGTGACAGTGAGTTAAAAAACAGACAGACAGAGGCCTGGTTATCTCACTTTCTGGCTGTGCAGGTTCACTGCTGTCATTCTTTCCTCTGGCTCTGCTGGACTGAGCTGCAGTGAGCTGGATGGGACTCTACTGGCTGGTGGTGGACTCCAGACGGGGCTATAAGACTTATAAGACTGGGCATAAGTGCTGCCATAAATCTGTTTCCATACTAATGTGCATAAACAGAAAAACAAATTGTAATTTATCACACTCATAACCGACCTACCAGATAACTTTTCAAGAGTCTCACAGCATTGCAGATTCATGTGTGTGATTGTGTGCCTGTACAGAGGTACCGTTTTATGATGGTACATGCAGCTATACTGTAGTTTTACTGTGAAGATCAATGATTTATATTCAATTCAATTCAATATGATCAGCTCATAGACTGTAAACATCTGACATAAAAAGTAAGCTTTATTTTGAGCATAAAATACTGCAAATATAAAACTAAACTTAACAGTGACAGGGGCCATTCTGCTGCACATTGAGTATTGAACTTACCTTTATACTTTGTCCTGCTGATCCTTTTAATTTCTAGTTTGGTAAAGTAGGACTTGTACTTGTAGTGGAGTGAAGTGTTGCTCAATATTTCTTCCACTGCACATAAGACACATACCTTCTCTCACTACTTTGCTGCTGCTACTACACATTTCCACTGATGTAGTGGAACATAATAAGATGGGTGAACAATGAACTTTAGTCAGTGATGATCATAAGATTAACCACCACCACTACCACAAAAAAAGGAAAATGCATTTAAATGTCAAGTTTGAATCTAGGAAAATGGGAGTTTACACATTTTACAAAGATTGACTGTGACTGGTTGTCGACAGAAGGGTTATCAGTTGGTTGTTAGTTTTTCTTGAACAAATCTCACTGTTTCCTTGTTTATAAATCTTATTTTCTTTTGAGTGAGATCCAACTTTTTCTGTAGCATTGTCAGTGCTGGATGTGTATGCCCGAGGTCCATCCTACTTACAGCATGTGGTATGTTGTCTCTGGGTTTAAAGTTGGTGCAGGTGGCAGGGACTGTTGCCCAGTCAGATTCCTTTTCAGCAGTAATGAAAACCTCATGTCAAATATCAATGCTGTCTGCAGACATCAGCACAGGATGCAGCAGCATTAGTCTTTCAAATGGAATAAAGAGCTCTAATCTGGAGTAGATCAGAGCTGGAACTTCTTGTGACAAAAGGTATTTCATTTCAGAGCTGACAAGGAAAAAGTACTCCTTTTGCCAGGTATTTAAAAATGAAGGAAAATGTGCTCCGTTTATATATATTTTTTTTTATTTCTTTTGGGTCCAGCTGCATTTGCCTGACTAAAACTGTCCAGATTATAGATTGAAAAAATCTGTTTTAGTAATGAAACTAAAATGAAATGGTGTTTCTTCACTCTCCATCAACAGTGGGATTGTTTACACATAATTTATTTCTAGAGTCATCTATGGTGGATTAATGTCAAATTTAGTGAATCGATGGAATAAATCGGACAGCAGATTATTTGAGTTAGGGATGTCATCGGTTCAGGGGTTTGGGAATCTCTTGGGGGCTGTATATTTATCTTGTTATATATATATATATATATATATATATAAAAAAATATAAATAACAACTTTTAAAAAAAAATTAACTGTAAGAACTTTGTTGCAGCAGAACTTTGTAAATATTCTCTGAAATATTCTATTTTATTGAAATTATTAACACAAAACAGTGCATTCCCTTTATTTTCAGCTTCATCGTCCCTGAGTGTTAAAGGGATCATTGCTGGCTGGGTCCGTTGTAGCCCAGATGTTGCGCAGATTGTATTACAGTAGGTAGTAAGAATGCTAAGCTGGAGCCACACGGCTACATCAAACATCTCCTCTGGATTGGAGCCCATAGGGAGTGCAGTTGCCCTCCACCACCCACAGCAGCTAAAAGACATGTGGAGGATAGATGGAGCATAGTTAGGGGTTTATCAGGACCTCCCATTCAGACTCTGTGGGTTATTTATCATTGTAGTAAATGTACAGCCTGCAAGACAAATTGCAAGAAATTGGAGAATGGCGTTGATAGCATGCATTGCATGAGCTTTGCCTTTAGTGTCATGTTATACTGTATGTGTGTGCATGAATGTGTCATCGCTGCATCACTGAAGTGGGTGGGAGCAGGTTGGGGGAATGGCTCTGGGACATTAGAGAGGCAGTTATAAGAGAGTGCTGCCCAGGTCATGTTTTCTCAGTGTGTCACTGCTGAAGGATTGTACCGGAGAGAGTGTTCTGCTGATTTGACCTGCAAAGACCCCTGGCACTACTTCACAGAAAGGTAAAACTGATTTGATTCCTTGCAATGTGTTTCACCTACAGAACAGTAAAACTAAGTGAAGGTAGATTCGAGCCCAGCCCAAATATATGCATGCATTAATCTTATTTCAGAATTATAATCTACAGACAAAACCTTAGTTTTCTATATCTTAAATTACAAAAAATAGATCAATCATTTACAGATTATTACATAGAAATATATAAGTGAAATCCTAACTAGTGAAAGTGTCCTTACTCACTAAACTGCTACGTTTGCATGGCATCACTTTCCTGTACACTCCTTTCTCAGCAGCACCCACATCTTGTTCTTTTTTTAATTTTTTGTTAGGTGAGAAAGATGGAGATGAAGGAGGTTCTGGTCCTGCTTTGCATGACCTTAACATGTGGAGCTCAGAAATGGAAACAAGAAACCTCACGTTGGGACCCTAAAGGTCAGGGACACTATAGGTTTCCACAATCTGTGAATCATTATGAAAAAGGTTTCATTTCAAAAGCACTATTTTTGTTTGCAAGATTTTGTTTGTGTTCAGGGTAAACATATTCCTAACATAAATTTCTGTCTTCAGCAGAACACACCAACGGTAAGACTTGTTCCAACCTGACCCAGGTACTGGACAACTGGAAATTTGCTATTGTAACCCAGGTGAAAGACCTCCTGATCAATGACCATGCCTCTGTCCTACCTGAGTACAACAGGTGGGTCACACTGATTTCTGACTCAAAACAACAGACAGAGAAGCAAAACGAGAAAACAGAAAGCTGAAATGTTGAGTAGGAGAGAGGTTAAATGTGTGAGAATAAAGGCAGTGAGTGATGTCAGTGAACATTTTATTGTTCACTCGACAGTCGTACAAAATTAGGAATTATGTAACTTCCGTTGTTCTGCATGTGACCACTGACCTGTCAGAGCCAGTAATGTGATCCATGATTACTCTGGTCCACACAAGGCTGACTCTGCTTTGTAAGTGACCTCACTATGGCGACTGTGCCAAAACTTACGGGAAATGAGTGTTTCTGGCAAATATTACTCCAAGTTGTTGACCCTTTCCTTTGGAGACTGGGCTCTAGACCATGATACCAACAGTTAAGACCATGTTTAATGTGAACATTCTTGAGTATCCATTTCATTTGGACTGCAGGATCATAGTCCTTCCTCCTTCATTTGGGCCAAAAACCTGCTATTTTTCATATATTTCTAAAGGGACTTCCTTTCTTAAGTCTGTTATGCTGATGTTTCCTGCAGATGATGGTGCTGTTCCTGCTTAACAGCATGTCCTGACTTTCATGTTCATGTTGCCAATTTGACTTGGTTCTCCTCTTGATTATGTTTTGCCAATGTACAATGTTCCTATTTCATGTGAGCTTGTGGAAGATTACAGTGCCAAAGCTCTTTGACTGGTCATTGGAATACTGAAATAATTTACTCATTTGTACTTTCCCAAATGTCCCTGCATGTGTCCAGGATCCAGCCCCTGTCAGATGCTCTGGGAGACCTCTACAGGCAGTTTAACACTCTGAAAGATGAGCTGGGGAAGCTCACCTCAAAGTTTGACAGTGTGGAGGGCTTTGTGGACGACCTCAAGGATGGTAGATTCACTCCGCCTCAGCGGCCCGTACAGAGGGTCCCCGCAAGTGTGGGTCTGAGGTCTCCACTGCAAGCACAGATGAGGGCTCCTGTCAGGGGCATTATCAAGAGGCCAACACCGATCAGGGCAAGGAGAAGAGGGCCTCAGAGGCCTTAGACCTGTTGCCTATTGGCTTTTTATCTTGTATCAATGCTGATACGTCAAACAAGGGTTGATGTGTTTACTTGATATTTTTCAGAAGATGATGATTCATTTATATAGTTTAATTAATGACTGTGATGTGAGAAAAGGTTACATAAATAAGATTTAGTGATGCATGGTGTAGAAAAGATGATGTATTTATCTCCGCCTTTCTGTACAAAGTCACTTTCAACCACAAGGTGGCAGCATTTATCAATTTATCTCAGCTGCCATCCTGCTACTCTATGTGTATTAATAGCTGGACATAAAGTAACATAATGGCTGAAAAGGTAGTCTAGAATTGTAATATAAAAGATTTTATGAATGAACATGTTTGCATTTGAGTTTTTTCATCCAAATAGTTATTAAAAAATAAATTCATGTGCAACTTACATTCATCAGCAGACTGACATTTGAGGACACCCTTGTCATACCCAATCATGATACCATTATTTATTAACAAATTACCTGTTTGGAATTATCATATATTTGGAAAAATCAATGAAGTTGATGAGGTAAAACATTAAATATGGTGATGTTTTACTTTTTTCAAATGAATATAGGGTAGAAAATCTTTGCATTCTGTTTTTATTTATTGTTTTATTTTTATATTTATTATTTATATTTTTTACAATACATAATCTAAGAAGGTACAGCTACAGTATATACTTGTCTTTTCCTCCCGTTTGTCCTGAATATCGATTGCACTAGAACTTCACAATACACTGAAGAAAACCATTTCTGGCAACAATTTAAAAAAACAAAACACCTCTTGACTGTTCAACTCTACCACAAACAAAATAAAGAAATAAATAAGCACTATTGAAAATACTGTTACAACTAGTGGTGTCGTCATATTCTGGTATTGTCGATACTGGTTTGTGTTTTGCACTCAGTATAATTGTTCTTTATAGTTACTGACTCTCTCCACCTCCCCACATTCGTGTTTTAATTGGAATTTATTTGACAAAAAAGAAAGTAAACACACAATAAAAGTTAATAGTTGATAAGATGAAAACAATAAAGTAACAAAGTGAAAGTGTATCACAATACATACAGTGGGTCATTGTTATGTACGAATAAAAGTTTTCATCAACACTACACTGATAATACTGGAGACAGAAAAGACTTTTCCTCTTACAGAAGATAAGAGACCAACTAATGTGACAAAGCATGCAGACTGAACCAAAGCTCCTCCTCCTGTCAGTCACTCTCAGTTTCAGTGTTGTATTAAATTGCTCCTCCAGCACCTCCTCTCCTCATCCTCCAAACCCTCTAATCTGTCAGCAGTAAGCTCACTTTCCAAGTTACTGACACTGACAACATGCTGGGGACCCTCTGCACTCTCATCACTGCTCTAACATGTAAGGAGGCTGACTTACTGCAGCTTTGACCTCATGTTGGATTCATCAGTCTGTGTGTTTCTCTTGACTCCATGTCATCTTGTTGTTTCCAGGTGTGAGTGGTGTGACAGTGGTGACACAGAAGCCTCCTGTTGTGACGCTGAGGAAAGGAGAGACAGCCACCATGGACTGTAACCTGGGAACTGTTACTAATAGTGATGCCAAGTGGTATAAACAGATTCCTGGAGGAGTTCCTCAGTTTGTATTAAAGCTTTATCACAGTGATAGCTCTCCAACTTATGGCTCTGGCTTCTCTTCTCCAAAGTTCACATCTACTCATCAGTCACAATCAGATTATCGTTTGATCATCAACAATGTGGAGGAGGGAGACTCAGCAGTCTATTACTGTCAAACATGGGACAGCTCTGCTAAGGAGGAGGTATCACAGTGATTTACACTGTGACAAAAACCTCCTCACTAACTTCTGCTTTTTGATTCCCGAGTGAACAATGAACAATGATGTTTATACATGAGTGTCTGTGTGCACATGTGCACCATTAAATGAAAATGATGAATTAAACAAACAAAAAGGTAAATATTGTTGGAAAAAACAGTGATATTACATGATTAAGAGATATCTAAGTTCAATCAACACGACTCAGAACTGAAGAATTTTCAGCATTTTTTAATTTAACTGGTTCCAGTGCAAAAAGGTGATGACCAAAGATATTTCTGAAGCACTCAATTCTTGTGTAAGTCCATCAACAGGTACAATGTAACAAGGAACAAATTAAAATTATGCATTGACCCAAGTGATACACCTATTTTTCTTTTCTTTTCAAATCTTTTTATTCATGTATTAATTTTTCCTCAATAAAACTCATCAGAGAAGAAGCCAAGAAGCAACAGCAGACATGACATAACTTCCCACCATTCATTTAATCCTCATTCAACACAGGCTGCCACCCAGCTGACAGGGAAGCTACATAAGACACAAATATAAGAAACAATGTTTAATAAAAATTATAGGCATCCCTTCTTTTTGCCTGCTCTGTCTGCAGCATCAGTTGGATCAGGGTTAGATTCAGTTCTTGATCATGAACTGGTACAAATTCCCTTGCAGATCTGGGGCTCGGGGCAGTTTCCTGCTCTAATCCTGCATTGCTGATCACTTTTCAGATGTGCTGCAAATGCTTCAGTCATGGCCTCAGCAAAAAGACAAATTGGTAAACTGACATACATTTGTCTTTAATACTCTATGATCCCACCTTGACCACCACGTGAGAAAACCCTTGATAAATTATTATATTCTGTTTCAAATTTTGTGTAAATTGAGTCAGGTGTGGGGTGGAGAGTGATGCTGCACATGGATGATAAAATGTCTCACTGTGTGTGTACAGTATGTGTGTACTCTGCTATGTAGTTGCTAGAAAGTTTTTTTTTAAAGACGGAATCCAAATATAACAAATTTAAACTATACAAATATGATGATGTTGTGATATGAATACAGATAAGACTGTAATCAGTTGGAATGATTGTTGGTAATGATTTTTATACTGTCGAAACTTCTCAAACCAGAAATGCTCCATAAATCACTTCTCTGATGGCCAACAACATCTTATAGACAATCACAGTGTTGCTAAAATATTGTTAAATGTTACTTCTAGCAGAGCTTTTATTTTGTTGATATGCACACGTCCATGTTTTATCCTACATCATTTGATTATTGATAATAACTTGGATTTTTATGGTTGAGTCTTACATTAATGACACATTTAAGATGATTGAAGTCTTTTCCTGTTTTTCGGCTCCTCCTCCTCTCCTCGTCTCCTCAGTGTCTTTATAAGCTTCAGTCTCTCTTCTCCTCGCACTCCAACCCTGCTCACCTCTCAGCTGGACAGTAAGAGACGTTTACACCACACACTGACAACATGCTGGGGACCCTCTGCACTCTCATCACTGCTCTAACATGTAAGGAGGCTGACTTACTGCAGCTTTGACCTCATGTTGGATTCATCAGTCTGTGTGTTTCTCTTGACTCCATGTCATCTTGTTGTTTCCATGTGTGAGTGGTGTGACGGTGGTGACACAGAAGCCTCCTGTTGTGACTCTGAGGAAAGGAGAGACAGCCACCATGGACTGTAACCTGGGAACTGTTACTAGCGATGCTGCTCGTTGGTATAAACAGATTCCTGGAGGAGTTCCTCAGTATGTCTTGATGTTTCATCACAGCTGGAGCTCTACAACTTATGGCTCTGGCTTCTCCTCTCCAAAGTTCACATCTACTCATCAGTCACAATCAGATTATCGTTTGATCATCAACAATGTGGAGGAGAGAGACTCAGCAGTCTATTACTGTCATACATGGGACGACTCTGCTAAGGATCACGCATCACAGTGATTTAAACTGTGACAAAAACCTCCTCACTAAATACTTCTGCTTTTTGATTCCCGAGTGAGCAATGAACAATGAACAATGATGTTTATACATGTGAGTGTCTGTGTGCACATGTGCACCATTAAATGAAAATGATAGAATTAATCAAACAAAAAGGTAAATATTTTTGGAAAAAACGCGACTCAGAACTGAAGAATTTTCAGCATTTTTTAATTTCACTGGTTCCAGTGCAAAAGGTGATGACCAAAGATATTTCTGAAGCACTCAGTTCTTGTGTAAGTCCATCAACAGGTACAGTTTAACCAGGACGAAAATTAAAATTCTGCATTGACCCAAGTGATACACCTGTTTTTGTTTTCTTTTAAAATCTTTTTATTTATTTATTAATTTTTCCTCAATAAAATTCATCAGAGAAGAAGCCAAGAAACAACAGCAGACATGACATAACTTCCCACCATTCATTTAATCCTCATCCAACGCAGACTGCCACCCAGCTGACAGGGAAGCTACATAAGACACAAATATAAGAAACAATTTTTAATAATAATAATAGGCATCCCTTCTTTTTGCCTGCTCTGTCTGCAGTCTCAGATGGATCAGGGTTAGATTCAGTTCTTGATCATGAACTGGTACAAATTCCCTACAGATCTGATTTTTGTGGTTGAGTCTTACATTAATGATACATTTAAGATGATTTAAGTCTTTTTCTGTTTTTTGGCTCCTCCTCCTCTTCTCGTCTCCTCAGTGTCTTTATAAGCTTCAGTCTCTCTTCTCCTCACACTCCAACCCTGCTCACCTCTCAGCTGGACACTAAGAGACGTTTACACCACACACTGACAACATGCTGGGGACCCTCTGCACTCTCATCACTGCTCTAACATGTAAGATATTCTCCTCATTCCTTTTATAGACCATAATTTCACACAGAAACATTTCACTCATGTATTTTTCTCTGTATGTTCACAGATGTTGATGCAGTGATCTTACTCCAATGAATGAAAAAGAAAGATAAACAGAGAGATTTGTTCTTGACCTTGGGGACAAACATATGTGGTAAATATCTGTATCAATCAGTAACTGGAAATTATGAATTCATGCCGTTTGTGGACTCAGCAAAATGATTAAATACAATAGATGTTAAACAGCTCTGTATTGTTTTTATGGAGCACTACACCTCCCAAATATAATATTCCTACATAAGTTTATGTTATTGTAGTTTTATAACAGTTTGTTGATAAGAGGTCTAACAGAGAGTTTGACCTCTCTGGGGTTTAGTTGACCTCAAACATAAGAAACATCATTAGGAGCCATACAACATAAAAAACATGAAATATCTCTTCATGTGACGTGATAACAAAGCTTTAAGGTCATCTGTGTATTTTATTTTGATCATTAAATGTTCAAGTCCAGTTTGTGGCAAAGTGGAGAAGAAACAATATATTTACACATACAGCAGTGAGGTCTGTGGGACCTCCAACAGTGTCAACAAAACACAGAGTTAACACTGTTTCAGGACAAAATATAGAGCCTGAGGAGTCCACTATAGCATGAGACATTTTTTCAACTGGTTTGATTACATTTGATTATTTGAAGGGAACTTCAGGCTGCAGCAAGTTAAACATAAAATGACTCTCATACCATCAGTACTCAGTAACAGCCATGCAAGTTTATCTGCATTGTCTGAATGATGCTCTTTTGAAGGAGAACATTTTCATCATTAACATTAGACTGAATTCACTGATGATATCTGGACTTTGAACATCTCCACCATGAAAACAAAAAGATGCAACAGAAGATTCAGAATCAGTCCTCAAGTCCAGCAGTGTTTGTGAATATAAGCAGACTGATGAAGTCAATGAGATGTTGACAGTGAAAGTTGGTCTCAACAGGATGTTTCAGTTCCACTCCCCTCATTAGTGACAGTCAGGAGGTTTTTGTACAGCCATGTATACAAACTGAATCACTGTGGTATTCGGACAAGGTACCAAGCTGATTGTGACAAGTAAGTACTTTTTAAATGATCATAAAACAAGATAGATTTTCCCTTTCTGGTTGATATTAAAGTATTTAATATACTTATTACTCCTACTTAGAAACACTGAACATATTTTTAGTTCAGATTAAATATTTTGTAGTTTTTGTACATCAGCTTTGAAACAGTACCAAGCTGTGCTTTTATAGACCTTGGACAGATAAACTAAATATCAAGTTTTTTGATTGTTGTGTTATTTCAAGAGAGAGTCTTTGATTTAATGATATATCGTGTATTATCTGAAGTTTTTAGTGAGTATTTAATTAACAAACTTTTAAGATTACAACATATTCCATCATTTCTCACTACTAATCAGAATAACTACTATTGTTGACTGTTAATCTTGTAAAGTTAAAGAAAAAATGAAGTTCATTTCATCTTCAGTCAGTCAGGCAGAGTAAACATTGTGTATGTTGACTTTTTGAAAATATGTTATTTGATGAGATCTTTGAAACTGAATCTGTTGTAATTTAACAAAACAATAATATGAGATGAATTCAGTTACTATCGTTGGACATAATTTCTATGTTTGAGTGATAATCTTTCATATATCTGAAGTTAATGAGAAATTGGCAATGTTTCAAAATGTTTGAAAATAAGTCTGGTCATATTGTTGATGATGATTTCTACATATTGATTTTTTTCTATGTACTGTTTTTTTTTAAAGTTGCATGTCTTTATATTATTATTAATTCAAGACAAATGTCATGACAAATATTCCCCATATCCAACACTGTCATGCTGTTTTCTTTGACTTCATTTCAAGTTTTTTTAATGAGTCCTTCATGTACTTTCAGGCTCCAGCCTCCCTCCTCCTGTCCTGACAGTCTTCCCTCCGTCCAGTGCTGAGCTCCAGTCCAACAAAGCCACTCTGGTCTGTCTGTCCAGTCAGTCTGTGCCTTTTGCAGATGTGAGCTGGTTGACTGGTGGGAGTCCAGTGAGCAGTGGGATCTCTACCAGCACCGCTGTTCAGCAACCAGACCAGACTTTCCAAATCAGCAGCTATCTGGACATCCAGACGTCAGACTGGAACATGGATAAGGTTTACACATGTAAAGTGTCTTTGGGCTCCCAGACTTCAGAGAAAAACATCAACAAGTCAGACTGTCCCACTGAAGAATAGTAGAGGAGCACAATGACCATTTCAAATCTGCTTCTTTACTGTTTGTGCTGTTTGCTCATTACAAGGTTTACATGTTAGAAAAGATGGGACTGCATGCTTGTAATAAATGTTGTGACAGTTAGGTGGAGGTGTTGTATCAGCTTTGCAACTGCTGCATTTTTCAAAACTCATTCAATAAAAAAACTAAAAACTTTGTGAACAAAAACGTGTTTGTATTTGTCTTCTTAAAAACATAATTTAAAACAATTTTCTACAAAATAGTGTGACCTTCACTATATTTTATTTTTCCCCTGACACATAGATAACAGACATATTTCTGTTTAATCCTTACTTGAATATGTATATTTAAATTCTGACAGACAGATTAATATTACTTTGACTGGTTTTAGTTGTTGCAGGAGTTAAGACGTTAGAATAATCAGACAAAATGAGCAAATGAAACTGAGTTTTCATCCTTCATCAGTGAAGCATCACCTCTCGACTCCCCCCTCTCTTCCTTCCCAGGATGCACCTGCAGGCCTCCTCTGCTCATTTATAGCTCCATGTAAATGAAGAGGTCAAGTGTCAGCTCTCTGTAAAATCAGAGGGAACTGAATTCAATCCTGTTTATTAGGAAGTGAGCAAAGAAACAAATCTATGACAATAAAA